>QVTF01010346.1:0-692500 GCA_003573665.1 Oxygymnocypris stewartii
CAGATCGGATATTTTATGGCTGAGTTAGTGCAAAGCATGACATATCCTGTTGTCAGCAGGTGGCGCTATGTCTTTAACTAAACATTGGCACTTAGATGTCTTCAGGCCATGGCTCTTATCAAACGTGTGTAGTTTGGGCAGATTGGACATTGCATGCTTGAGTTAGTGTAAAACAAGTAATTTCCTGTAGCCAGCAGGTGGCGCTATGTCTATCACTAAACATTGGCACGTAGATGTCTTCAGGCCATGGCTCTTATCAAACGTGTGAAGTTTGGGGCAGATTGGACATTTTATGGCTGAGTAACAACAGCTTCTATTCCCATGGCGAGACATCGAATTTTGTCACGCCGCCATGGTCACGCCCATTAGCGAAAACTCAAGCTCTTCGCAATATAACATCACAAAAGCCTTTAGATTAGACTGACCTAAATATTATGTTGATGTCATTAAATCTCTAGGAGGAGTTAGTTACAGAGTAAAACATATCACTTCCTGTTGCCAGCAGGTGGCGCTATGAATTTATATGAATATGGTCACTTAGATCTCTTCAGGTCAGGAGTCTTACCAAATATGTGAAGTTTGGTGCAGATTGGACATTGCATGTTTAAGTTAGTGTAAATCAAGTCATTTCCTGTGGTCAGCAGGTGGCGCTCTGATTATAATGGAATATTCGTATTTAATGTGTTCAGGCTGGACTGTTATCGAACGTGTGAAGTCTGGGGCAGATCTGTTATTGCATGGCTGAGTTACAACAACTTTTATTCCCATGGCGAGACATCGAAATTTGTGATGCCGCCAAGGACACGCCCATTAGTGAAAGCTCAAGCTCTTCGCAATTTAACATCACAAAGGCCTTTAGATTAAACTGACCTAAATATTATGTTGATGTCATTAAATCTCTAGGAGGAGTTAGTTACAGAGTAAAACATGTCACTTCCTGTTGCCAGCAGGTGGCGCTATGACTATAACTGAATATGGTCACTTAGATCTCTTCAGGTCAGGATTCTTATCAAACATGTGAAGTTTGGTGTAGATCGGACATAGCATGCCTGAGATATAACAACTTCCTGTTTCATGGCGAAACATCAAAATTTGACAGGACGCCACGGACACGCCCTCCGTGAAAACTCTAGATCTTCGCAATTTAACGTCACAAAGGGCTTTAGATTACAATGACCAATTTTGGTGTTCATCTGGAAATATCTCTGGGAGGAGTTCGTTAAAGTATGACACCTGAAAATGGCAAAAATACACAAAATATGATGAGAAAATTCAAAATAACCGACTTCCTGTTTGGTTTCTGATTTCGTACCAAAATACTTTTTTGTAGGTAATGTTAAGTTACATGAGTGTACCAATTTCGTACATGTACGTGAAACGTAGCTCGAGGCGCACTCCGCTGAATATTTATATGTGGCTGCTGTCGAGCCATTTTGCCACACCTACTCCTGAACCCATATCAGACGTAAATTTTCACCAAGTTTCTGATGCGTGTGCAAAGTTTCCTGACTTTTCGAGCATGTTTAGGCCCTCTAAAATGCGATTAAGTTTGGAGAGGAAGAAGAATAATAATAATTAAAGCTGCAAGCAGCGATGGAAGGGACCTCGCACCCGGCACCGCCGAACCGGTGGCTTCAGAAAGACAGGAACGGTGAACAATGTTCATTTAAAAAGGGTAAGTATAGAGGAATGTATCATAGTCATTTATATGTGTCAAACCTGCTGCCAGCTAGTGGCGCTATGTCCTTTAACTGAACATTAGGCATTTGGATATCTTCAGACCAATACTTTTATCAAACATATGAAGTTTGGTGCAGATTGAACATGGTATGATTGAGTTAGTGTAAAGCCTGAGCATATCCTGTTGTCAACAGGTGGCGCTATGATTACATCTGAATATTGGCCTTTAGATGTTTTCGGGACAGGAATCTTACAAATATGTGAAGTTGGGTGCAGATTGGACATTGCATGTTCAAGTTAGTGTAAAACAAGTAATTTCTGTTACCAGCCAGGTGGCGCTATGTCTATAACTAAACATTGGCAGAGATGTCTTCAGGCCATGGTCTTATCAAACGTGTGAAGTTTGGGGCAGATGGACATTTTATGGCTGAGTAACAACAGCTTCTATTCCCATGGCGAGACATCAAATTGTCACGCCGCCATGGACACGCCCATTAGCGAAAACTCAAGCTCTTCGCAATTTAACATCTCAAAGGCGTTTTGATTAGACTGACCTAAATATTATGTTGATGTCATTAAATCTCTAGGAGGAGTTAGTTACAGAGTAAAATGTCACTTCCTGTTGCCAGCAGGTGGCGCTATGATTTATATGAAATGGTCACTTAGATCTCTTCAGGTCAGGAGTCTTACCAAATATGTGAAGTTTGGTGCAGATTGGACATTGCATGTTTAAGTTAGTGTAAATCAAGTCATTTCCTGTGGCCAGCAGGTGGCGCTCTGATTATAATGGAATATTCGTATTTAGATGTGTTCAGGCCTGGATTCTTATCGAACGGTGTGAAGTCTGGGGCAGATCAGTAATTGCATGGCTGAGTTACAACAAGTTTTATTCCCATGGAAGAGACATCGAAATTTGTGATGCCGCCATAGGACACGCCCATCAGCGAAAACTCTAGCTCTTCGCAATTTAACATCACAAAGGCCTTTAGAGTTAAACTGACCTAAATATTATGTTTATATCATTAAATCTCTAGGAGGAGTTAGTTACAGAGTAAAACATGTCACTTCCTGTTTCCAGCAGGTGGCGCTATGACTATAACTGAATATGGTCACTTAGATCTCTTCAGGTCAGGATTCTTATCAAACATGTGAAGTTTGGTGCAGATCGGACATTAGCATGCCTGAGATATAACAACTTCCTGTTTCATGGCGAAACATCGAAATTTGACAGGACTGCCACGGACACGCCCTCCGATGAAAACTCTAGATCTTCGCAATTTAACGTCACAAAGGGCTTTAGATTACAATGACCAATTTTGTTGTTCATCCTGGAATAAATCTCTGGGAGGAGTTCGATAAAGTATGACACCTGAAAATGGCAAAAATGACACAAAATATGACGACAAATTCAAAATAGCCGACTTCCTGTTTGGTTTCTGATTTCGTACCAAGATACTTTTTTGTAGGTATTGTTATGTTACATGAGTGTACCGATTTTCGTACATGTACGTGAAACGTAGCTCGAGGCGCACTCCGCTGAATATTTATAGGTGGCGCTGTCGAGCCATTTTGCCACACCTACTCCTGAAACCCATATCAGACGTAAATTTTCACCAGTTCTGATGCGTGTGCAAAGTTTCCTGACTTTTCGAGCATGTTTAGGCCCTCTAAAATGCGATTAAGTTTGGAGAAGAAGAATAATAATAATAATAATAAACGGAGCAGATTCAATAGGGTCCTCTGCACCATCGGTGCTCGGTCCCTAATTAAAGCTGCAAGCAGCGATGGAAGGGACCTCGCACCCGGCACCGCCAACCGATGGGTTCAGAAAGACAGGGAACGGTGAGCATTATGCATTTAAAAAGGCAAATATAGAGGAATATGTCAAAGTCATTTATATGTGCCAAATCTGCTGCCAGCTGGTGGCGCTATGTCCATAACTGAACATTAACATATAGATGTCTTCAGGCTAGCACCTTTATCGAACATATGAAGTTTGGTGCGTATTGGACAATGCATGTTTTGATTTAGAGTAAAACAATGAATTTCCTGTGACCAGCAGGTGGCACTATATAGATAACCTGAACTGAAATTTGGTATATGTCTTCAGACCAGTCATTAAAAAAAACATATGAAGTTTGGTGCAGACTGAACATTGCATGTTGAATTTGGTGTAAAACAAATAATTTCCTGTAGCCAGCAGGTGGCGCTATGTCTATAACTAAACATTGGCATGTAGATGTCTTCAGGCCATGGCTCTTATCAAACCTGTGAAGTTTGGGGCAGATCGAATATTTTATGGCTGGGTTATTGCAAAGCATGACATATCTGTTGTCAGCAGGTGGCGCTATGTCTTTAACTACAACATTGGCACTTAGATGTCTTCAGGCCATGGCCTCTTATCAAACGTGTGAAGTTTGTTGCAGATTGGACATTGCATGTTTAAGTTAGTGTAAATCAAGTCATTTCCTGTGGCCAGCAGGTGGCGCTATGTATTTATATGAATATGGTCACTTAGATCTCTTCAGGTCAGGAGTCTTATCAAGCGTGTGAAGTTTGGGGCAGATCGGACATTTTATACAGCTTCTATTCCCATGGCGACACATCGAATTGTGTCATGCCGCCATGGACACGCCCATTAGCGAAATCTCAAGCTCTTCGCAATATAACATCACAAAGGCCTTTAGATTAGACTAACCTAAATATTATGTTGATGTCATTAAATCTCTAGGAGGAGTTAGTTACAGAGTAAAACATATCACTTCCTGTTGCCAGCAGGTGGCGCTATGAATTTATATGAATATGGTCACTTAGATCTCTCAGGTCAGGAGTCTTACCAAATATGTGAAGTTTGGTGCAGATTGGACATTGCATGTTTAAGTTAGTGTAAATCAAGTCATTTCCTGTGGCCAGCAGGTGGCGCTCTGATTATAATGGAATATTCATATTTAGATGTGTTCAGGCCTGGATTCTTATCAAACTTGTGAAGTCTGGGGCAGATCGGTTATTGCATGGCTGAGTTACAACAACTTTTATTCCCATGGCGAGACATCGAAATCTGTGATGCCGCCAAGGACACGCCCTTTAACGAAAACTCTAGATCTTCGCAATTTAACATCACAAAGGCCTTTAGGTTAGACTGAGCTAAATATTATGTTTATGTCATTAAATCTCTAGGAGGAGTTAGTTGCAGAGTAAAACATGTCACTTCCTGTTGCCAGCAGGTGGCGCTATGACTATAACTGAATATGGTCACTTAGATCTCTTCATATCAGGAGTCTTATCAAACATGTGAAGTTTGGTGCAGATCGGACATAGCATGCCTGAGATATAACAACTTCCTGTTTCATAGCGAAACATCAAAATTTGACAGGACGCCACGGACACGCCCTCTGATGAAAACTCTAGATCTTCGCAATTTAACGTCACAAAGGGCTTTAGATTACAATGACCAATTTTGGTGTTCATCTGAATAAATCTCTGGGAGGAGTTCGTTAAAGTATGACACCTGAAAATGGCAAAAATGACACAAAATATGACGAGAAAATTCAAAATAGCCGACTTCCTGTTGGGTTTCTGATTTCGTACCTGGAGACTTTTTTGTAGGTATTGTTAAGTTACATAAGTGTACCGATTTTCGTACATGTACGTGAAACGTAGCTTGAGGCGCACTCCGCTGAATATTTATAGGTGGCGCTGTCGAGCCATTTTGCCACACCTACTCCTGAAACCCATATCAGACGTAAATTTTCACCAGTTCTGATGCGTGTGCAAAGTTTCCTGACTTTTCGAGCATATTTAGGCCCTCTAAAATGCGATTAAGTTTGGAGAAGAAGAATAATAATAATAATTAAAGCTGCAAGCAGCGATGGAAGGGACCTCGCATCCGGCACCGCCGACCGGTGGCTTCAGAAAGACAGGGAACGGTGAGCAATATGCATTTAAAAAGGTAAGTATAGAGGAATGTATCAAAGTCATTTATATGTGCCAAACCTGTTGCCAGCAGGTGGCGCTATGTCTTTAACTGAACATTGGCATTTGGATATCTTCAGACCAATACTTTTATCAAACATATGAAGTTTGGTGCAGATTGAACATGGTATGATTGAGTTAGTGTAAAGCCTGGCATATCCTGTTGTCAACAGGTGGTGCTATGATTACATCTGAATATTGGCCTTTAGATGTTTTCGGGAAAGGACTCTTACAAAATATGTGAAGTTGGGTGCAGATTGGACATTGCATGTTCAAGTTAGTGTAAAACAAGTAATTTCCTGTAGCCAGCAGGTGGCGCTATGTCTATAACTAAACATTGGCACGTAGATGTCTTCAGGCCATGGCTCTTATCAAACGTGTGAAGTTTGGGGCAGATTGGACATTTTATGGCTGAGTAACAACAGCTTCTATTCCCATGGCGAGACATCAAATTTTGTCACGCCGCCATGGTCACGCCCATTAGCGAAAACTCAAGCTCTTCGCAATTTAACATCACAAAGGCCTTTTGATTAGACTGACCTAAATATTATGTTGATGTCATTAAATCTCTAGGAGGAGTTAGTTACAGAGTAAAAGATGTCACTTCCTGTTGCCAGCAGGTGGCGCTATGTCTATAACTGAATATGGTCATGTAGATCTCTTCAAGTCCGGAGTCTTAACAAATATGTGAAGTTTGGTGCAGATTGGACATTGCATGTTTACGTTAGTGTAAAACAAGTAATTTCCTGTTGCCAGCAGATGGCGCTCTGATTATAATGGAATATTCGTATTTAGATGTGTTCAGGCCTGGATTCTTATCGAACATGTGAAGTCTGGGACAGATCGGACATTTTATGGCTGAGTAACAACAGCTTCTATTCCCATGGCGAGACATCGAATTTTGTCACGCCGCCATGGTCACGCCCATTAGTGAAAACTCAAGCTCTTCGCAATTTAACATCACAAAGGCGTTTTGATTAGACTGACCTAAATATTATTTTGATGTCATTAAATCTCTAGGAGGAGTTAGTTACAGAGTAAAATATGTCACTTCCTGTTGCCAGCAGGTGGCGCTATGTCTATAACTGAATATGGTCACGTAGATCTCTTCAAGTCCGGTGTCTTAACAAATATGTGAAGTTTGGAGTAGATTGGACATTGCATGTTTACGTTAGTGTAAAACAAGTCATTTCCTGTTGCCAGCAGGTGGCGCTCTGATTATAATGGAATATTTGTATTTAGATGTGTTCAGGCCTGGATTCTTATCGAACATGTGAAGTCTGGGGCAGATCGAACATTGTATGGCTGAGTTACAACAACTTTTATTCCCATGGCGAGACATCGAAATTTGTGATGCCGCCAAGGACACGCCCATTAGCGAAAACTCAAGCTCTTCGCAATTTAACATCACGAAGGCCTTTAGATTAAACTGACCTAAATTTTATGTTTATGTCATTAAATCTCTAGCAGGAGTTAGTTACAGAGTAAAACATGTCACTTCCTGTTGCCAGCAGGTGGCGCTATGACTATAACTGAATACGGTCACTTAGATCTCTTCAGGTGAGGATTCTTATCAAACGTGTGACGTTTGGTGTAGATCGGACATAGCATGCCTGAGATATAACAACTTCCTGTTTCATGGCGAAACATCAAAATTTGACAGGACGCCACGGACACGCCCTCCGATGAAAACTCTAGATCTTCGCAATTTAACGTCACAAAGGGCTTTAGATTACACTGACCAATTTTGGTGTTCATCTGAATAAATCTCTGGGAGGAGTTCGTTAAAGTATGACACCTGAAAATGGCAAAAATGACACAAAATATGACGAGAAAATTCAAAATAGCCGACTTCCTGTTGGGTTTCTGATTTCGTACCTGGAGACTTTTTTGTAGATATTGTTAAGTTACATAAGTGTACCGATTTTCGTACATGTACGTGAAACGTAGCTCGAGGCGCACTCCGCTGAATATTTATAGGTGGCGCTGTCGAGCCATTTTGCCACACCTACTTCTGAAACCCATATCAGACGTAAATTTTCACCAGTTCTGACATGTGTGCAAAGTTTCCTGACTTTTCGAGCATGTTTAGGCTCTCTAAAATGCGATTAAGTTTGGAGAAGAAGAAGAAGAAGAAGAAGAAGAAGAAGAAGAAGAATAATAAGAATAATAAACGGAGCAGATTCAATAGGGTCCTCGCACCATCGGTGCTCGGTCCCTAATTAAAGCTGCAAGCAGCGATGGAAGGGACCTCACACCCGGCACCGCCAACCGGTGGCTTCAGAAAGACAGGGAACGGTGAGCAATATGCATTTAAAAAGGTAAATATAGAGGAACGTGTCATAGTCATTTATATGTGTCAAACCTGTTGTCAGCAGGTGGCGCTATGATTACATCTGAATATTGGCCTTTAGATATCTTCAGGCCAGGAATCTTACCAAATATGTGAAGTTTGGTGCAGATTGGACAATCCATGTTTAAGTTGGTGTAAAACAAGTAATTTCCTGTAGCCACCAGGTGGCGCTATGTCTATAACTAAACATTGGCATGTAGATGTCTTCAGACCAATACTTTTATTAAACATATGAAGTTTGGTGCAGATTGAACATGGCATGTTTGAGTTAGTGTAAAGCATGATATATCCTGTTGTCAGCAGGTGGCGCTATGATTATATCTGATTTTTGGCCTTTAGGTGTTTTCAGGCCAGGACTCTTACCAAATATGTGAAGTTTGGTGCAGATTGGACATTGCATGTTTAAGATAGTGTAAAAGAAGACATTTCCTGTTGCCAACAGGTGGCGCTCTAATTATAATGAAATATTCGTATTTAGATGTGTTCAGGTCTGGATTCTTATCGAACGTGTGAAGTCTGGGGCAGATCGGACATTGTATGGCTGAGTTACAACAACTTTTATTCCCATGAAGAGACATCGAAATTTGTGATGCCGCCATGGACACGCCCTTTAACGAAAACTCTAGATCTTCGCAATTTAACATCACAAAGGCCTTTAGGTTAGACTGACCTAAATATTATGTTTATGTCATTAAATCTCTAGGAGGAGTTAGTTACAGAGTAAAACATGTCACTTCCTGTTGCCAGCAGGTGGCGCTACGACTATAACTGAATATGGTCACTTAGATCTCTTCAGGTCAGGATTCTTATCAAACATGTGAAGTTTGGTGCAGATCGGACATAGCATGCCTGAGATATAACAACTTCCTGTTTCATGGCGAAACATCAAAATTTGACAGGACGCCACGGACACGCCCTCCGATGAAAACTCTAGATCTTCGCAATTTAACGTCACAAAGGGCTTTAGATTACAATGACCAATTTTGGTGTTCATCTGGAAATATCTCTGGGAGGAGTTCGTTAAAGTATGGCACCTGAAAATGGCAAAAATGATACAAAATATGACGAGAAAATTCAAAATAGCCGACTTCCTGTTTGGTTTCTGATTTCGTACCTAGAGACTTTTTTGTAGGTATTGTTAAGTTACATGAGTGTACCGATTTTCGTACATGTACGTGAAATGTAGCTCGAGGTGCACTCCGCTGAATATTTATAGGTGGCGCTGTCGAGCCATTTTGCCACACCTACTCCTGAAACCCATATCAGACGTAAATTTTCACCAGTTCTGATGCGTGTGCAAAGTTTCCTGACTTTTCGAGCATGTTTAGGCCCTCTAAAATGCGATTAAGTTTGGAGAAGAAGAATAATAATAATAATAATAATAAACGGAGCAGATTCAATAGGGTCCTCTGCACCATCGGTGCTCGGTCCCTAATTAAAGCTGCAAGCAGCGATGGAAGGGACCTCGCACCCGGCTCACCGCCAACCGGTGGCTTCAGAAAGACAGGAAACGGTGAGCAATATGTATTTAAAATTGCAAATATAGAGGGATATGTTAAAGTCATTTAAATGTGCCAAACCTGCTTCCAGTTGGTGGCGCTATGTCCATAACTGAACATTAACATATAGATGTCTTCAGGCTAGCACCTTTATCGAACATATGAAGTTTGGTGCAGATTGAACATAGTATGTTTGAGTTAGTGTAAAGCCTGACACATCCTGTTGTCAACAGATGGCGCTATGGTTACATCTGAATATTGGCCTTTAAATGTCTTCCGGGCAGGACTCTTACAAAATATGTGAAGTTTGGTGCAGATTGGACATTGCATATTTAAGTTACTATAAAACAATTAATTTCCCGTAGCCAACAGGTGGCGCTATGTCTATAACTAAACATTGGCACGTAGATGTCTTCAGGCCATGGCTCTTATCAAACGTGTGAAGTTTGGGGCTGATCGGACATTTTATGGCTGAGTAACAACAGCTTCTATTCCCATGGCGAGACATCGAATTTTGTCACGCCGCCATGGACACGCCCATTAGCGAAAACTCAAGCTCTTCGCAATATAACATCACAAAGGCCTTTAGATTAGACTGACCTAAATATTATGTTGATGTCATTAAATCTCTAGGAGGAGTTAGTTACAGAGTAAAACATGTCACTTCCTGTTGCCAGCAGGTGGCGCTATGACTATAACTGAAAATGGTCACTTAGATCTCTTCAGGTCAGGATTCTTACCAAATATGTGAAGTTTGGTGCAGATTGGACATTGCATGTTTAAGTTAGTGTAAATCAAGTCATTTCCTGTGGCCAGCAGGTGGCGCTCTGATTATAATGGAATATTCATATTTATATGTGTTCAGACCTGGATTCTTATCGAACGTGTGAAGTCTGGGGCAGATCGGTTATTGCATGGTGAGTTACAACAACTTTTATTCCCATGGCGAGACATCGAAATTTGTGATGCCGCCAAGGACACGCCCATTAGCGAAAACTCAAGCTCTTCGCAATTTAACATCACAAAGGCCTTTAGATTAAACTGACCTAAATATTATGTTGATGTCATTAAATCTCTAGGAGGAGTTAATTACAGAGTAAAACATGTCACTTCCTGTTGCCAGCAGGTGGCGCTATGACTATAACTGAATATGGTCACTTAGATCTCTTCAGGTCAGGATTCTTATCAAACATGTGAAGTTTGGTGCAGATCGGACATAGCATGCCTGAGATATAACAACTTCCTGTTTCATGGCGAAACATCAAAATTTGACAGGACGCCACGGACACGCCCTCCGATGAAAACTCTAGATCTTCGCAATTTAACGTCACAAAGGGCTTTAGATTACAATGACCAATTTTGGTGTTCATCCGAATAAATCTCTGGGAGGAGTTCGTTAAAGTATGACACCTGAAAATGGCAAAAATGACACAAAATATGACGAGAAAATTCAAAATAACCGACTTCCTGTTGGGTTTCTGATTTCGTACCTAGAGACTTTTTTGTAGGTATTGTTAAGTTACATGAGTGTACCGATTTTCGTACATGTACGTGAAACGTAGCTCGATGCGCACTCCGCTGAATATTTATAGGTGGCGCTGTCGAGCCATTTTGCCACACCTACTTCTGAAACCCATATCAGACGTAAATTTTCACCAGTTCTGACGCGTGTGCAAAGTTTCCTGACTTTTCGAGCATGTTTAGGCCCTCTAAAATGCGATTAAGTTTGGAGAAGAAGAAGAATAATAATAATAATAATAATAATAATAATAAACGGAGCAGATTCAATAGGGTCCTCTGCACCATCGGTGCTCGGTCCCTAATAATAAACGGAGCAGATTCAATAGGGTCCTCGCACCATCGGTGCTCGGTCCCTAATAATAAACGGAGCAGATTCAATAGGGTCCTCGCACCCGGCACCGCCGACCGGTGGCTTCAGAATGACAGGGAACGGTGAGCAATATGCATTTACAAAGGTAAATATAGAGGAATATGTCAGTCATTTATACGTACCAAACCTGCTGCCAGCTGGTGGCGCTATGTCCATAAGTGAACATTAACATGTAGATGTCTTCAGGCTAGCACTGTTATCGAACATGTGAAGTTTGGTGCAGATTGAACATGGTATGTTTGAGTTAGTATAAAGCCTGACACATCCTGTTGTCAACAGGTGGCGCTATGATTACATCTGAATATTGGCCTTTAGATGTCTTCAGGCCAGGAATCTTACCAAATATGTGAAGTTTGGTGCAGATTGGACAATGCATGTTTAAGTTGGTGTAAAACAAGTAATTTCCTGTAGCCACCAGGTGGCGCTATGTCTATAACTAAACATTGGCATGTAGATGTCTTCAGACCAATACTTTTATCAAACATATGAAGTTTGGTGCAGATTGAACATAGTATGTTTGAGTTAGTGTAAAGCATGATATATCCTGTTGTCAGCAGGTGGCGCTATGATTATATCTGAATTTTGGCCTTTAGATATCTTCAGGTCAGGGCTCTTACCAAATACGTGAATTTTGGTGCAGATTGGACATTGAATGCTTAAGTTAGTTTAAAAGAAGTAATTTGCTGTTGCCAGCAGGTGGCGCTATATCTTTAACTGAACATTGGCATTTAGATATCTTCAGACCAATATTTTTATCAAAAGTGTGAAGTTTGGTGCAGATTGGACTTTGCATGCTTAAGATAGTGTAAAAGAAGTCATTTCCTGTTGCCAGCAGGTGGCGCTCTAATTATAATGTAATATTCGTATTTAGATGTGTTCAGGCCTGGATTCTTATCGAACGTGTGAAGTCTGGGGCAGATCGGACATTGTATGGCTGAGTTACAACAACTTTTATTCCCATGGCGAGACATCGAAATTTGTGATGCCGCCATGGACACGCCCTTTAATGAAAACTCTAGATCTTCGCAATTTAACATCACAAAGGCCTTTAGGTTAGACTGACCTAAATATTATGTTTATGTCATGAAATCTCTAGGAGGAGTTAGTTACAGAGTAAAACATTTCACTTCCTGTTGCCAGCAGGTGGCGCTATGACTATAACTGAATATGGTCACTTAGATCTCTTCAGGTCAGGATTCTTATCAAACGTGTGAAGTTTGGTGTAGATCGGACATAGCATGCCTGAGATATAACAACTTCCTGTTTCATGGCGAAACATCAAAATTTGACAGGACGCCACGGACACGCCCTCCGATGAAAACTCTAGATCTTCGCAATTTAACGTCACAAAGGGCTTTAGATTACACTGACCAATTTTGGTGTTCATCTGAATAAATCTCTGGGAGGAGTTCGTTAAAGTATGACACCTGAAAATGGCAAAAATGACACAAAACATGACGAGAAAATTCAAAATAACCGACTTCCTGTTTGGTTTCTGATTTCGTACCTAGAGACTTTTTTGTAGGTATTGTTAAGTTACATAAGTGTACCGATTTTCGTACATGTACGTGAAACGTAGCTCGAGGCGCACTCCGCTGAATATTTATAGGTGGCGCTGTCGAGCCATTTTGCCACACCTACATCTGAAACCCATATCAGACGTAAATTTTCACCAATTCTGACGTGTGTGCAAAGTTTCCTGACTTTTCGAGCATGTTTAGGCCCTCTAAAATGCGATTAAGTTTGGAGAGGAAGAAGAATAATAATAATAATTAAAGCTGCAAGCAGCGATGGAAGGGACCTCGCACCCGGCACCGCCGACCGGTGGCTTCAGAATGACAGGGAACAGTGAGCAATATGCATTTAAAAAGGCAAATATAGAGGAATACGTCAAAGTCATTTATAAGTGCCAAACCTGCTGCCAGCTGGTGGCGCTATGTCCATAACTGAACATTGGCATTTAGATGTCTTCAAACCAGTACTATTATCAAACATATGAAATTTGGTGCAGATTGAATATGGTATGTTTGAGTTAGTGTAAAGCCTGGCATATCCTGTTGTCAACAGGTGGCGCTATGATTACATCTGAATATTGCCATTTAGATGTCTTCAGGCCAGGACTCTCACCAAATATGTGAAGTTTGGTGCAGATTGGACATTGCATGTTTAAGTTAGTGTAAAACAAGCAATTTCCTTTAGCCAGCAGGTGGCGCTATGTCTATAACTAAACATTAGCACGTAGATGTCTTCAGGCCATGGCTCTTATCAACCATGTGAAGTTTGGGGCAGATCGGACATTTTATGGCTGAGTAACAACAGCTTCTATTCCCATGGCGAGATATCGAATTTTGTCACGCTGCCATGGACACGCCCATTAGCTCAAGCTCAAGCTCTTCGCAATTTAACATCACAAAGGCCTTTAGATTAGACTGAACTAAAAATTATGTTGATGTCATTACATTTCTAGGAGGAGTTAGTTGCAGAGTAAAACATATCACTTCCTGTTGCCAGCAGGTGGCGCTATTAATTTATATGAATGTGGTCCCCTAGATCTCTTCAGGTCAGGAGTCTTATCAAACATGGGAATTTTGGTGCACATCGGACATTGCATGGCTGAGTTATAACAACTTCCTGTTTCATGGCGAATCATCGAAATTTGACAGGACGCCACGGACACGCCCTCCGATGAAAACTCTAGATCTTCGCAATTTAACGTCACAAAGGGCTTTAGATTACAATGACCAATTTTGGTGTTCATCTGAATAAATCTCTGGGAGGAGTTCGTTAAAGTATGACACCTGAAAATGGCAAAAATGACACAAAATATGACAAGAAAATTCAAAATAACCGACTTCCTGTTTGGTTTCTGATTTCGTACCAAGAGACTTTTTCGTAGGTATTGTTATGTTACATGAGTGTACCAATTTTCGTACATGTACGTGAAACGTAGCTCGAGGCGCACTCCGCTGAATATTTATAGGTGGCGCTGTCGAGCCATTTTGCCACACCTACTCCTGAAACCCATTTCAGACGTAAATTTTCACCAGTTCTGATGCGTGTGCAAAGTTTCCTGACTTTTCGAGCATGTTTAGGTCCTCTAAAATGCGATTAAGTTTGGAGAAGAAGAAGAATAATAATAATTAAAGCTGCAAGCAGCGATGGAAGGGACCTCGCACCCAGCACCGCCAACCGGTGGCTTCAGAAAGACAGGGAACGGTGAGCAATATGCATTTAAAAAGGTAAATATAGAGGAACGTGTCATAGTCATTTATATGTGTCAAACCTGCTGCCAGCTGGTGGCGCTATGTCCATAACTGAACATTAACATGTAGATCTCTTCAGTCTAGCACTTTTATCAAACAAATGAAGTTTGGTGCAGATTGAACATAGTATGTTTGAGTTAGTGTAAAGCCTGACACATCCTGTTGTCAACAGGTGGCGCTATGATTACATCTGAATATTGGCCTTTAGATGTCTTCAGGCCAGGAATCTTACCAAATATGTGAAGTTTGGTGCAGATTGGACAATGCATGTTTAAGTTGGTGTAAAACAAGTAATTTCCTGTAGCCACCAGGTGGCGCTATGTCTATAACTAAACATTGGCATGTAGATGTCTTCAGACCAATACTTTTATCAAACATATGAAGTTTGGTGCAGATTGAACATGGTATGTTTGAGTTAATGTAAAGCATGATATATCCTGTTGTCAGCAGGTGGCGCTATGATTATATCAGATTTTTGGCCTTTAGGTGTTTTCAGGTCAGGACTCTTACCAAATATGTGAAGTTTGGTGCAGATTGGACATTGCATGTTTAAGATAGTGTAAAAGAAGACATTTCCTGTTGCCAGCAGGTGGCGCTATGACTATAACTGAATATGGTCACTTAGATCTCTTCAGGTCAGGATTCTTATCAACCATGTGAAGTTTGGTGCAGATCGGACATAGCATGCCTGAGATATAACAACTTCCTGTTTCATGGCGAAACATCGAAATTTGACAGGACGCCACGGACACGCCCTCTGATGAAAACTCTAGATCTTCGCAATTTAACGTCACAAAGGGCTTTAGATTAAAATGACCAATTTTGGTGTTCATCCGAATAAATCTCTGGGAGGAGTTCGTTAAAGTATGACACCTGAAAATGGCAAAAATGACACAAAATACGACGAGAAAATTCAAAATAGCCGACTTCCTGTTGGGTTTCTGATTTCGTACCTGGAGACTTTTTTGTAGGTATTGTTAAGTTACATAAGTGTACCGATTTTCGTACATGTACGTGAAACGTAGCTCGAGGCGCACTCCGCTGAATATTTATAGGTGGCGCTGTCGAGCCATTTTGCCACACCTACTTCTGAAACACATATTCAGATGTGTTCAGGCCTGGATTCTTATCGAACATGTGAAGTCTGGGGCAGATCGAACATTGTATGGCTGAGTTACAACAACATTTATTCCCATGGCGAGACATCGAAATTTGACAGGACGCCACGGACACGCCCTCCCATGAAAACTCTAGATCTTCGCAATTTAACATCACAAAGGCCTTTAGGTTAGACTGACCTAAATATTATGTTGATGTCATTAAATTTGTAGGAGGAGTTAGTTACACAGTAAAACATATCACTTCCTGTTGCCAGCAGGTGGCGCTATTACTATAACTGAATATAGTCATGTAGATCTCTTCATATCAGGAGTCTTATCAAACATGTGAAGTTTGGTGCAGATCGGACATAGCATGCCTGAGTTATAACAACTTCCTGTTTCATGGCGAAACATCTAAATTTGAGAGGACGCCACGGACACGCCCTCCGATGAAAACTCTAGATCTTCGCAATTTAACGTCACAAAGGGCTTTAGATTGCAATGACCAATTTTGGTGTTCATCCGATTAAATCTCTGGGAGGAGTTCGTTAAAGTATGACACCTGCAAATGGCAAAAATGTCACTAAATATGACGAGAAAATTCAAAATAACCGACTTCCTGTTGGGTTTCGGATTTCGTTCCAGGAGACTTTTTTGTAGGTATTGTTATGTTACATGAGTGTACCGATTTTCGTACATGTACGTGAAACGTAGCTCGATGCGCACTCCGCTGAATATTTATAGGTGGCGCTGTCGAGCCATTTTGCCACACCTACTTCTGAAACACATATCAGACGTAAATTTTCACCAGTTCTGACGCGTGTGCAAAGTTTCCTGACTTTTCGAGCATGTTTAGGCCCTCTAAAATGCGATTAAGTTTGGAGAGGAAGAAGAATAATAATAATTAAAGCTGCAAGCAGCGATGGAAGGGACCTCGCACCCGGCTCACCGCCAACCAGTGGCTTCAGAAAGACAGGGAACGGTGAGCAATATGCATTTAAAATTGCAAATATAGAGGAATAGGTCAAAGTCATTTATATGTGCCAAATCTGCTGCCAGCTGGTGGCGCTATGTCCATAACTGAACATTAACATATAGATGTCTTCAGGCTAGCACCTTTATCGAACATATGAAGTTTGGTGCAAATTGAACATAGTATGTTTGAGTTAGTGTAAAGCCTGACACATCCTGTTGTCAACAGATGGCGCTATGGTTACATCTGAATATTGGCTTTTAAATGTCTTCAGGGCAGGACTCTTACAAAATATGTGAAGTTTGGTGCAGATTGGACATTTCATGCTTAAGTTAGTGTAAAACAAATCATTTCCTGTTGCCAGCAGGTGGCGCTATGTCTTTAACTAAACGTTATCGTGTAGATATCATCAGACAAGTACTTTTATCAAACATATGAATTTTGGTGCAGATTGAACATGGTATGTTTGAGTTAGTGTAAAGCATGATATATCCTGTTGTCAACAGGTGGCGCTATGATTATATCTGAATTTTGGCCTTTAGATGTTTTCAGGCCAGGACCCTTACCAAATACGTGAATTTTGGTGCAGATTGGACATTGAATGCTTAAGATAGTTTAAAAGAATTAATTTGCTGTTGCCAGCAGGTGGCGCTATATCTTTAACTGAACATTGGCATTTAGATATCTTAAGACCAATATTTTTATCAAAAGTGTGAAGTTTGGTGCAGATTGGACATTGCATGTTTAAGATAGTGTAAAAGAAGTAATTTCCTGTTGCCAGCAGGTGGCGCTCTAATTATAATGAAATATTCATACTTAGATGTGTTCAGGCCTGGATTCTTATCGAACGTGTGAAGTCTGGGGCAGATCGGACATTGTATGGCTGAGTTACAACAACTTTTATTCCCATGGCGAGACATCGAAATTTGTGATGCCGCCAAGGACACGCCCTTTAACGAAAACTCTAGATCTTCGCAATTTAACATCACAAAGGCCTTTAGGTTACACTGACCTAAATATTATGTTTATGTCATTAAATCTCTAGGAGGAGTTAGTTACAGAGTAAAACATGTCACTTCCTGTTGCCAGCAGGTGGCGCTATGACTATAACTGAATATGGTCACTTAGATCTCTTCAGGTCAGGATTCTTATCAAACATGTGAAGTTTGGTGTAGATCGGACATAGCATGCCTGAGATATACCAACATCCTGTTTCATGGCGAAACATCAAAATTTGACAGGACGCCACGGACACGCCATCCGATGAAAACTCTAGATCTTCGCAATTTAACGTCACAAAGGGCTTTAGATTACAGTGACCAATTTTGGTGTTCATCTGGAAATATCTCTGGGAGGAGTTCGTTAAAGTATGACACCTGAAAATGGCAAAAATGACACAAAATATGACGAGAAAATTCAAAATAGCTGACTTCCTGTTTGGTTTCTGATTTCGTACCTAGAGACTTTTTTGTAGGTATTGTTAAGTTACATGAGTGTACCGATTTTCGTACATGTACGTGAAACGTAGCTCGAGGCGCACTCCGCTGAATATTTATAGGTGGCGCTGTCGAGCCATTTTGCCACACCTACTTCTGAAACCCATATAAGACTTAAATTTTCACCAGTTCTGATACGTGTGCAAAGTTTCCTGACTTTTCGAGCATGTTTAGGCCCTCTAAAATGCGATTAAGTTTGGAGAAGAAGAAGAAGAAGAAGAAGAAGAAGAAGAATAATAAGAATTAAAGCTGCAAGCAGCGATGGAAGGGACCTCGCACCCGGCTCACCGCCAACCGGTGGCTTCAGAAAGACAGGGAACGGTGAGCAATATGCATTTAAAAAGGTAAATATAGAGGAACGTGTTATAGTCATTTATATGTGTCAAACCTGCTGCCAGCTGGTGGCGCTATGTCCATAACTGAACATTAACATGTAGATGTCTTCAGGCTAGCACCTTTATCGAACATATGAAGTTTGGTGCAGATTGAACATAGTATGTTTGAGTTAGTGTAAAGCCTGACACATCCTGTTGTCAACAGATGGCGCTATGGTTACATCTGAATATTGGCCTTTAAATGTCTTCCGGGCAGGACTCTTACAAAATATGTGAAGTTTGGTGCAGATTGGACATTGCATATTTAAGTTACTATAAAACAATTAATTTCCCGTAGCCAACAGGTGGCGCTATGTCTATAACTAAACATTGGCACGTAGATGTCTTCAGGCCATGGCTCTTATCAAACGTGTGAAGTTTGGGGCTGATCGGACATTTTATGGCTGAGTAACAACAGCTTCTATTCCCATGGCGAGACATCGAATTTTGTCACGCCGCCATGGACACGCCCATTAGCGAAAACTCAAGCTCTTCGCAATATAACATCACAAAGGCCTTTAGATTAGACTGACCTAAATATTATGTTGATGTCATTAAATCTCTAGGAGGAGTTAGTTACAGAGTAAAACATGTCACTTCCTGTTGTCAGCAGGTGGCGCTATGATTACATCTGAATATTGGCCTTTAGATATCTTCAGGCCAGGAATCTTACCAAATATGTGAAGTTTGGTGCAGATTGGACAATGCATGTTTAAGTTGGTGTAAAACAAGTAATTTCCTGTAGCCACCAGGTGGCGCTATGTCTATAACTAAACATTGGCATGTAGATGTCTTCAGACCAATACTTTTATCAAACATATGAAGTTTGGTGCAGATTAAACATGGCATGTTTGAGTTAGTGTAAAGCATGATATATCCTGTTGTCAGCAGGTGGCGCTATGATTATATCTGATTTTTGGCCTTTAGGTGTTTTCAGGCCAGGACTCTTACCAAATATGTGAAGTTTGGTGCAGATTGGACATTGCATGTTTAAGATAGTGTAAAAGAAGTCATTTCCTGTTGCCAACAGGTGGCGCTCTAATTATAATGAAATATTCGTATTTAGATGTGTTCAGGTCTGGATTCTTATCGAACGTGTGAAGTCTGGGGCAGATCGGACATTGTATGGCTGAGTTACAACAACTTTTATTCCCATGAAGAGACATCGAAATTTGTGATGCCGCCATGGACACGCCCTTTAACGAAAACTCTAGATCTTCGCAATTTAACATCACAAAGGCCTTTAGGTTAGACTGACCTAAATATTATGTTTATGTCATTAAATCTCTAGGAGGAGTTAGTTACAGAGTAAAACATGTCACTTCCTGTTGCCAGCAGGTGGCGCTACGACTATAACTGAATATGGTCACTTAGATCTCTGCAGGTCAGGAGTTTTAACAAATATGTGAAGTTTGGTGCAGATTGGACATTGCATGTTTACGTTAGTGTAAATCAAGTCATTTCCTGTGGCCAGCAGGTGGCGCTCTGATTATAATGGTATATTCGTATTTAGATGTGTTCAGGCCTGCATTCTTATCGAACGTGTGAAGTCTGGGGCAGATCAGTTATTGCATGGCTGAGTTAAAACAACTTTTATTCCCATGGCGAGACATCGAAATTTGTGATGCCGCCATGGACACGCCCTTTAACGAAAACTCTAGATCTTCGCAATTTAACATCACAAAGGCCTTTAGGTTAGACTGACCTAAATATTATGTTTATGTCATTAAATCTCTAGGAGGAGTTAGTTACAGAGTAAAACATGTCACTTCCTGTTGCCAGCAGGTGGCGCTATGACTATAACTGAATATGGTCACTTAGATCCCTTCATGTCAGGATTCTTATCAAACACGTGAAGTTTGGTGTAGATCGGACATAGCATGCCTGAGATATAACAACTTCCTGTTTCATGGCGAAACATCAAAATTTGACAGGACGCCACGGACACGCCCTCCGATGAAAACTCTAGATCTTCGCAATTTAACGTCACAAAGGGCTTTAGATTACACTGACCAATTTTGGTGTTCATCTGAATCAATCTCTGGGAGGAGTTCGATAAAGTATGACACCTGAAAATGGCAAAAATGACACAAAATATGACGAGAAAATTCAAAATAGCCGACTTCCTGTTGGGTTTCTGATTTCGTACCTAGAGACTTTTTTGTAGGTATTGTTAAGTTACATAAGTGTACCGATTTTCGTACATGTACATGAAACGTAGCTCGAGGTGCACTCCGCTGAATATTTATAGGTGGCGCTGTCGAGTCATTTTGCCACACCTACTTCTGAAACCCATATCAGACGTAAATTTTCACCAGTTCTGACACGTGTGGAAAGTTTCCTGACTTTTCGAGCATGTTTAGGCCCTCTAAAATGCGATTAAGTTTGGAGAAGAAGAAGAAGAAGAAGAAGAAGAATAATAAGAATAATAAACGGAGCAGATTCAATAGGGTCCTCGCACCATCGGTGCTCGGTCCCTAATTAAAGCTGCAAGCAGCGATGGAAGGGACCTCGCACCCAGCACCGCCAACCGGTGGCTTCAGAAAGACAGGGAACGGTGAGCAATATGCATTTAAAAAGGTAAATATAGAGGAACGTGTCATAGTCATTTATATGTGTCAAACCTGCTGCCAGCTGGTGGCGCTATGTCCATAATTGAACATTAACAAGTAGATGTCTTCAGTCTAGCACTTTTATCAAACATATGAAGTTTGGTGCAGATTGAACATAGTATGTTTGAGTTAGTGTAAAGCCTGACACATCCTGTTGTCAACAGGTGGCGCTATGATTACATATGAATATTGGCCTTTAGATGTCTTAAGGCCAGGAATCTTACCAAATATGTGAAGTTTGGTGCAGATTGGACAATGCATGTTTAAGTTGGTGTAAAACAAGTAATTTCCTGTAGCCATCAGGTGGCGCTATGTCTATAACTAAACATTGGCATGTAGATGTCTTCAGACCAATAATTTTATCAAACATATTAATTTTGGTGCAGATTGAACATGGTATGTTTGAGTTAGTGTGAAGCATGGCATATCCTGTTGTCAGCAGGTGGCGCTATGATTATATCTGATTTTTGGCCTTTAAGTGTTTTCAGGCCAGGAATCTTACCAAATATGTCAAGTTTGGTGCAGATTGGACATTGCATGTTTAAGATAGTGTAAAAGAAGTCATTTCCTGTTGCCAGCAGGTGGCGCTCTAATTATAATGAAATATTCATATTTAGATGTGTTCAGGCCTGGATTCTTATCAAACGTGTGAAGTCTGGGGCAGATCGGACATTGTATGGCTGAGTTACAACAACTTTTATTCCCATGGTGAGACATCGAAATTTGTGATGCCGCCATGGACACGCCCTTTAACGAAAAGTCTAGATCTTCGCAATTTAACATCACAAAGGCCTTTAGGTTAGACTGACCTAAATATTATGTTTATGTCATTAAATCTCTAGGAGGAGTTAGTTACAGAGTAAAACATGTCACTTCCTGTTGCCAGCAGGTGGCGCTATGACTATAACTGAATATGGTCACTTAGATCTCTTCAGGTCAGGATTCTTATCAAACGTGTGAAGTTTGGTGTAGATCGGACATAGCATGCCTGAGATATAACAACTTCCTGTTTCATGGCGAAACATCAAAATTTGACAGGACGCCACGGACACGCCCTCCGGTAAAAACTCTAGATCTTCGCAATTTAACGTCACAAAGGGCTTTAGATTACACTGACCAATTTTGGTGTTCATCTGAATAAATCTCTGGGAGGAGTTCGTTAAAGTATGACACCTGAAAATGGCAAAAATGACACAAAATATGATGAGAAAATTCAAAATAGCCGACTTCCTGTTGGGTTTTTGATTTCGTACCTGGAGACTTTTTTGTAGGTATTGTTAAGTTACATAAGTGTACCGATTTTCGTACATGTACGTGAAACGTAGCTCGAGGCGCACTCCGCTGAATATTTATAGGTGGCGCTGTCGAGCCATTTTGCCACACCTACTTCTGAAACCCATATCAGACGTAAATTTTCACCAGTTCTGACACGTGTGCAAAGTTTCCTGACTTTTCGAGCATGTTTAGGCCCTCTAAAATGCGATTAAGTTTGGAGAAGAAGAAGAAGAAGAAGAAGAAGAAGAAGAAGAAGAAGAAGAAGAAGAAGAATAATAAGAATAATAAACGGAGCAGATTCAATAGGGTCCTCGCACCATCGGTGCTCGGTCCCTAATAATAAACGGAGCAGATTCAATAGGGTCCTCGCACCATCAGTGCTCGGTCCCTAATAATAATAATAATAATAATAAACGGAGCAGATTCAATAGGGTCCTCGCACCATCGGTGCTCGGTCCCTAATAATAATAATAATAATAAACGGAGCAGATTCAATAGGGTCCTCTGCACCATCGGTGCTCGGTCCCTAATAATAATAAACGGAGCAGATTCAATAGGGTCCTCTGCACCATCGGTGCTCGGTCCCTAATAATAAACGGAGCAGATTCAATAGGGTCCTCGCACCATCGGTGCTCGGTCCCTAAAAACGCGATATGGACTAGTATCTGTAAATATTAAGCTGCAAAAGTCGATTTGAAGATGATTCTTGTATGTTCTATGTGTCTCTATGTGTATGGTTCTGTTTACTACAAATACACTGACGCGCGTGTGACGCTCGCTCGTGGGGATTTCAGCATCTGCGTCTCAATGAGGACATAAATACATGAACAATATCTCCAGAACTGATCTGAGAGTCACTTCACCAGCATTTTACCGTTTCATTTGAGTAAAACTAACGTCATATCATATACACACAGAACTATTCACGGCAACCCGTCAAAATAACAGATTGCTTTATCTTGAAGACATTGTGCCAGAAATAGATATATTACTATTATTTAGTAGAATGTATGTTATACTAATACTACTACAGTTGACAAATAATACAAATATTTTTTTAAGAAATAATCACAAAATATTTGTATTTTAATAGTAAATCTCCTTTATTTGCAAAATTTTAGACTTTAATTTTCATTAATTAAAATATTAGTTAAATCAATGTTTTATGCCTTCATCTGATAACCAGTCACATTTAAATACACAACACAGAATTTCTGAGGCAGAAAAAACATTTCATAAGGCTACTGTAAGAATAAATAAAAATGGTTTGTATGCATTCAAATAATTAGACGTGCTAAAACACAGAATTTGGTAACAATAAAACATAAGGTGAGAAAAGAAATAAAACATTTCATACGGCCCTAAACATGTCATTTTTGTTACACTTTTAATACATTAATGTTAAATTGTATACGTTTCATGATTTTAATTAATTAAACATGGTTTTTGATTAATTAAATTGAATTTGGCCATAAAAAAAAAAACGGAATCCAGAAAAATTTAAACGGGGGAAACGGAATATTTATTTTTTTTATAAACGGAACCCATAAAAAAATAAACGGGAAAAACAGAATGCAGAAAAAAAAGGAATCAAAAAAAGAAAAAACCCTGGTATCCAGACAATTAAACCATGGGAAAAAACAGCCCCCCCCCCCAAAAAAACGAAAAAATTTAAATGGGGAAAACAGATTTTGGACAAATCAGACATATTTGATAGGGCCCTAAGCGTGTACCTGTGGGCTGCTCCACCTTTATCCGCAGTCTGAAGTGTGATCCGGGTCGAGTGTCTCCTGGACTCCTCTGACACGACGTCTCCAGCAGACTCACACCAGGCGGCAGCTTCACCTGATAGCTCCTGTCAGGGGTCTGGACACTCAGGAGAGAGTCTTGTTTCGACTCAATCTTCACATCTGCATCATCCCTGACAGCGTCACTGCTGAGAGGTCAAAGGAGAAACATTTATGATAATAAACGTGATTTCAGAGATGTTTGTGCATGTAAAACATGCTGCCTCAATGCTAGGGTGTTGAAAAGCGTCCACTGAAGTCCCTATAATAGTATTTATTTTAAGGTGTCCTTGTTACACGTTACATGTACTTACTATTAGAATAACAATGAATTATGGATAATTACATGCAAGTAACCCTAATCCAAACCCTAAACCTAAATACAATAATTAATAGTAGTCAGTACTTAAATGCATAATTACACTGTAACAATAACACCTTAAAATAAAGTGTAAACAATTCTTCTTTTAATAAATAAGTCTTTGCATTTGAATCATTCACGTCACTTAACCAGCATTTAATACTGTTGTATTTGTATGAACTTTAGCCAATTATTATGTTTCTGCCCTAAAGGTGTTTGAGCTACAGATCTCAGAAATGGTGAGATGGTTCAAAATGTTCCTCATAAGATGTATTACCTTATTAAATGCACCATCTTAAATGTAATCAATAAGCCACAGGGCTGATTAAAAGTAGAGATTGCAGAGAACTTTCCAAAATGTCTTCAATCTCTCAAATCTTAATTCAAGCCTTAAAATATTCCATCTATAACCACAGGTTAACCCAATTCATTTTTCTGCATAATTAATATTATTTGTTTTCAATTCACAAAACTTGACACACATCATCCCAAAACCTTCAGGAGAAAACCGTATGCATCACACATTCTGACTATTGCACCTATATCTACTATTGCTAAGACTATTTATTCTGTGTTGTGCTTTTATATTACAGTATATAAAATATGATTTTAAAGAAATGTTGCTATTATAATAGTGCACCAGTCAACATTTGCTTGCTTTTGTACACCAAAAAGCCGTCTGAACAAAATCTGCGTACCTTTTTTGAACTAATAATACATTTATTATTAGTGTTTTCTTTGTTGCAATTTTCAGCTCAATTTCACTTCTGAGATTAAACACAACAGCTCACGTCTAGAAGGCCACATACATATACAAGTAATTGATATACTAGTCAACATCTAAAGTGGATCACAACCTTTCATCAAAGTAGTCCTAAAGCGTAAAACTAAAATGCGTTCTTGTCTTAGGACAACTTTTTTGATCCACTTCAGATGTTGACTACAACATAAAAAGGACCTTATGATAAATATTAAAATGATACAGTTGAGCTAAAAGGCGCTGTATGTAGGATTGACACCCAGCGGTTGAACTAGGTATTTCTGTCCAAAATCAAAATATTGGAGAGGGTTTTATTCACGCCCCTCCTCCTTAGACTTGACGCTTACGCAGGTTGCCAGATTGACGACACAAACAGAAACGCGCACACGTGATGATGAATGACATGGAATACGCTGTGTTTCCCGCTACCTGGCAACCCGGGGTGCCGAAATACAATTGGGTAAACTGGCAGTGAGCGGGTTTCACAAACCACACCTAACTTTAGCATTGTTTTTCAGATAAACATGTTAATTAATTTAGGATGTTTTTTAGATATCTGCAAACATAATATGGTATTTTTGTGCTTTAATAGAGTCAAAATCCTACATAAAGCACCTTTAAAATAAAAAAACAGTCTAATAGTAAGAGGGAGTGATAAAATAGTGAGTTTTATCTTTTGACAAATCAGGAAAGATTAATCATGGACTGCTTTAAAAAAGAATGATATTTTAGAAAATATGCATTCAACTGTACGTTACCACCTAACTGTCCACATTATTAAATAACTATTATGCATGCAATGTTAATAAGTTCGTATTAATTGGCAAATTACACAATATATTTATATAAATCGATTTTTGGCACATGAGGATTAAAGAAAATAGGAAAAACTGGAAAGTGAGCTGTGGCCAAAACAACGTATAACAACTACTGTTTTATTTAACATGCATACACTTGTGTTGCCTTATAAACGCAGAAAGGTTGTCCAAACCCCTCCAGTACTGCCATCTGGTGTGTATTTCTGCACCACTGACTGTGTGAGTGTAAGCAGTGTCAGAAATGATAAACTGTATTGAATACTCCACAGAATATGTTAACGAGCACAGTAAACCGGCTACTGACAGACGTTATTATATTTAGTATTCTCTGGTGTTGTTGCTGATACGTTATAGCGTGCATTACGCATGTATGTTACTAACGTTACCAGAGCAAAGTAGTAATTAGGCTTTACTGCCAACACATGTCGTGTAAATTGTTTCTCGTTGCTTCACTCATAGACTTTGATGAACCGCTGAACAGAATATTAATAACCGAACGAGCATTAATAGAGAAATAAACCCACGCTTTACCGAATGAACAAAAGTCCACTTTGCAGCTTCGGTCTGAGCTCAAGAAAGACGAGGTCTTGTTGCGCAGTCTCTTCCATTTATACACTTTACCAGGAAAATATATGTATATATTACAGAACTGCTTCATTCATCGATTCTGCTGAAGAGGAATCCCACGCGACATTCAACACAACGTGACTTCCGCGACATGGTCGTGACGTCACGAAATACATTATTTCAAATTAAAAGTCTACAATAAACCGTTTTCATCGATATTTTATTTGTGTAAATAATACAAGTACATTATTAGGAAATTAGATATTTAATAGACACTTAAATAAAAATACACTTTCCAGTCAGTATTTATTAGAAATACATATATTAACTAACCAAATAAATAAATAACAAATTGTCTAAACACACGAGAAGGAGCGTGAATACATTTTATGTACAATAAATATAATTTAGTATAACAAAATTATATAGTTAAAGAGTTCACGAAATTAAAATGCTTAAATTGGCTAATTTATTAGTTAAACAATATTGAATGGGGTCAGAATATGTCTTTTATTGAAGAAAAAATAAAGCCTCTGAAGGCAGTGCTGGTTTGCGCATGCGTACTTTCAGCGCGCGAAATTGAGTCGTGACGTCAGGCAGTGCGCGATCAGCGGTGGCGGGAGGTTTTCCAGTGTTTTGTCGATCTCGTTCGTGTTCAGGAGATAAACGAAACACTAGCGAGTAAAATGTGGAACCAAGGTATGTGGTTTAGTAACGAGTTGTTTGTAGCACACTATGGCTCCTAGTCTACTGAGTTTTGCTAACTTGTTAATGAGAATCGTGAGAGATCTGTTAACGTTAGTCTGTTAACTTACTCGCCCTGCAGCCATGCTTGTAACGTTAGTTCGAGTTGTCTGTTTCTGTAGTTGTCTGTTGTTACTCGCTCTACAATCATCAGCGAGAGTATGTTGGTGTTGTTTTGCACATGGACTGGTCTCGAGGGAAATATAAACGTGATGTTTTGGCAGGTAAATACGGCGAGGCCAGTGTGGCTGGATATACCCAGTCTCCGGGAGGGTTTGGATCTCCAGCCGCCTCTCAGGGAGCAGACAAGAAAGGGGTCAGTCTGCCTCAGCTCCGTGTGAAACCTGTCAGGGAGATGTGTCTGTGAATATGTGTTATATATAACTCAAAAGCGGAATAACAATATACATGCTGCCTAAAGAAGCTTAATTGTATGTAGAACTAATTATTAATACAATACAGACAGTACAGTACATTTAAATTCCCAATTCTAGTTACTGTAATGTACATGTTATTTGTTTATTTTTTATCACGTATTTATGCATTTTATGGTGTATGCTTTGCTTCATCCAAAGTTCAAGTTTATGGCTTTCAAAGTCTTTTATCAAATGTTAATTCAGAAAATAGAAATAGCAGTGTTGTTTTTGTTTACTAAGCCTAAAAATATTAAGATAGTTTGTAGTAAAGTTGAAATAAAATGCATATATTAAAACTAGTGCTGTCAAATTATTAATCGCATCCAAAATTGTTTTACATAATATATGTGTGTGTAACGTTACTGTGTATAAATACACGCACATTCATGTATATATTTAAGAAAAATTTTAAGTTTATTTATTATATATATGCATGTCAATATTTTCAAGATATATGCTAGTGTCTTTATATGCAGTACACATACATAATGTAAACAAAAATTTATTTTGGATGCGTTTAATCACGATTAATCGTTTGACGCCACAAATTAAAATACATTATTAGATGAAAACTGAAAATCAGAAATGATGCAACTACCCGAAATAAATACTAATTACTAGTTAACTACGAGAACGTAAATCAAAGCTAAAAAATAAATATAAAAACAACTAATAAAATTGATAAAAGCACATTCATATATACTTCAATAATATATAAATAATAGTCAAATAGCACTACTTGTGAATGTGTGTGTTACTATCTCAATACCACCAGGGCTAATTAACATAAAAATGTATAAAGTAATAAAAAAATTAGGGGTGGGCATAGATTAATTTTTTTAATCTAGATTAATTTTGGAATTAATCTAGATTAAAATGGCTCATTTGAATTCTGCCGAAGGCATTCAGAATATGTGTGCTACCCAAATAATGACTAAAAGTAAGTCTTTGAGAACGGGTTTCTCAAGCCAGGTGGCGCATTAGACCAGGGGCTCATCTCCTGTTTCCAAAATGCATCACAAACTGCTTGAGAAAGCTGTTCTACTATGATAATTGGTGATGAAAATAAACTGTGTTTACTAACTGTTTATTCAGTTAAACATGAATTTTGAACTGTAGGCCTACATAAGAGGTCGTGATGAACTGTTTACAGTTTCCATTGGGAAGCTTCTTAAAAATAAATTTTCCCTGAAGCAAACCCGGCGGCTTCATAGCTGCATCCATGTTAGCACGTCACGTCTGATGTGGTAATTTCACAGTAACGTTAGGCATACACAAAGGTTCGAAGCAGAGGGTGACACGGGAGTGAATTCTCAAGTTCACATGAGACATAAAGCGCATCCTGTTTGCTTAAAAGCGCAACGTTTCGTTGTTATTCTGAGTGCACACAAATAAACGTAGAGTCTTTACAGATTCGAAAGATGTATTAGGCTACTTTCATCTGTATGACCAAAAATTACGGAGATTTTAAGAGCAAGTGAGCGCACCGGAGCCTGTCCTGCGCAAACGCGCTTCCACACAAACACTTCAATAGCGCACATTTCTCTAGGTTAACATCATATTGAGCGGCCATGTAAAGTTGCTACTACATACATCTTTCAGATGAAAAGCCATATTTGAGGTTGATGAATGATAGGTGAGCGTTTGGATGTCCTGCCCGATTGTATTACCACATAGACCAGCCGTTAACAATCTGTCCATCACGGACTGCGAGCCTCTAGTTCGAAGACTCGTTCTCGCCCCTACAGTGCAATTCGGCTAGGTATACATCCGCGCTAAAATATCAGGGTGAAAGTCATCATAGCTTGCGTAGTATAGACCCAGCTCCCAACCCAACTTTGAGAATAGATTAACGGCGATATTTTTTTTATCGCCGATAAGAGTCTCGCGTTAACGCAGCACGTTAACGCCGATAACGGCCCACCACTAAAAAAAATACTTTCTTTTTACAGTATATGTATATTTACTATTTTAAAATTAAATGTCCCAGGCATTTCCTTGACTGGCTTTTGCTAACACCTACATGATACAACCCGTTTGATTTTCAACCTCAATGCTATCGTCACTGAAGCAGGGTGACCGTAACATCTGTGTGTGTGTGTTGTGCAGAGAACTCGAGCGCAGCAGATCGTTCCCTGCACCGTGTCCCAGCTGATGTCTGCAGTGCAGGCGGAGGACGTCTTCAAAGTGGGAGAGGCAGAGATCGCACAGGTGCGTCTGATAGCATAGATGTACGTCATTGAGCCATCAAAGACGGGGAACACACACCTGTTTCATGATCTGAAGATAGATCAGCCAATAGACCTTTATCACAGCAGAATCAAAGCAGTGTATCGGTTCCTCCTGTTATATATATTTTTCAATGTGCTGTAATCACCTAGTTCCCGCGCACCTGGGAGCCCTCATGGAGTCTCTGAGTCGCACGTTCAAAGCGCCGGACGATAAACATCATCATATTGAGATTATGATACATAATTATGTTAATAATGATAATAAGCTCTGGACATTTGTACTCAACACGGATTAATCTAACATCCTATCACACAACAGAAATAAATGCTACAGCAGCCAGTCATACGTCTGCATGTTCTGTGTGTCTCTGTGTGAATGCTAGGGTTGGGTACCGAAACCCGGTACCAATAAGACACCGGTACCTATGTAACCGGTATGTACTAGAACCGAGTCAGAACGCAGATATCGGTGCCTCATTTCGGTGCCATGCCTGAGCGATTGGTTGAAATATGTGTCCTTTGTTTCTCCGAAACGGACGTGAGAAGCATCATCACCGGCACTGCACGTGAAAAATAATTTCCTGACTAAGAAAATGCATGTGAACTAAATTCGAAAAGCTCTAATAATTCAAGTCCAACAAATTAATGTAGTTTCGCGAGTGTGTGGTTTTCACATTAAAAGCACAACTCGAGGAATGAGAGTATTCGAGGAGCGCATGAATGCAGTAATTACACTTGCTCTAACGACTTTCCTTTAACTAGCTAAGCTGTTACTACTCCATGGGCTACTAATACATCGATTATAAATATACTAAATTATTGTGAAAATACCAGAGATGGCTTGAATAACACAGATAAACTATACATAGTCGAGTGTTTCTTGTATTTATTTTATCATTCAAAAGGTTTATATCTTCTGTTTACTTCTCCATATCTCTGGAGCAGTGGTTCCCAAACTTTTTGCTGTGTGCACCCCTTTCTAGTGTTTGACACCTGTCAAGCACCCCCACCATCTTTCTCCAATTAACATCCTTTTTTTTTTTTTACTACAATAAATAAACGCACATTTTCTGTATTTTAGAAAATATCACAATTTCAGCTTTAAATAAAAAATATTGCTTTCTACCTTTTTAGTGAGATGGATGGGCCTGCATTTTTGCACACAGATCATCAAAATTTGGTGCAATAGACGACAGTTTTACTCTCAAATCATTCTCAGCATTTAGTCTTTGTCGATGTTTGGTTTTCAACAATGTCAGTGCAGAAAAGCCTGCCTCACATAAGTACGTGGTTGCAAAGGGCATCAACACTTTGAGTGCCTGCTTTGACAATCCTGGATACTCCACCATTGCTGAAGCACAGAAATCCACGAGTGACTTATTTTTTTAAAGTATGTGGTGTCTCCCATCAGATGATGACTCCAGTAATTGTTCTTGCTCTTGAAATGAGAGATGTGGGATTGGAGGAGTGACATCAAAGGGATTCCGAATCCATGTCTGTGAATTTAATGGACGAGCTTTTATGAAGTTGACGATTTTCACAACTTCATTAAGTACAGACAAAAGTTCATCTGGCATTTATTTTGTTGCTAGAGCTTCTCGGTGGATGCTGCAGTGTACCCAGGAAACCGATGGTGCAACTATTCGGATGAAAGCTACTGCTCCTTTGTGCCTCCCTGTCATTGATTTCGCCCCGTCTGTACAAATTCCAACGCAGCGCGCCCAGTCAATTTCGTTTGCACTGAAAAAGCTATCCGTCAAATTAAAAATATCTTCCCCTGTTGAACGAGTGGTAAGGGGACGGCAAAACAAAAAATCTTCATGCCCTGTTTTCTCAAATAAATAACGAACATACACCAGAAGATTAGATAGATTTGCTATGTTAGTAGACTCATCGACTTGCAGTGAGAAGAATTCGCTGTTTTTTTTTCTGCTTATGAGCTGGCTGAGGATGGCGGCAGATATTGAATCAATGCGACGAGCCACAGTATTGTTGGCGAGAGGGATTTTGTCCAGCATCTTTGCAGCTTTCTCTCCAAGCATACAGTTTACAATATCTTTGGCAACAGGTAAGCACAGATTGTCTCCAATTGTGTGGAGCATACCTCTTTTAGCTATGCGGTAACTCGCCAGATATGAAGCTTTCTGTGCATTTTTGGAAGCCCCTAAGTCTGAATGGGAGTGGATAATTTTTTTCTTCTTTTGCAGTTCGTCCAATTTTCCTTGGAAAAAACTTGCAGGCATGTCTTTTAAGTGGCTGTGTCTTGTTTGTAAGTGCCGGACCATATATGAGGGTTTGAGACTGCTATTAGCTAAAACTTCACATTGCAGGATTTGGATTTTCTGCATCTCCATTCCATGTAAACCCGAAACCAATGTAACTGTCGCTATATTTGCGTTTATTACTTGACATGTTCTCACTCTCTAGCGTAGGCCTAATTCTCTTCATCAGCACATCTCTGCTGGATTTCTCTGTTCCCGTTCTTGTTCGTTCTGTTCCGAGTCCGTTCGATCGGGTTTCTCCATATATTCAAGGCCGGTGCACAGCTCCATAGAAGAGGCCGATGTAGATGGCTCATCCCTACTGTCCTTTGATTTCTTTAAAGTGCCAGTTTTTAACCAGGTGTCCATTTTGATTAATGTAGTAAGCAAAAAAATGATGAACGTACTATCACTTAGCATCTAATGTGAATGGGCGGGGCTATTGTGACACAGACGTGTAACCACAAAATTAAATAGTGAATAATTTATAGGTTTCAAATGACAACTTGTAATGTGAATTTTATTTTTATTTTTTTGTAAAAATGACATGTGAAGTTTACCCAAGGTAAATACATAAATTATAAAGATAAACATTTTCCGCACCCCAGTTTGGGAACCACTGCCCTGGAGCATCATGAGTTCTGCTGCTTCTGTGCCCGTAAACGTGTGAGATGATTTCACCACACAGTGCTGCAGTGTGTGCGAGATATAATGAATGACATCAGAGTTGACAAATTAATTTGTTTGTATGAGCTTTTAGCCATTATTCTGTCGTTTTTCATTGACAGTCATTACACTGTGCAATTAACACATTTATGCCAAAGCTCTTAATTAATATTCAAAGTCTCACTGTCAACGCACTATAGTGTTTAGATTGATTAGCCTAAATGTTTAACATTCTTAAATTGCTACATTTTTCTCCCTATGCCTTTTAAATTTGAATTTAACTCTAATATTGATCATATTTAAGTACAAAATTCTAATTGAGTTTTTCAGCCATTTTGACAGTTCTAGCGTACGCCGATGTTAATGGAAATACACAGGCATGTAAATACCTAAATCGCAGTATTGCCGCTCTGACAAAAGTGCACGTGTGCTCGTGACGTACATGAATGACGTGACACACACCCGCAGTAATACTCAGATTAGAAACGGTGGCGGGGAAGAAAGCATCGCATTTCTGGGAAAGACACAACTCGCTGCCGCCAGTCTCTGTTACCCTCGTCCAGAAACGCCGAGTAGAACGTGAACGACGGCAGCATAGGCAAACGAATTGCCATCATTTCTATGGTGCCGAAAAAAGCATGGAATACAACCATACAAAAGTGTTTTGCATTAGATGTAAATAAATAAAAACAGCTGCCAGTAACACACCTGCTCTGTCTGAGTCCATCATTTGTGCTGTGCATTATTGCATTAAGTCTATAATGCATTATTTATTTGCCTGTAAACAGTCAATGATGTGATGCGATCAAATAGAGGTGTGGAAACATGTCTGGAAGCATTTAAAGCTGTCCGATGAAAACACAAACATCATTACAAGCACCGACAGCGAGAGACTGCTTAGTCTCTCTGATGAGCAGAGGGAGGGTGGTTGCTGCTGGTTACTGTATGATGATTGAAATCGTCAAATGGCCTCAAACGATTAGTTAATAAGTAGGGATGGGCATTTTAAGCAAAAGTAATATTCGATAATCGTGGGGTATTATTCGATTACTATTCGAAAATCGCACCCCTCCCGTGCATGCACGCACACATGCACGCACACACGCACGCACACACACACGCACACACACACACACATAAACAGAGAGAGCGGGAGAGAGAGACTATTCAGGCTTTCAATCTGTATGATAACAAACTGTTTAATTAATTAGAGAATAGTCTTAACCCAAGCCAATTAATGGTTGTAACGTATGATTGCTGAAACATATATAACATAACCGAATGACGGTACTTATTAACAGAGCGGTCCATCAATTATCAACTTGCTCTTAAGGCTGGGACATTTACATTTTTAAATGAGCATGAACTATAAATTATAAAATGAGCATGAACATTCATAGCATATAAAAAAAGTTTGATTAATTCATCCATGAATATTAGGCTTAAAACATAATACAGAATATCAAATGCTAAAACAGAATATCATTCTTCAAACATATTACACGTTAATATGTGTAACATATTGTGAACAGCCTGAATGACGGCACTATGTGAACATTGATTTTAACTTCTGTCTTCATAATAACCTATTTCATATTTTTATTTTAAAAAAAATGAGCATGTTCACATGCTCTAGAAGAAGACGGGAGCGCAATCTGTTCACAATTAGTCCGGCCGCAGAGAACACCCTTTCTGATGGCACAGACGCAGCTCTCTTACATTGTCATCAAAAAGTTTCTCCAGTCTGGCAGTGATCGTTTTCCTAGACGGGACAGTAAACTCAGGCTCTACAAACTCCATAAGTTCTAAAACCCTCTCCTTCAACAAATCTGATCGGAAGCATATATTTAGCGATCATTTCAGTGATGTGGGCCGTGGTTTGCTCTGCCCGTCTAGCATCCGACTTCGTTGTCCCTGATCATGAAACTAGCCACTGATTGCTGCTGACCTGTGGATGGACCTCCTGGGTGCTTCGCTCTCAAATGATTGTGCATTGCAGTGGATGACCTATGATAAGCAAGCCTCGTACGGCAGAGTTTGCACTGCACTTCATTTTCATTAATTTTATCAAAGGAGCTCCAGACATAACTCTTATTTGACATTGTCCAAAGTTTTCGTAAACCGCTATGACACGCAAGTCAGTGTGCGTGGGAGAAAATGTGTTCTTCTTCTGTTGTCTTTGACAGCTTTTAGGTGCATTATTGGTGGCGCCACCCTCTGGCCTGTCACCACCGCATCATCACTGAGCCTGAGCGTTGCACGGAGCGATCACTTTAGTCAAACGAACAGGGCTTTGGAGCTCAGACGCGCTCGGGCACGGTTCAAAATGCAGATTGTGAGTGCACCTCTAGAAAATAATCGCACAACCTAATCGATATTCTATAATTAAATTGACTAATCGAATATTCGAAAATCGTGACCCATCTCTATTAATAAGGTGCAGAATATTTTGTAATACACGCACAAATTGCATGTATTCTGACAGCGCTGCTCCAGCTTGTGGCACCAGGGAAAATCTGCGCTGAAACACTGTTCCTCATCAGTTACTCAGTAAAAATGTTTTTAAAGACATGTAAAATATTATTTTATTAATTTTATGTTAAATTGTGCTTTTTTGGTATAATCTCTGCTAGAATTATAAAAAAAACTTCAGTGTTAAGTTAATATTTTTAAATTGTTGTTGTGTTTTTTTTACTTTTGAAAAGCAAGACAAAACAGTAAAAAAACACATTTTGGCTATTTGGCTAAAAACATTACATCAGGGAAAAAACACAAAATGTTGTTCAGCTTCGGCCAATAATTTTCGTTTCATTGCATCCCTACTTGTAGTATGTAATGGCTTATTATATTCATATCCAATTGGGCCCAACCAATACGTTATTTGTATTTTTTTTTATCCTCCAAAACACCGCTGCTTTAGTTCTCGGGGCCCAATATCCTCATCTTTGACTATCCTCATCTTTTTTTTTACTTTTGATCTAGGTCCTCTCTTACACCTGGTATTAACTCTTTCCCCGCCTTTGACAGAATTGTCCCACTTTCCATGTTTTCATTGCTATACAGTAGGAGGCGCTATTGCACATCTTCTAAAAGAGCACTGCATCTCTGGATCGAAACACAGGTGAAGAAGAACCAGAAACAAGCGATCCCATATGTAAAACAATGCATATATTAAACAGCATCTAAATTAAACCTCCCTTATGTTGCTGAAGTGATTGTTGACCTAGCTTTGGATGTCTTGATGGAAGTTATCTACTCCATCTGTGTTTCGATCTTCATTCTGATTCCTATCTGGATGTAGACTTTGGAAAAAAGAAAATGATTTTTGTTCAAAGTGTTGATAAAAAAAAATTAATATTACTTGCAAAAAGTTTTATTTTTTAATAAAAACAGAGGCTCTGGTCTTTTTGACGTTGCATGGTCAGATATTCATTCAACAAAATACTCTGGAGGCCTGCTTAAAAAACAAAATGCTGATAAGAGAGTTAATGTTTGTCATACAAACGAATCTATATTAATACACTCTGTATTAGGGTTCTGATAAACCTATCAGGCTTTATTTTGCATTAACAAACTGTACATTATTTGTATTTACTTAACAGAGTCTGTGAGATTGGTTTACTAAACAACAAGTATATACTGAATTAAGCTTAAATTGTTAAATTGTTTTATACTGAATTAAGCTTAAATTGAGTCAGAAGCAGACCTCGTTTAGTAAATCAGTCTCACAGGCCTTAAGAGCAGAAAGACTAGTTTTGTAGAACTGTAAGTATTTGGATTAAATGTTTTTTCAAATAGTGTACATCTGTTCTGTGTACCGCTTGAGGACGCTCTCGGGGATTCATGTATCATAGAACCATTTCTCTAAATAACTATCCTTAAATCTGTGTGTGTGAGAGGTGTGTGTGTGTGTGAGAGGTGTGTGTGTGTGTGAGAAGTGTGTGAAGTCATGATGCTCTGAACAGATCACACATGAACAAACTCATTCCTTTTCTTAAATATTTTAATCTTTTTTCTGCATCATTTTCACTAAAGTATCTTTGCATATTTTAAAAACAAGCAGGTAAGGCTGCACAATGAACCTTTTTATAATTGTGATCATGATTTCAGTTTTTCTCGTTGACGCATAATTGCCTGCAATTATTTTCACACTGGTTATATCCTGAAGATGTTTCATTTTACATTTGTGTTATCTTCAAATCAAATCACTTTTATTGTCACATCACCACAGCACAAGTGCCTTGGTGAGTGAAATTCTTATGAGCGTGCTCCAGACAGTGCAGAAAAACAACAGACAATTTACATATGGACAGACAGTGCAAAAAAACAACAAACAATTTACATATGGACAGACAGTGCAAAAAAAACAACAAACAATTTACATATGGACAGTACATATTTACAGACTGTACAGAAGTCAATGTGCAAAATACACATACATATACTCATACTTATACTCAAAATACACATACATATACTTATCTTGCATCAATAACTAGCGTTCATACAGTAAACAATAGGATAAAATCGACAGATCTTGTCCATGTTTTTGCCACTAAATTGTTTTATGTATGGAAAGCACATAGCCTAACGTTACTCTCTCGCTCTTGGTCTCTCCCTCACAGACGCCATACTGTTATAGTTAGCACACATGTTAACATAAGCGTTAATTTAGTTAGCACTACTCTGACAAATTTATCAGTAACATAGTTTAAGAACTTGAAAACGACATGACTTCTCACAAGCGAGGTAACAACAACGGCTCTGTTCGTGAAGAAAAGGAACTTAAATTCTCACTATAGACATTGCTGCCGATCACTGACTCACAGAGGAACATTAATCTCTCTCTTGCGCTCTCTCGCTCTCTTTCTCTCGCTCTCTCTCTCGCTTTCTCTCTCTCGCTTTCTCATGCTCTCTCGCTCTTTCTCTCGCTCTCTCTCTCGCTTTCTCTCTCTCGCTCTCTCATGCTCTCTTGCTCTCTCTCTCGCTCGCTCTCTCTCTCTCGCATATATATATGTATGTGTATATATATAAATTAGTTATTAGCTGCATTAGTCTATCAACGGCTGAAACGGTTTAAAATGACGTGTTGGAATTAGCGAGGGAGGTGATAAATGAGATGCGGAAGAAATAATCCTACTCACAATAGCGATTGAAGTAGAAAAAACGGATGAATGCTTTGAAATATATAATCTGATCTATGTCTTTGAGTGTGGCAACCATAGTATAAGCGGAACAATTGACTCCGAGCCGTTGAATTATTAGAAAAATAATGCACACCCGAGTTGTACCGATATATAACAACGCCTCTGGTGTGCATTATTTTTCTAATAATTTAACGGCCCGTCATCAATTATTCCTTACTTATCTTTTAATGAATGAAAATTAAACAAATCTTAATTTTTGGAAAATAAAAGGGATTTAATATTATAATTAAAACATTGAAGACCTATTGTATAATTTATTCCTTAAAAATAAGGGTTTAATAGGTTTAGTAGTAGGAGCCTATTACGTACGTGCCACTGAACAATATTAATATATCTCTGCCCTATATAGTGAAACCGAACTGTTATTTTGACGGGTTGCCGTGAATACCTTTACATTTCTGTGTGTGTATATGATATGATGAGGATAGTTTTATTCAAATGAAACGGTCAAATGCTCGTGAAGTGACGCTCAGAGCAGTTCTGGAGATGTTGTTCATCTGTTTGTCCTCATTAGTGAGGCAGCTGACGTTAATATCACCGCAAGCATCACACACTCTTCTGTAGTAAACAAACCCGCGCGTCTGCGCCATACATTAACAGAGACAGTCAGAAGTCATATTTAAATAGTCATTTTGCTGCTTAATATTTACAAATACCTGTGTGTGTGTTGTGTGTGTGTGTGTGTGGGTGTTAGTGATGAGCTAAAACGTCACCCGAATCCATAGCTTCAAATATATTATCCACCCACCAACCGCCCGCACTTATATTTTTGTCTGATTTAGATAACCGCACCCGATCGTCACATTCAGGGGTCATACGGACATGAAAAAACCTGGAAATGTCATGGCATTTTAAAACAGCAATTTCCAAGCCTGCATCGATTTGGGAAAATAAATGAACCCAGAAAGTTTTGGAAAAGTCATGTTTCACAATTCTCTCTACAATAGAATTATGTTTAACCAGGTCCTAATTTTCGGTGAGGGATTGCACATATATTCCTGCAGGTTTCAACTTTAAAATGAGGGAAATTACTGTAAAACATTTATTCAATACAGTGTATATAGATTAGATGAGTAAATAAATTCACACAAACCCTCAGATCAAATCAGTCACTGAAAACAGCGCAAGAGATTCGGCACCGATCCTCTTTCTTTGACCTTCTCTTCACATCGGCGCATCTAGAGCTGAACGCCTGATACAAGACTTTAGCTCACGTTTCGGTACAGTTAACATAATTGTCAATAGCCTAATCGGTTATTGTTGGATCGTCACAAAAATGTATTATTTGCACGTCTTTTTAAGCCTTTTGGTACTCACGCTCTCCAGAGGCGCTTTTGTGTGTGTGTGTGTGTGCGTGCGTGCATGCGAGTGTGTGTGTGTGTGTGTGTGTGTGTGTGTGTGTGTGTGTGTGTGTGTGTGTGTGAGAGAGAGAGAGAAAGAGAGAAGCTGGACTGAACTCTGCTGTGCGCGATTCAGAGAGCCAGAAATGACATGTAAATAAGATAAGTAATATAAGGCAATTTAGTTTGTTTAATGAAAGAATAAGGTATAGAACTGTTCTATAGGAAAGGTAACATTAAACGACTTCTTTTGTGATCTGGCGCTATAGAGAACATTAAATAAAATTAACTTGGGGGCGGACATATTGCAGCTTTTTTTGCGACTAAATTGTTCCTAATAATTAAATATTAAAAGTAAAAAATATGAACGCTTAGTCAATTTCAAATTATGAACAGTTGTGTTAAACAAGTTTGTCTGCATCACTTGACAGCTGTAAAAATTCTCATCGCATGAATACCTCGCTGTGTTTAAGTGCTCTGAACCTCATGATGGTGAAACGAGAACGTAGTTGCACAGCTGATTGCAAGCATTTTCTCTTAATATGTTTACACACAGGCCCTTTATTTTTGTCTTGGTCAAGTGACTTGATGGCTTTGTCTGGATTTGTCTAGGTAACTATTGTTGGTGTGATCAGAAGCACTGATAAATCCACAATCAACATCCAGTATAAGGTGGATGACATGACGGCAGCTCCCATGGATGTGAAGCAGTGGATCGACACAGAGGTATGGCTTTAGATGGATTTGAACGTTGAAATCATATTGAAATTTGATTTATAAACCGGATAGTTCCGGTCCTTATTAATTATTTATTTATGTATTTCTAGAAGTCCAGAAATGTTATGTTTTCAGGCACTGTGTCAGATTATTTGTTTATGTATTTCTATTATTTCCAGAAATGTTATGTTTTCAGGCACTGTGTCAGATTATTTGTTTATTTATTTATGTATTTCTATTATTTCCAGAAGTCCAGAGATTTTATGTTTTCAGGCACTGAGCCAGATTATTTATTTATGTATTTCTATTATTTCCAGAAGTCCAGAAATTTTATGTTTTCAGGCACTGAGCCAGATTATTGGTTTATTTATGTATTTCTTTTATTTCCAGAAGTCCGGAAATGTTATGTTTTCAGGCACTGTGCCAGATTATTTGTTTATTTATGTATTTCTTTTATTTCCAGAAGTCCAGAAATGTTATGTTTTCAGGCACTGAGCCAGATTATTGGTTTATTTATGTATTTCTTTTATTTCCAGAAGTCCAGAAATGTTATGTTTTCAGGCACTGTGCCAGATTATTTGTTTATTTCTATTATTTCCAGAAGTCCAGAAATGTTATGTTTTCAGGCACTGTGCCAGATTATTTGTTTATTTCTATTTTTCCAGAAGTCCAGAAGTTTTATGTTTTCAGGCACTGTGCACTTTGCAAGACTTTGCATCTCAGTGGTCAGTTTTTGAAACAGACATCACAATGTCTTGAATAAATACAAATACTGTTACACACAGCTCTACATCAAGATATATGGTAGATCAAATTGTCTGGCAATGAATAGAGTACGCTATTTCAGAATCACTGTATCATGATACCATCGATACGAAGGACACGATTGTATTGTAGTTGAGAGTACGCAATTATTCAATATATATTTAATAATTCTTGCCTCACTAAATGCCCCAAAGTGTCCTCCTCTTTGGTGTTATGGAAATGGCCACCCTACAGGCAGTACTGCACAATATATATTTGTTTCGGAATATTTGATCAAATAAATAAAGGCTTGATGAGCAAAACATATGCAATGTTTAAAAACATTAAACATTTATCTTTCTTTAATTTATTTCCATAGCACTATAAATACAACTAAGTTGCCCAAAGTGCTTTATAAAATAGACACCACACAGACAATAATACCTCAACTTAATGATAGAACAAACATTAAAAGTAATTCATTCGTAAAACGTCATCCATTTTAAAATGCCACAGAAAGTAAATGTTTTTTGTGAATGTAGGGGGTTCCTCCATCGTGTGCCATAGTGCATGTAGGGGGTTCCTCCATAGTGTGCCATAGTGCATGTAGGGGGTTCCTCCATAGTGTGCCAAAGTGCATGTAGGGGGTTCCTCCATAGTGTGCCATAGTGCATGTAGGGGGTTCCTCCATAGTGTGCCATAGTGCATGTGGGGGTTCCTCCATAGTGTGCCATAGTGCATGTAGGGGGTTCTTCCATAGTGTGCCATAGTGCATGTAGGGGGTTCCTCCATAGTGTCCCATAGTGCATGTAGGGGGTTCCTCCATAGTGTCCCATAGTGCATGTAGGGGGTTCCTCCATAGTGTGCCATTGTGAATGTAGGGGGTTCCTCCATAGTGTGCCATAGTGAATGTGGGGGTTCCTCCATAGTGTGCCATAGTGAATGTGGGGGTTCCTCCATAGTGTGCCATAGTGAATGTTGGGGGTTCCTCCATAGTGTGCCACAGTGCATGTAAGGGGTCCCTCCATAGTGTGCCATAGTGCATGTAGGGGGTTCCTCCATAGTGTGCCATAGTGCATGTAGGGGGATCCTCCAGTGTGCCATAGTAGTGCATGTAGGGGGTTCCTCCATAGTGTGCCATAGTAATGCATGTAGGGGGTTCCTCCATAATGTGCCATAGTAGTGCATGTAGGGGGTTCCTCCATAGTGTGCCATAGTAGTGCATGTAGGGGGTTCATCCATACTGTGCCACAGTGCATGTAGGGGGTTCCTCCATAGTGTGCCACAGTGCATGTAGGGGGTTCCTCCATAGTGTGCCACAGTGCATGTAAGGGGTCCCTCCATAGTGTGCCATAGTGCCTGTAGGGGGTTCCTCCATAGTGTGCCACAGTGCATGTAGGGGGTTCCTCCATAGTGTGCCTCAGTGCATGTAAGGGGTCCCTCCATAGTGTGCCATAATGCATGTAGGGGGTTCCTTAATACTGATGCTCTACCATATGTCATCCTTTCATGTGTAACATTATCTGATCGACACGATTGTCAGTGCTGTCACCAGTTATGAGATTAATGAATAGCACACGCTGCTCAAATTACTCCCAGAGGTATAATCGCACTGATTTACATTTATTTTTATATTAATTTGTTTATTCTTGCATTATATGATTAACCTCCTGATTTTGTACAGTATAATGCTGTTCAGTCATTGCACACAATCACGCAGGATACAACTCGTTATTAAGATGATCAATCTAGTTATTTTTGAATAATCGTCTGTCTATGGGCTGAAAATATCCATTTGTTTGAATAATTTAATTTGATGTAATTATAGAGGATTGCATCGTAAGCATGAAAAATGTGAGCATTAATGTTTAATACAATACGTTTCCTCATAACCTTTAATTTAATCATCTAAAACAGTCTTTGATCATAATTAATATTTTAAGCTTTTGTCTAATTGAAATGCTCTTTAATGTGATATGCTGTTTGTAATGTTTTCTTGCAGTTCTGTAATGAAATAAGGTGGTCAGATTGAGAAGTATTGCGCATACACGTACAGCTTGGCTTGCACGCTCCTCTTTAAGTCACGAAATATACATCGGAATATCATGAAACCATCTTCCTTGGTTTTACAATACTCAATTAATGATTGTAAACTGGGTTTGGTGTGATTCGAATACGTTTCTTTCGTTTTAAAACAGCATTTTATAATGAATACGATTTACGTTTACTCTGGCGTTTCAGAAACGATTACACTACACAACCGAAAACACGTCACATGACCATTCATGCAGGTACAACCATAGATATGTATAGGTAGATACCCTATTATTTAGATGGCGGATGCGTCTGCGTGCTTGGAGCGGTCGAATGGGGAATCTACTTATACATATCTATGGGTACAATAAGGAGCATGATGTTATTGTTTACACGGTCATCAAGGATACGCAGAGCAGATGTGGGCAGCCACGCCATCTTTTTCAAAAGTCTCCATTTTCTTTATTAATGTCATTACACTTTATTTGCTCGGTTTTATTTTGTGAAACCTTACCACGTATATGGAATAAATAACCATTTTATAAAAGCAATAATCCCCGTGAAGCCGTGGTTTACTGTGAATTGTAAACCATTGTAACAAATGTAACCATAACAAAGCCCCTTAGCTGCTATTAATTCACTGTAGACCACGGCTTTTTGGGGCTTATTGGTTTACTTTCAGGGAGTAAAACAGGGCTATTGTAGTTAACTGAAACCATTAACAATCATATGTGTTACTTGTTGCATGCGTGCGTGCGTCTTGGTCTTAAAGAGGTATTTAAAAACTCTTACATTTACTTTCATCAAACCTGCAGAAACCCTGATCAAGTTTTTTTTTAAATATCTTTATCTAGAAAACAAAGTCATGGAAATGTACTGATCAAAAAGTATGTGAACCCGGAGGTTAATAACCTTCATATATTTATTCATAAATGTTTTTGTTTTTCCAGGACATGGGTGTGGATAACTCGGTCATTCCTCCAGGCACTTATGTCAAAGTCTCCGGCAACCTCCGCTCTTTTCAGGTGAGAACTTGTGTGCAATTAATGAAAACCTCAATTAAAGTGCTGTTTTATATGCGCTTAAGTTTAAGTGTGAATGGGATTGTTGCACTATTTAATTATTCAAATATAATTCCCTGTGCATTGTGCAGTTTGAGTAATGATATATTTATTTTGCTTCATGCTATAAAGATCACTGTTTATATTCCTCTGCTGGAGACTGTTGGTGAGCAGCCCTCGTGCACTATTTAAGTGTGTATCTTCAAATACAGTAACCCTACTTACAGTAACAAATACAGTAACCCTACTAGAGCCCATGGGCCTCTATCCATCATGGCACCCTACACATCTTCAGTTATATCCTCCTGGGACCCAGCTATGGAGTTTTTGCCTCTGTGGTGAACATTATATTTTAGTGCATTTCTCTGAGACCTCACATGTCACAGTTATACGTCTGGATGTCCTGTACAGAATACTAAAGAGAGTATACTAATACTGAGATATACTAAATGATTGATAGTTTCACCATGACCACACCCTCTACTAGGTCTTTAAAGATGGCTAAATTTAATTTAGTGAAAAATGTTACATCCTTATGGAAATATGATTGTCATTTAAATCTGAATAATTTAAAAATTGTTTGTCATAAAGCAACATCTCAGGAAAATGTTATGGGTTTTCAAATTCAAATATGACTTGCTATTATGAAACGGGACATAATTTCATACACGTCCACTGTAGAGGACACCAAGACTAAAAGCATGTTTTTTACGCATTTTGGGAGACATAACAATTGAATAGGAAAATAAATTATTTACCAATTGTCTTATTACATATTAGATATTATGAAAATCTGGCAATTTATTACTCCCATTATGACCATTGTTTTTTTAACATGCAGTCCCAACAGCAACACATTAATATGCTAATTAGATACACTGTGTTTAATGGGAAAAACGGTTTATGGAAATGATTTGATAAACCATTTTGTTTTATGCAATTTGTGTAAAATTGCATAAAACAAAATGGTTTATCAAATCATTTGTTTATATATTTTCTAACATAGTCGAGAATCATCCTTAAACATAGTATAGTATAAAAAAATGAAACCTAAAAATTGACTGGTGATTTAAAAAAAACAAATATTTTTTGTCTATTCATGCCATTTTATTTTTAGAAAAAACAAGTCCTTGTGTCCTCTACAGAGGACACATTTTTCTATGTTTTTCTTAATATTGTGTAAACAATGTTATGACATGAAAAAATACTAAATTCACAAAACTGTTCTCAAGAGGATATATATGTGAGTGGTATATAAAAACGCTTGGTCTCATTGCAGAATAACCGGTCGTTGGTTGCGTTCAGCGTCCGAGTGCTGGAGGACATGAATGAAGTCACTTCACACATGCTGGAGGTTGTGAACGCTCATATGCAGCAGAGCAAACCACAGAGCATGGTGAGCCTAGCATATGCTTCTCACACTACACTTCTGCTTTCCTCTTGCTCACGCTAGGGATGGGCGAGATGTGCAAAAACTCATATCTCGGCTGATTTGCGGTATATATCTCGTTTTTTTGTATTTGGATTAAATAAATAAAGTGCATGTAGGCATATATTGTGTGCAAAAAAAGGATTAAATCACATTACATTCTAACATTGCCAATTTGCCATCTAAAAACAGAAGTTAAATTGACTCATTTAAAATAATAAAAAAGCAGGCTATTTTGATTACCCCATTAGTCCCTTTACAGTTATTGCTATCATACAAATATACTTACTTGTAGGTGTAAAATCCTACATATGACATTTATTGCACAAATAAGTTGAGAGTTGAGTTTCCGTGTGTATCTGATGGTAGTTTTTCTTAAATGAAATGGTGAAATGCTGGTGTAGTGAGTCTCAGGGCAGCTCTGGAGATGAAGTTTGTGTATTTATATAGTGAGATGCAGACGAGTGTCATGCGTGCTTGAGTTTGTGCGGCAGACCAAACTGTGACACGCAGACTTCTTCTAAAGACTGCGTTTTGCACTGTAATGTTCAGTCTCTAGTGCATTACATGACTTAATTGTACAGCTCTACGTTTCATTGTATTCATCCAAAATCATAGGGCCCTAAATAATATAAACTATCATATTGAAAAACAGCTAAATGTTGACCCGGCTAATATCTATCTCTCTCTCACTGTTTCATTGTGTTTGCATTAATGTTTGTTTCTCCTTTGTAACTAGTGTGTTTGGTAACCGAGGCTCTCTCTGTTATAGATAGGAGGAGGTGCAGGAGCTAACATAATACCCACGACACATACTAGCATGAGCATCGTGAGCTCCACAGGAAGCTATTCTGGTGCTAATATGATGCTCGTCAATGGTTTGAGTGCCAACCAGAATCAGGTGAGTCAAAATTAATCTGCTGCCGTTCAAAAGTGCAGGATCAGTCATATCTTTAAGGTTTTTTTTTTAAAGATGTTTCTTCTGCTCATCAAGTCTGCATTTATTTGATCAAAAATAAACCGAAATATATTACATTTACATTTATGCATTTAGCAGACGCTTTTATCCAAAGCGACTTACATTGAATTCAAGTTACAGTTTCTACATTTTATCAGCTCTTGCTTTCCCTGGGAATCGAACCCATGATCTTGGCGTTGCTAACGCCATGCTCTACCAGTTGAGCTACAGGAAATATTATTGCAATTTAAAAAAACAATTTGGTTTTCTGGTTTAACATACTGTAAAAGATCACTTATTCATGTGATGCAACGCTGAATTTTCTTAAGCTGCTGGTTTAGTGTTAGTTTTTTTTCTTGTAATTGATCAAAAGTCATAGTAAAGACCTAAATCGATTGATTTGACTCCTGTAAAAGTATGACCGACGTGTGTTTCTGATGCTGGCTCTGGTCTTTGTGCAGGTTTTGAGTCTGATCAAGAGCTGTCATGAGCCTCAAGGCATCAGCATGCACGACCTCAAGCAGAAGCTGAGCAGCATGAGCGTCACAGTCATCAGGTACAGACCTCTCCTGCGACACGCCTCTTTACTGGCAGGGCTTTTGTAATGGACCTTAACCCAGAGAGGAATTTGGCGTTGCTCTTCCTCTTTCTAAGTTTCAGTTTCTCTTTTTAAGCGAAATGATCTTTGAGAATAGCATGTCCTTTATTTCCCTGAAGAGGCTTCCTCTATTTCTGTCACAGGAAGGTGTTCGTGTGAGATTTTGCATGTACTTAATTCTCGACTCAACGGTTTGTTTCCCAATGTATGAGGCTGATTCTGTGAAATGATATTTCTGCTTTTAGTTCTGTCTTTAACAAAGTTATCGCAGTTTTGCATTTCATTTAATTTTCATCTTTTACACCGTTCTCAAATTGACTTGTAATTTCAGTCTAGTTTTTGCAATGGATCTGAAAGTTACGGTTTCATTCTTTTAAAGCACATTTGTATTTTATCGTTAACCCTCATGTAGAGTCCCACTCATTTTGACCCTGAGAGGATTTTCATTTACCCACAAATGCTAGTTATTGCAGTGGACTAAAACTTCATGAACTTACTCAAAGGGTATAACAACTTCCAAAAAATAAATATATATATATATCATTTATATTTTTTGTACTTTTTGTTGCACTTGTGGTGTTCCCAGTCAATAATGACCGGCCTACTGCATTTCTCATGCTATTTTGTTTCCAAATCACGATTCAATCTTTTTTCTTTGAGTTTTGCACAGCTTTTGAGACGGCTTGATCTTAGACTGCATTGACCTGAACGTATGCATCTCCGCTTGAGCGAACATTGCCAAAATTATCCACAAATAATGCTTTTTCACTCAAAAACTGAGGTGCATGAGCTCCGATCGATCAACTACGATTAACCACTTCCACAAAGAAACACAAAAGCTGTGCTCATTTATGCATTTAGCAGATGCTCGTATCCACAGTGCATTCAGGTTATACATTTTTGTATCAGTGTGTTATGACATGAATTGAAAGTTGACAAAAAGATTGAATCCAGGATTTGTTGATAATATAACATGAGATATGTACAAGCAGTTTTTAAAAGGCTGGTCATTTGTGACGGGAAACAACGGGTTAAAAGATGTTCAACAGCACAAGAGTTAACCACATAAAGAACAGCATGTAGTTATGTCTAAAGTAAGTGAAACCTTTTAAATATATAGTCCTCTTTAAACCACAACAGAGGTACACGTGTGCATCCGGAAGGTGTTTTTATGACCACAAATATATCTTCAGTGCTGTTCTTGGAGGAACATCATCTAAAACAGTCGCTCGACTCAGAAAACTGACTCAGAACTGGTTATTCTGACGGCCGGCTCGACCTTTAGCTCCACAGATTGTATCAGTTAAAATATCCATCTCAGTGCATTAACAATGCTGAGGAAAACTGCAACAATTATAATAATTGATTATAAATTACTAAGCCATCTTTCTGGCTGTTATTGTAGTTATGTTGAAGCAACAGTACAAAAAACAAAACAATCATCAGCAGTGTAAATAAATGTGACAATGTGCAAACAAAAAAAGTGCAATGCTTTTTAACCCAGCAACAAGTGTGCGATGATCTTGTCAGCAGATATGAGCACTGAACTGATGATAAAGTCTCACCTGCGTGAGAAAACTACCAGACTAAGCTATGATTGAGATGTTAATGACCACAAAAGTGAATCCGCTCTTGGTGTCCAGACACATGCATTGTAGTAAGGTTTCTCTTGCAGTGCATCATCCCAGACGAATGCAAGTGGCATTCTGGGTAAAGGATCTTATTTAGTAAATCTAAAGTGACAAAAACAGCACTAAAGCAGTGAAAAAGCATCTACTCGTCCTGAGCGGATAGTTTAGATTAATCAAATTTTTTTGTCTCTTCTGTTCACCAAAGCTGCATTTATTTAATCAGAAATACAGCAAAGATTACAATTTAAAGTAACTTTTCTATTTTAATGTTAAAATGCAATTTCAAATTTTACTTTGATCTAAATTTTCTTCATCATTGCTCCAGTCTTCACCAATTATAATTGAGCAGCGATTACTAATAATGGTTCTTATTATAAATGGCTCAAATTTGTGTGCAAACCATGATTTTTTTTTCAGGATTCTTTGAATAGAAAGTTAAAAGGAACTGCGTTTAGTTGAAATTGCGTTTGTGAACTCATCTCATTTTTAACCACCAGATGTTTCGCAGATTGCAAAATGCAAATGCTTGTCCACACTGTTTCTATGTATTGCCGAACCAAGACAACGGTGTGAAAAGCCATCTAAAAAACAACCCAGGCCAGAATCTAATGTCTCTTTGCTGCACTTAGACCTCGTATTGAACTCTAGTTTGTTTCCTTCTCTTTACAGGCAAATTGTGGATTTTCTCAGCAACGAGGGACACATTTTCTCCACTATTGATGAGGACCACTTCAGATCAACAGACAATGAAGCCTAATACATTTATTTTTTGGTCAGATCTGTATTGCTTTAATAAGCCTGTTCCTTATCTCCATAGTTCATGAAAAAATCATAATAATTTCAGTTAGTTTTGGTCTTTTTAATAGACGCACACTCAAAGTTATTTTCTTTCAGAATGCATAAAGAAAAAAGAGTGAAAAGGACAATAAATGATTAATTTGTTAAACCTTGTCTTTTGAGTATTGAGACACAGTGAAAAGTATTTCAGACTAGCATTAGTTGCGGGTGCAGTGGAGACTGCTATTTTTGGGGATTCTTTGGCACATCTTGCTATGAAGACTGCAGTGTCCTTAAACTAATAAAACAAGCTTTCATGGGGGTTTTTAATTATTTCTTCGATAGACTCGTAGTCATGTTCAGAGTCCGAGTCAGAGAGTCTCTTTGCTGTTTTTTGGAGGAAGAAAAGAATAGGTTAGCGTACAATATTTCAGCTCCCTTATCAGTTATTCCAAATATCTATAGCAACAAACGTCTTAAATCAGAGAAACTAACCTGATTTGCGTGTCACTGTTGGGGTTTTCACATACATATTGTGCACACTAACGCTCTCGGCTATTGATGAGCCTTTCCTGGGCAGCAGTGGAGGGGGCTGGTCTGGAGTCTAATGGAGCACACGAAAACAAAATTAAATTCATAAGCTGCTGAGTCAGTTAAACAAAGAGGAACATGTGACTGTAGTGCATTTTGGTTCAGTAATACACACACGCATAGTTACCATCAAATATGGTGTTTGCGGCAAACTTTATAAGCGATGAGTTATGCATGTACCAATAGTTCACCCAAAAATGGGAACTCCATTTACTCAATGTGTATTTTGTTCCACCAAACAAAAAAATATTAAATTTGCCATTATGAATCACATGCTCTTGTCCATACAGTGAAAATGAAGCAAACCGACATGCTTTGATGACTGCAATGCTGTATGTTAACTGAGATAATATTTATTTTGAATTTTTTTTGTCATGTACCATAACCCATTTCTCCAAAAAAACACAGTGGGCAGGGTTCCCGCGGGTCCTTGAAATCCTTGAAAGTTTGTCAATCTTAAAAAAACATAATAATAATAATTCAAGGCCCTGGAAAGTTTTTGAATGCATAGATACAGGTCCTTAAGAGTGCTTAAACTTATTTTGTGCAAGAAGTTTTCTGTAAAACAAAAATCCATATTATTCCTTCTGGTCTGTTAATGTGTTGTTTTGCCAACAATTTGTGACATGCATACTAGCTTGCTTGATTTACTTTAGTTACGTGCATTTACGCCTTATGTTAAGTGTTTCCCACGTGATGTACTTTGTGTTGTATGTTGCAAGACGTTCACACGCCGCAAAACTACTACAATGGTACCTCAAAGTTTCACAAGACGCACCGTGTTCAATAAACATAAAACATTGTTACCCAAATATTTTATTTAATGTTTTATTGCTTTGCTTGTTAAGATAATGTAAACCCACGAGGCAAGAAAAACTTAAAAGCATATTCATATATCTTTAAACTTATGGCTACATTTGAGCCTAAGCATGTTTCACTAAAATCCATGCAAAAGTTAATATCATGTAATTTTACGCAAAACAGAAATATGACAAATCGAATATCAGATCGCTGTCAGAAGGCCAAAAAAATACGTCATGAAAGTAACTCATTATAGCCAGCATTTCAGAAGTGAGGGGGATGGAAATATGTTCACCAAGCCTGCATTTATTTGATACAAAAAATGCAGTAATATTGTGAAAAGGTTTGACTAAAAACAACTGATTTCTATTTGAACACATTTTAACATTTAATTCAGCATCATTACTCCAGTCTTCAGTCACATGATCCTTCAGACATCATTCTGATTTGCTGTTCAATAAAATGTTTTAACTATCATTACTGTCCATATTTAAAACAATTGTGTAATTATTTTCAGGATTCTTTGATGAATAAAAGGACCAAAGATCAGCATTTATCTGAAATAATAAGCTTTGTTAACATTATGCACTATCCCTTTCAAAAGCTTAGTCAGTGTTATTGGATTTTTTTGGGGGGGGGGGATACATTTTATACATACTTTTATTTAGCAAGGAGGCTTTAAATTGATCAAAAGTGATGATAAAGACATTTATAATGTTATAAAATATTTCTATTTAAGATCAATTCTGTTCTTCTGACTTTTATATTAATCAAAGAAACCTGAAGAAATTCTGCTCAGCTGTTTTAAATATCATAATAATTATTTTATTTTTTTTGCAGCAAATCAGCATGATTTCTGACTGGAGTAAATGCTAGAAATTTTGCTTTGAAATCACAATAAATATATATATTTAAAATATATTCAAATAGAAAAGTTATTTTAAATATTACAAATATTTATAAATGTTACTGTTTTGCTGTACTTTGGATCAAATAAATGCAGGCTTGGTGAGCAGAAGAGACTTAAAAAAACAACATAAATCTTAAGGCGTTGGGAACCCTGAGTGGGGGTTTTATTCTTCAATGCATCCGCATTTTGAACAAATCAGTTGAGTGAATGATTCAACGACATGCTTAATTCCTTAGGGTTGTGTTTAAATGAGCCGTTTTAGGGAGGCATAAAGTCTTAACTTTTATAAAGAATATCTCTTTGGTTTTGAGACTTTAGTCTTTGTAACTTCAGGGATCTTATCTATGCATGAACAGCTTGTAACTCTCCAAAGAGAAAGAAATCTTGAAATCGCATCAAATTACCCCTTTAATGATGCTTTGTCATTATTGGAGGTTGACTGCATCCACCCGAGTCACTTTCATTGCATAGAAAAGAGCATGGTAGAAATTTTGCTAAACATATTTTGTTTCACAAAGCAAGCTGTAAGGCTTTGGAACAACAAGATGGTCATATTTTTGGATGAACTATTTTTAAAAAATTGATTGCTGTACTTTTTAACCGTTCCATGCAAATATGTGAGCAATTGATTTCCCATCAATGATTAAGATGAACCACAGAGGGGAATTTTGGTAAATGTAGTAATAGATAATCCTGTAATAGCTCTGATATAAAAGTCACTCATTATGAAACCTATACATTCATATTTGAATCCTGCATTTCTGTTATAGTGGGTGAATAAAAGCTGATGCTCACATCCTCAGGCGGAGGTGGAGCAGGAGACCGTCTTCCCTTTGTCTGACCCAGCGAAAGGTTGTCGAGCTGTTTGGTAACAGCACTCCTTAAGTTTGGTGATTTAGATTCAGACTTGGAGGACTTCTTAGGCACTTCTGAACTGGATGGCTTCCTCTTTGGTGGACGAGGAGGTGGTTCCTCAATTTTGCATACGAGTTTATGATATTCATAGTAGAATTTCTCTGTCACCTCAGTGACGGTCTCTACATGACGTTCTGGGGACTCCGGCAAATGATCGGAGGTGAAGCAAAGAGACATTTGTAACCAGCGCACTGGCAACTCAAAGCACCGGTCTGGTTTATTTGGTAGGCTTGTCAACACCACGGTCTCCGTGAAAGTCTCCTCAAGCTTAAGTGCTGGTAACCCCATCAGGGGATCTTTTTCTAGGTCTTTATCCCGACTCACAACTTTAACATCCAGAGGCAAAGAGCTGCTTATTAAATCTGTTAATTTATACTTTTTGTTGTCTGAAAGCTTTTCCACAAAGTAGCCTGTCATAAACAGTGGCAGAGAGATTTCCTCGCTGTCCTCGTCCTCATCCTCGTCGTCCACCTCCATAGTTAGTTTGCAAATTAAACATTCTACCTTCTGAGCAGCTCCAGATTTATCCCCGAATCCGTCCATCAGCGCCTTTCCCAAAACCTCCAGCTGTTCTCCGACACTGAGAGCAGGTATTCCCTCTTCCTCCAACGCCTCGCAGTGCCGAGTCACGCTTACTTTCAAACCCGGACACTGAATGGATGCCAAGTATAGCTCGTACACCGATTCAAATTCCCGCACCCTCCTTCTCATTCGTCCCCCATACCCCTCTGAGATGATGAAGTACTGTTTTTCCTTCCTCCCCTTTTGAGTTGAGGCTAATGTCATTGTTGTTGTTCCATATGCATGTAACATGAGCCGCCTGCCACTTTGCAGTTCTTGGAACCAGCTGCAATTAAACAACTGGTTGCCTTGTGGTCCATCAAGGATCTCTGCCATAGTCGGGAAGGCCTCCATTGGCTGACTCACAACTTCAGTCATTGAAAATGGAGATATGAAAACTAATCCCTGGTTCTGGTCCGTCACGTCCTGGACATCCACTTCCAGGCTGGATGGGAACTTGACGACATTCTTTCTCACTATATAAAAAAATAGAAAAATTAACAAACATTTATTCCAAGACTATTATCATGCATCAAGCCTCTATGATTAGGGCATCCAGTCCTGCTGCTGGAGAGCCAGGGCCTCATTTATAAAATGTTGAAACCATTCTAAATTTGATCTTGCGATCATCTCTCAAATATGCGTACAAAAATGCTGGGTTAAATACAACCCAGTGCTGGGTAAATATTGGACAGTACACATGCTGGGTTGTTTTCAACCAACAGTTGGGTTAAATGTTTAACCCAACCTTCTGGGCAGTAACCCAACCACTGGGTTCGTCCATATTTTACGTATTTCTGTATGAACAGAAGACGCATGCACGCGTCTCTTTTAGATGTGAAACTTATGAATCGCAAATGATCTTGAACTTGCACGCAATTGAATGGTTTCAGCTCTCTGCGTGTAAACGACTTATAATTAATGTCATTAACATATAAAATATCACAAATCATCATAATTTATAACAGCGAGCTTCAAGAACAGCTTACATTTTCAAAAACCTGCAATACTCCGACAATAAAGAGAGCGTACGTCTGCTCAGACCCTGACGTGACGCTAAGCACTTTTCCATGTCAAAGACAGTTTTCATAAATATGAGCGCTAGCGAGGATTTAAGCGTACGCACATCCTACGATCAAATCTATGTGTGCGCACGCTTTATAAATGAGACCCCTTATGTCCTGCCGAGTTTATCTCCAACCTGCCCATACACACATGCCTGGATGTTTCCTGAAGACCTTGATTAACTGGTTCAGATGTGTTTTATTAGGATTTGAGCTAAAATTTGCAGAATAATGGCCCTCCAGGAGCACGACTGGACACCTCTGTTTTATCACAGGTGTACTCAATCCCAATCATGGAAGACAGCAATTCTGCTCCAACATATTGGCCTGTAGTTTCAAGGGAAACCCAAAGACCTTGATTGGCTGGTCCAAGTGTGTTAGAGTTACAACTAAACTCTGCTGGGAGGTGGACTTCCAGAAGTAGCAATGATATCCCTATTCCACCAACATGGTGCTAGACTGTCTCAAGCCAACTTCAAAGTTTGTTCACAAACTTTTTCATCTGCAAACCACTCTTTGAGCTTGCTTTCATTGACTTGCCAAACAATGATGTACAGTAACCAATCGTGTGCTGCAAGTTTAAGAGCACATATTAGTGCTAAAAGTAAATCAAAAGCTGCTTTTGATGCAATGATCAGAAGTTATAGTACAATTCATATCAAATAATTTCCACTTCAGACTGATTTATTGATTATATTATAAAATTGCTTTCAAGAAAAGTCAGTGAACTCTGTGGCCATATTTGCAAGACCTTCGTGTAGTTTCTCCAAGAATGCAAAACCAACTACTTAAATAGGGAAATACCAGAATCTTGGTCCAGCCAATGCACACCCAACGCATTTCAAAACAATGGTTTCTATGGGAAGTGGAGCTTCTTTACTAGTTGGCAATTGCCTGGAAATTAGTTTCCATTTTAGCAGATTCAGATTCCTTTTATTTGTCATTTTCATAAAAGTGAAATTTACTTTTCACATGTTCACACGTGCAAACATATAATACAAATAGATAATAAATAAGAATACTAATAAATACACAATTCATTCAAATATAATAAAAAAAGTATTTTAAGTGCAGTTCACATTCAGCAGTCTGATAACTGTAGAGAAAAAGCTGCAGCACTTCTGGTTCCATTGTTCTGAAGTCAGTGTTTTTTTCTGAATGGGTTTTTGGGTAAACGCCTGAAATAAGGTCTGGGGTTCACACAAGTGCAAGATATTTTCACGTTTCATTCTACAGCATTTTACTTGTATTTAAAATGGCAGTTGCTAACAAGGCTAAATGGGACTTCAGAGGTTGGGCACGGGTTAATTTCTGCAATCTAAAAGCCAATGGAAAAATCCTTTGGGGTTTTTGTTGAGAGAACCAGTGTGATACCAAATGCTAAAAAAATACATGATCTCTGCAGCACCCCATGTGCTGGATAATTATGGATCTGTCTTTGGCACCAGCAACCTGTCGGTGGGAAAAGAACTTGACAAATATTTACCAAGTAACACTGTTGTACTTACTATGCATGATGGCACTGATTTCATACACTGGGCTGAAAATCATCGAGCTTCCACTGTTGCTCTCCGTTGTATTGCGGAAGCGACGGCAGCTCAGTCTGGATGACGACATGATTTCCTGAAGAGAGTATCCACGGTCACTTTGACACTCGTAAAACTCTCCTTTGAGGGCTAGAGGAAGGAGTATCTCTGCAGAGGCCATGTTCTGCCCCACCACCTGACACCGTGCCAGTCTTTTTCCATCTCTGGCGACCTCCACTGACAGCAGGGTCAGCTGTTTTCCTGCGGGTAGCGTGAAGCTGTCTATAGTCAGCTTGCTGTGGCATATGAAGGTGAAGGAGCCACAAGCGTCCACTCCAACAGGACACAACCCCACAATTTCCTCTATTGTGTTGTACGGTAGGTACTCAGCGACGAGACTGAAGTGACCTAGAGAGATGCACCGTGTGTTAAAACCAATAAACTTGCCCAGTTAGCTTTTACTTCACAAATTAATTTCCTTGAACAACAGCCTCCTTGAAGGCTTAAGTTCTATAGCATCACGTTTTACTCATGAATAGACAACTGCTTTGGATTAAGCTGTCCCAGGTGACAAAAGTGCACCATCATAATAACTTAAAGTGCTCTATTTTATGCACTAATTTTGTACTTAGATTATCTTAAGAAATACTTAAGAATATTAAGTGTTCTCAACTGGTATTTTGGGATACCATGAATATGAACTAAAATGTTGCGTGTACTACAAGTGGTTACTAAATATATATTTTTTTAAATAGAGATATGTTAAAAGCACATTTTAGTTCATTTGTATGGTGTCCCAAAACAGTAGTTGAGAACACTTAGATGATCCTAAGTTTATCTTAAGAACTAAATATTTTTTCTTGTATATTAAGTACAAAATGAGTGCATGAAAATATAGCTTTGAAAGTGCACTTTTTTCAGCTGGGGTTTTTATACTTAATATTCACATTTAATTATTTGTAGTAATACTTTCTTCTTTCCCTATATCATTGGTTTAAATGCATGATCCCAACTTAAAGCATTGCTTGAAGCATTGTTTGAACATCCTGGCACAATATAATAATGGAGGATCTGTATGTCTGTCAAATGGCTGGGAAACCTGTTAGAAAATTATCTTCATATCTTTGGAATTCCATTTGGTGACGTTAGAACTGTAGAAATACCGCATTTTGCCAGTAGATTATTTCCAACAATGCTTATACAGCTAAATCTATACGAATCCTGTCCTAGTTTACTTGTAATCATGTGGGCTGTTGTTATATACTCTATAATGTTTAATACCACAAGAAGAGGTTTCACTCGGTTCAAATACGCCGCTATATTAATTTACTTGGAAACACCTTGCAGTGGTTTAGTGGCTCACCTGGATATCCAGTAGGCAATTCAAAAGAAGCTCCAGTTTCAATCTCCTCACACGACACAGACAGAAGCTCTAAGCCAATGATCTTCACCAGATCTCCAGTAGATAAACACACTTCGCTCCCTGAAAGCTCATAAATGGAACCTGAAAACAACAACACATCATCAAGCCCTATTTGCATAACATACTGTAAAATGTTAAAGTGAACTTTGATCGCAACGCCAAACATGCCGTAGCCTCCTGAGAACAATAAAAGTTGTAAAAACCCTCATTTACTTTGTTTGGAGGATAGGAAAAAAAATTATATTCAAAACCAGTATATTTTTAGTTTCCAGCCAATTTATTTGTATGTAATTTGTCCTCTGTAAAACAATATATTGTTTTACAGAGGACAAATTACATACAAATATGAAGTCTCTGATTTGCATTTATGACCCTGGACCACAAAACCAGTCATGTGTCAGTTTTTCAAAATTTAGATTTATACATCATCTGAAAGCTGAATCAATAATATTTCCATTGATGTATGGTTTGTTATGATAGGACCATATTTGAAAATCTGGAATCTGAGGGTGCAAAAAAATTTAAATATTGAGAAAATCATCTTTAAAGTTGTCCAAATTAAGTTCTTAGCAATGCACAGAGGCGATTCTAGGGTGAGTGGATATCCGGGGCTAAGCCCAAAGATCCAAGATCTGCTATTCATATCGATGATTGGCCAGTTTATATGAAGTTTATTATCATGTGTATATGTCAGTCAGAAGTACGAGCTTCAGTGGGCGGTTCCTGACGGGAGTAAACTGCGGTTTATCATTTTAATGCGCATGAAAACTCAGTGATGATGATGCGTACAGGGCATGGTCATAAAAACATTCGGGGCTTTTCTGAAAACATTCGGGGCTTCAGCCCCCTTAGCCCACCCCTACCGCCGCCCCTGGCAATGCATATTACTAATCAAAAATTAAGTTGATATATTTACAGCAGGAAGTTTACAAAATATCTCCATGTAACATGATCTTAATATCCTAATGATTTGTGGCATAAAATACAAATCTATCATTTTGACTCATACATTGTATTTTGGGATATTGCTACAAATATACCACAGCGACATAACAGCTTTTGTGCTCCAGGGTCACATATTTAAGTGTTATTTGGTAACGATAAGAATAATAATGAGACCTTATATAAAATCTCATATTTCATAGAAATATTTATGTGTAATTTATTTCCCTAATCACTTATGTCTACCTAAAATGCCTGATAAGCATGTCCAGCTGTCCTCTAATGATGCATGTCTTAACAGAAATTAATATTCTGCTCTGAAATCCCACTAAAAGATGTCATAAAACAATTAGAAAATTAGTCTGACTATGATATGATCTTCTGTGATGAGGTATAGTACGTATTATAGTTAGCAGTCTTTGTTTTATTTTACTTCAATGCTGTCCTCTTTAACGCAGGTTCTCAGCTTGGCTTGGCTTGGGTTGCATGTGTTCTGTGTTCAGCTTGGGGAAAGTGTATAAGAAAAACAAACAAAGAAATCCTTATATATGAGTATATGAGGCACGCTCTCGGCAAACCTGGACAGGTTGTGTTACATTCCCTTATCTTCAAAAACAACTTTCAATACATGTTTGATATTTCTTGTATTAAAAACAGCTTTGATACTGTGCTGGGGTCACTATCTGTCTCCTGATTTAAAGTACACAGTCGTGACTTTTGCAGTTTTGTGCATGTTAAAGCAAATTTGACAGATAAATAAATGTATACTGCATAAAAGGCTGTAGTATATTAATCAAAGTTATGGTCACATGATGTATAAATAGCAGTAAAGTACTGATTTGAGATCAGCCTTTATGAGGAACAATTTTAATAAACTATTGTTTTCTGATAAACTAAACTGCTCGTCTCATCTACTGAAGATGCACAGCGTAAACCACAGACAATGAAAAAATGCCATGTCCTGTTTGAGGTCGGAGAGAACACAAAAGACTAGTTTACGCTAAAGTAAGACATTTAACTCGGTGGCGCGCTTGGCAAATGTTACATTACTTCGGTTTCAGAGATCCCAGGTGTAAAATATAACAATGTGCGTTCAGGTTTCATATGCACATTGCTTATTTGTATTCTTCACTCTGTTTTCAAATGTACAAATGGATCAAATCTAAACTAACCAGAAACAGCATCATATATGGGCAAGTCACATTTCTAAAAAAGTGCATGCCTTTTTAATACATTCACAATTTTGACATCATTGTACATCTCTGAGATTAAAATCAAAGTCTTAACACAACATGGCCATAAGGAAAACATTCTTGTTCCTTATTTTACAAAATGATGATGGTTGCAAGATACATAAAACAATCACAATGCAAAATAGATGTATGGACATAGTGGAACACCATAACAAATGTAAACTTTGGGTGAAGTATGATTCTTGATTAGTGTTTTATGCCTTGATAAAGACCCATACAGAATATGCAGGAAGAGAGAGTAAACCTACCCTGGAAATAAACCCCAGAGCAGACCTGCAGGACGCGGGGTAGAGACTGTTGATCCAGACAGTTGATGAAGTCTCGCAGAGACTGGAGGAGGTCTCCCATCTCTCACAGCTGACAGACACTCACACACTGAGCTGATCTTCTGTGTGCGCGCACTCAGCTAACGTGCAGAGAGGAAGTCTCCGAGGGACTCGCCCAGAACCACCAGCAATTCATTCGCCTGTATTTATTTATTTATTTAAATATTTTATAAATTACTATGCATGGACTTTTATTAAAATATATAGGAATAACTGCGTTAATAATTAATGTTTATGTGGTTTTAATATGTTTAACCGTTTTTCGGAAAACGAAGTTCCAAGTCCTTATATGGCGAAGGCTAAGCTCATGAATATTTATCAAGCAATGCCGCTATTGGTTACTCACGTCCGTCATTCACCTCAGAGGGATTCGCTAATTCGCCAGTTGAGTGACGCCTACTTACTCACGTCTGCTTTTCAGCCAATCAAACGCGAGTTTTAAAGGAACTGTTTTAATATTTATGAGCCGGAAGACGTTCACTTTGAGTAAATTACCCGAGATGCTAAGCGTGCGTGTAGCAGGGGGAATGTGTGACAATGGCAACAAATACTACAGAAAATAACCCAGCTTTCGACTGTCCATCATGGTAAAAACACTTCAGTGCTTGATGGATTTAGTGCATGAATAAGGCTTTATTGTATCCAGCATAAAAACATCAATCTTGCAGCGGACTGTTAGCTCTCGTGCTCTTTAGCAGATCTACCGCCACACTTCGGAACTCAAACTTGCTTCACTAACTGCATTCTTTGTGTATATAGCGTTTATTTAATCAGTAGATTTGAACAGAGAGCACCTCAGATGCTATGTTTTCAGTAAATGCACTTCGGTGGATGATTTGTGGAGCGAGGTATTCATGTCGTGGTTTTATTTCAGGGCAGGGAAGCCTCCAGCAGGACTGCATCTGGACGTGGTGAAAGGAGACAAACTTGTTGAGGTATTACACCGAGTGAAGAATATCTGATAATAATAATATATGACCCTGCTGGAGTACAAAACCAGTCTGAACTCGCTGGGGTATGTGTGTAGCAATAGCCAAAAATACATTATATGGGTCAAAATTATAGATTTTATTTTTGCCAAAAATCATTAGGATATTAAGATCATGTTGCATGAAAATATTTTGTAAATGTCCTACTGTAAATATCAAAACTTAATTTTTGATTATTAATATGCATTGCTAAGAACTTCATTTGAACAACTTTAAAGATGATTTTCTCAATATTTAGATTTTTTTTGCACCCTCAGATTCCAGATTTACAAATATTGTCCGATCATAACAGACCATACATCAATGGAAATATTATTTACTCAGCTTTCAGATGATGCATAAATCTAAATTTCGAAGAAATTGACTCTTAAGTCTGGTTTTGTGGTCCTGGGTCACATTTGATTTTGTAAACTATTCCTTGTATTTCCTCTTGTGTTGTTTCAAACCTCTGTGCTGTTATTGTTTTACATAGAATAGTAAATAATTAAGGAATCTTAAAGCAGCTCTTTTCTATGCAAACTAAGTCAATAACCACAATTCCTAGATTTAAAAAAAAACAAGCAAATAGATATGGGTGTGTTTGTTTAGTGGGTCAGTCAGTCCTGAGATCCAGACTGTGACCGGGAAGCACCAGACACTGACCTGTCTGCCTGCGGCTCAGTGGAGTTTACTCATACTGATGCACGCGTGATCGTGGCTGTTGGGTCCAAACGGTGCTACAGAAACACAACCCTGAGATTTAAGCTCTGAGAGGGGAGTCACTCCCTCAGGTGTTATAACTCTAGGGCACATTAAGAAAATACGTGTGCAGAGCTGGGTCGAGTCACAAAAATACTGTCATGCTATGAATCATTTATATCATGGGAACCTAGCTTGTGGTTTATTTAGAGAGCCATCCAGAACATGTAATGCATGACACTACAGCTGAACAGGGTGAAATGTTTAGCTAATAGATATCACTCATTTTCCCAGTGGATTAATCACAGGACATTAAGACAGTACATGTTGTATTGGTAGTTTTCTGAGATGTTTAAATACACAAATGAGATGATACTTCATTAAAAAAATAACAAATTTGCATACATTTCCAGCACAGAAAGCTGGAATCAAGCTAGGTTCAAAATTTTTTCATTTTATTGCATGTTTCATTCTGTTACCATTTTAAAAGATAAATCCTAATTTAATTTTATATAACTTTATAAATCAGAAAATGTTTTCAACAGCAGGGTTGTCTTTAGGAAAGATGTGTTATATAAAGTAGGCGAATGATAAAAAAAGGTAAAAACCTTCATTATAAAACGTACACTTGATGTAAGTGCAGCTGAAGAGGAGCAAAAACTCGCAGCATTCAAGGATATATATATATTGTATTTAAAATATACAGACACAAATTAAGTGTAATAAAACAAATGCTTGCATTTGTATTTTGGTTTTCTTTCCGCTAGTCTCGAATATATTGTTATAAAGCCCAAAAATTCACTATTGTACGGAGAGAGAAAAAACCCTGCAGTATTTTGCTTTAAATTTTAGACTAATCAAACAATCTCTGCACCATTTATGTGTGACAAACTGAATGTAAATAAATGTTAAATACAAGCATTTTCATCAGTATGCTCAGATTTCCGTCAAATACAAGTGGATCAAGTTATTTCTCCTTTCCTTGGATGCAACCCTAAAAGAGAAGATTATTAAATTAACTTATTTCTACTATCCCCTTTTCTGTACTCGCACAACGCCCCACTTGTATGTGATTGTGTGTGTTAAAGTAGTTTAGTTGACTGCAGACAGCCCACTGAAGTGCTCTCTCTGCAGAAACTGATCATTGATGAGAAGAAGTATTATTTGTTCGGGAGGAACCTAGACATCTGTGACTTCACCATCGACCATCAGTCGTGCTCTCGCGTGCATGCGGCCCTCGTCTACCACAGGCATTTGAAAAGAGTGTTTCTCATCGACCTCGGCAGCAGTAAGTGCATCAGACCAATGCCAATCATGCCGTATCATACAGATAAGAGTAAACCAGCGTGTGTGTGTTGACTTCTGTAGCACATGGTACGTTCCTCGGACACATTCGCCTGGAGCCCAACAAGCCCCAGCAGGTTCCCATCGACTCTACCATGTCGTTTGGTGCATCCACCCGTGTTTACACCATTCGGGAGAAACCTCAGAGTCAGCCGGGCTCCGGTGTCGGGGACGGTAAAACCGGGGAGGAAGAGGAGCTGAAGGGCCTTCTGGGACTTCCAGAGGAAGAAACTGAACTGGAGGTACATGTTTGCATTTACATTGCAATTTACATGTTTGTATACCAAGTTTTTGCTTGAGTCTTAACTAAATAGCAATCAAATTTGGGCTCTTTTGTTAATTGTAACCTTATAGTAGGCCTAATGTAAAAGGGCTCCCTATAGTTTAGAGCAGAGGTAGATTTTTTTAAATTATTTTATGAGGAAGATTTAAATTATTTTTAATTTAATTTATTTAAAGAGAGCAATTTGTTCAGTAAAACATGGTTTAATTAAAAAATATAATGTTTAGTATTTTTTTCCTCCTGCTGTACCGAAACATACCAAACCGTGATGTAAAAACCGTGGTACGTACCGAAACGTCACGTTTGTGTACCGTTACACCCGGAGTTTGCTCCAACTTATTCTTTACTGCTATTCTGGAGTGATAAAGTCATCAAAACTGATTTAACACAAGCATGGGTATACTACAGGGAACGAGCAAATCAAAACTCTTAACTACTGATGTCACGATACTACATTTTCTGTAGTCGGGTACCACACAACGTTTCACAGATACCAGCACACAGGTGGGTACCATAGCAAAAACTGTTGGTAACTAATTATAAAACAGTATGAAATTAAACGAGTTGTTAATGCTAAAGTAAATAGATGTTTTTAAATGGCAGGTAGCCGTCAAATAATTATCAGATTTTTTTTTTACATTTATTCATTTTGCAGACGCATTTATCCAAAGCGACTTACAATTGAGGAATACAATAAGCGATACATTATAAAGAGGCAAACAGACACAGTAAGTGTTTGTCATACAGAGTTCTAGGCATTGTTCAGAGCAAAACTAGCCAGATGGTGAGAAGTTAAGGGAAAGAGCAAAGTTTATTTTTTTTATGATGAAGTCAAGTGAATACGGAAGAGATGAGTTTTCAGGTGTCACTTGAAAATTGTCAGGGACTCAGCGTTCTGGATTGGGGGGGGGGGGGTCATTCCAGCAGCCAGGAACGGTGAATGAAAATGTTCTGGAGAGTGATTTTGAGCCTCTCTGTGATGGTACCACGAGGCGTCGCTCACTAGCAGATCTCAGACTTCTGGAGGGGATGTAAATTCGTAATAGTGAGTGCAAGTAGGAGGGGCTTCTGGAGGGGATCTAGATTCGTAATAGTGAGTGGAAGTAGGAGGTGCTTCTGGAGGGGATGTAGATTCGTAATAGTGAGTGGAAGTAGGAGGTGCTTCTGGAGGGGATGTAGATTCATAATAGTAAGTGGAAGTAAGCGGGGCTTCTGGAGGGGATGTAGATTCGTAAAAGTGAGTGGAAGTAGGCAGGGCTTCGGAAGGGGATGTAGATTCGTAATAGTGAGTGGAAGTAGGCGGGGCTTCTGGAGGGGATGTAGATTCGTAATAGTGAGTGGAAGTAAGCGGGGCTTCTGGAGGGCATGTAGATTCGTAATAGTGAGTGGAAGTAGGCGGGGCTTCTGAAGGGGATGTAGATTTGTAATAGTGAGTGGAAGTAGGTGGGTGCTGAGCCTGTGGTTGTTCTATATGCAAGCATCAGTGTCTTGAACTTGATACGAGCTGCGACTGGTAGCCAGTGCAAGGAGACAAAGAGAGGTGTAACATGTGCTCTTTTGGGTTCGCTGAAGACCAGTCGTGCCGCTGCATTCTGAATCATTTGTAGAGGTTTGATTGTGTTTGATGGAAGTCCAGCCAGAAAAGCATTGCAGTAGTCCAGCCTAGAAATGACAAGGGCCTGGACAAGAAGTTGTGCAGCATGCTCTGTCAGAAAGGGCCTGATCTTTCTGATGTTGTGAAGTGCAAACCTGCAAGATCAAGCTGTCTTCGCAATGTGCTCTTTGAAGGTCAGCTGGTCATCAAAGATTACACCAAGATTTCTGACTGAGCTTGACGGGTTAATTGTTGATGAACCTAACTGAATCGTGAAGTCATGCTGTAGAGTTGGAGTGGCAGAGAAGACAAGAAGCTCAGTCTTTGCCAGGTTGAGCTGTAGATGATGTTCTTTCATCCATGCCGAGATGTCCGCCAGGCAGCCTGAGATCCGTGCAGCTACCGTTGGATCATCTGGTCGAAATGAGAGATAGAGCTGTGTGTCATCAGCATAGAAATGGTAGGAGAAGCCATGTGCCTGTATGATGGGAGCCAGTGATGTAGTGTATGTGGAGAAGAGGAGGGGTCCAAGAACCGATCCCTGGGGAACCCCAGTGACCAGTTGATGTTCTGTGGACACCTCCCCTCCCCAGGCCACCTTGAAAGACATACATATATATATATATATTAGGGGTGTAACGATACGCATATTCGTATTGAACCGTTCGGTACGAGGCCTTCGGTTCGGTACGCATTACAAACCGAACGGTTCGTTGGACTAATCCTATTATGTTTGGGAAATAAGAGCTTAAAGTGTGTGAAATATCAGTGCCACTGCGCTCAACAACCCAGATTGATCCAAAACGTCAGCTCCATATATTGTTGCAGAGCCGCAGCACATTGCAGCAGGAGTCACTGCACTGATCACGTAAAGAGATGCGCTTTCAGTGTGAGCGGTTCGGGTGAAAAGCCTGTTTAAACTCGCCGTGTCAGCACGAACGTGCGGCAAAAACGATGCAAATATAGAGGAAACGATAGCGGACTGAGGATTTGGTTTTCGCTTAAGTAAAAGTAATTTTCTTAAAACCAGAGAAGGTGAACATGTTGGTATTCTTGTGGAAAAAATGCAAGCATGGTCACTGACAGCCAGTTTAGTTTAGCTTTTCTTTTTGTTTTAATTTTAAAAGGCTTATCTTTTCTGTTTACCTCACGTTAAGGTTTTCTTTTCTTTTATTTATTTATTTATTTATTTATTCTTATTCCTCAGTATTTGCTAAACTTTCTGTAATTTATTAATCCGTATATAATATTGCATGTGCATGCTATGCCTCATCTTATTCTTTTTTGTTAATAAATGATGTAAGCTAGTTTGTCAGTGTAGTCTACTGTTTTATTGTTGTTGTGATTTTTAATTAAGGATAACAATGAATCCATCTTTTTTTTTAGTCTTAAAAAGTGAAACGTGAATAGATGTAAGCAAAACAATTATATTTTCTTGTAAAACTTGACTAAAGATTGCGAATTCAAAAGCAAAATTGAAAGCATCTGAAGTCCGGCTTATAACATTAGCAAAAGAGGAAAAACTTCAGATCACAAATAATACTAATGATGAAAAATAACTTTTGGAACCATATAACTATGATAAAAGTTAATCATCATGCATTGATTTATCCCATGTTGTAGCAAAACATTTATAAATAATAATAAAATTGTGTTCGTGCGACCAACTGAGAAATTTAGTTAAATTTCCAATTAATGTAGGCCTGTTACATTCTTATTTTTATTAGGCCTATTATTATTATTATTATTATTACTATGAAGTTACTAGGATAAGATTAGGCTATATTTACTCCTCAATTAAAATGTTTTTATAACATATATTTGGCTATAGCAGGGGTCGGCAACCCACGCAGAGGGATAATCGCTGGGAAAACTGCATGCTGACGTACATTTTGATGTAATAACGTCTCAGTCACACAGCCTGTTAGGAGCTATAAATACTATTAAAATGTTATAATTAACTTGCGCTAGTCTACGGATGTGCACGTGATCGCTACACATAGGTGCTTCAGATCAAAGCCTCAGCAAGCGCTTGTCAATGTTAAAATGACTGAGATGGCCAATCAAATCAAAGTAGGCGGGGTTTACCATTCACTGTATATCCAGTGATGCACACTACTTGAATTTGTATTTTCTCAAGTATGGCCATTTTGAGAGAGAGAGAGAGAGAGAGAGAGAGATGTGAGAATTGTAAGCATCCATCTCTCTCTACAAACAAAGAAGCTGAGTTTACAGTTTACAATTAGAGGATCGTCTTGATTATCTTGTTTTCATAATTGTTTGAAGCCAAAATCAAATTTGATTGATTGCAAACTCTTAATGTTGATCATTAGACTTCCCATATTGCCGCATGTATCCATGTTGCTTGTTTTAGGGTTTTTAACGAGAGATTTACACATGCACAATTGGTCTGCAAAACAAATTTCAGGTGTTTCAGGTCCATTGCAATGAATGAACCGCTCTCTAAAATGTGTTCTTTTGGCAGAACCTGACCGAGTTCAACACCGCTCATAACAAGCGCATCTCCACCCTCACCATAGAGGAGGGCAACCTGGATATTCAGAGACCCAAGAGGAAAAGAAAGCATTTCAGAGTGAGCTTCAATGACGAGGATGAGATCATTAACCCAGGTAAAGTGATCACCCTTTAAAAAAATAATAATTAAGTGACCTTTAACTGCACCTCAACCAACCATTGGTTCATCCACAACAGATCATAAGCAATCGTGTGGCATAAAAGCGAGTTATTCATTAATTGTTGTGAACTACTGTGAAACCACAAGCTTGTGAAACATGCAACAATGCCACGCTTTGACTTTGATTGAATTAAAGGGGTTCACTGCATGTTCGATCACTTCTGAAGTGTAACCATTACACTAAGATCTTCTGACGTTGTTGCTTTTCTGTTCCCTAATTTAAGACCTCTTATAATTACAATTAATATCTTCAAAGGTATTAAGAAAAGTCTTAAGTTGTGTTATTTTAACATTATTTAAGTGCTATTATAGTTTATATTAATATTTTGAATTGGATTTAATATTTTCAGTTTATTGTATTTCATTTTCTGTGCTTTTGTAACTTATTACTTTCATTTATATATATATATATATATATATTATTTTTTTTAGTTGCCGAAACTTCAGTTATATTTAATTTCAGCTTTATTTGTGTGTTAATGACATCAAACCCAGCACAACAGGTTGAAGTTCCCTTTTTTCGGGTGGCGAAAGGTTGTGATTTATCACCAAAACCCCCCCCCCCCCATCATTCAAAGCTATCATATGACAGAAGACTTGGCCTTTAGCATCCCTCACTACTTTTGTGACTTGAGGCATTTAACAGTGTTTGTGTTGTTAACTCTTCTAGAGGACGTCGACCCCTCTGTTGGACGTTTCAGAAACATGGTCACAACAGCTGTGGTTCCTATTAAGGTAACTTCCCAAATATCGTCATTCTGCCTTATGCCAAAAAAGAGAGAGATTGGTTTACATGTTTTCGTGCTGCTTTTTGTTTACCCAACAGAAGAAGAAAATGGGCGGAGGCAATGCGCTGGGAATCGAGGAATCCGTGACCCGACACATGCACGCGTTCCCTTTGCAAGGTGGACTCTACAGAGACCTTCCCCCTGCCAGTCATGAAGCTCAATCCACAGGAGCTCCCGGCGGAGCCACAATCCTGGGAGGACTGCCGCTACCCCAGCCCAACCCGGCCCCGGACGTGGACCTGGCCCAGGAAGCCCCGCCGCCTCCGCTGGTGCTCAACCCCACGCCATTACCCGGCCCCTACTCCTCCGACCCTCTCAGCGAACCCCGCAAGAAGAAGTACGCTAAAGAGGCATGGCCTGGCAAGAAGCCCACGCCGTCTCTGCTCATTTAGCTGCGTATTACTAATACAAGACTCTTCTATACTCATGAACTCTCTCTTGAAACATCTGGCAAATGGACTTTGATTTCAACTGTGCTACTAGAATCCGATTTAATGCAAGATTATCTTTCCTCCTAAAACAAGCATTGGCTCACTCTCATGTCATTCCAGATGCATAGTACTTTCTAAATTCAGTGAAAGGCAAAAGGTCCTCATTTGCAAAAAATAATTGACTTATTTTGCTCCTCGCACAGAATAATCTTGTCCTATTTTTTTGTCGAAATAGCTGCTTGGACATTGTGCATTAGATCTTTTGTGTTTCATAGGAAGATTGCAATGACGTGAGTGTGAGTAAATGACGTAATTTCATGCATTTTGATTGATCCATTTCTATAAAGTGCCAGCTTGAAAGTGAGAACCTAATGAAAAGCAAACACAAGAACACAACTTGATCCAAACAGCAAAAGGTGTCATGTTTAGTCTAAGATGGCAGGGGGGTTAACTTTGTGTACTCTCTTTTTTTATATATAACTATTTATGTAACATATTCAAAAAATTGACCACTAGGCGGCAAGAAGTTGTTTCATACTAGCTGTTTGGCAATCACACGTTTACATGAGCATCATTGATGCAGATGATGGATCTGGTAGATCTGTCACAAACCCTGTATTTGGTAAAACTGATGAAATTCTGCAATACTGTAACACTTTGCCTTCTAAAGATCTCTGTGGTTTCGCACTGTATTAGTTTCATTCACTCGTTCCCCCTTAATATACGGTATTAATAATATACGAGGGTAGCGGCGCTTCAAATTAACTGTTGGTTGATGGTTCATCAGGGCTCAATGCATACGGTCTTCACTGTTCAAGAAAGGAAAAAAAATGTTTTATACTCCAGTTCTGTTTGGTACATTTAATGTTTGTACATATCATTCACAATAAAAGCCAGTGTATTTTTATATATTTAAACTGATGCCAGAAGTCTTTACCGTCGATTAGAGGCTGGCTGCTCATCTTATTTTATATTCATGACTGATCTGATCCTTTTCTCCACAACTGGTTTGACTACCAATCGAGATGAGATGTCTGGTTCCAGACCATAATGCTGATTGTCAGTTGTCCATTCTGGCCTTTCATTGCTACAGCATGCCTTTACACGCCTTCCTGAAATATACAGGTGCATCTCAATAAATTAGGATGATGTGGAAAAGTTAATTTATTTCAGTAATTTAACTCAAATTGTGAAACTCGTGTATTAAATAAATTCAATGCACACAGACTGAAGTAGTTTAAGTCTTTGGTTCTTTTAATTGTGATGATTTTGGCTCACATTTAACGAAAACTCACCAATCTCAACAAATTAGAATATGGTGACGTGCCAATCAACTCAAAACACCTGCAAAGGTTTCCCGAGCCTTCAAAATGGTCTGTCAGTTTGGTTCACTAGGCTACACAATCATGAGGAAGACTGCAGATCTGACAATTGTCCAGAAGACAATCATTGACACCCTTCACAAGGAGGGTAAGCCACAAACATTCATTGCCAAAGAAGCTGGCTGTTCACAGAGTGCTGTATCCAAGCATGTTAACAGAAAGTTGAGTGGAAGAAGCCTTACAAAGTCAAAGAAACCTGGACTTCCATCCCACCTCAGCAGTGCCACAAACTGATCACCTCCATGCCATGCCGAATCGAGGCAGTAATTAAAGCAAAAGGAGCCCCTACCAAGTATTGGTCTTATAACGTATTCTAATTTGTTGAAAGACTTAAACTATTTCAGTCTGTGTGCATTGAATTTGTTTAATACACAAGTTTCACAATTTGAGTTGAATTACTGAAATAAACTTTTCCACGACATTAAAATTTATTGAGATGCACCTGTACACTATTATTTTGACAAATACAGCTGTAAGCAGGCCTAGTACAAAACACCAGAAAGAGTTTGCGATACCAGCGATAGACTTAGGTAGTTATCTTCGACAGTTAAACTGATTGTGACGGTAAGTCAATACACAAAACCTTTGCTATCTCACTTCCTCTTCTTCATCACCATACTTTATTTTTGGATACTGAAGTCAAACCCCAAACCTGCCTTTGGTGGCTTTTATGAGGTTTTGGTTTGTTTATGAAAGGAGACACTTAATAATAATATAAATAAAATACTTTCTGTGTTAAATTCAGTATTCTTGTGTATTAAAGGGCACCTATTATGCCCCTTTTTAAAGGTAATATTGGTCATCGGAATATGTCTGTGAAGTTTAAAAATACCAAACAGATAATTTATTATAACAGCTAGAAAATGTCATTTTTGGGGTGTGTCTAAAATCGAGCTGATTTGGAGTGTATGCAAATGAGCTGCATATTCGCGCCCGACTCCGGAAGAGGGCGTCGCGTATACGTCTCTCTGCATTGCATATCTACAGCGATGAACAGCTGATAGAAGCAACATGACTGAGAGCGAGACCACCGTGTTTAGCCGTACATATGGGAGTCAAATGCACTGAAAGTGGGACAAAACAGTGCGATGTTACAGCGCTAACTACAAGTGCGGCGCCCACAGCATCCTCAGCAGCTCAGATGTTGGGAGAAAATAAAGACTCTTATGTTTGGTCTTACATCCAAACAGAGCACAGGATTGCTTGCGAGACATTGCGGCCCTGAACCAAATGGAACCACTGGAACACATGTGCACTTGTGGTCTTACAATGGCCGCCACATGCATGTGTCCGTTAAGTCCACGAGACCATAGTGTCCCATTCCTCATTTTAGCGTTCAGAAGGGAGCTCGCGAGCGCCGTGGCCGTTATGCGCCCTCGGTCCGCACTTCTGTCGAGCCTGCACTGGAGCGAGCTCCGCAGCAGACTTCTACCCGACAGTCAAAGCGGCATTACGTCACGAAAATGCGGACTCCGAGGAAGACCACGAGGGTTTAGGGTGCCATTTGGGACAGGGCCATTGACATTACAGCTGCTCGAGCGCAGAGAAAATGAAGGACAGCTTACAACCACTGAGGGTGGAAACTATAGCAACGCAGGGCTGTCAATCAAACCCTGTGGCCCCGCCTTCCAAAATACGACGTCACACTGCGGTGAGAGTTAAAATGGCAGGCCTAATGAGACTGACTTCAAGGTTCAAGGTTTCTTTATTTGTCACATAATAGTTATACAGGGCATAACTAGAAGTGAAATGCAATCGAATCAGGTCCGCTCAGTGGACAGTGCAAAACAATAAGAATACAAATTATATAAGTAACATAACACACAGGGCATACATATGGTAAGAAAATGAGAAATAAGAGTAAAATGTGCAATGAAATAAAAAAGTGCAAAACAATAAGATGTGCAAAAAACAATAAGATGTGCAAAGACAATGAGATGTGCAAAAGACAATTAGATGTGCAAAAAAACAACAAGATGTGCAAAAAAAACAATAAGATGTACAAAAAAAATAAATAAATAAATAAACAGTGTACTGGGACTTAATAAATAGTAATGTGAATAAGAGGGATGTGCAGACGGGTTGTTCATGGTATTGTACATAGAGCAGCAATGATGAGAATGTGATGATATTTACAGTTGACAATGGGTCTTGTGAGTGTTTATGAAACGGAGTTTGTGTTTAGGAGCCTGATGGCCTGAGGGAAGAAGCTCTTCCTCAGTCTTTCAGTCTTTGCCATCATGCTCCTGAAGCGCCTGCCAGATGGCAGTAAACAGAAAAGATGGTTACCGGGGTGAGTAGAATCTTTGAGGATTTTTGCAGCTCTGCTTCTGCAGCGTTTGAGGTAGATGTGCTGCAGAGAGGGGAGAGCAGACCCTGAGATGCGCTCAGCTAAGCGCACGACTCTCTGTAGAGCTTTGCAGTCCTGGTTTGTGGCATTATTATACCATACTGAGATGCACTGAGTCAGTACACTTTCTATGGCCCCTGAATAGAAAGTTTTCAGGATAGCTGGTGAGACCCTGAATTTCCTCAGCTGTCGCAGATGGTACAGCCTTTGCCTGGCTTTCTTCACCTGAGTTTGAATGTGTGTAGTCCAAGTCAGGTCCTCGGAGATGTTTACACCGAGGTACTTGAAGCTACTCACCCTCTCCACAGGGGTCCCACTGATCATAAGAGGAGTGTAGGGCTGCTGCTGTCTCTTCCTGAAGTCCACGATCAGCTCCTTAGTTTTGCTCACGTTCAGAGAGAGACAGTTGTCCTGGCACCATGATGTAAGTCTCTCCACCTCATCCAAGTATGCGGCCTCGTCATCGTTGTTGATGAGGCCCAGAACCACAGTATCATCCGCAAATTTGACAATAGAGGTGGAGCTGTGTGAGGACACGCAGTCGTGGGTGTATAGAGAGTATAGCAGGGGGCTCAGGACACAGCCCTGTGGGGCTCCTACATTCAGGGTGATGGAGTTGGAGGTGAACTGGCCGACTTTCACCACTTGTGGTCTGGCGGTGAGGAAATCTTGAATCCAGTCACAAAGTGAAGTGTTTAGGCCAAGGTCTGAGAGTTTAACAGTCAGCTTGGTGGGGACTATAGTGTTGAAAGCCGAGCTGTAGTCTATGAATAGCAGCCTGACATAGTTGCCATTTTTGCTGTCGATGTGAGTGAGGGAGGAGTGCAGTACCTGGGAGATGGCATCGTCAGTAGACCTATTTGGCCGATAGGCAAACTGAAGAGGGTCCAAGGTAGCAGGGATGGAGGAGCAAATGTGTTTCTTTAAAAGTCTCTCAAAAACCTTCATGACCGTCGATGTGAGGGCAACTGGACGATAGTCATTCAGGCAAGAGGGTTTACTGTTCTTAGGCACAGGGATTATGACAGATTTTTTAAAGGAGGTGGGAACAACAGAGGTAGCAAGGGACTCATTAAAGATGGAAGTAAACAATCCAGCAAGCTGATCAGCACAGGACCTCAGAACGCGGCCAGTAATCCCATCAGGTCCGGCAGCTTTCCTGACGTTCACTCTCTTTAATTCCCTCCGAACGTCGTCCTCTGAAAAGGTGATTACATGATCATTGCTGCTCTGTCTGCTGCTTCCTGACGAGCTGTTCGGCAGATTTGCGCCGCCATTGCAGTCAAAGCGACCGTAGAAGGTGTTTAGCTCTTCGGCCAGCAGCGGATCTGCTCTCACCTCTGCGGAGGATTTATTTCCAGAGGAACAGATGGTCTTCAGTCCCTGCCACATGCGTCGAGAGTCATTGAGCTGGAAATGTGACTCAATTTTCTCACTGTACCGGCGCTTAGCGGCTCGTATTGCACGCCGGAGAGCGTAGCATGATGTTTTGTACTCGCTCATGTTCCCTGACAACAGACCGGCATTGTATGCGGCAGTGCGATGGTTAACCGCATCACGGATTGACCTGTCCACCCACGGTTTCTGATTAGTAAATGTCCTTATTGTTACCGTTTCAGTGGCTTGCTCGGTTAGCGTGTTTACGAAGCTTACTGCTACATCCGTGAATTCGCTGACGTCAGATGAACTCGCCCGGAACATGTCCCAGTCGACGTCATCAAGAGACGCCTGTAGCATAGCTTCAGAGTGGGAGGACCAGCGCGTCACTTCCCTCTCCACCGGCGGCTCGCGAGCGATCCTTTGTTTGTATTCCGGCGTGAGAAAAATGGCGACATGATCTGATTTGCCAAAAGCCGGCAGTGAGTGGGCTTTGTAGGCGTTATTGAGCGGAGTGTAGCAGTGATCCAGTGTATTCAGTCCTCTGGTTGGACAGGATATGTGTTGATGAAAGTTCGGCAGGACTTTCTTGAGGTTGGCCCTGTTAAAGTCTCCAGCGATGATGCATGCAGCGTCGGGATGTTTGTTGATATATCCGCTGATTTCATCGTGGAGATTTGACAAAGCCACGCTAGTGTCTGCTTGTGGAGGAATATAAACGGCAGACACGAGGATCGATGTAAATTCCCGGGGCAGATAGAAGGGGCGGCAGATAATGGAGAGATGCTCCAGATGAGGCGAACAGGAACGCGACAGAATGGAGATATTCCTGGGGTCACACCATTTCTTGTTAATAAAGAAACACACTCCACCACCTTTGTTTTTTCCGGCCTCGGCTGATCTGTCCATCCGTAAAACAGTGAAGTTATCAGACGGCGTTACAGCGGTGTCCGGGACCATTGGCGTGAGCCATGTTTCGGTCAAACAAAAGATGTTGCAGTCCCTAATGTCTCGTTGGAAACTAATCCTGGTTCTAAGATCGTCCATCTTATTCTCCAAGGATTGGACATTAGCGAGCAGAATACTTGGAAGAGGAGGGCAGTGAGCCCTTTTCCTCAGTCTGCTGCGTATTCCAGCACGTCTCCCACGGTGTTTCCTTCGCCTCCTGCGGTTGTTCAGGTGGTCATTGTTCAACTCGGTGCTCCGAAGTATCTCCAATGGCCACGCTGGGTCCGTGGATAAAGTATCCTTAATCAGGTTAGTGTAGCGATGTCCAATGTCCAAAAGTGTTCTTCTGTCGTACATAATCATTGCAGACATACACGTATCAAAAGAGAAGTAAAAAAAATAAAAAAATAGGTAAGAAACACACATAAAAGCACAATTCTGAGCGGAGCTAATTCACAGGCGACTGAACTCAGCAGCGCCACCGGAAGGTTTAGACTTGGTTTAGAGTGATTAAAAAATGAGGAGTGGGTGGATTTTTATCATTGTAGGGTGGATGTGTTCCCACACTAACACACATTTATATCCAAACACCATGTAAAAGTGGAGTTTGCATAATAGGTGCCCTTTAAAACACAAACAAAGTTTGCATGATACCCATGACTTCTCTGATTGGTGCGTCTTTTCACCAGAAATGTAAAACTACAGAATAAAATATGTTAAAGTCACAAACTTCTACATGGGCATATATAATCTCTTAACCTCAGAGGTCATACAGTACTGAAGGTTTATTGAAAGATTATATTTCTCTGAGGGCAGAATACATGGGATCTTTAAATCTGGATCAGTGCTTTACTGACAGGAAATTATTTGTATTTTTCGTTTCACACGGCAGAGCATGCTGCCCACTTCTGCTTCTTACTTCTGTCCTTCCTTAATAAGACATTATTAGAAAGCCAAATTCATCTATTTTATTCAGGCTTTAAATCCCTATAGTAAGTATCCCTACACCAGACGTGTTTTATATATATATATATATAATTCATGCCCTCAAGGCAGACGTGGTCATTTCCAAAGAATACTTGATTTGGGTGAGATTAAAATACATCACACATACCCATGGATGAATCCCAAAATCTGTCATGAATCAGACACAGTCACATTATCATCAAAATAAAATACTGAATAAATTAGTTTAAAGAGAGAGTGTTCAAAAGGAAACATTTAAGAAAAAATTAAATGAAAAGACCGAAGTAGATGCCCACTGAACAGTGTATGCTGTGTATATGTAACTGTAGGTCAATGCTGTAAATTATGTTTCTGATCTTAATGCTTGCAAGATTGTTAGCGTACAGTACAGGGTGAATTCAAGGAAATAATGACACTTTTTGTTATTGAGATGACTGAGAAAAATGTCACAATTAAACTAAATTCACCCCTATTCAGTGCTTGAAGTGGAAACAAGAAGTGCTGGTGCTGGTACTCCCCCCCCCCCCCTCTATTTAATTATTTAATTATTCATTTATTTATATTAAATAAATACGTACTTTTAATAATTCACAATGTGTGTATAGTGCCACAATCAATCAATCAATAATTAAATACACGTTTTCAATACAAATTAGCATAAGTCAAGTTGCAATACCAAACATGACCACAGGGAGACGCCAAAGACCACATAATAGGGCTGTAGTCAAGTCCACCTTTGTCGAGTCCAAGACAAGTCCAAGTCCAAAGAGGTTCGAGTCCGAGTCAAGTCCAAGTCCAAAGAGGTTCGAGTCCGAGTCAAGTCCGAGTCCAAAGAGGTTCGAGTCCAAGTCCAAGTCCAAGTCCAAATGAGACGGTCAAAACAGAGAAAGAAAAAAATCTTCTTCAAAACCACATACTTAATTATTGATAATTGATGTGATACGAGAGACGGCATATCTTCTATTCTGATATAATAATTTTGCATTATTGTTTGTAATGATCTAAAGCATGTGCAGCAACACTGTAGGATCAAATTAGGCTATTTTATTAATCCTCCTGAGACCCAGCTATGGAGTTTTTGCCTCTGTAGTGGACATTCTATTTTAGTGTATTTCTCTGAGACCTCACATGTCACAGTTATAAGTCTGGATGTCCTGCACAGAGCTCATTCAGGGCTTTATAGAGATACTAAAGGTTTTTTTAAACCCTCTCCTATGCCTTTAAAGATGGCAATATTTAATTTAGTGAAAAATTGTACATCCTTATGGAAATATGATTATATTCTGTAATGTCTTTTAAATCTGAATCATTTTCAGATTGTTTGTCATAAAGCAACAAGGCCTCTTCGGCGATGCAGTGAATTTGGTTGTCGAGAGATTTCAGGAATCAGCTAAGCAAGCAGCTGCATTCCAGAAACTCCTCCCCCGCCATATTTATATCTCCGGGGCTGCTGAATAGCTGAATATAATATACCATCTAATATACCATTAGATGGTGTTACCATCTAACACCTCAATTTACGTTGCCCGTCTCCCTTCGATGTCAGCTCGTGTGCTTCAGGGTGCAGCGGTCTCCGGCGAGCGCATATCTTAAGGTCCACCCGGAAACGTAGTGGCTTTGGGATGCCCGCCCCCTCTGAGGAGGGTTTCAGAGCGGTCAGTTCAGATGCATCCTACCGGTTCACCGTTTCAGGACGTCATTCTGACTGCGCACATACATATGTATCCAGAAACCAGTCTTCAGAGGCTGGAAACTTCTACCAAATATATCTCGTTGGGTCCTGCAGACTATAGAAAAAGGGTATCAAATACAGTTCGGGTCTCGCCCTCCCAGGTTTATGGGGGTGTTGTCCACCGAGGTGGCCCCCCAGCAGGTTCTGGTAATGTAACAAGAAGTGAAAGCTCTGTTAGAGAAAGGGGCCATAGTATATGTACCTCACTTCAACAGGGAAACTGTGTTTTACAGCCACTATTTCATAGTTCCAAAGAAGGATGGGGGGTTGCGTCCCATTTTAGATCTTCGAGTTCTGAACAACTCCATCATGCATCTCAAGTTCAAAATGTTAACTTTGAGACAAATCATGCCACAGATCAGATCCGAGGACTGGTTTGTCACGATAGATCTCAAGGATGCATACTTCCACATATCCATTCTTCCATGTCACAGGAGGTTCCTGAGGTTCGCTTTTGGGGGCAAAGCATATCAGTATCAGGTTCTTCCGTTTGGCCTAGCATTATCACTCCGCACTATCACGAAATGCGTAGATGCAGCCCTGGTGCCTCTTCGGCCTCAGGTTATTCGCATTATGAACTACATCGACGATTGGTTGATTCTAGTCAGTTGCATCAGTTGGCAGTGCGGCATCAAGATGTCATTCTGGCCCACATGAAAGAGTTGGGGTTATGGCTAAACATCAAAAAGAGTGTGCTTTCTTCACTACAGAGGACCACTTTCCTTGGCGTGGTATGGGACTCAACGTCGATGCAGGCACGCCTGTCACCGTCACGTATAGAGTTTCCCCGAGGGGCAACCCCTTTCGCATGAACAAGGTCATGCAGCGATGCTTTAATGCCTTGGTAATGTGGAAGAAACCTTGGTTCTTGTCCCAGGGTCCCGTGTTGGTAGCTTCATGTCGTCACAAGATCCTAATGACAGATGCGTCTCTCATGGGCTGGGGAGCGATCTTAGAGGGACGCTCAAGTCAGGGTATGTGGCAGGACCAGCATCTCTCATGGCACATCAACCGTATGGAGATGTTGGCTGAATTTCTTGCTCTCAAGAATTTCATAGCAAACCTCAGGGGCCACCATGTGCTTGTCCATATCACCAGGGGGGTTTGTGGTCATGTCCACTTTGCAAACTGGCATGCCAAATCCTCCTGTGGTCCCAAGGGAAGTTGTTGTCTCTTCGAGCAGCTTACATCCCGAGGGCCCACAATATAGGAGCAGACATCCTGTTGAGACAGGGGCTGAGGCCCGGGGAATGGAGGCTCCACCCCAAGGTGGTAGAGCAGATATGGGGGGAGTTTGGCCAGGCACAAGCGGAACTGTTTGCATGTCGAGAGACGTCTCGCTGTTCACTCTGGTTCTCCCTCACACATCCAGCTCCTCTCGGACTGGATGCAATGGTGCAGACGTGGCCGAGGCTTTGTCTGTATGAATTTCCCCTGATCGCTCTGCTCCCAGGAGTCTTGGAGAGAATTCGCCGGGACCGGATTCTACTACTACTCATTGCCCCACGGTGGCCGGGCAGAGTATGGTTCCCAGATTGAATATCCCTTCTTGACGGGCCTCCTCTGGAGCTCCCCATCAGGAAGGGCCTTCTGTCCCAAGCAGGGGATCGATATTTCACCCCCAACCAGAACTGTATAAACTGTGGGCTTGGCCTCTGAGGGGGCCCAGCTCATAGACTCAGGTCTCTCAACCGAGGTTGTTGAGACCATTTTCCACTCCAGAGCTCCCTCCATGAGGAAACTTATGCCTTGAAATTGAATGTTTTCACTTCACGGTGTAGTGACCGTCAGCTGGACCCAGGTAACTGCCCAGTCGGTACAGTGCTAGAGTTCCTGCAAGATCGTTTCACTGCAGGGCTAACCCCGTCCACTTTAAAGGTTTATGTGGTTTATGTTAAGGTTTATGTTTATGTGTTAGGGGAAACATTTTTATAGGGAAATCACTATAAAAGTCTTCAGCCTTCAGTCATAAAAATAAAGATGCCATCAAATAAATATGAAAAATATACTGTCTTTATGTTGTTTGTACATTAATTTGAAGATTGCATTTGAAATTATTGCAATATAAAAGTATATTTTAAAACTTTAATGGGATTAATCATGATTCATTTCAGAAAAATGTATGATTAATAAGTCATTTTTTATCGATTGACAGCACTAATATATCTATAATTTTGTATTGCTGTGGGTTCCATATATTAATATCATAATGAATAATTATAGTGATGTTTTAGGATCAAAACCAATTTTTTTTAAACAATTAACCAAAAATGACAGTATGAAAAATAGTATATTAATATTGCAAATAGCAAACATAGCCTATCAATACAGTATTATAATAAAATTACGGCGTTAGAAAAACACATTAAATATAAAGCAATAAGTACTGTATAAGAACATAATAAATAAAACTATATTTAACACATATGTTTAAACTGTATTTACCATTTTTACAAACTGTGAGTAGGCTACAGCTAGGCTAATTTCGACTTTAGGTTAATTTCGACCACAACATATGTGCTGTTATCAAATATAATTGAATAGTTTATTATTATTTTTTATTATTCATATCGGAGTTGTGACAGAGTAAGTTTCAGGAATGTTTAATATTGCATGCAAAACAATCCCGCTTCCTAATCATGTGTTTTTATACAGTGCACACAAACAGCTTTGTTTTAGCATGTATAAGTTAGTATGTGACTAACGTTACCTTAAAACCAATAACAGCGTCTCTTTTGATGGTTGATGATAATAGCAGATGTGTGGATTCGAGTCACATGACTCGAGACTTGACTCGGACTGGAGTTCCAAATTTGATTACTTGCAACTCGACTCGACATAATTTAAGAAGACTTGAGACTTGACTTAGACTTTTACAGCAATGACTCGAGACTTGAACTTGTGCTCTGTGATTCGGAAAGACTTTAAGATCAGATCAGCATCGTTTTCACTCTAAAAGGATGTAGCATGCTTGACTGGCAATAAGCCAGAGACTGCGTTCAGGGAGAGCTTGATATAGGCCTACAGTATACGCTAGTATAAATGAATGGAGTAATAGCATAACTTACGACAAAAGAACCGAGAAAAAAAAAGAAGACATGATTTTGTCTAGTACAGAGCCGATCCTAGACTCATGGGGCTGTCAGAATAACGTGTATGTGTCTTTAAGGGAAGGGGTTTCACAGAAGAACGCACTTAACAAGGTGGCTTGGAAGATAACAAGAAGCTCTTGTGAATCAAGACCTCTGTTATTTTATTGTTTTCGTTATTAAACTAAAGACAGAGTCATTGTCTGCCTCCTTTCTTGACATGGTGTCAGAAGTGGACAAGTAAAAAAAAAAGAATAGAGAACTACATGTCCAAAAATGCCACTTTTCAAGCCGCCAGACAACTTTACATTCGACAAGCCGGGAGAATGGCCATCATGGCGGCAGCGTTTTGTGAGATACAGAACGGCTGCCAAGCTCACAGAAGAGGACGGGACCGTCCAAGTGAGTACATTGATTTACGTGATGGGAAACGAGGCAGAAAATATTTACAAATCGTTCCTTTTCAATGAAAGAGAGAAAGAAGATGATTTCGAGACAGTTTTGAAGAAATACGATGACTATTTCGTGCCGCAGATCAACATTATACAAGAGAGGGCGCAGTTTCATCAGCGAACCCAAAGAACAGGGGAAAAGGCTGAGAGATTTATTCGTGCACTGTACAAGTTGTCAGAAAACTGTGACTTCGTTGCTAACAGAAATGATAACATCAGAGACAGATTAGTTGTAGGAATTAGAAACAAGGATTTGTCAAAAAGATTATAACTAATTAAAGATCTCACACTGGATGTTGCACTACAAATGGTAAGACAAGCTGAGGACGTTACTCACCAGGTCAGCCAGCAGGGGGATCCAACGTGCAGCGTTCAAGAGATCAGGCGACCCAAACAGCGTACTGGCTACAGGTCTGAGTACAGCAGAGAGCGCCAAACTGGGAAAACAAAGAATGGTAAGGAAAAATGCAGCTGATGTGGCAAAACAAAACATAAAGACAGAGAGAAATGTCCAGCCTTAGCAGAATGCAGGAGATGTCACAAGAAAAGCCATTGGGAATGCATGTGCAAAACTAAATTAGTCCATGAAGTGATGAGGGAAAAAAGACAATCTGACTCATTTTACCGTGGATCTGTACAACAGACAGGGAAAAACATAGAGACATGGATTGTCAATCTGACAATTGGAAACACACCAGTATCATTTAAAATAGATACAGGGGCGGATGTAAAAATAATGAGCGAACAGTCATTCCAAAATTTACAAAAGAAACAAGAACTGTGCAAAGCAAATGTCACACTTAACCCTTTCGCACCTGAGTTTAAAATATTCTAGCTGAGCCCCCAGCGTGAGTTTTTTAGGCGACTGTTATTTTAGAACGTATCACCTTATTGTTTCCATGGCAACGCGTCATGCTTGTCATGTGACACAGCACACGCAGCCACATAGTTCTGTATGACATGTGGATCGCTTTTATTTAGTTTTCATTTTTTAATCAACATATTCACAAACATCCTCACTATATTATGAAATATCTGATATTCCGATTCTGAAATATGTGCAAGTAAATGTATTTGGTTGTTTAAACACTCTTATAATGACCGTGTTAGTTGATCTATACCAGCTGATGGGCGCCGCCATGTTAGTTTGCGCTGAATCCTAACTGTGGGATAAACAACACGTAAATTCATCCTCTCCTCTCAAAACATGTTAAAGTAAGTCTACGGTAAACTGGGAGAAGAGCAGAGTAAACGTTATAGTTACCTACACAATCTGTATATGATATCAATAAAACATGTCATCAGATTATATTTGTAATGATCACTATTGCCGTTTCCATAGAAATCAGCATGTATTTTACTAACTATAAATGTATGGTTTTGCTTGTACTTATGCGTGTTTAAATGTCTGAAGCCTAAAATAAGCATTATATGGTTGAAAACATTGAATGGCTGTGATAATATGACAAATGCTCAGCGCCTCTGATCTGGCTCCGCGCCAGCCAAAGCACGAAAGCGGATTTGAATTTAGTAGTTGATGACGTGACGCACTGAACGTTCTAATCACACCGGTGTGATCGTACGCTTCTGGGACCAGCCAAGACTGATAACACCGGTGTGATCGTACGTGCGAAAGGGTTAAAAGTCCAGGAGGCCAACTAAAATGCATGGGTCAATTCAGGAGTCACATAAAGCATAAAGAGAAACACTACGAACTGACCATATTAGAGGTCTGCACGGGCTCAAAACTGAAGCCCGAACCCGGCCCGTACCCGAGATTGTCTGACCCGACCCGACCCGAGCGGCACAGTTAAATTTAGAGCCCGAACCCGACCCGAAATCCCCCCCCCACAGCGAATAGCCAACTAAAAATAAAGGAAAAAGGCTGCATTTCACGATTGCGTGCAAAGAAAAGGATTAATCAAGGCTCTGCCATTTCACAAACTTTTAACAGTTATGAAAGTTTGTGAACATCAGGTGCAGCGGTCGCATACATTCTGCCGAGTTTATGAATTTTGTATGGACAATAAGATAATTATTCCACCATGCAAATTATGGTCATTTTTTGTCAGTTAAGGCTTGTTAGCATTCTGTCTACTTTAAATCAGACATAAGATCTTAAATAAGATTGTATTTATTTGAATGCATGCATTAATCGTTTATTTGAATTAGCGAGAGAGAGAGAGACCGAGAGAGAGAGACCGAGAGAGAAGGGGGTATAAATGTTGCGCGTGCATGTGAACCTGCGTCTGCGCGTCTCTCTCTACAAGCAATGAGGCTTAGTTACTTCAAAAACAGCGATTTTGCCGCCTCATTGCAGATAAATATAATGTTGTGACTTGCGAGTCAGTAGCCTGTCGAAGCTATGTTACTAATAAAAGTTTCCGTGCTGTTTGTGCGCGATCTCTGATATCTGTGTGCAATGTGTGTGCGTGCGTCTATGAAAGCAGCGAAGCCTCTGCATATAGTTTTGGTTTAGCTACAAACCCGAACCCGACCCGAGCCTGAAGCTACCATTAAACATTAACCCGAAACCCGACCCGAAACCCGAAAGTATTTCGGGACCCGCGGGTTCGGGTCGGGTAGCAGACCTCTAGACCATATACATTGTAAAGGGTCCAACAGTGAATAATCTTCTCAGTGGAAGGGCAGCTAAAGAAATGGGCATGGTTAAACGAATAGAAGAGGTCAATACAACCATAGGGGACCACGGAAGGCTAGAGACTTAACCAGTTAAGATTCTGCTCAGAGAAGGAGCAGAACCATATGCGGTTATTACTGCCCGTAGAGTCCCATTGCCACTGCTTCAGAAAGTGAAAGAAAAATTAGAAAACAAGGAAGCAAGTGGAGGGATTGAGAGAGTCACCCAACCAACAGATTGGTGCGCGCCTATGGTACCTGTTATCAAACCCAACAGACAGATTCATATATGTGTGGACCAGAAATGACTGAATACCCCTGAGTGTTGGTACATTCCTCACCACATTGTTAGCCACAACAGAAAGTCCCGTCTCGTCTTCAATTGTTCCCATCAGTACAGAGGTCAGAGCCTTAACCAGTACCTATTGCCAGGACCTACCCTTGGAGCCTCGTTGGTAGGTGTCCTCCTTCGTTTCTGGGAGCATCCTGTAGCCGTGAGTGGAGATATAAAGGTGATTTATTCCACCAGGTTTGCCTCCTGCCTAAAGATCGTCCTCTACTCCGCTTCCTATGGCGAGACCTGCAGATGGATGAGGCACCTCAGACCTTCGAGTGGTTGGTCCTACTTCTACGTAGATAATTGCCTTCAGATGCTACCTACAGCCCGGAGTCTGATCGATCGCCTTCACACTATCCTTTCTGGGGCTGGATTTGAGATACGGCAGTGGGCCTGTACAACGACCCTGCTGCATTAAGACACCTCCCTCCTGAGGCTCGAGCGACCAGTGTGGAGTTGTGGCTGACGCAGGAGAAGGCAGATGTTCCTGAGTCCACGTTAGGTTTGAGTTGGAATTGGCAGTCTGATAAATTGTTTTATAAGCACAGACCCGTGATCTATGAGACCCCTACCTTGCGGCACATTTATAGGGTCCTTGCTACACAGTACTACCCTCTGGGACTGCTCCTTCCTTACACAACCCGTGCCAAAGTGATCGTTAAACACCTCTGGAACAATCAAATAGGGTGGAATGATCCTAAACCTAACTCCTGACCTTCTCCATTCCTGGATGCAATGGGAAGAAGAACTTTGCTGTCTTCCTAGTGTCTCTTTTTCTCTGCCTTATGTTCCCTTGGCAGTAGGGATTGAAGGGGTTACTCGCGAGGTCCACATCTTCTCAGATGCCTCTGTGCAAGCCTACAGAGCCATAGCTTATCTGCATACTGTTGATCCAGCTGGTCAGACCTACCTCTCCTTCCTCATTGCTCGGTCCCGCGTTTCCCCTAAAAGAGTACATTCTATTCCCTGATTGGAGCTTTGTGGGAGCTTAGTCATAGCCCAGATAGCGAAGATGCTATTAGACGAGTTGACTCTGCCTATCCCTTCTACTGTGCTGTGGACATATTCTACAATGGTTCTTTAGTGGCTGAAGTCCGAGTCCTGCCGTTACGGAGTCTTTGTTGGCAATAGGATTGCCGAGATCCAGGAGCTTACCGATCCATGCTCGTGGTGTTATGTTGGTTCTGCAGATAACCCTTCCGATAACCTCACCAAGGGGAGATCTCTTTCCTAGTTGCCTTGGCCCCCCGAGATGGATCCTTCTAATGGCTTGATTAGAGTGGGCGGTCGTTTGAGGAGAGTGGCTGACCTTGCACATTCTGCTGTCTATCCTGTAGTCCTAGACTCTAGGCATCTAGTTACTTGCCTGATAATCCACCATTACGACAATCAGCTGCATCATCCTGGATCAGACCGGCTGTTTGCTGAGATAAGGAGGCATTATTTGATCTTGCAAGGCCGTGAAGCTTTTCGGCGGTTTCAGCTTACCTGTCTGGAATGTCGCAGATGGAGAGGCCAGCCTTCAGTACCTCAGATGTCTGATCAGACGATCCTGGAGTTCTGAACCCTCCAGAATAGAGTCGCCTTTCCTGAATACAAAGATGCTACTCATCTTTGGGGGTGGCTGTTGTAAAGGCTCCTTTAAGAGAGGGCTTTTATTCTGACATCATATGAGCAGTCTCGTTAGTTAAGCCACTGTTGCCTCTTGAATCTGTTGATTCGATTGCTGAATGGACATTTCTACTTGTTAATTTTCAATATTTCCTGCAGCTGTCACCTTGAGATGTCATTGACCTACAAGTAAGCCTGTTTGCATTATTTTTGTGTTTATTGAGATCGCTATTGAGTTATTTATAACTGCGTCACCCGTGCATGTATAGACATGCCCGCAGCCATTGTTTCTGTTAATCTAACTTAATGATGCTGCTCGAGATGTGATTATTTCTTCTTTATTGATATGTATATCAATGTTTTGTTTTCCATGATATTTCGGTGATGTGATATTGATTATTTTGAGCCGTTTAAACCAAACTAGCGATCACATTCTGATGTGCTGTGATTATAGCCATATATGGAGGGACGTTTATCATGTTAAATGATCGCTTATGGCTTATAGTGCGTATTGTGATACTTTTATTCTCCCTTCTTGGATTGCAATGTTCACTGAGGAATGTTACACGATGATGATTTAGTATACTTTGGCTGTCTTTATGTACCAATGGATGTTAATCATTGTGTTTATGCTTAATTATTTTTATTCATGGTTGTTTATTGTATTTCTTGTATTCCAGACAAATACCTCTACTGCCTGTAAATCGATAATATCATATCTAAACATTATCTAAACCTAATCACCTGTCTCCTCATCCTTATATAATATTCTGCTCTAACCGGCACCCAGGTGGTTCATTCATCCAATTGTAAATTAGGTCCTTACAGTCAAAAGTCTCTCCAACATACACCCTGTGACCCTGTCTACCTCACGTGAGCAGTGTGGCGAAAACCCATTATAATCAGTGATGCTGTCCACACCAGATGTGCGATACAACACGATAAAATCCCTCACTGTAAGCTGCCTCTTCCTATTTATGACGCACTGACACAAAGTTCAAATGTCCTGTAGACAGACTCAACCTTTTGTGTTGCAAGGCAAGGCAAGTTTATTTGTATAGCACATTTCATACACAGTGGTAATTCAAAGTGCTTTACATAAAAGAAAGTGAAATAATCATTCACAGCAATACAAACAAGGAGTTAAAAATAATAAAACAAGGAATTTTAAAATTATATAGAAATTGATTTAAAATGATATTTAAAACAGTTAAATAGAATAGAAATAGATTATACATAAAATAATGCAGTCAGTTCGGACGTAGTACAGTGCTCATTCAACAAATGCACAGCTAAATAGATGAGTTTTGAGTCTGGATTTAAATGTGGCTAATGTTTTAGCACATTTGATCTCTTCTGGAAGCTGGTTCCAGCTGCGGGCGGCATAATAGCTAAAAGCGGACTCCCCTTGTTTTGTGTGAACCCTTGGTATTTCTAACTGACTCGATCCTAATGATCTGAGTGGTCTGTTAGGTTTATATTCAGTGATCATATCTGCCATATATTTAGGTCCTAGACCATTGAGTGACTTATAAACGAGTAAAAGTACTTTAAAATCAATCCTAAATGTAACTGGAAGCCAGTGTAAGGACCTGAGGACTGGTGTGATATGCTCAGATTTTCTGGTTCTAGTCAGAATCCTGGCAGCAGCGTTCTGGATGAGCTGTAGCTGTCTAATGGTCTTCTTTGGAAGGCCGGTGAGGAGACCATAACAATAATCCACCCTGCTGGTGATAAAGGCATGAACAAGTTTCTCCAAGTCTTGACTGGAAACAAAACATCTAATTCTTGCAATGTTTTTGAGATGATAGTATGCTGATTTAGTTACTGCTTTGATATGACTACTAAAGCTAAGGTCTGTCTCTAGAATCACCCCAAGATTTCTGACTTGATTTTTAGTTGTTTGACCCCTAGAGTCAAGGTATGCATTCACCTTGAGAACTTCATCTTTGTTTCCAAATGCAATGACTTCAGTTTTCTCCTTGTTTAACTGAAGAAAGTTTTGGCACATCCAACTGTTAATTTCATCAATGCATTGGCAGAGGGAGTCAATGGGGCTATAATCATTTGGAGATAAGGCTAGGTAGATCTGGGTATCATCAGCATAGCTGTGGTAGGCAATTTGGTTCTTCCTCATTATCTGACTTAGTGGGAGCATATACAGGCTAAACAAGAGCGGTGCAAGAATTGAGCCTTGTGGGACTCCACATGTCATGGACGTCCACTTAGACTTATGCTCTCCTATACTCACATAATAACCTCTCCCTTCTAAGTATGACCTGAACCATTTGAGTGCCATCCCAGAAAGCCCGACCCAGTTTTCCAGTCTCTCTAGAAGTATGTTATGATCGACAGTGTCAAACGCAGCACTAAGATCTAGTAGTACCAGCACTGATATTTTGCCAGAATCAGAATTAAATCGAATATCATTTATTATCTTAATGAGTGCTGTCTCTGTGCTGTGATGCACGCGGAAACCAGATTGAAAATTATCCAGGTATCCATTTGAGTTTAAGTATTTGTTCAGCTGATTAAAAACGACCTTTTCAATAATCTTACCTATGAAAGGAAGATTTGATATTGGTCTATAGTTGCGCAACATGGTGTAATCAAGATTGCGCTTTTTCAGAAGGGGCTTAACAACTGCAGTTTTCAGGGAGTTTGGAAAAGTCCCAGAAAGAAGTGAGGTGTTTACCACTTCTAAGAGATCTTCTTCTAAACAGTTAAGCACACTTTTGAAAAAAGATGTGGGAAGTGTGTCAAGATAGCAGGTTGACGATTTAAGATGCTGTACTACTTCTTCCAAAATTTTGCTATCAATTGTTTTAAAATCAGACATAGTCACTTCTTTTTGAGATTGCTGTCGAATCTGTGTGACCTCTGTATTAAAGGAAGATGTGCCAATCTCCTTCCTGATATTACTGATCTTCTCTGAAAAGAAGGAAGCAAACTCATTGCATTTGCTGTCAGAGAGCATTTCACTGGGAATCTGACTTGGGGGGTTTGTCAGTCTCTCAACAGTAGCAAAAAGAGTGCAAGTGTTGTTTGAGTTACTGTTTATAAGGTTTGAGAAGAAGGTCTGTCTAGCTGTGGCTAGTTCCAAATTGAAAGCATGAAGGCTGTCTTCATAGATGCTATTGTGTATTTCTAGTTTCGTCTTCCGCCACATCCGCTCAGATTTTCTGCATTGTCTTTTCATATTCTGAACTGCTGTTGATTTTCTCCAAATTGATTTTTGTCTGCCATTCTTCTTGCTGACCTTTATCGGTGCAATATCATCAATAACATTCTTAACTTTTGAGTTAAATGAATCCAGGAGAAGATCAACAGAGTCTGCAGAAATGCTTGGTGTTAAAGATATTGCCTTCATAAATAGCACACTAGTGTTCTCATTAATGCATCTCTTTCTGACAGAGACAGATCTAGATTCAGTGGTGACAGAGATCAATATATCAAAGAAAATACAGAAGTGATCAGACAGAGCTACATCCTTAATGACAATGGATGAAATGTTTAGACCTCTACTTATGAGTAAATCTAGAGTGTGTCCACGATTGTGTGTGGGTCCGTGCACATGCTGAATCAGGTCAAAAGTGTTTAAAACAGTTAGAATTTCTTTTGTAGTTTTGATTTCAGCATTGTCTATGTGAATATTAAAATCCCCTGCAATAGCAAAACAGTCAAACTCTGAGGAAATCATTGATAACAGTTCTGTGAACTCTTCAACAAAGGCTGGAGAGTATTTTGGGGGCCTGTAGATGATGATAAACAGAATGCGTGGGGCACCTTTCAGCACAATACCTAGATATTCAAAAGACAAGTACTGACCAAATGACACTTGCTTGCATTGATAAACATCTTTAAACAGAGCAGCTACACCTCCACCTCTCCTAACAGTCCTGCAGACACTTATAAAATTAAAGTTAGGAGGGGCTGTTTCAGTGAGGACTGTTGGACTGCAGTTGTCTTCTAGCCATGTTTCAATTAGAAACATAAAATACAGGTTGTTTGTGGTTATTAAATCATTGATCACAAATGATTAATTTTTTAGTGAGCGAGTGTTAAAAAATGCTAACTTGATGGAATTACATTTTGTCTCTACAGCAATCTTAGACTGATGCATTACAGGCCGAAGATTAGATGGGTCAGCCGTACGGCTTGAGAAGGCCTTAGACCTTCTATCACGTGATAAAACAGAGATAGAGAAGGCTACAGGCACACTGGGTTCCCGCTTGTTTTGTAAACGTTTGTGAATGTTGCTGCTAATATAGCGGGGACCCGACACATATCACTGAGAGCTGTTATCAGTTGTTTTTGGTTCACCTACAGCAGATGGAGGAGGGTTTGGGCCCTTGCGTTGTGGCAGCGGTCGGAGAGCTCTCACAGGAGGAGGCGGGAGAGCTGAGCCTGCAGTCTTTGGTGGTTGGGGGGCCCGCCGTTTTTTAGTTGATATCTGGGGACTTGCAGAGAGTTTGGTCCCAGCATACACCAATTCCTCCATTTTCTGTGAAAAGCTTAGAAGTGGAGATGCTGGAGAGAGGGATAGTGTGTCTGGTGAGCGGGGCTCTAGCTCTGGTGTTTCCGGTGATGTGTTGTCCTGGCTTCCCAGGCTCTTTTCCAGAAAGTTGTCCTTGGGTGCTGAGTCTTGGAGCTGTTGTAATACGTCACAGTCTGCATGTGATGAGCTCTGTGGGCAGGGCTCAGCCGGGATGTCCATGAGCAGTGCTTGTTTTGGCTGTGTGGTGTTATCAGTATCCTTGTGGGATTCTTCAACCACATAGTGACTCGGAAGCTGATATGAAGTCCTGTGGTCACTCATATTCTGTCCGGGTGAGTGTATGAGTGGATTGGCACACACCACTGAAGGATGACGGAGGGAGAAATATAAACTGTCTTTTAGCACTCTTGCACCAAGTTTGTTTGGATGGAGGCCATCCAGTTTAAACAGTTGTCTGTGGCCCCAGAAAATATTAAAGTTGTCGATGAAGTTGACTCCTTTTGTACTGCAGGTTCTTTGTAGCCATGTATTCAGCCCAAGCAACCGTGAAAACATGTTAGTTCCCCTCGCTGGGAGTGGTCCACTGATGAACGACTGAACTTCAAGTCTTTGAAGTGTTTCAAAGAGTTCACTGAAATCTTGCTTAAGCAGTTCTGACTGCCCTTTCCGAATATCATTCTTCCCCACATGGATGATGACTCGATTTGCAGTCTTGTGCTTCATCACAATGCTTCGAAGTTCCTTGTTCACGTCAGAGAAGGTTGCTTGAGGAAAGCAACAGGTAGTAGCAGTCCTGGTTCTGACGTTTCTAATAATAGAGTCGCCCACTATCAGAGTCCTGGGCTCGGCTGCGCTCTGAGCTGAATGCCGCTGTCTCCTCGACCTTGAGCGCCTGTTAGTAGCAATGTTAGCTGCTGGCTGATTCGATCCGAGTTTTGTCATATTTTGGGATTCCTCATCCACATTCATCAATGTTTCAAATCTGTTCTCAAGATGTATAGGGGGTTGTAGAATACCAGTGCTTACAAGTCTTGTCATAGCCGTATCTGGGGTAGAGGATGCAACAGCAGCAATACGAGATACTTGTGACAATCTGATGTATCGAGAGCCGTTGCGACACGGCGTCCGGTTTAGACACATTTCACTGTTCCGCCACCAAGCAAGTGGGCGCGTTAACTCCTCGTCTGCTGCACGCGCTCTCTGTGGAATAGGAATCGTGGTGTATGTTGCCATATTTCTTGTTAACATCTTCCATTTACCGCTGTCTCGTTTGTATTTGGCCAGTTTGGAGAAAGCCTCACCAATACACACCTGACCAGCCGGGCGTTTGCGATCACGTGTACTTGAAGACGGCCACTGTCACAGCCCTAACCAACACCAGCGAGATCAAGCTGCTGGACTTTGGCTGCGGACACCTCCTGAATGACTCTGGGTATAAAGACTTTGCAGGTTGGTCAGGAGAAGCTCTCTGTGGAAGTTTATGTTTTGGACTGGAAGCGTTTGAGCTGAACTCTTGCTCTTCTCGGGTCTCTCTGGCACTCTTTCATACGCCCCTCCGGAGTAGGTTTCATTCCCACAGCTATCGTGCTGGACCAGCTACTGCTTGGTCGCTGGGTGTGACACTCTACAAGCTCCTGTGCAGTTCTCTACCTTTCAAAAGCGAACGGAGACTTTGCAGACTGCGCTTCCTGAGTCACCTGTCTGTAGGCAAGAGATGGCAAGCATGCAGCTGTTCACAGACAGAAATCATGGCCAGTGAAATCATGGAGTGAGCAAAAGTTGATGTTGTGTTGCTGAAGCACTGTATATAACAGACTGCCGACGGTTGATTAGATGGTGTCTTGGAGCAGCAGCTTACAAGACATTGAACAGCACCCCTGGTTACGCTCCACAGGTGGCTAATCACACAGTGCTGGGGAGTAACTTGTTACATGTAACGGAATTACGTAATATAATTACAAAATAAAAGTAACTGCAATCAGTTACATTACTTTATTAAATTGAAAAATTAAAAGTGAATCTACTTATTCAATTTTAAGTAGGGTAACTTGTAATCTGTAACCTATTACATTTCCAAAGTAACCTTCTCAACACTGCAATCACAGCACACTCATCTCAATGACTCAGTGTAGATTGGACAGTTGGATTGTCCTGTCAGGATAAATGTAGGTAACTAGCTGTAATTGTGAACACAACGTAAGCAGGAGCAGCAGTGACAGTGAGGACGAGTGGACAGCAGGCGTTTTGTGTGTTTTGTGATGCTGTGCTTCACTCTGGAGCATGACTGAGGGCTCTGTGTGGATGCTGGAGGAGATGGACACGCAGCGCCGGCTCAAACCAGAGTCCTGATGCTACAGAGATCCACTCCAGACTGAGCCTAAACCAGATCTCTGTGAATCAGGCGAGTTCATTGAGATCCCCCCCAGCGGTGAACCATTGAACCAGCATCTTTGATTTTTACCTGATCTCTTTCATCAATTTGTAGACATTTTTAAAGAGACATCGATGTAGTTAAAAGGATGAGAAGTAGTTAATTGTCTCTTATTGGCCTCTATATAAAAGCTCTTCATAAAACAAACAAAGCAAGCCCCGCGAATTAATATAAAATGTTTTAAATACCTTATATTTGTCACGGTGCTGCATGGGGGATCCAGGAACGAGGAGACGAGGAGTATAACAAACAGGGTTTTACTGTTGCACAGACGGAGGAGACACAGGAACACAGGTAAGGACATTGACACAGGCTTTCATGTTGACATAAACACAGTTGACATTAACAATAACCGACAGGAAACATGAGGCAGAACAGACTATATATAGGGAGACATAACTGGAAACACCTGGGACGTAATCAGGACACAGACGGAGACAAATCAACTAATGATGGGGAACAGGAAGGACCATATAAGGGTGAGGAAACAAAGGCAGAGGAAGACAAAGTCTGACATTACCCCCCCCCCCCCTTTCAATGGGCTATAACATCGAAAGGGGAGGGGGGATGGGCGACCTTCAGAGTGGTGGCCATTCCGGGACTCAGGCGGCCACGGCGGATCCTGCGACTCCAGCGGCTACGGCGGGTCCGGGGACTCCGGCGGCCAGCGGAGGGAAAGGTGAGCTGGACGGGACCAGCGGAGGTAAGGGTGAGCTGGACGGGACCAGAGTGGGCCAAGGTGAGCTAGACGGGACCAGCGGAGGCTCAGGTGAGCTGCACAGGAACAACTCTTCGGGGCGCTCTGGAAGCGCTGACTTTCGTGGGCGCTCGGGTAGCGCTGAGTCTCGCAGGCACTCGGGTCGCGCGGAGTCTCAGGGGCGCTCGGGAAGCGCAGAAGGGGCGCTGGACGGGACCAGCGGAGGCCAAGGGGAGCTGGACGGGACCAGCGGAGGTAAAGGTGAGCTGGACGGGACCAGCGGAGGTAAAGGTGAGCTGGACGGGACCAGCGTGGGCCTAGGTGAGCTGGACGGGACCAGCGGAGGCCAGGGTGTGCTGGACGGGACCAGTGTGGGCCACGGTGAGCTGGACGGGACCAGTGGAGACGAAGATGGGCTGGGCAGGACCAGCGGCGATGAAGATGAGCTGGGCGGAGCCAGCAGAGACACCAGCTGGCTTACGTTTGTCGCGAACGGTGACGGGCTCGTGCTAGCCGTGAACAGCGGCAGACTTCCCGCGAACGCCGGGCTCGGTGAGCTGCAGACGCCGGTGAACTCCATCTTGTAGGGTCGGTTATTCTGTCACGGTGCTACACGGGGGATCCAGGAACGAGGAGACGAGGAGTATAACAAACAGGGTTTTACTGTTGCACAGACGGAGGAGACACAGGAACATAGGTAAGGACATTGACACAGGCTTTCACGTTGACATAAACACAGTTGACATTAACAATAACAGAAAGGGAACATGAGGCAAAACAGACTATATATAGGGAGACATAACTGGAAACACCTGGGACGTAATTAGGACACAGACGGAGACAAATCAACTAATGATGGGGAACAGGAAGGACCATATAAGGGTGAGGAAACAAAGGCAGAGGAAGACAAAGTCTTACAATATTATACATGCACTTCATATTTAATGCTATTTTTTTATTTTATTATAGCATTTATAGTTTTTTACAATAATTTTTGCACTAATAACAGAACATTCATGACATTTTTCAAAACTCTATACACATAATTCACAACTGAAGATCAAAATGCATATTTTTCAAAACACTTAACACTTTTTCCAAATGCTTGGATACAATACACACGAGCCAAAGATCTTTTGTTCATTGAACTAAAATCACTGGTTCAAAATAACACAACTTGACATCAAAGTATTACTATTTCAATATTTTGATCAACATTATGAAAGTGAACCAACTGAAGACTGAGTATGTTCAGGTATGATCAATTTCAAGATGCCTGTTTTTTGGGATAGAGAAAAAATTCCCCAAATTATATATATTTTTATCAGTATTTGTTTTTCCTACAGTAAATGTCTTTTTAGAGGGTGATAGAGCTGGAAGCTGATGAAAACCATTAACATTTTTAGATGGGGCAGGCCAAGAGATGGAGGAAAATTTTGGGGGGAGGGAGAGTGGGGCGGAGGGAATTCTGCAATGGGCCCAGAATTACTAGCGACAACACTGAGAGCAATCACAGTTTCAGGCCCATCCACCAGTCACCTTGTATTTACCCCCATAGTCCTCTTTCCTTACTGTAACTTGACTGAAGAGTTTTTCTCCACGTGGAGGTGGAAGGTTTTCAGTCCCCCTCACAAACAATCCCTCTTCTCCAGGCCATAGATGATGCCTGCAATGTCCAATGTCAGGCCTGTATTTGCCATACCAGAATATTTTTTCCAAGATCTTTAACTAATGAAATCCATTATCCATTATGATGTGGATGAGAACCTGTGGACAAATCCACAAGACAGGGTTGATAAAAACATAGAAGTGCAGTGAGGGACACTCCAGCTGACATTTTAGTGTAGGCCTATAGTGTTATCTTTTTCTTTTCTTATCTAAAGGTTTTTTTTTTCACCTGCTGCAAGTTGATTATTTCATCAATAATTTTCAAATTTTGATGCATGATTCCAGTGTCTGTATTTTTATCTCTAGTCTATTACAATAATGTATGAATGTGGAGAGCCATAATGAAAGCTGAATCATATGTTTTGAACGACTATATTTAATGAGTGTACTAACAACTAAACAGTGAAACTATGGATATATTGTGTGTGGGTGATCTAAAGTAATGTTCCTATGATATTTCATAATAAATTCGTTTTTTGAACCAATACTTCTGCAAATGCAAGGCTTCTTTAAAGATATGAACGCAATATGCAAAGTTGTAAACATTGGACAGCCTGCATTACAAATAATGACTGTTTTGAGTTTTGTGTCTAGAGTTTTAAAAAATGACATGAAGGTTCTGTTATTAGTGCAAAAGTTATTGTAAAAAATTGTAATGTAATATACATTTGAATAAAGCAATTGCAATGTGCTTTTAAAAGCTGTTTTATGCATGTTTTAGCCTGAGTTATTTTTGCACTGACACACTTTTGACCAGCAGGTGTCACTAGAGACCCGCAGGCGCTTCGAATCAGTGAATCATTTCCCACATTTATTCGAAGCTTCGAAAAGTTTGGATTCTTACATCACTAATGAGAACATACTTTCACACAACCTTTTGCTATTACATATAACCAACCACACAATAATATATCTAACAGTCATGCAACACACAACAGCCAATAATACAAATATAGGACATCAAAATGACACTAGACACCTAAAAGTTTTAGAACACGTTTTTACCTTGAACAATGACTTTCAAAGTCCCTCTGATAATACACCGACTTATAATAAGATGAACGGCTTCTGTTTCTTTCCAAAAGTCTGTTCTGGAAGTGCATAAGTATAGTGAGCGGGTACAAAACTAAATGGGTGGATTGCTCTACGGCAGCAACACCTGCGTGTGCAAAGCTCTCCACTGTAATTACGACAGTGGGATATTTACGACAGTGAACTCCAGTCACTGAACTGTAGGGGGCTCCAAAGCCGCACAAACAGTTTCACTTAAATATGAAATAAATCTTCTTATAAATCATTGAATAATTATACAGGCAGTTGTCTTGAGTTTTCAAACCCCTAAACATGCAAGTTGTAAAATTATAGACTTGTATAGAGTATAGGTTATTTGTATGCATTCAAGTTACTGTTTTTCATTGAAAATAACTGAACAAATAAAATGGCAGACAACAGATGCACTAGTGCATAATTCAAAGAAAAGTTTGTCCTATATGGGAAATTCTGCAGTTTTCATGATAGATTGAATAACTCCTCTTACCCTATTCATCTTTCATTAGTCTGCATAACTTGGTCAGATCTACTTTATTAGATTACTTTATCAAATGTATTAGTTTACTTGCTAAAATATTGAGATGTAAAGTTTTCTTGTCCAGGGATTTTATTTTATCATGCATTTAGGCACTTAAGTCATACTTAATTGTATATTTTTAATCTCAAGGGCATGGCCAGTAAATGCTTCCTTGAACAAGGACCTCGTTGAAGACAGGCTGGCTCAACTCTTGAAAGCTGTCTGTGTCCAGCAGAGGGGCTTCATACACTCTTTCAAAAATACATTGAACCCTGCTGACTTTCATCGTATGGAGGAAAATAACACTTTCATAAAATATTTTCTTTTGTGTTTCACATATGTTGCTGAGTGCGAGTCATACATCATTAGGTGAGTAAATGAGTGAATTTTTTTAAGGATCACCACATGATGTAAAACTGATTTTTTATTTAAAAGGTGTAGTGCTGATGAGTAAACTATTAACAAAAACCACTAAAACAGTTTACATTTCATTATACATAAAAAGGCAATACACTTTAAAAAAAAAAAAAAATTAATTCATAAATGTGCACTAGTTACAAATCACAAGATTTCATCTGTATTTATTCCATATTAGAGATCTCTAGTTTTATAATCCATATGTTAATGTAGCGGAGGCAAAAGATTCATATGGTACTTCAAATTAATTCATACTGTTTGAACATTTTTCCTTAGATTTGTTAAATGCGGTGTTGTAAATACAGTATAACAGACAATCAAGCCTCGTTTACACTGCCAGTGAATAATTACTGAGAGCTGGCAACTTCTGGTGCCACAAGTAAAAGCGACCAGTGACAACATTTGTTCATACTGATGGTGTGACCGAATTCATTACACACTTGGGTCAACCATCTAGTTTCCAGGTGTTAAATGTGTATTAAATATTTAAATTAAGTCATTAATACAAACACACCTAGCATGTCAAACAGGCTCAATGTACCCGCTAGCTGATCATGAATCCTTTTCTACTGGTTTGATCTTGATGTGAATTCCGTTGAGTGATCTGAGCACGACTTGAGGGATCATCTTGGGGATGTGCTGGGGGTCTTTAATCAGCCGGTATTTCTTCAGTGTCAGCGCCACTGCCACTTTCATCTCATTCATGGCAAAGTTCTGGCCGATGCAGTTTCTGTAATCAAATACTTTATTCTCAACTGTTACATAATTTCTTTCTTTAAATAAACAGTGCACATATGTTTGCATTGCACTAAAAAAATCTGAAACATTTGTTCACGAACCAAACACGTGTGAACAACTCTTTCAGATATAGCACAATTAAATGTTTATTTCATCATACTCATAGATAAGTATTGTTTATAAAAATACTTAAATACATTAAGAATGAAGTAAGAAAATACAACCACTGAGCATACTTTAGCAGTACTTATTATGGCTATAATATTCTTTAAGAATATGTATAATTTTGTACAAACTGAATGTAATGTTTGCAGACACTTCATTGCATGTTATTTGCAGTTAAATGAAAATGTGTTATAGTTTTGATTATATTAAATGCAATTAGCTGAACTTTAGAGACTTCAGACCCACGGCTAGTACCTTGTAAGTAAATCTTTATAATTTCGTAATTGTATTGTCTTTGAAATAAGTTTAGTGTAGGGATGAATGCACTGACAAGCATTTATGATTTCTAAAATTCACCTTTGTAATAAAGTTGCAATTTAGTACATGTACAATATTAAATGTAATATCGAATAACTGCAACTGCAGTTAAAATTATAATTAACTACTTTACACACGCTTTAGTATGTTAGTCAGCACATCAAAATGAGGGTACTTTGAAGCAAAATTAAAAAATATTGATTTAAAACGTTTTTTAAAGAATAATTTTTAATTTGACCTGTTTACAAAGTGCACTTAAGTAGACTTTAATTTCATTAATTTTATATTATCTACAAGTACAATTAGATATAATATTTTTTATATTTATTATTTAAGTGCTATTCGGTACAATTAAGCACATTTATTTTTCCCAAGCACCTTCCAACAAAATAATTGTCAAAAGGACCTCCATTATCAGATGCTTTATCGCTGTTTATTCTAATCAGAGTTGAATTGAGGTCAAGGACACAAACGCATTAAGCTGCAGGCATGTAATGGAAAAGCTCACACTGAAGTTATATTCTTCATGCAATTATTTTCCATAAAACAGCAGTTCATAGTGACACGTGTTAAACTGCTGGAAGAACAAAAGACCCCATGCACTTATCATTAATGTAGTCCACAAGAGCAGTGTGCAACATTCTGAGTCTTGCAATACAAGTTGTATTGCAAGTCTTGTGTTCCTATGGCTCAGTGATAGAGCATTGTGTTAGCAGTGCAAAAGGTAATGGGTTCAATTACCAGTGAACACACATACTGACAAAAAAATGTATAGCACTGTAAGTTGCTTTGGATAAAAGCATCTGCTAAATGCATAAATGTAAATGTAAATACAAGTCTTCTGTGACGAACAGAGCAAAAGTTGTTATTCACTGAAAAACTTCCCATATGCACAAATATACCAAACGTGTTTCTAATGGGATATACTTGCAGTTCTTTTAAAATATGCAGAATGACATTTTAGAGTTGCAGCAGAGGGGAAGATATTTTGTGAATGAGTTAAATTTTAGTTTACTATTATATAAGCACAGAAGAGTCATATGGGCTACTTTCATTGTCATTTCATATTTTTTGAAGCTTGACAAAGTGATTACTATGAACTGGCATTGTACAGAAATTAGTACCTTGAAGAATCTTCCTTCTCTGTTCAATAGAAAAACGTTTTCAAATTCTGCTAGCATAGCAAAGTCACATCTTGTTGCTGTTTTCTCTCATGAGTGTTGAAATGAGGTCGGAAAGAGCAGTTCTGTTCTGTGTGGCTGAAACGTGAGTGAATGACCCACTTGCTAAACCGCTCATGTCTCTTTAACAAACCTGGGTCCAGCAGAGAAGGGCACAAAAGCATGCGGTGACCTCTTAGCAACGTTCTTCGGCAGAAACCTCAACGGATCAAATACCTGTGGACAACACGACATATTAAATACATTTGGAAGAAACACAATTATAATATTAATGAAATTAAAACATCAAAGACTTTTTAAAATGCATTTTACAAATTGGTAACCAGAAATTGTTACCTTTAAGACCCATTTCTACTTAATTTAAGCCATATAATTAGGGGCCAAGCACCGAAGGTGCACTGGCACGTATTGTATCTGTTCGATTTCTTATTATTATTCTTCTTCCACTCTTGAGTCTATGGCAGCCCATAGAACCGTGTGTGGGAAAGTTGTGACATTTGGCACACAGACAGAGGACAGTGCCAACATTAACCACAGCAAATGTGGGGTCTCTAACTCAAACTCTCTAGCGCCACCACTTGTCCAAACTTTCACACGTTTATGCTAAGAACTTTTTAACCTTAAGCCACAGAAGGAATTTGTTTTCAAATGTATGTCCTTGGCTCAGGCAATCAATACAAAAAAAATCAAAAAGGTTTAGTGAGGTTCAGTTTTTTCTCCTATTTTTATTTGTTCGTAAAACCTACTTTTTAGAACACCTCCTAGACAGTTGGTCCAATTTTCACCAAATTTGACTCGGATCATCTTCAGACCATGCTGGCAAAAATGTATGGATTTTGGGTCGATATACAAAATGGTTTTTGTTTAACGCATCAACAAATTTGCTGAAAAGGTGCCAAACTGACTCTGAGGCTGTATTTCTGCAAAGCTTTGACATATTTACACCAAACTGTGCCATTGTCACCTCACACAGAACACACCACATGTGATTTGATAACGGTGAAACCTGTTGGACAAAAGTAATTAAGTTATTCAATCATATTACTAGTAGTTTCATATGATTGTGCAGCTATTTGGACTACTATCATCTTAAAATGGTCTCAATTACTAATTTCTGCAGTTGGTTATTAAAATATTGTTTTGTTCATAAACCACATAAAACATATCCTTCAATTGTTTTTCAGATGTGCGTTTCAATTATATTACATTGGGGTCCAAAATGAAGAGAACAAAATTGTATTTAGATCTAATTTAAATATGGACATAATTTAAGATTTATATATATATATTTTTTGATTAAATATATGAAAAAACTTATACAAATGTTTATGGTTATATAATTGGTTATGATTTCACTATTTCTCAAGAGCTAGTCAGACGTGAGTAAATGATTGTCATTGATCATGTGACTCTTTGTGCAGATGGTCATGACATCTCAAAATAGGCTGGAAAACGTCTCAGGTTACGTATGTAACCATGGTTCCCCGAATGGGAAACGAGACACTGCGTCCCCTAGGGGTCGCTACGGGGAACGCCCTCAGCGTGACTCGTGTCTGAAGATACATATGTAAAAACACCACCTGTTGTCCGGCGACAGCCCATGACGTCACTACCGGCGTGCCACAATATAAGTGCCGCCGGGAGAATACATCATCAGCTTCTTCGTCTGAAGCTAGTAGGGATGGGTATCGTTAAGGTTTTAACGGTATGTAGTAAAAATACCAGTTTAATATAGAGCTATTATTTCAGCTCCGGGAATTAGTTATTAAATATTCAATATTGCTTGGTTAACAGTAATATTAATATTTAACTTATTTATACTGTATTAAGTGAACGTCCACCGAACATTAATCTCAGCATATCCTGTCGAAATCGAGCTTAGGTAGCTTTCTCTTTATGGCAAATAAGGAACACACTTCAAATCACATGCCAGAGACAATTCTTTATGAAATGAAAAATGGTTTATTCGTAATACTGCTATTCTAACATAAATGGATTAACTGATAAGACACAAAACATACATACACACAAAAACATGCATAAGGGATTTTGGTAAGTAATTCCTAAAATTAAAGTTAGCCCTTTTAGCTATTTAAACGCTTGACTTGACCGGCAAAGATCACGACAGATGCCCTAACGCTCTGTTACTGCATTCAGATACAATTTTACCAGTTCAATCAGCAATATAGATTTAGTTGGAGGTACTTGCTTGTTTAAGAAGCAGGCTGGAAGGTGTTTCGTTTCCTTCAAATGCGTTGCTCTGGTCTTTGTCCTCGGAGGCCACGTGGGTGGTTCGGGCTTCTTCGGATGCTCTCGGGTGGAAACATGAGAGATGTGGCTGCTGCCGCGTGACGTCACAGAAAGCTGTCCTTTCGTCCGTAGGCGTTCAGCTCGTTATTCTTTGATGTTGTGCCTTCTAGCCTTCGCCTTCGAATAGATGGTTGGTTTAGTCGGTGTCGAGACAAAGTTCAGGTAAGAGCGCGAGCAGGCAGAGAAGTTACGAGCGCAGCTCCAGCGATGTTAAAGAGAGATGTTCCAGAGAGCCAAGAGCCGAGAGCCAAGAGTGTCACGAACCAAGAGCGTCACGAACCAAGAGAGCGATTTGTGATTCGCACGTTGTTTTTCAACAGTCCGATTTTCCCCTGCCCACGGGCGGCTTGTCGAATCCGGTTGTCCGTATGGGGCGGAGCCCCGCCCATGTCCAGGCTTGCTGGGCTGGAACTTTTAGGTGAGGTGATATTTCTCCACTTTTGGGCAAGATAACCTTTATCGATCATTATACATGTATACTTATGCAGGGTATTAAACTTTAACGGTCATCAACACAGTTTATCACATTTGAGGCTAGCTTTCTTTAGAGATCAAACACCGCATAATAATACACACATTACAGTTTATACCGTTTAAAGCATGATTACTAATTCCCACATTGTCCTAAATAATTGGCATTCAAAATCATCACATCATGCCTATGAGGGAAAGAGTACACATTGAATATCCATATATTTATTTGTGTAATTGCAATAGTTATACGTGTCAAAAAGGCAAGGAGTTTGGTTTTCCTTGGTCCGTCCGATGGAGAAAACTCCTGCTTTGTTTTAAATGGGGGGGTTTTGAACTATGCTCTGGAATGTAGGCTTGACGGTGTCCAGAACCATTCCCGGAGCCGTCCGTACCTCTGCACGAGAGCGTTTAGTGATGGGATCAGTTGACCCTCTCCACTTTTGCATGGAAGGGAGGACTTTTGGGTAATAATTCATTTCTGTTGCTGGGTTGGAATTCTCCGTGTGTGTTTTCAGGTCGACATTGTGTTACACATCCCCCTTTTGTGTGGAGATGTACCCGATGGAACATCTTCAGGCACTGGAACAAGAGGCAGAGAGAATGGACACACACAAGACACCAACGAGATCTCTATCACTGACTGAAAACTGGTGCAGGGTAATTTGGAAGGGAACAGGTGAGAAACTTGAGAAGACATAGGGCTAGTTTGTTTAGCATCGTTGACAATTGGGTCATTTTGACTGGTTTAATTGTCGGGGTTTTCACGAGACGGTATAGGCATGATCTCAATCAGGTTGGTCACATTCTCGGGTTCGGATTCTAGGTCGAGATTACCACGTCGAAAAAGGCGAGGGATGCCTGACGTGCATTTGTTGAGAGACTCTTGAACGACGTTCACTCGCTTGTGTAGGAGGAAGGCCAGTGTCAAAGTCACAACATATCCTACTATAGTAGAGATACAAAGCGCCGTGTCAGCGGCAGACCAGGACCGAATAATTGGCGCGCCAGCGGGCGGAAGGCGAGCGATAGCTTCTAAAGCTGTGTCAACCGGTGTCAGATCAATAAGCTGCGTTCCTTCCTCCTTGATCCTTTCTTCCAATTCTGGATCGAGGACAAAGGAATGCTGCTTGAAAAAGGGTGAGATTTCGATTTCGGCCTGATACTCGTCGTCGGTGAGGTGATACAATGCTAGTTCGTCAATATGGAGGATCGAGCCCTTAGGGACTGTGATCCATAACGTTTGGTTAGGCAGACTAATGCGCGTAGCGGTGTCGTGTTGATCATATGTGAGGGTAGCCGTTCGGGCTGGGGTGTTCACCAGCCATCGGTTTCCGACAATTTCGGCTTGTGTTACCTCAACCTGAGAACGTGGTGTTGCGTCGGCGGGGCAGCTAGCGTCGGGTCTCATGGCTTCTAAGCCACAGATGCCCTCTGTATTATCGCGTACGAAGGGTTTACTCGGGCAGAGGAAGTGAATGTCTTTAGTGAGCGTACACATCTTTAGGTTTGGAGCCAAGTACAACTGTTCGTTGCTATCGTGATACGCGACGACCTCGGGCGTGTGGATTTTGACATAGGTGTTTCCTTGCCAAAATCCAACATTCACAACATCTTTAAGCCGATAAATATTATTCGCATCGATAATAGGCAAACTGAGAAGAAACGCCAGATCGCCTGCTTCCGGGTCTACGTACAAGGGAATGGCGCTACCCAGGGAAAAGGCGAGATGGGTTTGAATGGGGCTAGGGGGGCCCATGGTGGCCGAAGTTAAGATGTTCTGGACAAGGCTAAGGGGTATCAGATAATGTGGAATCCTACCCATGGCTAGGCTATCGATTGAGGAACTCACTTCGCGTAGCATGTCGGCCATGAGCATAGTTAGGAGTTGCGTTTGGGCTAGATCGCCTTGCACTACTGAGAATAGTTTATTAATAGACTTGATAGTTTGGTTTAGGAGGCTACTATGTGTGTTTAGAACTGTGATCGTGCCATTCAGGGATTTTCCGAAAGTCTGTAGGGCGTGGCTCTGAACTAGGAGCTGTTGTCGTATCCCAGGCATTTCGGCCTGGATTTCCCCCACATGTCGCCTGACAGTAGCTAGATTAACGGCGTTAGCCGTGTTCATGCCAATGTTGAACAGAGTTCCTACAGCCGCAGCAGCCCCCAACAGGGCCCCCAAAAAACGTTTGGGTCGCCGGTTGTACCCGCTGAGGTCAGCCTGGGTTACAGTTAATTTTTGTAATTGGAGCAGCATGTGGTTCACATCTGCTTGGGCATGGGCCAGGATTTCTCGAGTCCAACGGGCTCCAGCCCAAGAGGTGTGGGTGACTGGGAGGGTGTAGTGAACTCTGTAAACATCGCGGGGATCTAGTCTAACATACACCTTTTGGGTGTAGGTTTTACAGTTCGTTATTAATAACCCCGGCTGTTCGCGGAGTACGATCCCTGAGGCTGGTCCGGGCGCTGCCACTTCTGGCTGGGGCATGGCCCCAATCACGCAGAGACACAGGGCGGCGAATCGGAGCATCTTCCTGGTGATTGAACAGAAAGAGGCATAATTAGCGGTGACGATCATACTTTGGCGGATTGTTTCGATCGGTTAACACCAGTTCTTACGACGACCTTATTGACGGAGGTCGCTCTCACTTTCAGGACCTGTATTCAAGGATTGGTTAAGGGGGTTCAAAGTGAGAGAGAGGAAAGGGAAAACACAAAGTGAGACACGATGGAAAGAAACCAAAAAAAAAATTAAGACAAAAATTCAAAATCAAAATCAAGCAAAAAAAATAAAAACAAAATTGAGGGTAACTCCTCGCTACTAGATTGGTCCTAGCAGTGCTGTGGAGGAGAGAATATGGGTTGTGTCTAAGCATGGTTGCTATATGTTTTCCTAACATATCAATACTAATGCTTGTGTGGTGCATATGGTACGTGTGGTGCATATCGGTCTGTGTCAGTGGGTCTGATCTTCCCCCTTTCCACGTCGGCTGGAGCCCAGGGGCCTCTTTATCTGGTTTCGATGGACCCATCGAAGGACTGGCTCGCTGCGCCCTTGTCTGATTTTGATTCGATAGGCAACAGGTGAGAGCTTGTCTACAATCTCATGGGGTCCTGTCCAGTGAGGTAGGAACTTCTTTGACAGGTGATGGGGAGCATTCGGCCTTGGTCGGGCGAAACTGTAGTACCACACTTGATCTCCGACATTGAGCTCATGGTGAGAGGCCTTTTGGTCGTAGTAGGCTTTTCGGCCTTTCGCACTTCGTTGTAGCTGCTGTTGCGCGAAGGCGAAAGTTGTTCTCAGGTGCTGATGTAACTCTTCCAGGTACTGGTGAGTGTTGTAGGCGGTGACGAGGTTCAGGTCACCAGGTTGGTACAGCAGGTGTAGCGGTAGCGTCATGTTTCTCCCTGTCATCATTGTGAACGGGGGTATTCCGGTAGATTGATGGGGTGTGGCTCGAGCGGCCATCAGTACCAGAGGGAGTTTAACGTCCCAATCCTTTTGATTGGTGGCTACGTATTTTTTTAACATGCTGACCACTGTTCTGTTAGCCCGTTCCACTTGACCGGAGGAAATTGGGTGATGGCTTATGTGGAGTTTGGCCTGTATTCCCAGGAGTTTCCATACGTTTTGCATAATTTCAGCGGTGAAGTGGGTTCCGCGGTCCGAGTTGACCCTTAAAGGCAGTCCGAATCTTGAGAAGATATGGTTCATTAACAGACAGGCTGTCGTTTCTGCTGTATCGTTGGGAGCTGGGAGGCACTCTATCCATTTTGTGAATTCGCAGATCACGGTGAGGAAATATTTGTTGCCCCGCGTTGACCGTGGTAGGGGTCCTACCCAGTCTATTTGGAGGTCCGACCATGGGAAGGTCATTCCTTTCCTTTGCAGTGGTGCTCGGTGGTTTGGATTTGCCGGTTGGAACTGGCAACACACCAGGCATCCTTTAACGTATTCTGCTACGTCTTGCTGCATGCCAGGCCAGTATGCCACTTGCTTGAGTGTTTCATAGGTGGCCTTGACTCCGTGGTGTCCTGCGCATGGTGCATCGTGTGCGTGTGTCAACATCATCCCCCTTTGGCCATGAGGGACTACGAGCCTTGGAGCAGTGGATGGCTCAGGGACATACGTGAGGACACCGTCTCGTAGATGCAGCATGTGCTTGATCGAATGGAGCGTGCGGAGGTCGGAGGATGTTTGTAGGTCCGAGGTGGAAATGGGATTTTCCAAGGGGTCGGACAGGTGTGCTACAATGGACTGTATTGCTGAGTCCGTATGTTGGAGGGTGAGGAGGTCTTCAGCAGCGAACTGAGGCGACAGGGAGATGTGGGAGGAGGCAGGTGTGTGCCCACTCGTGGCCCTTTGGCGGCGGGTCACCGCTGCCACAGTTGGGTGGGGTGGGAGGGCATGAAATGTCCAGGACTCTCCCTGTAATGCCCCTGCTTTGGCGAGGGCATCGGTTTGGTCATTTAAGTCTTTGTCTTGTCCTGGTTGACGTGAATGACCCCTGACCTTTTTCCAATAAACGACCATGTCGTGTTCAGTGACGATGGCGTCGCTTGCTTGGAAGAGTTCCTGGTGCTTGACAGGCTTGTTGTTAGCTGTCTTGAATCCATTCCTTTTCCATCCAGTTAGATGGCATATGAAACTTAGACGGGCATAGTTCGAATCGGTACAGATGAGGAGTTCTCTGATTTTGTGGGTTGCAGCCACTTGTAGTGTGATGAGGATGGCTGCTATTTCTGCATATTGTGATGATTGTGGGCCAAGTTTGAGTTGCTGCGGTGGGCACGGGTCATTGTTGAGCCAGACCACACCCGCTCCCGCTTGTAACTTGCCCTCGCGATTGTATGAGCAGCCATCGACATATGCTGTGGGCATTCCTGTACACACATTCTCCTCGAAGTACCGATGATTTGTCGTTTGCGGTCGTGGCAGTTCTTTTGGCTCTGCTGAGGTGTCCAGCGTGTCCGTTGAACAGTTTTGGCATGCCGCAAGCCCGTTTCCCAGTGAAGATTTGTAGTTCTGGGCATATCTTGCCTCCACATCCCGTCCTTGGAGTGTCATTAGCCAGGTAGCTATGCGTGCGTTGGTTACCACGCCATCTCTGATTCGTTGACTGTTGAGGAAGGTAACTGGCTGGTGGCAAGTTTCGATGATGACTTTCTGTGCACCGATGTAATTAGAGAAACGCTGAATGCCCCACACAGTGCAAAGCAAAGCTTTTTCGCAGTGTGAATATTTGCATTCTGGGGGAAGCAGCGTTTTGCTGGCATAAGCGACCACTCGCTTGTCCTTATCATGGAGCTGGTATAGACCCGCGCTGAGGCATTGGTCAGAGAATCCCGCGTCCAGATAGAATTCCTTCCCCGGGTCTGGGTAGGCGAGGCATGGAGCAGAGCGCAGGCACTGTTTGAGCTGGCTCATAGCTGTGTCCTGGGCCTTCGTCCAAACAAAAGGTTCGTCCTTTTTCAGGAGGGAAGTTAGTGGTCGTGCGATGTCAGCGTAGTTTTCGATGAACTGTCGTGAGTAATTGCACACTCCCAGAAAGCTTCGCAGCTCAGAGACGTTAGTTGGTGTTTTTATGTTTTGGATTGCTTGGGCACGGTTAGATTGTGGCTCAATGCCGTTTCGTCCGACGAGCAGTCCAACATAATTCACCTTGGTTTTGCACCATTGTCCTTTGTGAAGGGCGATTTTAGCCCCCGCTGTTGTCAGCTGGTTCAGGACATGGTCAATTTCTTTGAGGTGGTCTTCCACACTTGAACTTTTCATTAAGACGTCGTCTACGTAGACGAGGTTGCCTCGGACTCTGGCGTCAGGGCAGGCTTTGTTAAGGAAAATGTTAAATTCTGCCGGTGAATTGGCATAGCCAAAGGGACACCGTGTGAAGGTGTACTGTCGGTTGCCGAAAGTGAATGCCAGCTTATGTTGGTCGTCGGGGTGGACAGGGATCGTCCAAAACCCGGAGGCGACGTCCAATGTGGACAGGATCGTCGAGCCTTTGATTTTTGGTATTTCTTGGTCCAACTGGGTCATAGGCCATCGTGACAATGGTACTTGCTGATTCAACTTGCGGTAGTCGATAGTGGGCCGCCATTTGCCGTTGGGTTTTAGGACTGGCCATATCGGGGCAGAATATGTACTGTTACAGGGCCGGATGACCCCCTTTTCCAGCATGGAGTCAACAATTTCTTGCACTGGCTCATATGACGCTATTGGAATCTTGTACTGTCGCACAAAGGTGGGTGGTGCATTTGGGTTTGTCGGTATGCGCACCGTGTGGATGTCTGTCAATCCACAATCTAGAGCGTCCTTTGCGAAAGAGTCCTTGTACTTCAGCAGAACCTCTTTGAGTCCTTGGCGCTCCACTTCGTTGTGGAGGGCATCCGCGTCACTCAAGATCTGTTGCATTTGAGTATTGAACCCGGCGTAGGGTTCTTCTGCCGTTAAGTCATTACAGGGGCTTTGGGTCCCGCTGGTCACCTGTGTAGGTGGTTCTGTCGCAGGCTGGGTTGAGACAGCATAGACAGTGAGGTGAGTGTCATCCATTAGTTCTGACCGGCAGACGCTTTCTCTGGACACTGGCAGGATTGAGGTGATGGCAATGACTTCATGAGGTTTTGTGAATGTTATAGTGTCATTGTATCCATCTGACATTAGTTGGGCTGGTATGGGGCCTATGACAGGTACCATCAGTTCAAAGTCATGGAATGCCTGGTTGATGAGCCATCCCAGGTGGCTGGCTTTGGGAACGTGGATGTCTTGGGCCATACAGTTATTGAACAACACATATATCGCACGAGATGACACTTCAATGAGAGGTGTAGCTTCCAGAGTCAGTCCGAGTTTTAGGCAGGTTCTGGAAGGTTGGAAGAAGCTCAGCTTACTGTTGAGAGTTTGGCCAGGTCGCATGTTGAGGCGGACACTGACACTTTTGCTGTAGGCAGGTATTGTGGCTCCTTGTTCCGTAATCATCGCGCATGCGTCCGGCATGGTTTGACCGGATTGGAGGTTCTTGAGATTGACTGAAGTTGTCAGTTGGTGTGACAGGGGAGCCCATATGATGTTGTTTACAGTGTCAATGTGAGCATTGAGTCGAACCATGATATCCGCTCCAATGTAGATGTCATGCGGCAGGTCTGGGATGACGAGGAAGTAGTGACTCAGCTGTCTGTTGTTCCATCGTATGTCCAGAGCGCAGATGATCTTGGAGGTGGCCATGGTTGTCGACCAGGGACTGAGAGGGTAACGGCTGTGCTTAGTGACATGTGGTAGACTTTGACAGCTCTGCTTCAATGTTTTGAATAGCTTCAGGCTGATGGCTGAGTTCTCTGCCCATAGGGCTAGTGCTGCCTCGGACACTGATGTGCCATGAACCTCTATCGCAGTCATGATTTGAAGGAGGCCTGTGTTTGGTTCAGGCTCGTGCAGCGAGCAGAGGAGAGGGTCGTTGGCGTTTGTGCTCGGCCCAGACCTGGGCTCTGTTACTGCTTCATCGGTCATTGACTTAGGGGTAGTGTCTGTGACTTGACACTGTGACTCATTGGAGTCTAATGACTTGTAAGGCAGAGGCTCACGGACTTGTGTCCAAATCTTTAGGTGCTTGAAGTCTATTAGGGGTTCAAAACGATTGAGCAAATCTTTTCCAATGAGGAGCGGGTACGTGTTGAGTGTTGACACGTATACAGGATGGACGAAGTCCATGGGTCCCACTGTTAGATGGATTGGGGCCACATGTTTTAGTTGTAAGCCCGTGTGAGAGTATGCTTGTACGTTTAGTTCGCACCTTTGGAGCTTGAGGGTGCCATTAGTCCTCTTCGTTAATTCTTGGACTTCTTTGAGAAGTTCTGTAGACATTAGAGTGATGTCGGCTCCTGTGTCCAGAAGGGCTTCGACTCTGATGTGTCGTTCGATGATGATGGAGAGGTAAAACTTTCTTGCTATACCCTTTTCAATGAGATCGCCTAGGAGTTGAGGAACTGGAGTTTGGGAGGAAATATTTAGGATGTCAGGGCTGACCTGGCGTTCTTCGGAGGAGTGGCAGATGACTAAGACAGCGCTTTCAGGAACTTGAGGATTTTCAACAGCAGGTGTCTGCTGACCGCTGCTGGAATTTGGAGTATTGGGTGCTGAGTTAGTGTTTAACTTGGTTGCTGGATTTTCAGGTGGGGCTTCATGTCCATCTGAAGTCAAGGTGTTTATTGTACTTGGAGACTGAGGTGAGGCGGTGCTGTTTCCTGTGGCTGATTCGTTTGTCTTGTCGCTGCTTTCTCGTCCGTCAGCTAGTCAGGCTGAATCCGGGTTTCCTTTCTTTTCCCACTTCTTATCTTCCTCTTTTCGTTGAAAGAACTCCTTCATCATCATTTCCATCATCTTCTGTGAGTCGAAGTGCGGTGGTGTTTTTCGTTCTTGTATGGACTCAGTTGGAGCTTGGTCACTTTGGAACCTTGGTGAATTCCTTCGTCGATTCCTTGGGCTGGTCGCCTTAGGGTGAGTCTGTCGCTTTCCGTTGGAGTTTCCATTGGATTCCCATGAGCGTTTCTCTCTTGGGTTCCGCGATCTCTCCCATTGCCTCTCCTGAGGCCTTGCTTGGTCCCATGACTTATCCCAGTGTCGTCCAGGTGAGCGTTGACGTCCACGTGGTCCATCCCATCGGTCATATCCTCTGTTTAGGTCGGGTTCCAGCGTGTGAGTCTCGTTCTCTGTTGGACGGGGGTGCATTCCACTCCCTGTGTGGTGGCTTAGCGCCGTCTTGGCGTTGGGTGCCCTCCAGCGCCAGTTCTTGGTGTTGAGTGTTGAAATCAAGAACTGCTGGGGGTTTTGCGCTCTTTTCTGAGGCCATCTTTTGTTTGCCGTAGGCTTTTTGCACCAAGTCTCGCAACTGCTGAATGTTCATTGTTCGTGGGCATGCGAGGACGCCAAGATGGTGGCTTATGCCGGGATGAAGGTTCCTCAGGAAGAGAGTTTTAAAGTTCAGTTCCTCTTCCATGTCAGATTCGTTACGAGTTCCAAAATATGCTTGTCTGAGTCGACTGTAGTAAGCTTGAGGAGTGTCGTGACGTCCTTGTCTCGTCTCCAGGGCAGCCACTAAGCCTTGATCGGACTCAGGGTCAGCAAACTCTTTAATGAGGGCCTTTTGAAGCCGTTGATAGTCAGTCTTTGTGTTAACAGGCTGCCGGTCAAGGAAGCTGCGCACTTCAGGACTGGATGTCGTTCGGAGTAAGTATAGTTTATCTTTGTCCGTAACGTTAGGTCGCATTTCCAGATGGAAATCAATATCTTGCAGATAAGCTTGGACATTTTGGCTGTTTGGCAAGCTGGGGTTGAATTTTCCGATGTTTCGGGCGAGCTTGTCAAGATCTTTAAGGTCCAAGCCGTGCACTGACCTGCGGCTGGCTGCAGCAGATTCTTTTGGTTCCGTCGTGATATAGCGTTCTTCCGACGGCGCTGGTGAATGTTTTAACACCATCCCCTCTATCGTCGGTTCACGTGTCGGTCTATGAACAGGTGACCCAGTCCTGCTTAACGGGGGTGCCGTTGGTGCACGCTCTGTACTTGACGGCTCACGGCGTAGTGCATAAGCATGCCTGAGTTCCTCTTGGAGACTTTCAGACTCCTCTGTGACGTAGTCGAGCTGTCGTGTTAGGCGGCTGATCTCATTCCTTGACTCAGCCAAATGAACTTCGAGGGCCTTGATTCTGCTGTTTTTGTCCCTGAAGTCAGTCTTTGCCTTCTCCAGTAGCTTCTCTGCATACTGTAGCTTGTCTGCACGATCAGCGAAGTCCTCTTGGAGCTGCTGCATTTCATGGCTGGTAGCTTCTAGAGTCTCTTTTAGCCTGTTGGTCTCCTCCTCGGTGTCCTGCTCCACCTCATCGGTCCCTTCCTGTTGTACCTGAGCTTCACGTTCCAGCTGCTCTATGCGTCGTTGTGCGCTTGTCAGCTCCTGCTGGCGTTGTGCGGCGTGCTTGTCGCTCAGTTTGAGGGTGGCGATGAGTATGTGGCTTAAGGAACCGGTGATCTTGGCTAATTCTTTGTGACTGTAGTTTTGACTTGGGTCTTGTCCCATAATGCTTGCGATGCTGTCATCTAGTTGATTCTGTGTCTGATGTTGGAGTGCTTCAGCAGCTTTAGGGAGTATGCTGTCTGTTGTAACACTTAGCCACATTTCAAGTCCTTCCCAGTGACCGACATGTTCTATGTTGTGAGACATGTTCTGGCGGGTCAGGGAGATCTTGGACCGAACTGACACAGACCTTGAATAGGAAACAAAGCAAAAACAAAACACAAACAAAACAAACAGGGGTGTAAATGTGCAGAGTGTAGTGTATGCTAGTGTTGATTGTGTCTCTGTGTTTGTGGTCCTCTGGCAGGTGCTTCTAATTGTAGTCTCTGCAGATAAATTATTGGGCACACATAAGGGCAGCCCAGCTGTGAAGCAGAGAAAGAAAAACACACACACAGAATGGGTACACAAGGACAATAGCACTAAACAGGTCTCTCTTTTAATAGCAGATTTTCTTCGTTTCGCTTTGTTAAGTCTGATTTAGAAGGGCGCTTCTAATCAGAGGATTGTAGGCGAGACTTTCTCTTTTGTAATAAGACTGGTATTGCTATTCCAATTTTCTCCTTGGAGGAAAATAACAGCAATGACAGTACTTGTCCCTTAATGGCAGGATTTTATACCGCGACGCTGGTCAGCGTGTGTCACGCGTGTTAAAACTTTTGCCGATGTCTATCTTCTCATTGCACCTGCTTTAACCTGGGGGAATAGGATTTCACAATAGAGGGTAAATGGTAAACAGTTTTGAATGTAATTCTCAAGTTTCACACACATCTGTTCAATTGTGACATTTCGCTCTATTCGTGATCTTTCCCTTGGCCAAGTCTTAAGCAAACAAGTCAAATTGGAAGTTAGTAACAGGGAAACAGAAAAGAGATTAAGATTTATTCCCAAGATTTAAAACTAATACGTTGGCACAAGGTGGTGCTGTTGAGTGATACCCTTAGGTTAGTTTGGCTGTTTACAAGGTAAACAAACTGACCTAGGTTGAGGAAACCTTAATTCCCTTTTGGGGTTTTCTAATTAGAAGGTTACGTTTTATGCTCCAGATTGGTGAGAAGTGACTTTGGTGGTATGGTGTCACGGTCACTTCTCCAACACAACACTAGGGGGAGCACTATCTACTCTCAGGCCTAAGTAAAGAGGACCTCATTTAATTTTAACTTAATTATTTTAATTAAATTATTATTAATTTTACTTGAGTTAATCAGATCACCTGAGGAAATGAAGTATGGCCTACAGGGGGCGCCAGACTTGTGGTAAGTCTGAAATTATAATTAAAATTAGACTTTGTGGTTTCTAATTAAAATTTACGATGTTATAATTAAAATTAATAGGATTCACTTAGGATTAGAAATTACACGTGCAATCTGCAATTGAGTTGATAAACCAATATTGTTGCAAAATGTAAACAGGAAGTGTAGTTAATTATTAAATGTAATTAGAATTTTCGAATTCATAATTAATTATCAAATTAATTTACAGCTTCCAAATCACTAGTTTCGGATTCCTATAATAGTAATTGAAATAATTTACAACTTACTCATTCCTCATTGTCCTTACCATCAAACCAAATTAATTTGTATCCTGATTACTTGTAAACAAAATTAAAAATTTCTGGCCCTCTTGATGATTAAGGTTTCACTATGGTGGTCAAATTATAAGGGCGTTTATGATTCATAAATGGATACTGTTGTTGCTGGAAGCAGGAATTGAAATAATTTTGTTAAATGAAATTAATTCAAAATTAATTTGTAATCAATTGTGACATTCAACTAACAATTAAAAATTCCTAACAATAGCGCTTATCCATTGATGTGTTTTAAAATCATAAGAGCCATTATAATTGAATGAGATCAAACTCACCATCTAATCAACAGTATATTAAACCAACCTGTGAAAATGTCAGACAGATAAACCTTAACACAGCCAGCCTATTAACATATGTTAGTCTGTTAACTGGGAAACTAGAGAGAGAAAATTAGTGTTAGCTGTGAACCACATTTCCACAAACACACTGCATTCAAGCTTTAAATGCTATGTGCTAATCACTAGCCGTAATGCTACCAGCATGGCTTTTGCTACAATGCTACAGTTTCCTTGTTAGCTTAGCGCTAATGCTATTAGTTTTCGTGTGGCTAACTCTCCACGTGGCTGAACTGGTCGCTATGGCAACTCAGTGCCTGTAGGAGAGAGAGAGGAAAAAACAACAACTGTGCTCCAGTCTAACCCTTCAGATTAGTCCAGCATTGGTCAGATTTGAATCTTTACAACACATAATCTCACTCGTTTAGGACGAGATAAATTTATCTACGGGTTACTTATAACCCATCAAAGCCTCGGCGGGCTATTATGCGACTATTTGTCTGTTTAGACCGCGCACATAAACACAAACAATCGATTGCGCAATCTCCCCCTTTCTCAAAAACGACTGGCCACTCCTTTGAGCGCCGTGCGTTTGAATTCACTCGTGAAATCAAATGGCTGAGAATGATTTAAATAGCTATTTTAAACATTCCACACCCGGGGGATTGAAAATATAGCGGAGTTTGAAAGTGGGACACGCACTTACAAATCAAACTATACAGGCCTTCACTCAGAGTTCAAACGAGGGACACGCTCATTTGTCTCTTTATGCGCTTTTAGAGCGACTTTTTACTTATTTACTGCAGTTTCATTTCTTGAACTCGAGTTAACAAATACCCTTTTGTCATTCAAACACACTGTGTTTCGCAAACCAGAATGCAATACCACAAATAACCGCTTTTTCCTGTATTTACTCAGTTTTTCCGGATAAAAGTGAGAAATACCCTTTTGTCTCTGGCTTGATTTTCAGATTAATTCTTTAATAATGCCAGCTTTTTTCCTCCACCATTTGTAGTAAAAATACCAGTTTAATATAGAGCTATTATTTCAGCTCCGGGAATTAGTTATTAAATATTCAATATTGCTTGGTTAACAGTAATATTAATATTTAACTTATTTATACTGTATTAAGTGAACGTCCACCGAACATTAATCTCAGCATATCCTGTCGAAATCGAGCTTAGGTAGCTTTCTCTTTATGGCAAATAAGGAACACACTTCAAATCACATGCCAGAGACAATTCTTTATGAAATGAAAAATGGTTTATTCGTAATACTGCTATTCTAACATAAATGGATTAACTGATAAGACACAAAACATACATACACACAAAAACATGCATAAGGGATTTTGGTAAGTAATTCCTAAAATTAAAGTTAGCCCTTTTAGCTATTTAAACGCTTGACTTGACCGGCAAAGATCACGACAGATGCCCTAACGCTCTGTTACTGCATTCAGATACAATTTTACCAGTTCAATCAGCAATATAGATTTAGTTGGAGGTACTTGCTTGTTTAAGAAGCAGGCTGGAAGGTGTTTCGTTTCCTTCAAATGCGTTGCTCTGGTCTTTGTCCTCGGAGGCCACGTGGGTGGTTCGGGCTTCTTCGGATGCTCTCGGGTGGAAACACGAGAGATGTGGCTGCTGCCGCGTGACGTCACAGAAAGCTGTCCTTTCGTCCGTAGGCGTTCAGCTCGTTATTCTTTGATGTTGTGCCTTCTAGCCTTCGCCTTCGAATAGATGGTTGGTTTAGTCGGTGTCGAGACAAAGTTCAGGTAAGAGCGCGAGCAGGCAGAGAAGTTACGAGCGCAGCTCCAGCGATGTTAAAGAGAGATGTTCCAGAGAGCCAAGAGCCGAGAGCCAAGAGTGTCACGAACCAAGAGCGTCACGAACCAAGAGAGCGATTTGTGATTCGCACGTTGTTTTTCAACAGTCCGATTTTCCCCTGCCCACGGGCGGCTTGTCGAATCCGGTTGTCCGTATGGGGCGGAGCCCCGCCCATGTCCAGGCTTGCTGGGCTGGAACTTTTAGGTGAGGTGATATTTCTCCACTTTTGGGCAAGATAACCTTTATCGATCATTATACATGTATACTTATGCAGGGTATTAAACTTTAACGGTCATCAACACAGTTTATCACATTTGAGGCTAGCTTTCTTTAGAGATCAAACACCGCATAATAATACACACATTACAGTTTATACCGTTTAAAGCATGATTACTAATTCCCACATTGTCCTAAATAATTGGCATTCAAAATCATCACATCATGCCTATGAGGGAAAGAGTACACATTGAATATCCATATATTTATTTGTGTAATTGCAATAGTTATACGTGTCAAAAAGGCAAGGAGTTTGGTTTTCCTTGGTCCGTCCGATGGAGAAAACTCCTGCTTTGTTTTAAATGGGGGGGTTTTGAACTATGCTCTGGAATGTAGGCTTGACGGTGTCCAGAACCATTCCCGGAGCCGTCCGTACCTCTGCACGAGAGCGTTTAGTGATGGGATCAGTTGACCCTCTCCACTTTTGCATGGAAGGGAGGACTTTTGGGTAATAATTCATTTCTGTTGCTGGGTTGGAATTCTCCGTGTGTGTTTTCAGGTCGACATTGTGTTACAGGTATTACTACTCTTATCGATACTGCTTATCGATCCGGTACTTTAACGGTATTCTTATCAGTACTTTTTGTTATTTATATATATACATACATATATACATACATACATACACATATATGTATGAAATATATATTTCTATGATAGATTAGCGGCTTAATTAACATGGCTTTATATTCTGAAATGTTAAATAAATATTTCATTAAATAAATATAAAATATCAATTTGTAAATGCACCAGTGTGCAGGCATTTTTAGTGTTTTATATACATAAGATAAGATAGAGTAAGAACATGAACAAAGAAACAAAGTTAAATAAACTGACAATTATACCATTTGTTATACCATAAAACAAATGTACAAATGTAAAAAAAACAAAAAACATTGCTTTCATTTATCTATGATGGTCTACTAACATTAATGTTCAGATAAGTAATAGCTACAAAATAAATCTAAAAGTGATCAAATATAAATGAACACTGCATAGTTTTCACTGTATATATTGATAGATTAATGCTTATTAAAGCTATTACTTTATTCAGATTAAGAGCTGTGAGTGATTTTGTCTTTGTATTTTGTTCTTTGATTAACATTGAAGAAGCTCCAATCTGTCACTAAAACAAAATATTGACACACAATTTTCTCCCAACTGTTCTCGTTCACTTTATAATATAAACTGTGTTTTAAGTGAATACTCTCCAAGCCGTCCGTTTTTACATAGTGTGTGTGTATTTGATCGTTTGGACGCGCCCGAAGCTCAAAGTGTACTTTGCTTGTCTGTTTTGGAGCGCGCCGCGCACGCGGGCACACACACACACACACACACACACACACACACACACACACACACACACTTCAGCCTGAGGAACAGCGTCTCTCGTGTGGATTGTACTTTCAACGTTTTAATATCAAACATGTCCAGCAATTTAGTAACTGTAAAGACGGCATTTTACAACAATCGACAGACGATTGATCGGATTCTGACGTTAAGTTTTGGTCAGGGAGGAACGAATGCGCGCCGCTGTGAAGAGAAGGAAGTTGTGCTAGAAGAAACACGGCTATAATCTTTAGAAGCTAAAAAAAACATTTAATAAACTCAGTTTAATATAACAGCCACAGGCCTAAAGTGTAAGCATGTTTTAATGGTTAGTTATCTTCTATCATAAACAGGGCTTTCATGTTGCGCGTGCTGAACTCATCCACGTGAGCGCGATCTCGCTTCTGATTTGGGAATAGCAAAAATGCATCATATAATACATTTATTATCATATAATAAATAATTCCCGGTGCTGAAACAATAGCTCCTTTTAATTATATGCTACATATGGTGGAGAGTGAACGCTGGCATAAAAGATTAATTTGAAAACCAATAAACATCCATCAGAGACAATAAGGGTATTTCTCACATTTTTATCCGGAAAAATTGAGTAAATACAGAGAAACAAGCAGTTATTTGTGATATTGCATTCTTGTTTGTGAAACACAGTGCGTTTTGAATGAAAGTGAGTGTAACTGTTAACTCGAGTTCGTTGAGAAGAAATTAAACTGCAGTAAATAATTAATATGAAGTCGCTTTAAAGCGCACGAGAGGCGAACGGGCGTGTTCCTCATTTGCTCTCTGATTTAAGGCCTGTTATAGTATGATTTGCTAAAGTGCATGTCCCACTTTTAAACTCAGCTATAGTTTTATTCTCCCGGCTGTAGGATATTAAAGTAGCTAATAAATTAATTCTCAGCCATTATTTAATTTCACATGAGTGAAATCAAACGCGCGGCGCTCAGACAAAGGAGTGGCCCATGCGGTTTGAGAAGGGAGGAATTTGCGATCGATTTAATTGTTTTATGTGTGCTGTGTTTAAACAGACACATATCATCATAACGGTCCGCCGAGGCCGCGATGAGTTATAATTAATCCGTAGATTAATTTATCTCGCCCTAAACGAGTGAGATTATATGTGCTATATAAGATTCAAATCTGAACAATGCTTGTTGATTTTGAAGCGTGGAGCACATTTACAGGTCACAGGCACTGAGTTGCCATAGCGACCAGTTTAGCCAGGAAGTCGTAAAAAACTTCTACAAAAAAAACTGCCCCCCTTCCGGGCATTTGCTAGTGGAGACTTAGCCACAGCGCCACCTTGAGTTTGTAAACTAAGAGCATTAGCGCTAAGCTAACGGAAACAAAGAAGCTTTAGCATCGAAGCCAAATGCAATGCTGTTAGCATTACGGCTAGCGATTAGCACGTAGCATTTAGAGTTTGAATATGAGTTGAATGCAGTGTGTGGAAATGTGGCTCACAGCTAACATTAATTATCTTTCTCTCTCTCTATTTATCTCCCCTTTTGAAAAGACTAACAAGTGTTAATACATTTTTGATTAAAGTATTTTACTTTTAGTGGGTACCAGTTTAATAGTTGGTGATTATTAGAAGATAATTCAGTATTACCTCATTACCTTGATAATATGATGATTTCATTCAATTATAACTGCTTTCCTGATTTTAAAACACATCAATGGATAAGTTGCTATTGTTAGGAATTTTTAATTGTTAATTGAATGCCATAATTAATTATAAATTTGAAATTAATTCCATTTCATAAAATAATTTAAGTTCCTTCCAAATAGCATCAGTATCCATTGATTAATCATAAGCGCGCTTATAATTTGACAACCACAGTAAAAACTTAATTATTATCGAGAGGGCCAGAATTATTTAATTTAATTTACAAGTAATTAGGGTAGTATAGATTAATTTGGTTTGATGTTAATGACACAATGAGGAATGAGTAACTTAGGAAATTATTTAATTATTATTATAGGAATCCGAAACTAGTGATTTGGAAGTTGTAAGTTAATTTCATAATTAATTATGAATTTGAAAATTCTAGTTACATTTAATAATTAATTACACTTCCTGTTTACATATTGCAACACTATCGGTTTATCAATGCCATTGTAGATTGCTCTTGTAATTCTAGTCCTAATCGATCCTATCAATTTTAATGATAACATCATTCAATTTTAATTAGAAACCACAAAGTCTAATTCTAATTCTAATTTCAGCCTGTAGGCCATACTTCATTCCCTCAGGTGATCCAATTAACTCAGCTCAAAAGGCAATAAAGTCCTCTTTACTTAGGCCTGAGAGTAGATAGTGCTCCCCCTAGTGTTGGATTGGTGAAGTGACAGTGACACCACGTAAACCATGTCATTTTTCACCAAACTTAGGGTATAAGGATGTTATACCCTAACCTTCTAATTAGAAAACCCCAAAGGGAAAATTAGGGGTCCCTCAACTTAGGTCAGTTTGTTTACCCTGTAAACAGCAAAGCCAAACTAAGCGTATCGACTCAACCATGCTGCCAAATTATTAGTAGTTTTAAACCTTGGGAATAAATCTTCACTTCTCTTATCTTTCCTCCTTGTTACTAACTTCTAATTTGACTTGTTTGCTTAAGACTTTGCCAGTGGAAAGATCACGAATAGAGAGATATGTCACAATTGAACAGATGTTTATGAAACTTGAGAACTACGTTCAAAACTGTTTTCTATTTACCCTCTATTGTGAAATCCTACCCCTCCAAGTTAAAACAGGTGCAATGAGAAGATAGGCATCGGCAATTTTTTTTTTAAATACGCACGAGAGACACGCTAACCAGTGTTGCGGTGAAAATTTTGCCATTAAGGAATAGCACTGTTGTTGTTATTTATCCCTCCGTCCAGGAGAAAACTCCAGATAGCAATCACAGTCCTATCACAAAGGAGAAAATTTAGCCTACAATCCTCTGATTAGTAGCGTCCTTCTAAATCAGACTTAACAAAAGTGACAAGAAGAAATTCTGCTATTAAAAGAGAGATTTGGTTATTGTTATTGTCCTTGTGTACTCCTTCTGTTAGTGTGCTTTTCTTTCTCTGTTTCCCAGCTGTGCTGCCTTTACGTGTGCTCTATTTCTACGCAGAAGCTGCAAATTACAAGCACCCCACCAGAGGATCACAGACACAGAGAACCACACTCAAACACTAGCAGACACTACACTTTGCACATTCACACCCCTGTTTGTTTTGCTTTGTTCTGTTTTGTTTTGCTTTGTTTCCCATTCAAGGTCTGTGTCAGTTCGGTTTGAGACCTCCCTCACCCGCCAGAACATGTCTCACAAAACAGAACATGTCGGTCACTGGGAAGGACTGGGAATGTGGCTAAGTGTTGCAACAGACAGCATCCTCCCTAAAGCTGCTGAAACACTCCAACATCAGACACAGGACCAACTGGATGACAACATAACAAGCATTATGAGACAAGACCCAAGTCAAGGCTACAGTCACAAAGAATTAGCCAAGATCACCGGCTCCTTAATTCACACTCTCATCGCCACCCTCATACTGAGCGACAAGCACGCTGCACAACGCCAGCAGGAGCTGACAAACGCACATAACGCATTGAGCAGCTGGATTGTGAAGCTCAGGAACGACAGGAAGGGACTGATGAGGTGGAACAGGGCGCTGAGGAGGAGATCAACAGGCTAAAAGAGACTCTAGCAGCTACCAGCCACGAAATGGAGCAAATCAAAGAGGACTTCGCTGATCGTGCTGACAAGCTACAGTATGCAGAGAAGCTACTAGATAAGGCAAAGACTGACTTCAGGGACAAAAACAGCAGAATAAAAGCCCTTGAAGCTCACCTGGCTGAGTCAAGAAACGAGATCAGCCGCCTAACACGACAGCTCGACTATGTCACAGAGGAGTCTGAAAGCTTCCAAGAGGAACTTAAGCACGCTTATGAACTACGCCATGAGCCGTCAAGGACAGGACGTGCACCAACCGCACCCCTGCCAAGCAGGACCAAGTCACCTGTTCCTGGACTGACACGTGAGCATAAGACAGAGGGGTGGTGTTAAAATATTCACCAGCGCCGTCTGAAGAACTTATATCACGACAGAACCAAAAGAATCTGCTGCAGCCAGCCGCAGATCGTCGCACGGCTTGACATAAAAGACCTTGACAAGCTTGCCCGAAACGTTGGAAAATTCAACCCCAGTGTGCCAAACAGCCAAAATGTCCAAGCTTATCTGCAAGATATTGATTTCCATCTGGAAATGCGACCTAACGTTACGGACAAAGATAAACTCTACTTACTCCGAACGACATCCAGTCCTGAAGTGCGCAGCTTCCTTGACCGGCAGCCTGTTAACACAAAGACTGATTATCATTGGCTTCGAAAAGCCCTCATTAAAAAGTTTGCCGACCCTGAGTCCGATCAAGGCTTAGTGGCTGCCCTGGAGACGAAACAAGGACGTCACGAAACTCCTCAAGCTTACTACAGTCGACTCAGACAATCATACTTTGGAACTCGCAATGAATCTGACATGGAAGATGAACTGAACTTTAAAACTCTCTTCCTAAGGAACCTTCATCCCGGCATAAGCCACCATCTTGGCGTTCTCGCATGTCCACGAACAATGAACATTCAGCAGTTGCGAGACTTGGTGCAAAAATCCTACGGCAAACAAAAGATGGCCTCAGAAAAGAGCGTAAAAATCCCAGCAGTTCTTGATTTCAACACTCAACACCACAAATTGGCTCTAGAGGGCACCCAATGCCAAGACAGTGCTAAGCCGCCACACAGAGAGTGGAATGCACCCCCGTCCAACAGAGAACGAGACTCACACGCTGGCACTCGACCTAAACAGAGGTATGACCGCTGGGATGGACCGCGTAGACGTCAACGCTCACCTGGACGAGACAGGGATAAGTCATGGGACCAAGCAAGGCCTCATGAGAGTCCATGGGATAGATCGTGGAACCAGCCAAGATCGTATGGAAACTCCAAGGGAAAGCGACAAACTCACCCTGGAGCAGTCAGCCCAAGGAATCGACGAAAGAATTCACCAAGATTCCAAACTGACCGAGCTCAAACTGAATCCACACAAGAACAAGAAACACCACCGCACTTCGACTCACAAAAGCTGATGGAAATGATGATGAAAGAGTTCTTCCAACGAAAGGAGGAGGATCGGAAGTGGGAAAAGAAATAGAAACCAGATTCAGCCTAACTAGCTGTCGGACGGAAAGGCAGTGACAAGCTGAACAAATCAGCCACAGAAAACAGCACTGCTTCACCTCACTCTCAGAGAACAGTAAACACCCTAACTTCAGATGGACATGAAACCCCACCTGAAAACCCAGCAACAGAGTTAAACACTAACTCAACACCCAATACTCCACATCACAGCAGCGTCCAACAAACACCTGCTGATGAAACCCCTCAAGTTCCTGAAAGTGCTGTCTTAGTCACCTGCCACTCCTCCGAAGAACACCAGATCAGTTCTGACATCCTAAACATTTCCTCCCAAACTCCAGCCCCTCAAATGACCAAACCAATGCCCTCACCAAAGCAGGTGCATTACATGAAGAGTCCTGGACACTTCATGCCCTCCCACCCAACCCTACATTGGCAGCAGTAACCCGCCGCCAGCACGCCACTGGCGTGCACACCCTTGCCCCCTCCCCCATTGCCATACCACCTCAGTTTGCTGCTGACGATCTCCTCACCCTCCAAAATGCGGATTCGTCACTACGAACCATGGCAGCTCATATGTCAGACCCATTAGAACATTCCATTTACTCCACGGACCTAAAAACATCCTCAGAGCTCCGCACGCTCCACTCTGTCAAGCACATGCTGCATCTGCAAGACGGTGTCTTCGCGTATGTCCCTGAGCCACTCACTGCGCCAAAGCTCGTAGTACCTCACGGCCAGAGGGGGATTATGCTGACACACGCACACGATGCACCATGATGTGTTGCCAGTTCCAACTGGCAAATCCAAACTACCGACAGGAAAAGGGGGAAGATCAAACCCACTGACACAGACTGACAACCATATGCTCTACACCACACAAGCATAAGTATTGTCATTTTAGGAAAACATATAGCAAGCATGCTTAGACACAACCTATATTATTTCCTCCGCAGCACTGCTAGGACCAATCTCTGGTAGAGAGGAGTTACTCTCAAATTGTTTTTTTAATTTTGTTTTATTTTTATTTGTCAATTTTTTTGTTGTTTGGTTTCTTTCTCTCATGTCTCAATTTGTGTTTTTCCTTTCCTCTCTGTCACTTTGAACCTCCTTAACCAATCCTTGAATCCAGGTCCTGAAATTGAGATCGACTTCCGTCAGTAAAGTCGTTGTAACTCGTTGTGAGAACCGTTGTCAACCAAACGAGGCCACCCGCCAAAATCATGAACGTCATGACACGCGATGTAAGTTCTTTGATCGACAACTTAGCTATGGATAGGATTCCGTGCTATGTGATACTTCTTATCCTTGTCCAAACATCGTAACTTCGGCCACTGCGGGCCCCGCTAGTCTCATCCAAACCCATCTCGCCCCTTTCCCGGTAGCGCTATTCCCATATACGCAAACCCGGAAACAGGTGACTTGGTGTTTCTTTTCAGTTTGCCTATTGTCGACGTTAATATTTACTGGCTTAAAGACGTTGTGAATGTGGGATTTTGGCAAGGGAACACCTATGTCAAAATCCACACTCCTGAAGTCATTGCGTATCACGATAACAACGAGCAGTTGTATCTGGCCCCAAACCTAAAGATGTGTACGCTCACTAAAGACATTCACTTCCTCTGCCCGAGTAAACCCTGCGTATGCGATAATACCAAGGGCATCTGTGGCTTAGAATCCATGAGACCCGACACAAGCTGCCCCGCCGAAGCAACACCACGTTCTCACGTTGAGGTAACGCAAGGCGAAATCATCGTAAACTAATGGCTGGGCAATACCCCAGCACGAACAGCTACGCTCACATACGATCGACACGACACCGCCACGCACATTAGTTTGCCCAACCAAGCTTTATGGATCACTGTCCCGAAGGGCTTGATCCTCCATATTGACGAGTTAGCATTGTATCACCTTACCGACGATGAGTTTCAGGCTGAATTCGAAATCTCTTATTGGTTTGACACCGGTTGACACCACTTTAGAAGCTATCGCTCGCCTTCCGCCCTCCGGTGCACCAATTATTCCGTCTTGGTCTGCCGCCGACATAGCGCGTTGTATCTCTACTATCGTAGGATATGTTGTGACTTTGACACTGGCCTTCCTCCTATACAAGCGAGTGAACGCCGTGCAAGAGTCTCTCAACAGATGCACGTCAGGCGTCCCGCGCCTTTTCCGACGTGGTAAACCCAACCAAGAACCCGAACTCGAGAATTTGACCAACCTGATTGAGATCATGCCTTTACCGCCTCGTCGAACCCCTGACAATTAAACCAGTCAAAACGACCCAATTGTCAATAATCCCAAACAATGCGTTCCTATGTCTTCTCAAGTTTCTAACCTGTTCCTTCCCAAATTATCCTGCACCAGGATTCAGTCAGTGATAGAGATGATGTTTGTGTCTTGTATGTGCCTGTTCTCCCTGCCTCTCGTTCCAGTGCCTGCCGATGTTCCATCGGGAACATCACCAAGCAAAAGGGGAATGTGTAACGCCACTTTGTCAGGAATTCATCTGTCTCTACAGGTCACCAGGTGCCAGCTAAAGAATCGGCGTCTCTATAAAGCCCCTCCCCCCCTCATCAGCGCAAAAGTGCGCGATTTCTTTTGGTCACAGAACAAAGGAAATTACTTTTCTGTTTCCCACAGGGAACACCGAAACTCGCGTGTTCCTGTATGCAAAAAGACATTGATTCATTTCATGACTATTAAAACCATCTACTCAAGAAACAATATGGGTATTAATGTTGTCCTCTGCCTTTCATATGTTTAGTGTGGATGTGAATTAGTTAGAATGTGGAATGCTATTTAATCTGTGCCTTGAAATGTAGTATATGTACAATTGTATTCCAAATATTCTCTAAAAGAAGCTGGCGTCGTAAGTAAAAAGTGGTGTGGATGACCGTTAAACTTTAGCATCATAATGTATGATTACAATATATATAAAGGTCTGTAAGGATATCTTTCATGGGATGAATTAAATATAATGTGACGTAAGCATGGCCACGGAAACCGTGCAAGGCGGGGCTCTGCCCCACACGGACACGCTGATTCGAACAGCCGCCTGTGGGCCGGTCTAAATCGGACTGTTTAAAACGAGGCGCCAGTGTGAAAAACGCTCATACTTCTCCGATCATCACTTTTCAACTCGCGCAAGGACGACCCGGAAGCCGGTCCGCTGGACTCTCGCCTTAACGTCGGCTGAGAAAAACTATCGAGGCGAATCAAAGACTTTGTAAACGCCGTAACACAGAACCAACATCAAACAGCCCAGGGTTCCAACAAGGCTTCCCCGGTGACGTCACGCAACAGCAGCGGAGATTCTCAGAGCAACACATTGGAACGGACAAAGGATAGAGCAACACGTGGAAACACACGTGGAAACGAGAAAAAGCCACAGCCTGCTTAAATCAACACAAAAGCAAGTATTATAAACAAAGTCTCTATGTCTAACTGAACTGGTAAATCGATCTGAACGCAGTAACAAAGCAAAGTCATTTGTCGTGATCTTTCCGTTTGGTTTAAGTGTTAAAATAGCTAAGAGTTCTATTTTAACTTTCTGAAGTTACCCTCAAAACATCTGTATGTATGTGTGTGTGTGTGCGCATGTTTGTTTTAATAATTTAGATCATGTATGTTAGAATAACAGTAGAATAAATAAACCGTGTTTCATTTTATAAAGAATTGTCTCTGGGGATGTGATTTTAAAATATTTGAACCTTACTGCCACAAAGAAAACGTTACCTAGCTCGAAATTGAGAGATTATTAATCTTGTTTATTGTTCGGTGGCCACGAGGCAAGAGAAACGAGATTTAATAAAGATATACTGATGTTAGTGATCGCTGGACGAGCACTTAATAAAGTATAAATCATAAGTTAAAGATTAATATTACTTTAATCAAAGCAATATTTTATCTTTAATAAATAATTCCCGGAGCTGAAACAATAGCTCCTTTTAATAATATGCTACAGATCAGATCTCTGTGTGGAGCACTGACTTTTTTTACTTACATTACTTATATGTTACAATCGTTTCTGCTGTGGTATCCAAATTGGAATCGAGAATTGTGGAATTTCACTGTCATCTAAAAATCTGATACCTTGGCAACCTTATTTGGTTGTGAGCAAATCTATCTGACCTCTCTCCCCATCAGAACGGGGGAGAAAGTTGATTTTCACCTCCTCATATACATGGTCAAGACGATCTGTTGAAGTTCAAACTGAGCATCAGAACGAGGGAGAAAGGTGATTTAAGTTACTTATAACATGGCATGGTTGTTGGTGGTCTGAGCATTTCAGTAATTGCTGATCTACTGGGATTTTCATGCACAACCATCTCTATGGTTTATAGAAAATGGTCTGAAAAAATAGATAAAATCCAGTGGGAAAGGGACGCAAGGGGAAAATACATTTTCTCCTAAACTGAAGCCTATTTTTATAATAATGTAGGTACTGCACGAACATTGGTTTGTGCGGTTACCGCAATTAAACTAATGGTGGCCGCGGAGCTGCACAGCCTATGGCTTGAAGGCCCGCCAGATCTGGCTATATAATGCTGGCATTCGCCAAGGCTCCTCAGGTTACTTCGACTGAAGCAACGACTGAGTCGTGCAGCCGCATAGCACGGCAAAGTACGCAGTACTCGTTCCATATCTCAGGGAACCGAGGTTATGTAAGTAACCGAGTACGTTCCCTATCGATACTACACTCTTCAGAGCCCTCAATACTGTAAGACAGTTCCCATGTCGGGACGGTGACAGGGCGGGCGGGTTGAGCCTCCTAGACCCCTTCAAGAAATGAAAAACTAAGTTTAGTTTAGTTTAGTTTAGTTTAGAAAAATAAATTTGGCAGTGAGTGTTGTCTTCTGAGGCGAAGAGGTCGACCTCTGGCCTGGCGAAGATTCCCCATAAATGGCTCTAGACTAACTTTTTGCACAGGTTGCACTGGTGCACCTAACTTTTTTTCTTAGGTGAACCAGCACAAAAGTTAGGTGCACCCAAATTTTCATATAGGCAATATTGACTAGTAAATGATTAACTAACAATCTGGTCAACATAAAGTTCTTTATTTGAAGCACAATTCTGCAAGAAAGGTAACTTACTGAAAAATTGTTGGTGCTTAAAGTGCTTCACTGAGCTGAGATTTAAACTTAAAACTTCTCAAGATAAATTAAATAAAAATAAAATGTAAATTAAGTGTTTTAAGGGCATCAAACTGAACATCTCGTGGCTCAATGTCTTATGGACTATCCTCCATTGCAGTCAAATGCCCCTCAGATGGCCAACTCCTGTAGTTTGGCCTTCTTGATCTTTGGCCTTGGCTAAACCAGCTGGCCACACTCTCTCTAGCATCAAAATCTTCCAGACTTGACCCCTCTACACTGATTCTTATCAGATCTTCCACTGTGTCTGAATGAAGGGATGCTCTAGTGCAGTGGTTCTCAATCCCCCCTCTTAAACCTATAAAAAAATCCGGAGCCCCCATCTCACCTCAAGACTACCAAATAATTTCACTAAACATTATAAAAAAAATACTGTTCTGTTCCGTCTAATTTTCTATCAGTGCTCATACTGTATTTTAATGCAGCAACATTCTCAATAAAACTGTTTTACTTTATATATTTTATTGTTTCTTTTTGCCAGTCAACGGGATGAATATGAAATAGTGACTGAAACACATCCCTTTACGAATACATAACCAGCTCTCCCTTCCAAGAAGCTAGTCTGCACAAAAATAGTCCACCCTTCACTATCTCTGATCGGTTTAGACCACGATATGAGCCTAATGTGTGTCTATTGTTGAATCATAGGGAAACTTTCAGAGTCGCAGATAATTTTTTTCTTTTCTCGAACGGCTGGTCGCTCAGATTTTTTTTTTGTCGCACTATTGAGAAATTAGGTCGCACTCTAGAGCCCTGCCATATTACCTGAACCGTTTGTGGGTGGAGTGTCCACTCATCTGAGGGAACATTGCTCCGAGATAACATGTCTGCTCCCAAGTTCAGTTTGCCTGGCACATGCGCTGCTCCTAGCGAGTGTAAGTTGAGCTGAGCCCACCACAAGAGGTGCTCTGCTAGGGTAAAGAGGCGCCTCGAGGAAAGACCACCCTGGCGATTTATGTAGGACACCATCGTCATACTGTCTGAACGGATTAAGACGTGATGCCCCCTCAGGTCTGGCAGAAAGGTGCGAAGGCCCAACCACACTGCCAGTATTTCCAGGCAGTTGATGTGAAGGTAACCTTCCTTCTTCCACCAGGGGCCAAAGGCCCCCAACCTAAATTGGAGGTGTCTGTCGAGACCACCTTCCTTCTGCAGACCATGTCCGGTCCTTATAAGGTGCCAGAGCAGCAATGCAGGCCTGGCTCATCCTGATATGGAGGCGTCCGTGACACCAAGCGTGTGGAGGAACTCGAGGTTTCAGCCAGCATTGAAGGGGCTGCATGTGAATCAGGCCCAACTGAAGTACCGAAGATGCTGAGGCCATGAGGCCCAGCATCCTCGGAAATGCTTTGAGAGGACGAGGGACTCCGAGTTTGAATGGAGCTGCGAGCTGCTGAATGGCCAGTACACGTTCTGGTGTGACCACAGCCCTCATTCGGGCTGAGTCGATAACTGTTCCAAGGAACGAAATTTGTTGGCTGGGGGACAGCGCGCTCTTGGCAAAATTGACCCTGAGTCCTAGGCACTCCAAGTGGCCGAGGAGCACGGATCTGTGATATAGAAGCTCGTCCTTTGACTGGGCCAGAATGAGGTAATTCAAGATGCGGATTACCAGCTGTCTCAGTGAAGAAAGAGCCACATCCATGCACTTCGTAAAAGTGCGGCGAGATAGGGATAGCCCATTAAAAAGCGCATTGTGTTGATAAGTGTACAGAGTGAACATTGAAGAACCGCCCGTGGTGGGGAGCTATCTGGATGTGAAATTGGGCGCCTTTCAAAACCAGTGAAAAGAACCAGTCCCCCGTGCATACATATGCCGGCAGCCATATCACACTACAGCCCAAGACTGGTTGCCCACTGAAGCTAAGCAGGGTTGAGCCTGGTCAGTACCTGGATGGGAGACCTCCTGGGAAAACTAGGTTGCTGCTGGAAAAGGTGTTAGTGAGACCAGCAGGGGGTGCTCACCCTGTGATCTGTGTGGGTCCTAACGCCCAGTATAGTGACGGGGACACTATACTGTCAAAAAGCACCGTCTTTTGGATGAGACATTAAACCGAGGTCATGACTCTCTGTGGTCATTAAAAATCCCATGGCACTTCTCGTAAAGAGTAGGGGTGTAACCCCAGTGTCCGGGCCAAATTCCCACCACTGGCCCTTGTCAATCATGTCCTCCTAATAATCCCCATACACTTGATTGGCTCTATGACTCTCTCTCTTCTCCATCTGTAGCTCGTGTGTGGTGAGCTTACTGGCACCGCTGTCCTGTGGCAGCCGTCGCATCATCCAAGTAGATGCTGCAACACTGGTGGTGGTTGAGGTGGTTGGCGGTCGTTCAACAGCGAAGGCTTAGAGTCTCGAAGAGCGAAGATCTTGTAGTCATCACTGAAGGAGAAGAAATCTGAGGAGCTTTGGCGAATGCCCGCATTATATAGCCAGATGCGCCGCCCATTCTGGTGGGCTTTCCAGTCAAAGGCTGTGCAGCTCTGCTGCCACCATTGGTTTAATTGCGGTAACCGCACAAACCAATGGACTTGCAGTACCTGCATTATTAAAAAAAAGGCTTCAGAGAAAAAGGAATTTCCCCCTAGCGTCTTACGATGCAGTACGAAGTGTAGTATCGATAGGGAACTGAGGCTACAGTTTACAAACGCTCACCAAAACTGGACAAGAGAAGATTGGAAAAACGTTGCATGGTCTCAAGAGTCTTGATTTCTGTTATAGTGTCAGAATTTGTCATAAACAATAAGAAAGCATGGATCCAACCTGCCTTGTATCAAAGGTTAAGGCTGCTGCTGGTGGTGTAACTGATATTTTCTTGGTGCACTTTGGGCCCCTTAGTACCAATTGAGCATAATTTAAACACCACAGCATGCCTGAGTATTGCTGACCATGTCCCTTTATAACCACAGTGTCCCATTTTGAGATGCTACATCCAGCAAAATAACATACCATGTCACAAAGCTCAAATCATCTCAGACTGGTTATTTGAACATGACAATAAGTTCACTCTAATCAAATGGCCTCCACAGCCACCAGATCTCAAACCAATAGTGCACCTTTGGCATGTAGTAGAACAGCTCTTAGGTAAAATAAGTTTATTCAAGTGTTCTTTTAGTATACTTCTTTTAAACTAAAAATAGGAAAGTATACTTTTTATGTACTTCTCAGATATGGGCTTAATGTACTTCTCAGAAATATACTTAAAATGACATTTAAATATACTTGACTTCTACTTAGAAAAAGCCTAAATATATTTGAGCTATACTTGGCCTCCAAGAATCAACGTTTTCAATGTTATACAGTATTGGGCGCTAGAACACATCTGCTGTACAGAATCTCCAAAAAAACACAAGTGAAGAAGAAAAAGAAACAACATATACTTCCTTGTGTAATCTAATACGAGCATCTGACATAAAACAGCATTGAAACTGTGTAACGTTATGTAATACAATGTCACTAATGAAGAGGTAATAATGACTGTCAAGCTTTGGGGTGTTGATCGACTCAATCTACATTTTGATTATCATTCTGAATCCAATTCAGATTCACAATTCAATATATGTTACTGTGACTTAAATCTAATTTTCCCAAGATCATACCATTATTACCAACCCAGGAGCCTACACTCCACACAGTCAGCTGTCCAACCCAATGTCACATGAGTAATTAGAGTAACGACAGTACCAGTCCACTGTGTCGTTTCCATCCAGAACCTGCAGGATCTCCTCTCTGCACTTCTCCTGGTGCTCAGGGTTACAAGCCAGATTGTAGAAGATCCAAGATATTCCACTAGCTGTGGTGTCATGGCCTTCAAACATGAATGTGTCCACTTCAGCCCTGATATCTTCATCCGACAAACCCTGCTGATGCTCGTCCTGTGAACGACAACAAAAATCTCTGATCTCTGAAAAAATAAATGATAGGTGATACAAGGGCACTATGCAATATGTAACAAAGTTAATTGATTTTCATAAAATTTAAGAATTGTGTAAGTGCTTGAGAATATCATACTCGGGCAGACAGAAGAATATCCAAAAAGTCAAAATATCGTTTGTTTTTAACAATGCCCTGTTCCTTCTCAATCTTCAAGACATCTTTCCTCTTTCTGATAACTTCCGCTAAAAAAATATTAAGAAATAGAAATTACACGATAGCTTCATAGCTTCGCTTGTTACAGATTTACACTTCCATTCACAAATTTGGGGTTGTGAGGTTTTGTAATGTTTTTGAAAGTAGTCTCTTCTTCTCACTAAGGCTGCATTTATTTGATTAAAAATACAGTAAAACTGAGAAATATTATTATAATTTAAAATAACACTTTTCAATGTGAATATACCTTAAATGATCTGAGATGACCGAACACCTGAGAAGAGATGATGCCAACACCCTCAGAGGAAGCCAACGATCAGCGATTATACTGAATTAACCAAATTTTGCCATAAGTTAATTATATTGAGTTTCTACAATATAAATCTATTGTAGAGACTTAATTTCCTGTGAAGTTGCTTTGCAACGATTGTATCGTAAAAAGCGCTATACAAATAATCTTGAATTTAATTGAATTGAACTGTATAGTACAATGCTAGTCAAATTTATTGCTGTGATCAAATCTAAACTTTTAGCATCATTACTCAAGTCTTCAGTGTCACATGATCTTCAGAAATCATTCTAATATGCTGATTTGCTGCTCATGAAACAATTGTGATTATTATCAATGTTGAAAACAGTTATGCTGTGTAATATTTTTGTGCAAACTGCTCCATTTCGATTCTTTGATGAATAGAAAGTTGAAAATACAACATTTATTTGAAAAATAAATCCTTTGCTGCCACTTTTGATCCATTTAATGCAATTAAATTATTGCTGAATAAAAGTATAAAAAAAATGTAATTCTAAAACAATACTATAATAATAAAAATAATAGAAAACATCATACTGACCCCAAACTTTTGAACGGTAGTGTATATTCTGGTTTAACTAAGATACATAAGCAGGTATGTATATAATAATAGCCCATGAGCAGGCCCAGACTCAATCTGTGGAGTTTCACAAAATTTGCAGAATTCTGAGAAATGTATTTGAATTTTTAACTGGTTTCCTGAAACATCAATAGATGGAATGGTGGGATGCTCAAATAACAGTATTGAATATATATATATATATATATATATATAGTATCTCACAGAAGTGAGTACACCCCTCACATTTCTGTAAATATTTTCTCACATATTTTCATGTGACAACACTGAAGAAACTCAACACACAGCCATTAATGTCTAAATCGCTGGCCACAAAAGTGAGTACACCCCTAAGTAAAAATGTCCTAATTGGGCCAAACTAGCCATTTTCTCTCCCCGGTGTCTTGTGACTCATTAGTGTTACAAGGTCTCAGGTGTGAATGGGGAGCAGGTGTGTTCAATTTGGTATTATCACTCTCACGCTTTCATACTGGTCACTGGAAGTTCAACATGGCACCTCATGGAAAATAACTCTCAGAGGATCTGAAAAAAATTATAGTTGCTCTACATAAAGATGGCGTAGGCTATAAGAAGATGCCAAGACCCTGAAACTGAGCTGCAGCACGGTGGCCAAGACCCTACAGTGGTTTAACAGGACAGATTCCACTCAGAACAGGCCTCGCCATGGTCGACCAAAGACGTTGAGTGTACGTGCTCAGCGTCATATCCAGAGGTTGTGTTTGGGAAATAGACGTATGAGTGCTGCCAGCATTGCTGCAGAGGTTAAAGGGGTGGGGGGTCAGCCTGTCAGTGTTCAGACCATACGCTGCACACTGCATCAAATTGTTCTGCATGTCTGTCGTCCCAGAAAGAAGCCTTTTCTAAAGATGATGCACAAGAAAGCCCGCAAACAGTTTGCTGAAGACAAGCAGACCAAGGACATGGATTACTGGAACCATGTCCTGTGGTCTGATGAGGCTAAGATAAACTTATTTGGTTCAGATGGTGTCAAGCATGTGTGGCGGCAACCCGGTGAGGAGTGCAAAGTGTGTCTTGCCTACAGTCAAGCATGGAGGTGGGAGTGTCATGGTCTGGGGCTGCATGAGTGCTGCCGGCACTGGGGAGCTACAGTTCATTGAGGGAACCATGAATGCCAACATGTACTGTGATATACTGAAGCAGAGCATGATCCCCTCCCTTCGGAGACTGGACCACAGGGCAGTATTCCAACATGATAACGATCACTGCCTTGCCAAAGAAGCTGAGAGTAAAGGTGATGGACTGGCCAAGCATGTATCCAGACTTAAACCCTATTGAGCATCTGTGGGCATCCTCAAATGGAAGGTGGAGGAGTACAGGGTCTCTAACATCCACTAGCTCCGTGATGTCATCTCCAGTGGCAACCTGGAAAGCTCTGGTGAACTCCATGCCCAAGAGGGTTAAGGCAATGCTGGAAAACAATGGTGGCCACGCAAAATATTGACACTTTGGGCCCAATTTGGACATTTTCACTTAGGGGTGAACTTTTGTGGCCAGCGGTGTAGACATTAATGGCTGTGTGTTGAGTTATTTTGAGCGGACAGAAAATGTACACTGTTATACAAGCTGTACACTCACTACTTTACATTGCAGCAAAGTGTCATTTCTTCAGTGTTGTCACATGAAAATATATAATAAAATGTTTACAAAAATGTGAGGGGTGTACTCACTTCTGTGAGATACTGTATATATATATAATTTTAGAAAGACATGTAGTCATATTATAAAACTTCCAGAGCCTCATATAGATCAGATGGTCAAAATCACAGTTAGAGTTAAACTAATCGTTGCATGGTTGGGCCTGCTCATGAGGTGCATGACTGTGGCTTAGCAAAGAAATGACACCTGTATGATTGTGTGCTATTCTGGCCGCCTTCCTGAATTTGGATCCATGTGGACTGAGATGAAATATGGCCTCGCTGTGGTATGGAAACACTCTGAACCTGACGTTCACCATGTGGCAGAGGTCATACACCGCCTGGATGTACGGGTTGGTTCCACTGCAAAGAGATTAGCGAGGTTACACTGAAAGGAAACGGATGTGTACAATAGGACGAGGTAAAGGAATATGAACTGACCTGTCTGTCTGACAGTTGCTGTTACAGCTGAATGCACATTTCATGATGCTGTCCAGCGTCATCAGACTTACATGCTTAAACAGTTCAAACGACTCTCCTGATTTGGCATGAACTTCCAACTTATCCTGAAAGACAGAAAATATAAGTCTGAAACTATAATTAAAACACAGCAAGCTTTTTAAATAATTCAAGTAGTTTAAGTGTATCATGTCACCCAGCAACACTGTAAAAATGATATGATCAACAAGTCATGGAGGCATTTGCTTTTCCATTACTTGAACTCATCAAAATAATGTAACAAATTTCAACATAATTTTTTAGAACGTTTTACAAAACTATATTTTTAAACACTGAAGTGGAAGTTGATTTTTTTTAACAGTGAATAAGGAATTACACAAATAATAACTGTTGTCATACGAGTTTCTCAAAAAATTATCTAACCTTTCATTGTTTGGACAAACAAATGTGACCCTGGACCACAAAACAAGTCATAAGGGTCAATTTTTCAAAATGGAGATTTATACATAATCTAAGAGCTGAATAAATAAGCTTTTCATTCAGCTATGGTTTGTTAGTATTCAAACTATTTGTTAGTTTATTAGTATAGTTTGTTAGAAAATAGTTTCTGGAACCTGAGGGTGCAAAAATATCTAAATATTGAGAAAATCTCCTTTAAAGTTGTTCAAATTAAGTTCTTAGCAATGCATATTATTAATAACAAATTAAGTTTTGATATATTTAAAGTAGGAAATGTAAAAAATATTTTCATGGAACATGATATTTACTTAATATCCTAAATGATGATTTTTGGCATAAAATAAAAATCAATCATTTTGATCCATACAATGTTTTTGTTTTGGCTATTGCTACAAATATACCTGTGCTACTTATGACTGATTTTGTGCTCCAGGGTCACAAATAGTCCTGTCCCAATATTGCATAATTGGTTGTGAAAATGTTGCTGCTTCTGGTTGGTTGAGATGATCAGACAAGCAGAGACAGTTTTGCAGCAGTCTTACAGTTGTGCACATTAAGCTGGGACAGGATACACCATTTAAACAAAGTTTGAGTAAATAAAGACATTTTGGATTTTCGGGTCACATACAAGCATGACTTTGGTTGAATCAGAAACAAGTTTCACATAAGGCTTCAGAACTTCATAATGGAAACCAGGAGTGAGAAGCCGTCTGTGCCGATACCACTTCTGTCCAGTAGACACAAGCAAGCCATCGCCTGAGGAGACAGTCAAGAGTCAAGGGTTAGTGTTAACAGAATGCCACAGAAGGAATGATGACTTGAGATGGTAGAAATGACATTTATGGACATTGTTAGTGGATAAATTAAATAAACTACAGTGAGAGAAAACTATCCTTGAGTTTATTTTCCCAAAATCCACAAGGACAGACTTCCCCGTAGTTAAAGAAACACCCAATAATAAACCTAATAGTATAGATGATAAAGAAATAATTCTCAGCTTTACGTGTGATCTTACCTAACCAAGGGATGAAAAACTTGTATGCATAATCATCTTTGGGTTCTGTAAATAAAGCAAGAAAAAAACAAGTAAAATGCTGGTTTTGGTTGTTATTGTTAATATTTGAGAAAGTAATATAAATCTTAAAAGTGCCAACCGGATGAGCACCTGTAGTGGTGAGAAGGGTCTTCACATATGATGGGTGGTGGATGTTCAGAATGGACAGTGATGGGCCAAACCACAGCGGAAAGGCAAAGGGATACTGTCCACCCCACTTCATAATCTTTTCCAAATCATGTCCATCCTGGTGAAACTATGAATATAAACGAGGTCTGTGTAACCGTTATGGACAATAAAACACATTTCAAGATCAAATTACGCTCGCAATTTATTAATTTTATTGGAATTCGTCCAACTGCTGCAGAAGAATGTGAATGCAACACAAGTCTGTTGTGTCTATTGCTGCACAATATAATTATGTAATTGTTTAGTTGTAGTGAATAGACAAGGGCTCAGGCATGAGGTTTCATCCCGTGAAGATAACCAGGGCAAATGCCTACTTTGTGTAGTATGACTGTAATAAAGAGATTTTCAAAGTTGGAATTCAAATAAAAACTACTGGAGTAAGTTTTTACAAGAAAATATAAGTTTTGTAAATAGTTTGGAAAATTACCTACAATTTCTGAGTGAAAAATGTTTCTACACTTATTTTTTTCCCAACTGTACTCATAAATAGACTGTATAAAATGGCAACATAACATAACGATCCAATAGTCATATGCATCAAATGTGGTTTACATGTTGAACAAAATAAATATAAAAATATGATCACATAAAATATTATGATGATATTTTTAGTAGGATACAAAAAAATTTTAGTTATTCTAATTAAATAATAAATGTTCGAAAGCAACAGGAAAAGCATGAATTATCTACAATGGACTCTAAAGCTTAGCTACAGAGACGGTCACTGTTTATGGTCGTGTTGTTTACCTCCTTGACGTGTCCGATGAGCCAGTGTGCAGGTGGTCCTGGAAAAGGCTCCATAGTTCGTATCCCTCTTCTCCTCATAACTAATAATTTAACCACTATCGCCAAACACACAAGCAAGGCGAGTGCAAAGACATGCTTCACGGAGAGTGACCCCAAACTCAACGGCAAACTCGCGTAAAGCAGCATAACGTGAGGAGTCTGTCTGCTCTGGGTCCGCGGACAGTGCTCGATGTGGGAAAGAGGAAGTGATATAAAAGAGAGAGAGAGAGAGAGAAAGAGAGGGAGGAGGGAGGCAGAGAGAGAGAGGGACAAAGAGAGAGAGAGAGAGAGAGAGAGAGAGAGAGAGAGAGAGACGGATTTCCTGCTGAACAAAACAAACAATCTTTTATACGAGAAATAAAGACTTATATCAGGAATCCTGAGAGAGCTAGTTGAAGTGAATACACTGTAAAAATATTTTTCTTCCCTCAGGTAACTTCAAAAATGTGCAATTGTAGTGTTGTGTTTTTTTTGTAACTGTTCCAGCAAACTTTTCTTTGTCTTTAACTATTGAAATGGTTTCCAAATTATTTATTTCATTAAGTAAACGATTGTTTATATTTTATTTTAAGTGTATGATCTTTATTTGTTTACATTGTGGAACAGTATAAAAATAGATGTTTTTGTTTATCATTGGTATTTTGAGTTATTCCGGGAGTGACGTCATTGATAATGGACCGGTCTCGCCTGCTCTCTCAGAACAGCCTGTGACTGGAGAGAGACAGGTATGTTTCTGCTGTATGTTTCACATTTTTACTTTTGGATTTGAGAATTCTTCCAATAATTGACCACCTCCTCTTCATCTGTCAGTGGTGCTGGTTCTCCCTCTGCCTTCTTGCTGTTGTCAAGTCAGTAGTTAATTGTATTACTCTAATTAAGAAATGCAACAGGTTGGATTAGAGAATATTTAGCTATGTGAAAAGAGTGTTTGACTATGTGGAAAAAGCTGCAGCGCATTGAAATAGACATTGAATGATATTTAATGTCCAATGTTTGTAAAGTCATTAAGCCCACACATATGAACCTTTCATGCTTAAAGCTTGACCTTGATTTAATTGTGTTTTTATACTTCATTTTTAGCTGCTGCACGTTCTTGTTTCATTTTTCCGTATTTTTACTTTTTTGTGGCCGTGGGATACCATTAAAATGAATATGTTCAATAATTTACAGTTTTCACCTCTGATGTTATAACAGTTATTAAGTTATTGACAGTTATTAAGAGTTAAAGTTACGCATTGACGGAAGTACGCACACTGACGTCTTTTTGGCGGGAGCTGTTGCCATGGTGAATCGTAATTTCGGTGCTCCGCTGATCATGACTTTTCATAGTCATAGTGCACGCGCTTAACTCAGAGTCAACCTACTTAGAGTTGAGTAAACTAACACAATTCAGCTGTTCTGTAACCGAAAACTCAGAGTTTCCCATCTCAGAGTAACTCAACTCTGAGTTCAAGTTTAAACTCAGAGTTGGTTGAACCTCCTTATTGAAACGGGCCCCTGGTCCGGAGCAGGCTAACTCTCAGGCTAAGTCTTAGTTCATGCTTAACCAGAATACCATTAATACTCACCTGCTGGTAATTTCATGCCATTTTATTTCACTTAACCACTATTAATAAAATAAATAAATAAGGAAATTTACTTTACTAATAAATGTTAGAAATTATAAGGTACAAAAACACTAAGAAATATAAAGAAGTTACGTGTTTAGTTGGTGAGTTTGGTTGATGAGTTTGGTAATTAATTAATTAAAAGTGTATAAATAGGGATCTGAACTCATTTACAAACTTAACCATGGCGTGTCCTTTCATTGATGAGGTAGTGGATGAGGGAGCTATTATCATGCGAAGGGCATTTCAAAGAGAGCGAACTGTCAGGGACAGGTCAGACCCATTGGCTTTTCATTACAGCTACCTGTATGAGCGATATAGGTTCTCAAGAGATGGGATTGCGTATATTTGTAGATTGCTGAGCCCACACATTGCAAATAGCACATGCCGCAAGACAGCGCTCACAGTCCCGCAGACGGTGTGCATTGCACTTCGCTTTTTTGCCAGTGGAACATTTTTGTACACAGTTGGAGATGCAGAGAATATCAGCAAAGCATCGGTTTGCCGCTCTGTACGAACTGTACATTTCTTTAAAAAAACTCCTCAATGTGTTCATCACATTCCCTGGCCACAGAGCAATTTGTACCATTAAACATGCCTTTTATGGAATAGCTGGTATGTTAAAATGACTGTATAAAATGTGGAAACATTTCTTGACTGTTAATGTTACACAGGACACATTTTAAACCAAACAAATAATTTTCCTAGGTTTCCCAAATGTTATCGGTGCACTGGACTGCACCCTGTCCGTCTGGTCCACATGAAGCAGACTTTGTAAATAGGAAATCAGTACACAGCATCAATGTACAGGTACGGTCCCACTGAGATGATATTGAAGACTATTCTGTAACACTGATTGTTCTGTACTAAGCTGGGCACCAGTGTTCGGTTCATTGCAATTAAATGTAGTTACAATACAATGTTTTATATTTATTATATAATTACAGTGTAGTGAGCTACATGTTACATTTTTTTAGATGATCTGTGATGCAGATTGCATTATCACAAATGTAGAGGCCAAATGGCCAGGCTCTGTGCATGACTCCAGAATCTTTCGAGCCTCATCTGTCTACCAGCAACTGGCAAGAGGTATGCTAGTCACTTAACGAATGGCAAAAAGTCTTCAATTTAATTTCTACAAAAAAAATAATATATATATATATTTCTATGCAGGTGAATTCTCAGGAGTTTTGCTGGGAGACAAGGGATATGCATGCCTGCCTTACCTATTGACTCCCTATCAGGAGCCCCAGACAGGCACAGCACAGCTACAACACTGCCCATGCACGCACAAGAGGTCATATAGAGATGGCATTTGGGCTCATAAAGTCAAGGTTCCAGTGCCTGAAGCACCTCAGAGTGACTCCACCTAGGGCATGTGACATTGTAGTTGCTTGTGTAGTGCTCCATAACATTGCCTGTCTGAGGAAAGAGAAGCAACCAAGGATTGTTGCAGAGGAAGACTGGGGCATTGAAGCAGTATTTGAAGAAAATCAAACAGGCAGAATTATACGAGACACATATGCCAATAATTATTTTGCTTAATATGGTCCAAACCATGTGTAGCCTTTAAAATTTTTCACTGTCCCCTCAACTTTGCCCTTAATTTAACAGACACACAGAAGTCAAAATCTTTAATCTGTCATTTTCCTTTATTCAGAGTGAAGCTGCCTGTTAAGGGTGAAAACATACAAATAAATGTTGTGGAAAATGATCAAAAAGGTCATGTGTTTTTTTTTTTTATGGCATTTCTACGTGCATTTTTCTGTAGTTGTTGAATTTCCAGCTCCAACTTTCTCATCTTCAGTTTTTTATACTGGATGTCAGTATCAATTGCTTCCATTTGTTTAAGGAGGTAGCGTTTATATACTCCTTTTATGTTTTCTGGGTTCTGTAGCAACATATATTTAAGTTATTTCATTGAATGCTCTTGGCACATTGTTTTCATTTCTTAATACTCACTTTGTCACATGTGGTCCCAGACTGAGAGGGCTCTAGAACTGTGTCAGCATCCTGCAGCCAATGCTATTTGAAAACACATATTATGATCACCTTATCACTCAAGTACATTTTTTTATATATAATACAGTATCACATGGAACCTGTGACTACCTCAGGCATCCTTGAACATACAGACACTGTCTCCTCATCCTCCTCAACTGTGGTTGGGCCTTCACCATGTAACCACTAATTAAACTCAGTTAAACTCATTATTTTACATGACTGTTTTAAAAGCTGTCATACTCACAGGCAGCATGATGTCTGGTGGAGCCATCAAGCACACAGAATCTTTCGTCACTATGAAATTAAACATGATAGAATAAAATATTTTTTTTGCCAAAAAGCTTCATTAGCACAAGTACCTCTACATGACATCACTGCTATGATTTACTTAGGATTACAATGCCTATGGAAGGAAGGAATAATGATAATAATAAAACACTTATATAGTCACTCCTTATACTAGGTGGTATAATTTCAGATGACGTCCCCCCCTCTATTCCCTCAAGGACTGGCCTCCCTTTGTTAATTTCCAATGCCAGCTCCTCTGCAGGAGTGAAGTTGGCTGATGGTGGCACTCCCCCAGTGCCAGCAACCTCAGTCTTCTTTTTGGCAGCTGCAATTAAAAAAACCTTATGAGACTGAACAGTTGTAACTTCAAGCTGGCTATGATTACATATTTACATACCATTAGATTTACTTACCATTCTGAAGAATATTTGTATATTTTATTTTCACCTGCTGCCAGGTTCTTTTTTCTTCACTTAAGTTGCTGTTGTGTAAATGTTATAGCAATTACTGTTATTCACACACAAACTTTGCAATGTATTGTGACACACACTTAGCGTTGATAAATAAAGCATTTTAAATACTGCACACCGCTACTTACGCATTGAGACGATCAGCAATTTCCTGCCAACCTTTCGCTCTTGCTTTGTTTATTGCCGCTGTATTTCCTTTTTTGGTGATTACATCTTTAAATTCTTCATATGTCTCCAATAGCAAACGTTGTTCAGTCGCCGTGAACATCGCTGCTCTTTCTTTACCTTTCGTTGCCATGGTAGCCCACAGTAAATCGATGGATCCATGCTCGACCCTCAGGGCTTTTAAACAATAGCGTGCATGCGCAATTATCTAGACTATGTAAACCTGATTCAAATTAGTAAGATCACATGATCTTCAATTTACTGTTATGGAACCAATTTCAGCGTGGATGTTTACATCGGCTAATTCTAGTCAGGTTTTGGACTTTAATCCCCGCCTTTCTTAGCGTCTGTTATGGAACAGGCCCCAAGAGTCTAACAGCAAAGTAAAACGTTTTATAAGTCAAAGTTTCTATAAGTCAAAGTTTCTATAAGTCAAAGTTTCTATAAGTCAAAGTTTCTATAAGTCAACGTTTCTATAAGTCTAAGTTTCTTCAAGTCTAAGTTTCTTTTAGTCTAAGTTTCTATAAGTCTAAGTTTCTATAAGTCTAAGTTTCTATAAGTCTAAGTTTCTATAAGTCAAAGTTTATAGAAGTCAAAGTTTATATAAGTCAATGTTTCTTTAAGTCAATGTTTCTTTAAGTCTAATTTTCTGTAAGTCTAAGTTTCTATAAGTCAAAGTTTCTATTATTCAAAGTTTCTTTAAGTCAAAGTTTCTATAAGTCAAAGTTTATTTAAGTCTAAGTTTCTATAAGTCAAGTTTCTATAAGTCAAAGTTTCTATAAGTCTAGGTTTCTATAAGTCTAAGTTTCTATAAGTCAACGTTTCTTTAAGTCAACATTTCTAAGTCTAAGTTTCTATAAGTCTAAGTTTCTTTAAGTATAAGTTTCTTTAAGTCTACGTTTCTTTAAGTCTAAGTTTCTTTAAGTCAACATTTATATAATTCTAAGTTTCTATAAGTCTAAATTTCTTTAAGTCAAAGTTTCTATAAGTCAAAGTTTCTATAAGTCTAATTTTCTATAAGTCTAAGTTTCTATAAGTCTAAGTTTCTATAATTCTAAGTTTCTTTAAGTCTAAGTTTCTTTAAGTCAACGTTTCTACAAGTCAATGTTTCTATAAGTCAACGTTTCTATAAGTCTAAGTTTCTATAATTCTAAGTTTCTTTAAGTCTAAGTTTCTTTAAGTCTAAGTTTCTTTAAGTCAATGTTTCTATAAGTCCTAGTTTCTATAAGTCCTAGTTTCTATAAATCAATGTTTCTATAAGTAGAAGTTTCTATAAGTCAAGTTTCTATAAGTCGAAGTTTCTATAAGTCAACGTTTCTATAAGTCTACCTTTCTATAAGTCAAAGTTTCTATAAGTCAAAATTTCTATAAGTCAACGTTTCTTTAAGTCAACGTTTCTATAAGTCTAAGTTTCTTTAAGTCTAAGTTTCTTTAAGTCAACGTTTCTATAAGTCTTAGTTTCTAAGTCTAAACTTCTTTAAGTCAAAGTTTCTATAATTCTAAGTTTCTATAATTCTAAGTTTCTTTAAGTCTAAGTTTCTTTAAGTCAACGTTTCTATAAGTCAACGTTTCTATAAGTCAACGTTTCTACAAGTCTAAGTTTCTATAATTCTAAGTTTCTTTAAGTCTAAGTTTCTTTAAGTCAACATTTCTATGAGTCAACGTTTCTATAAGTCCTAGTTTCTCTAAATCAATGTTTCTATAAGTAGAAGTTTCTATAAGTCTAAGTTTCTATAAGTCGAAGTTTCTATAAGTCAAAATTTCTATAAATCAAATTTCTATAAGTCTAAGTTTCTATAAGTCAAAGTTTCGTTAAGTCGAAGTTTATTTAAGTCTAAGTTTATTTAAGTCTAAGGCCTGCATGATTGTGCGTTTTTTGTTTATGTGTGGCTTCAGATGGTTCAAAATCGTTCTCTAAATGTGTAATATTTTAAATACTTAAAATACTTTACTTAAAATGTAAAAATTAGTTTATACTTCATATATTATTTATGCATGCAAGACATTAATGGCACAGATTTTGTGCAGAAATATGTGTGTATCAAGTACATAAGATATTTGTACAGTTTGAATAGAAATTTAATTATTTTTGAGTTTACCAAAAATACATATCAGCACATTCAGCAGTAGGCCTACACTTACACCATATTTCTTTAAACAGAATACAAATGTAACTCAAGTCCTACAAGTGTGTGAAATAGAATTATAAACTTCAGCTAATTGCATTTAATATGAATTTAAAACATAATACATTTTAATTTAACTGCAAACAAATAAAATCCAATTAAGTGTCTGAAAATATAAAATTCAGTTCACACTTAAGTATATTCTTTTAATTTTTTTAATGCATTTTAAATGTATTATTTAAAGAAGTACTTATCATGGAATCTCTCTAAAAGACAGATTTGAAACCGATCATATACTTTATTCAGACTTCAGATAAACATCTGCCTCCCACTGTTCATCTCTTCATTCCTTCCTCTCTGTTAAGAAAGAAGAGCGCAAGTTCATCATCTGACACACCAAAGCAATCCAGATACCTCTGATGTGGCAGAGATTTCAGCTGAATTGTTCAGTTGTCTGCTCACTCACAATGGTGCACTTAAGCTGTGGCGTCTACTCTTCTTCCAGCTGATGATTCTCTTGATGTTCTGGCGTCCTGGTGTCTCTATGAGCCTGTGATAGGTCTGCATCATGCTGAGGGCACGAGCGCTGCCCGCACACACCCGAGCCTTCTGCTGTCTGTCCACCGACTCCAGATTACACACGCACGTCCAAAATGTTCACTAGCGCCATCGTACTGCTTCTGTGTACGGAAATAAACATGCAGATACACAGGAATACTAAGACTCAATAAACACTCCTAAAGTGCGCAAAGATCCCATGCAACACATGCTAACGATGCCTTAAAATGTTCTCTATACAGGCAGCTCAGTAGGGTTTGGGACACAAATTCTTAAGCCACATGTAGATTTAAATATAAGATCTCTGTCTCTTACTCTCAAGCTGAGGATGTTTCCGAGGCACATGTAGGCTTTCTCGAGGTTTCTATCCTGTTTGATGTTTAGAGAAATCTCCGCAAACTTCTCCAAATATTCAGTTGCCTCTGTTAGTTTGCCTTCACTGTAACACACAAACACACAGAAGCTTTAAAAAAGAAAAGGTTACTGATAAGTCATAGTTGATCAGTTATCAGGGTCCACGTAACGTAATTCCATTGTAGTTTACCAAAAACCACTGACTAACAAGTCATTCTATTAAAACCAACTTATTTTCATTCACCATGTAGACAAATGTTCCTGTACTGCCACCTTCTGGCTAAAGTCCATGCCTTACACATAGCAGTCAAAAATACAGACACTCTCATTGTACATTTTTAAGCAATAGTCTTATGAAATATTAAGCTACATTAAAAAAAAAAATGTTATGAAATGAAAGTATGAGAATTATGGCATCACCAAAAATGCAAACACAAACTTACATATGAGCTTCTTTGTCTTTTATTCCTGCCCTGCTTATTCTGGACATTACAGAAATGTTTTGTTATGTAAGTCTTTACCTGAGGAAGTGATATTATGGACAGAGAACTCATATTTTAGCCATAAGCAAAGGCTTGAAGTTAAACTGTCTGATTTAGATATTTGTTTTTTACATTCAACATACAACTTTTCACTTCAGAAGATGTTAAATGATGTGGAATATTGTGATGTTTTTTATCAGACTCTCATTCTGACGGCACCCATTCACTGCAGAGCATCCATTGCTGAGACACTGATGCAGTGTTACATTACTCCAAATCTGTTCCCTTGAAGAAATAAACTCATCTATGTCTTGGTTGGCCTGAGGGTGAGGATGTTTTCAGCAAGTCTTAATTTTTGGGTGAACTAAGCCAGCTTGAGTACGGGTGAATAACGGAAGGAGTTTGCTAGTTTTAAGATCACTAGAAACATAAATTCAGTGAAGTATGTCCAATATTTATACTAGCAGTATATACCAAATTAAAGACTTGCCGCCTTTTAATAAAACAGGCCACTGTCAGAGAAATTATTTGTGAAGGAGCAGCCACACTGACCTAAAAATCTGCATGTTTTTGATAATTAATTACTATTTTTTTAATCAGTCATTGCACAATCAAATATATTTTTCTTTTTAAATGTAATGTAATGAAATTAATTTGGAGATATCTAGGGCATGAGTAGCTAATCTAGATACAACACTTATTTATGAGTCATGGTTCATGAAATCTAATCACAGAAGTCCACATATCTAATTTGCTGCTCTATAGCACCATCAACAGTCCAACGCATGTGATTTTATTTTAATCCCATGAGTAGTGTTCAATATTTTGACACCTTTTTTGGTGTTTTATCCAAAGCAGCTTATATTCAATTTAAACATCAATTAATGAGACATTCCCAGGACATTCCCTTTGATATGGCTGGAAACATGTTTACTGGTCATTTTTGGTACCTTTTCATTACAAAACATTTTTTTCTGTCCCTACAGTCATTATTATAGAAATGAAAATTTACATCTCAGATTTAAATGTGTTGTGATGTGTGTGTGCATCTACTGTACCTCTCCATAGATTTGGCAATGGCTTCATATGCTCTTCCCAGGCTGTCTGTATTTTCAAGTGTTGTGGAGATCTCCATACATACGCTGAAAAACTGACACAAGCCACAAAAACCTCAAAGAACACATAATTACAGAATGAGCAAGTCGAGATTGTGAGCGCTCTGAACAGACCTGATTAGCAGTCTTCTGGTCTCCAGTGCTCTGATACGCCAGGCCCAGTCTATAGGCTGCTTCTCCTTCTAACCCTTGATCTCCCGCTAGATGACAGATCAAAAACCAACAACAGGAAGAGTTATTAAACTGTGCTTTGTGGTTGTGTAAACCCTTATTGCTGGTAATCTGACAGGGAAGCTCCTTCTGCTGCCCTAATGTTATTAATGCACAACTGGCCAAGCGTTTGAAAATCTGATCATAAACGGGTTTTATTGCCAGTATAAGATGTCAATCTTATTATATGACAATAGGATAATTGGTAATACTTTATAATAAGCATGCAATAACAAAGCACTTATAAATCATTTGCAAACAATTAGTTATTAGTACTAAATAGTTTATAAATTGTAGTTTTACGTAGGTCTTAATACCTTAATACGGAACGTGATTTCTACCAAGATTTCTTCCCTTAATCCTAACTGATGTAATTTAAAAACATGATCTAATGAGTATTTGCATTTCATATTGACAGCATTTTAATAATTTGTTGTGTTATGGTATTGATTTAATTTTAAGTGTTTTGGAGGTAGCCTTAATGTATTTGTAAACATTTTAATGAACTCTTAATATGAATACAATTAATGTGCAATAATAGTTGGTTTAAAGCACTTAATTAATTACATTTTCCAGTTTTCCATAACCTAATCTAAAGTGAGAACTATTTACAGTTGTCAACAAAGCATGATCTGACTCTTTACATAAGAACTAATTGAACAATAACACTTATTACTGACAATGAAGGACGTTTGTATAGAGTCTATTGATAGATTAATTACGGTTTATAAACTATTCATTAACTATAAACAAATAAAGTTTGTAAACACTTTTTTACTATATACTTTTTTTAAATATGTACCTGAATTATATTGAACAGGAAAAAGCTTAATTTCTCCTCCACCTTGCCTACTCTTGACTAAACTTTACTTCATTTAATTCAAAGGTACATTTGACTAAGCTTTGTCATGTAGTTGGGCACGCTGCTTGTGTCACGTCAATTCACTGTCAGAGTGAACGGGGTTGTACATACACTCTTTAGCCATCTGGTAGGCCTTGTTGATCATCTTAATGGCGTGTGTGTAGTCTTGTTCCTGAAGCAATCTCTGCCCCAGCAACGTGAACACCTTCTGGAGCTCCTCACACGAGCGTGAGTGATGCACGCGGCCGCTGGGGTCCTGCCATGTACGGCCCATGGTCAGCTGATAAAACCCCTCGTAATGCTCTTGTGCTCTCTCCAGCTGACCTGCAACACACACGCACAACATCTCTACATTCAATCATTCATTTTTTTTCTCCTTTTCCTGTGTTTTGGAGACTTTTACAGATGGTCATATTTTTCTCACAATTTAAAAGAAACACTTACTTGAATTTAAACTGATTTGAATCGAGAATGTCTTTTAAATTCCAATTCAATGCAGTCTAAATGTGAGGTAGGACATTTAAATCTGAATGTAAAGAGGCAGATTTAATGGCTGTCGCATATTGAAGGACTGTGTATGTATGTTACCCTTCTCTAAATATACTTGGCCCATGTGTAGGTTGGCTTCAGCCTCTCTTTTGCCAGAGTCCATTTTGAATTTGCGAGCTGAATGGAGGGCCAGTTGAATGAAATTATGCTTCAACCATTTGTCCTCTGGCTCGGTGAAAAACCTGGCCAAGAACATGTGGTTGTCATACGCCTCTCCATACTGTCCTACAGCAGAAAACACAGATGAAGAGCATTGATATCATATCAATCTCAAGGTTTAGGGGAATAGAGCTTATGTACATGTACTGATGAACTGTTATATAATTAGATAAGCATGTACAGGATGAGGTTTCAGTATATTACTACAAATAACAATTTTTACATATTATTTCATTGTTGTAACAACTGTTTAAAGTTGAAAATTAGGTAAATGTATAAGAAAGCAGGCAGCATGGGGAAATAATAGAGAGCACAAGTGTTTGAGGGTCACTTTTTAACAATAAATGCAAATAAATCAAGATCAAATAGAATAGAGAGTGCTAGTATTATAGTAAGTTAGTGTTCAAGTCACAAATGGCCACAGCCACTTAGAAAGAAAAAAATCAGGTGGATAAAGTACATCTGATATGACTGAATAACCCCTTTTAAGACATAAAAAACGCAATCAAATGGGTCTTTTTAATTTATTATGCATTTGAACACATCACTGAATCAGACTCTGAAATAAATAAGCTACGTCTACGTATTATTACTTTTAAAAGCATTATCTTTATTACAAATGACATAATATTAATAACAACCCCTCATCCCAGTCTACACTGTAAGAAATAACAGAAAAAGAACTGGTAACTCATTATCAGGACATTTTCTAATGTTATTTCCATTAACCCTAGGGCTGATGATACACTGGGACACTTTTTGAGCAATGTTGCTTGGGCACGTTCCCATTGAGAATGGGTAACACATTTCTATCTGGAGACTTTAAATCGGTCGTGGGCTCTGTCTCTCTCTCTCCCCTGGTTGCTCATTGACGGCATATAAAGTGGCCGTGTGTATCATCAGCCTAGATATAACAATGCAATGATATGTACATTTCAAAATACAGGTACAAAAACTGTAAATATACATTAAATCAAATAAACATGGACAATACATTCAAATCAATACAGTATATCGTGCCCCAATTTTACGATTCGTTATTAACGTATGTGCCGGTAAATCACCGCGGTCAAGCCAGCCGCAGTTCAGAAAAACACGGTCAAGCCAGCCGCGATTGAAATTAAGGTGCGCGTGTATTACAATGATTACGGTAATCACAGGAACAACACAGAGGAGACGCGCTTTTAGAGCGCTTTTCTTCTAGTAGCCCAGTACTGAGATATAATGACATTTTTCGTGATCTATTTTTGTACATCTGCTTTAATAGCAGATGTAAAAAATAGCAGATGTGTCATTTAGTCTTGTCTTTGACGGTTCTGTATTACTATATTTTTCTACCTTTCAAATCATTGCAAGATTCATAGAAAAAGAGATATGGGACATTATTCGATTTAGAGGGGTATAAACACCAGGTTTCTAATAAGTACAAGAAATAAATGGTCAGTTCTTATATAGGACATCCCATACTACATGCACACCTCATATGAAACCATATTACTGCAGCATTTTTGAGATATGGGACATTAATATATTTTGAGGGGTATAAAGACACCATTTCTAATAAGTACAAGAAATGAATGGTCAGTTCTTATATAGGACATCCCATACTACATGCACACCTCATATGAAACCATATTACTGCAGCATTTTTGAGATATGGGACATTAATATATTTTGAGGGGTATAAAGACACAATTTCTAATAAGTACAAGAAATGAATGGTCAGTTATCATATAGGACATCCCATACTACATGCACACCTCATATGAAACCATATTACTGCAGCATTTTTGAGATATGGGACATTATTAGATTTAGAGGGGTATAAACACCAGGTTTCTAATAAGTACAAGAAATAAATGGTCAGTTCTTATATAGGACATCCCATACTACATGCACACCTCATATGAAACCATATTACTGCAGCATTTTCAAGAAATGGGACATTATAACATTTTGAGGGGTATAAAGACACCATTTCTAATAAGTACAAGAAATGAATTGGCAGTTCTTATATGGGACGTCCCATACTACATGCACTCCTCATATGAAACCATATTACTGCAGCGTTTTTGAGAAATGGGACATTAATACATTCAGAGAGCTATAAAGACACCATTTCTAATAAGTACAAGAAATGAATGGTCAGTTCTCATATAGGACATCCCATACTATATGCACACCTCATATGAAACCATATTACTGCAGCATTTTTAAGAAATGAGACATTAATAAATTTTGAGGGGTATAAAGACACCATTTCTAATAAGTACAAGAAATGAATGGTCAGTTATCATATAGGACATCCCATACTACATGCACACCTCATATGAAACCATATTACTGCAGCATTTTTGAGATATGGGACATTAATATATTTTGAGGGGTATAAAGACACCATTTCTAATAAGTACAAGAAATGAATGGTCAGTTATCATATAGGACATCCCATACTACAGGCACACCTCATATGAAACCATATTACTGCAGCATTTTTGAGATATGGGACATTATTAGATTTAGAGGGGTATAAACACCAGGTTTCTAATAAGTACAAGAAATAAATGGTCAGTTCTTATATAGGACATCCCATACTACATGCACACCTCATATGAAACCATATTACTGCAGCATTTTTGAGATATGGGACATTAATATATTTTGAGGGGTATAAAGACACCATTTCTAATAAGTACAAGAAATGAATGGTCAGTTCTTATATAGGACATCCCATACTACATGCACACCTCATATGAAACCATATTACTGCAGCATTTTCAAGAAATGGGACATTATAACATTTTGAGGGGTATAAAGACACCATTTCTAATAAGTACAAGAAATGAATGGTCAGTTCTCATATAGGACATCCCATACTACATGCACACCTCATATGAAACCATATTACTGCAGCATTTTTGAGATATGGGACATTAATATATTTTGAGGGGTATAAAGACACCATTTCTAATAAGTACAAGAAATGAATGGTCAGTTATCATATAGGACATCCCATACTACATGCACACCTCATATGAAACCATATTACTGCAGCATTTTTGAGATATGGGACATTAATATATTTTGAGGGGTATAAAGACACCATTTCTAATAAGTACAAGAAATGAATGGTCAGTTCTTATATAGGACATCCCATACTACATGCACACCTCATATGAAACCATATTACTGCAGCATTTTTGAGATATGGGACATTAATATATTTTGAGGGGTATAAAGACACAATTTCTAATAAGTACAAGAAATGAATGGTCAGTTATCATATAGGACATCCCATACTACATGCACACCTCATATGAAACCATATTACTGCAGCATTTTTGAGATATGGGACATTATTAGATTTAGAGGGGTATAAACACCAGGTTTCTAATAAGTACAAGAAATAAATGGTCAGTTCTTATATAGGACATCCCATACTACATGCACACCTCATATGAAACCATATTACTGCAGCATTTTCAAGAAATGGGACATTAATACATTCAGAGAGCTATAAAGACACCATTTCTAATAAGTACAAGAAATGAATGGTCAGTTCTCATATAGGACATCCCATACTATATGCACACCTCATATGAAACCATATTACTGCAGCGTTTTTAAGATATGGGACATTATTCGATTTAGAGGGGTATAAACACCAGGTTTCTAATAAGTACAAGAAATGAATGGTCAGTTCTCATATAGGACATCCCATACTACATGCACACCTCATATGAAACCATATTACTGCAGCATTTTTGAGATATGGGACATTATAAAATTTTGAGGGGTATAAAGACACCATTTCTAATAAGTACAAGAAATGAATGGTCAGTTATCATATAGGACATCCCATACTACATGCACACCTCATATGAAACCATATTACTGCAGCATTTTTGAGATATGGGACATTATTCGATTTAGAGGGATATAAACACCAGGTTTCTAATAAGTACAAGAAATGAATGGTCAGTTCTTATATAGGACATCCCATACTACATGCACACCTCATATGAAACCATATTACTGTAGCGTTTTTGAGAAATGGGACATTAATACATTCAGAGAGCTATAAAGACACCATTTCTAATAAGTACAAGAAATGAATGGTCAGTTCTTATATAGGACATCCCATACTACATGCACACCTCATATGAAACCATATTACTGTAGCGTTTTTGAGAAATGGGACATTAATACATTCAGAGAGCTATAAAGACACCATTTCTAATAAGTACAAGAAATGAATGGTCAGTTCTCATATAGGACATCCCATACTATATGCACACCTCATATGAAACCATATTACTGCAGCATTTTTAAGAAATGAGACATTAATAAATTTTGAGGGGTATAAAGACACCATTTCTAATAAGTACAAGAAATGAATGGTCAGTTATCATATAGGACATCCCATACTACATGCACACCTCATATGAAACCATATTACTGCAGCATTTTTGAGATATGGGACATTATTAGATTTAGAGGGGTATAAACACCAGGTTTCTAATAAGTACAAGAAATAAATGGTCAGTTCTTATATAGGACATCCCATACTACATGCACACCTCATATGAAACCATATTACTGCAGCATTTTTGAGATATGGGACATTAATATATTTTGAGGGGTATAAAGACACCATTTCTAATAAGTACAAGAAATGAATGGTCAGTTCTTATATAGGACATCCCATACTACATGCACACCTCATATGAAACCATATTACTGCAGCATTTTCAAGAAATGGGACATTATAACATTTTGAGGGGTATAAAGACACCATTTCTAATAAGTACAAGAAATGAATGGTCAGTTCTCATATAGGACATCCCATACTACATGCACACCTCATATGAAACCATATTACTGCAGCATTTTTGAGATATGGGACATTAATATATTTTGAGGGGTATAAAGACACCATTTCTAATAAGTACAAGAAATGAATGGTCAGTTATCATATAGGACATCCCATACTACATGCACACCTCATATGAAACCATATTACTGCAGCATTTTTGAGATATGGGACATTATTAGATTTAGAGGGGTATAAACACCAGGTTTCTAATAAGTACAAGAAATAAATGGTCAGTTCTTATATAGGACATCCCATACTACATGCACACCTCATATGAAACCATATTACTGCAGCATTTTCAAGAAATGGGACATTAATACATTCAGAGAGCTATAAAGACACCATTTCTAATAAGTACAAGAAATGAATGGTCAGTTCTCATATAGGACATCCCATACTATATGCACACCTCATATGAAACCATATTACTGCAGCGTTTTTAAGATATGGGACATTATTCGATTTAGAGGGGTATAAACACCAGGTTTCTAATAAGTACAAGAAATGAATGGTCAGTTCTCATATAGGACATCCCATACTACATGCACACCTCATATGAAACCATATTACTGCAGCATTTTTGAGATATGGGACATTATAAATTTTGAGGGGTATAAAGACACCATTTCTAATAAGTACAAGAAATGAATGGTCAGTTATCATATAGGACATCCCATACTACATGCACACCTCATATGAAACCATATTACTGCAGCATTTTTGAGATATGGGACATTATTCGATTTAGAGGGATATAAACACCAGGTTTCTAATAAGTACAAGAAATGAATGGTCAGTTCTTATATAGGACATCCCATACTACATGCACACCTCATATGAAACCATATTACTGTAGCGTTTTTGAGAAATGGGACATTAATACATTCAGAGAGCTATAAAGACACCATTTCTAATAAGTACAAGAAATGAATGGTCAGTTCTTATATAGGACATCCCATACTACATGCACACCTCATATGAAACCATATTACTGTAGCGTTTTTGAGAAATGGGACATTAATACATTCAGAGAGCTATAAAGACACCATTTCTAATAAGTACAAGAAATGAATGGTCAGTTCTCATATAGGACATCCCATACTATATGCACACCTCATATGAAACCATATTACTGCAGCATTTTTAAGAAATGAGACATTAATAAATTTTGAGGGGTATAAAGACACCATTTCTAATAAGTACAAGAAATGAATGGTCAGTTATCATATAGGACATCCCATACTACATGCACACCTCATATGAAACCATATTACTGCAGCATTTTTGAGATATGGGACATTATTAGATTTAGAGGGGTATAAACACCAGGTTTCTAATAAGTACAAGAAATAAATGGTCAGTTCTTATATAGGACATCCCATACTACATGCACACCTCATATGAAACCATATTACTGCAGCATTTTTGAGATATGGGACATTAATATATTTTGAGGGGTATAAAGACACCATTTCTAATAAGTACAAGAAATGAATGGTCAGTTCTTATATAGGACATCCCATACTACATGCACACCTCATATGAAACCATATTACTGCAGCATTTTCAAGAAATGGGACATTATAACATTTTGAGGGGTATAAAGACACCATTTCTAATAAGTACAAGAAATGAATGGTCAGTTCTCATATAGGACATCCCATACTACATGCACACCTCATATGAAACCATATTACTGCAGCATTTTTGAGATATGGGACATTATATTTTGAGGGGTATAAAGACACCATTTCTAATAAGTACAAGAAATGAATGGTCAGTTATCATATAGGACATCCCATACTACATGCACACCTCATATGAAACCATATTACTGCAGCATTTTTGAGATATGGGACATTAATATATTTTGAGGGGTATAAAGACACCATTTCTAATAAGTACAAGAAATGAATGGTCAGTTCTTATATAGGACATCCCATACTACATGCACACCTCATATGAAACCATATTACTGCAGCATTTTTGAGATATGGGACATTAATATATTTTGAGGGGTATAAAGACACAATTTCTAATAAGTACAAGAAATGAATGGTCAGTTATCATATAGGACATCCCATACTACATGCACACCTCATATGAAACCATATTACTGCAGCATTTTTGAGATATGGGACATTATTAGATTTAGAGGGGTATAAACACCAGGTTTCTAATAAGTACAAGAAATAAATGGTCAGTTCTTATATAGGACATCCCATACTACATGCACACCTCATATGAAACCATATTACTGCAGCATTTTCAAGAAATGGGACATTATAACATTTTGAGGGGTATAAAGACACCATTTCTAATAAGTACAAGAAATGAATTGGCAGTTCTTATATGGGACGTCCCATACTACATGCACTCCTCATATGAAACCATATTACTGCAGCGTTTTTGAGAAATGGGACATTAATACATTCAGAGAGCTATAAAGACACCATTTCTAATAAGTACAAGAAATGAATGGTCAGTTCTCATATAGGACATCCCATACTACATGCACACCTCATATGAAACCATATTACTGCAGCATTTTTGAGATATGGGACATTAATATATTTTGAGGGGTATAAAGACACCATTTCTAATAAGTACAAGAAATGAATGGTCAGTTATCATATAGGACATCCCATACTACATGCACACCTCATATGAAACCATATTACTGCAGCATTTTTGAGATATGGGACATTATTAGATTTAGAGGGGTATAAACACCAGGTTTCTAATAAGTACAAGAAATAAATGGTCAGTTCTTATATAGGACATCCCATACTACATGCACACCTCATATGAAACCATATTACTGCAGCATTTTTGAGATATGGGACATTAATATATTTTGAGGGGTATAAAGACACCATTTCTAATAAGTACAAGAAATGAATGGTCAGTTCTTATATAGGACATCCCATACTACATGCACACCTCATATGAAACCATATTACTGCAGCATTTTCAAGAAATGGGACATTATAACATTTTGAGGGGTATAAAGACACCATTTCTAATAAGTACAAGAAATGAATGGTCAGTTCTCATATAGGACATCCCATACTACATGCACACCTCATATGAAACCATATTACTGCAGCATTTTTGAGATATGGGACATTAATATATTTTGAGGGGTATAAAGACACCATTTCTAATAAGTACAAGAAATGAATGGTCAGTTATCATATAGGACATCCCATACTACATGCACACCTCATATGAAACCATATTACTGCAGCATTTTTGAGATATGGGACATTAATATATTTTGAGGGGTATAAAGACACCATTTCTAATAAGTACAAGAAATGAATGGTCAGTTCTTATATAGGACATCCCATACTACATGCACACCTCATATGAAACCATATTACTGCAGCATTTTCAAGAAATGGGACATTATAACATTTTGAGGGGTATAAAGACACCATTTCTAATAAGTACAAGAAATGAATGGTCAGTTCTCATATAGGACATCCCATACTACATGCACACCTCATATGAAACCATATTACTGCAGCATTTTTGAGATATGGGACATTAATATATTTTGAGGGGTATAAAGACACCATTTCTAATAAGTACAAGAAATGAATGGTCAGTTATCATATAGGACATCCCATACTACATGCACACCTCATATGAAACCATATTACTGCAGCATTTTTGAGATATGGGACATTAATATATTTTGAGGGGTATAAAGACACCATTTCTAATAAGTACAAGAAATGAATGGTCAGTTCTTATATAGGACATCCCATACTACATGCACACCTCATATGAAACCATATTACTGCAGCATTTTTGAGATATGGGACATTAATATATTTTGAGGGGTATAAAGACACAATTTCTAATAAGTACAAGAAATGAATGGTCAGTTATCATATAGGACATCCCATACTACATGCACACCTCATATGAAACCATATTACTGCAGCATTTTTGAGATATGGGACATTATTAGATTTAGAGGGGTATAAACACCAGGTTTCTAATAAGTACAAGAAATAAATGGTCAGTTCTTATATAGGACATCCCATACTACATGCACACCTCATATGAAACCATATTACTGCAGCATTTTCAAGAAATGGGACATTATAACATTTTGAGGGGTATAAAGACACCATTTCTAATAAGTACAAGAAATGAATTGGCAGTTCTTATATGGGACGTCCCATACTACATGCACTCCTCATATGAAACCATATTACTGCAGCGTTTTTGAGAAATGGGACATTAATACATTCAGAGAGCTATAAAGACACCATTTCTAATAAGTACAAGAAATGAATGGTCAGTTCTCATATAGGACATCCCATACTACATGCACACCTCATATGAAACCATATTACTGCAGCATTTTTGAGATATGGGACATTAATATATTTTGAGGGGTATAAAGACACCATTTCTAATAAGTACAAGAAATGAATGGTCAGTTATCATATAGGACATCCCATACTACATGCACACCTCATATGAAACCATATTACTGCAGCATTTTTGAGATATGGGACATTATTAGATTTAGAGGGGTATAAACACCAGGTTTCTAATAAGTACAAGAAATAAATGGTCAGTTCTTATATAGGACATCCCATACTACATGCACACCTCATATGAAACCATATTACTGCAGCATTTTTGAGATATGGGACATTAATATATTTTGAGGGGTATAAAGACACCATTTCTAATAAGTACAAGAAATGAATGGTCAGTTCTTATATAGGACATCCCATACTACATGCACACCTCATATGAAACCATATTACTGCAGCATTTTCAAGAAATGGGACATTATAACATTTTGAGGGGTATAAAGACACCATTTCTAATAAGTACAAGAAATGAATGGTCAGTTCTCATATAGGACATCCCATACTACATGCACACCTCATATGAAACCATATTACTGCAGCATTTTTGAGATATGGGACATTAATATATTTTGAGGGGTATAAAGACACCATTTCTAATAAGTACAAGAAATGAATGGTCAGTTATCATATAGGACATCCCATACTACATGCACACCTCATATGAAACCATATTACTGCAGCATTTTTGAGATATGGGACATTATTAGATTTAGAGGGGTATAAACACCAGGTTTCTAATAAGTACAAGAAATAAATGGTCAGTTCTTATATAGGACATCCCATACTACATGCACACCTCATATGAAACCATATTACTGCAGCATTTTCAAGAAATGGGACATTAATACATTCAGAGAGCTATAAAGACACCATTTCTAATAAGTACAAGAAATGAATGGTCAGTTCTCATATAGGACATCCCATACTATATGCACACCTCATATGAAACCATATTACTGCAGCGTTTTTAAGATATGGGACATTATTCGATTTAGAGGGGTATAAACACCAGGTTTCTAATAAGTACAAGAAATGAATGGTCAGTTCTTATATAGGACATCCCATACTACATGCACACCTCATATGAAACCATATTACTGCAGCATTTTTGAGATATGGGACATTATTCGATTTAGAGGGATATAAACACCAGGTTTCTAATAAGTACAAGAAATGAATGGTCAGTTCTTATATAGGACATCCCATACTACATGCACACCTCATATGAAACCATATTACTGTAGCATTTTTGAGATATGGGACATTAATACATTTTGAGGGGTATAAAGACACCATTTCTAATAAGTACAAGAAATGAATGGTCAGTTCTCATATAGGACATCCCATACTACATGCACACCTCATATGAAACCATATTACTGCAGCATTTTTGAGATATGGGACATTAATACATTTTGAGGGGTATAAACACCAGGTTTCTGATAAGTACAAGAAATGAATGGTCAGTTCTTATATAGGACATCCCATACTACATGCACACCTCATATGAAACCATATTACTGCAGCATTTTCAAGAAATGGGACATTATTACATTTTGAGGGGTATAAAGACACCATTTCTAATAAGTACAAGAAATGAATGGTCAGTTATCATATAGGACATCCCATACTACATGCACACCTCATATGAAACCATATTACTGCAGCATTTTTGAGATATGGGCGATTTAGAGGGGTATAAACACCAGGTTTCTAATAAGTACAAGAAATGAATGGTCAGTTCATATATGGGACGTCCCATACTACATGCACACCTCATATGAAACCATATTACTGCAGCGTTTTTAAGAAATGGGACATTATTCAATTTTGAGGAGTATAAAGACACCATTTCTAATAAGTACAAGAAATGAATGGTCAGTTCTTATATGGGACGTCCCATACTACATGCACACCTCATATGAAACCATATTACTGCAGCATTTTTGAGATATGGGACATTATTCGATTTAGAGGGGTATAAACACCAGGTTTCTAATAAGTACAAGAAATGAATGGTCAGTTCTTATATAGGACATCCCATACTACATGCACACCTCATATGAAACCATATTACTGTAGCATTTTTGAGATATGGGACATTAATACATTTTGAGGGGTATAAAGACACCATTTCTAATAAGTACAAGAAATGAATGGTCAGTTCTTATGCAGGACATCCCATACTACATGCACACCTCATATGAAACCATATTACTGCAGCGTTTTTAAGAAATGGGACATTATTAAATTTTGAGGAGTATAAAGACACCATTTCTAATAAGTACAAGAAATGAATGGTCAGTTCTTATACAGGACATCCCATACTATATGTACACCTCATATGAAAACATTTAAAAAAAAAATTCCTGTGTCTTAATAATGATAAGACTGAGGTCTTGCTCATTGGCTCCTCCAATCAGCTTCGTAAAGCTGGCTCAATAATTTTAAACCTTGATGGTTCTGTTTTGGAGTCACAGTCAAAATCAAAACTAAAAAATGTAAGAGTAATATTTGACTCGAGTCTGTCTTTTGACTATCATGTGCAGTATACTGTCAAAAACTCTTTCTTTCATCTCAGAAATATTGCTAGACTTCGTTCTATGCCATCCCTCCCTGTGACTGAAAGGCTTATTAACACTCTCGTTTTTTCTCGCATTGACTACTGCAATGCACTTCTTGGGGTTCTGAAAACCACACTTAATAAATTGCAATGTGTGCAAAACTCAGCTGCTAGGATCCTAACCGGTGCCAGGAAAAATAAACATATTACACCAATTCTAAAGTCTTTGCATTGGCTCCCGGTTAGGTTCGAGGTTGATTTTAAAATTCTTATGCTCACATATAAGGCACTGCATGGTCTGGCCCCTCAATATTTGTCTGCTCTTTTAACTTTATATACACCCAAGCGTCTTTTACGATCCTCACAAGGTGGTTTATTGGTAGTTCCTCAGACACGGTTGCGCTCTGTAGGGGACAGGGCTTTCTCTTCCTATGCTCCCAGGCCCTCTTCAAATTAGAGAGGCACATAAATTAAGCATTTAGAAAGTATAAGAAATGATTCGTCAGTTCTTATACAGGACGTCCAATACTATAAGCAAACCTCATATGAAACCATTTTACTGCAGCGTTTTTGAGATATGGGAGATAAATCGAATAATGTCCCGTATCTTGAAAACGCTGCAGTTAGAAAACGCTCCTTTTTAGTGAGGTCAGTCAGCGGGCTGGTGAGCTCCGAATAGTCAGGAATAAACCTCCTGTAATACCCCGCCAGCCCCAGGAACTGCCTCACCTCCTTTTTGGTCTTGGGTCTCAGGCAGGCCGCAATAGCTGCTGTCTTATCAATTTGGGGACGCACCCGCCCGTGACCCAAGTGGAAACCCAGATAACGAACCTCCACCCGCCAAATCGCACACTTCTTTGGGTTGGCCGTTAGCCCCGCTCCCCTCAGCGCTCTCAGCACCTCCCGCAGGTGCACCATATGCCGCTGCCAGTCCTGACTGTAGATGATAATGTCATCCAGATAGGCAGCGGCGTATGCGGTGTGCGGTCGGAGGATTTTGTCCATGAGGCGCTGAAAGGTAGCGGGCGCCCCGAACAACCCAAACGGAAGTGTGACAAATTGGTGTAATCCAAACGGCGTTGTGAAGGCTGACTTTTCTTTGGATAAGGGCGATAAGGGGATCTGCCAATATCCTTTGGTTAAGTCCAGCGTCGAATAAAAACGAGCGGTACCCAGCCGATCAAGCAACTCGTCAACCCGCGGCATTGGATAGGCGTCAAACTTCGACACCGCATTCAGCTTGCGATAATCCACACAGAACCGAACCGAGCCGTCTGTTTTCGGTACCAAAACGATCGGGCTCGCCCAGTCACTGTGGGATTCTTCTATTACTCCCATCTCTAACATTGCCTCTAATTCTGACTGAACCACTTTTTTTTTTGTGTTCCGGCAAACAATATGGCCGGCTGCGCACTACGACACCCGGCTCCGTCTCAATATGGTGCTGGATGAGATTGGTTCGCCCGGGCAGGGGCGAGAACACGCCTGCAAACTCCTTTTGCAACCTGGCTACATCGGTGAGCTGGGAGGGCGAGAGGTGATCTCCCCCAGGGGCCAGAGTGAGTGACTGGATTTTGGTGATCACCTCTGGCCCGAGATCGTCCTCGCCACTTACCGCCGTCGCCAGCATCACCGGCTCCACCTCGCTCCATTTTTTAAGGAGATTGAGGTGGTAGATTTGACGTGCCCCGCTCCGGTCCGTTCGAACCACCTCATAATTGAGATCCCCTACCCGCCGTGTGACCTCGAAAGGTCCTTGCCACTTGGCGAGTAATTTAGAGCTAGAAGTGGGGAGCAATACAAGTACTTTATCTCCCGGAGCAAACTTGCGTAATCTGGTCCCCCGATTGTATAGCCGGCTTTGCTTGTCCTGGGCCTGTAACAAATTCTCCATGGAGAGCTGCCCCAAGGTGTGGAGCTTTGTTCTCAGGTCCAGCACATGCTGAATTTCGTTTTTGCTCTCCGAAGGTCCCTCCTCCCAAGTCTCCCTCAGGACGTCCAAGACCCCGCGGGGCTGGCGCCCATACAGGAGCTCGAAGGGGGAAAACCCCGTGAAGGCTTGCGGGACCTCCCGCACAGCGAACAAAAGGGGTTCCAGCCATTTGTCCCAATTTTTGGCGTCTTCGTGAACGTACTTTCGAATCGTTGTTTTTAACGTACGATTAAATCGTTCCACCAAGCCGTCCGTTTGTGGGTGATAGACGCTGGTGCGAACCGACTTAATTCCCAATAATTCGTAAAGTTCGCGAATGGTTCGTGACATAAACGCCGTGCCCTGATCGGTGAGAATCTCTTTTGGGATTCCCACCCGGGAGATCATACTGAACAGAGTCTCCGCTACACTTTTTGCGGAAATGTTGCGGAGGGCCACTGCCTCCGGGTATCGGGTTGCATAATCCACTAGAACTAATGCAAACCGATGCCCTCGTGCCGACCGTTCCAATGGCCCGATGAGGTCCATACCAATTCTCTCGAAGGGGACCTGCATTAGCGGAAGGGGGCGCAAAGGCGCTTTTGGGGAGGCCGGAGGATTCACTAGCTGACATTCACGACAAGCCGCACACCACCGGCGTACATTCTCGTGAATGCCCGGCCAAAAAAAACGGGTCATTAAACGGTTCAGTGTTGCTGCCTGACCCAGATGCCCTGCCATAGGATTACAATGAGCCACCTGGAAAAGCATTTCCCGATGGCTTTTTGGTACCAACAACTGGGTTGTATCTTGTTTTGACTAAGCGTCCTGGGTCACTCGATACAACCTATCCTTTAAGATAGCAAAATAGGGATAGGAAGGGGGCCGTGCGGACTGGAGAGGCTGGCTGTCAATGGAACGGACCTGATCAAACGTGTTTTTTAGTGACGCGTCCTGAGACTGCTCCAGGGGAAAATCATCACGCTCCGTGAGGACTAGCCTCTCGACCGCGTTCCGTTACCCTGGTGCCGCATCCGTGGGTCCTGGCTCCGCCTCCCCCGTTCGCACGGCCGCCTCTCTCCCCGGCTTCGCTTTTCCGCAGGAGGCATCCACACACAAAACTCCCAATAAAACTTTAAACGCTGGCCAATTAGTTCCCAAAATCAGCGGATGCCAGAGGTGGGGGTTAACGGCCACCTCCACATTATGCTTTTGCCCCCGAAATTGGATAGTTAACAGTACTACTGGGTATTTCACCACGTCCCCATGTACACACCTTACCCGAACCATGCAGCTCTTATCCAATGCCTCGGGCTGGATTAGGCTTTGATGGATCGAGGTTTGGTTACATCCTGAATCCACCAAAGCCCAATAAGTACCCCCCTTAATACTCACAGGTATTTGGTACCCGCCAGCCTGATCGGGGGCAGCCTGTGGGGCGTCCGGAACCCGGACCAGTGTCCCCACCTCCATTACTGGACAACGATCGATAAAGTGGCCCGGGTCCCCACTACGCCAACAGGCCGGCCCAGGCTTCCCAAGGAATTCCCAAGGGACAAGGAATTGGCGTGGAGACCCCGGGGGAACGGGAATTGACGCGGAGCTCGGGCTGGCTGACCCCGCCTCCCTGGCATGGGCTCTCACAGCCGCCGACTCCGGTGCCGGTCCTCCCCTCCATCGGGGCTGGGCCTTGGGTCGCACGCCGGCATGGGACCTAGGGAGAAAAGTAGGGGGAGAAAAGAAGAGGAAGAGGGGAGAGAGAGAGAGACGGACGGTAGGGTTTTGCCAACCCCGTGGCACGCCACCATCTGGTCCTCGGCGAGTTGGATGGCCAGGTCCAGCGACGCCGGGCGGTGGCACTGGACCCACTGGACCCAAATGAACTGTTCCAGCACCACGCGGTCGATGATCTGCTCGACGTCGCTTTCCCCGGCCAACAGCCATCTGCGGCAGGCGTCCCGGAGCTGGTGAGCTTAGCGATCGGAAGCGCTGGCGGTGCTGCTCGGGGCTCCGGCCGACCCGCTGGAGGATGGCTCGATTCAGGTCGTCATAGACCAGGAGGTTCTGGACTGGCAGCTGCTGCGCCGCCAACTGCGCCTCCCCGGTTAGCAGGGGGATGAGGCGCACTGGCCAGTCCGTCTGGGGCCACCCACATGCCTCTGCGGTCTTCTCGAACAAGTCGAGGAACGCCTCCGGGTCGTCCTGCGGCCCCATCTTCTGTACCGGCATGTGGGTGGGCGGGGCCGGAGCCGTTGGAATCCCCCCGGCCCGAACCTCCCGGTCCATCCAGCTCCGGAACAGCTCGCGGTCCTCCTGCTGGTTCTGGACGAGGGCACAGAAACATCTTTCCTGGTCCGCCCTCATGTCCAGCAGCGCTTCATGGTGTTCCTGGTGGAGTCCCCCGAGCGAATGGATGACATCCGCAAATGGCGATCCTGTCGGTGAGGACATGATGGCAGCGGCAATCCGGCTTCCTTCCCGGGTTTCGGCACCAGTGTAACAAGGTTCGTAAGAAGGAAGGAAGCGGACAGGGTTGGCTCGTGAAGACTAGGGTAATTTATTAAACAGATAAACTTAAACAGGTGCGCACTCTGTGCCTCTTCGGTACATCAACTCTCTCGGATGTCTCAGTGTTCACTCTCAGTATTCGTTCTGGCTGTCTCCCGATCACAGACCATGCGCCCGAGTCTCCACTCCGTCTCTCTCCTCAAGCTCCCGCTCCACGGTGGCTTTATTGGGTCTCTCCACGTCAATTACTGCAATCAGACACAGGTGTTCCTCATTTTGCACTTGACCCACTGTCTCCTGAGTCTTTCTCCCGCTGCAGACTTCGCTGAACCACGCCCCCCTCGCCACAATGTCCCATGTCTCAATAAAGCTGCAGTAATATGGTTTCATATGAGGTGTGCATGTAGTATGGGATGTCCTATATAAGAACTGACCATTCATTTCTTATACTTATTAGAAACCTGGTGTTTATACCCCTCTAAATCGAATAATGTCCCATATTTCAAAAATGCTGCAGTAATATGGTTTCATATGAGGTGTGCATATAGTATGGGACGTCCCATAAAAGAACTGACCATTCATTTCTTGTACTTATTAGAAATGGTGTCTTTATAGTCCTCAAAATGTATTAATGTCCCATATCTCAAAAATGCTGCAGTAATATGGTTTCATATGAGGTGTGGATGTAGTATGGGATGTCCTGTATAAGAACTGACCAATCATTTCTTGTACTTATTAGAAATGGTGTCTTTATAGTCCTCAAAATGTATTAATGTCCCATATCTCAAAAAAGCTGCAGTAATTTGGTTTCATATGAGGTGTGCATGTAGTATGGGATGTCCTGTATAAGAACTGACCATTAATTTCTTGTACTTATTAGAAATGGTGTCTTTATACCCCTCAAAATGTATTAATGTCCCATATCTCAAAAATGCTGCAGTAATATGGTTTCATATGAGGTGTGCATGTAGTATTGGATGTCCTATATAAGGAACTGACCATTCATTTCTTGTACTTATTATAAATGGTGTCTTTATAGTCCTCAAAATGTATTAATGTCCCATATCTCAAAAATGCTGCAGTAATATGGTTTCATATGAGGTGTGCATGTAGTATGGGATGTCCCATATAAGAACTGACCATTAATTTCTTGTACTTATTAGAAACCTGGTATTTATACCCCTCTAAATCGAATAATGTCCCATATCTCAAAAATGCTGCAGTAATATGGTTTCATTATGAGGTGTGCATATAGTATGGGATGTCCTGTATAAGAACTGACCATTAATTTCTTGTACTTATTAGAAATGGTGTCTTTATACCCCTCTAAATGTAATAATGTCCCATATCTCAAAAATGCTGCAGTAATATGGTTTCATATGAGGTGTGCATGTAGTATGGGATGTCCTATATAAGAACTGACCATTAATTTCTTGTACTTATAAGAAACCTGGTGTTTATACCCCTCTAAATCGAATAATGTCCCATATCTCAAAAATGCTGCAGTAATATGGTTTCATATGAGGTGTGCATGTAGTATGGGACGTCCCATATAAGAACTGACCATTCATTTCTTGTACTTATTAGAAACCTGGTGTTTATACCCCTCTAAATCGAAAAATGTCCCATATCTCAAAAATGCCGCAGTAATATGGTTTCATATGAGGTGTGCATGTAGTATGGGACGTCCCATATAAGAACTGACCATTCATTTCTTGTACTTATTAGAAATGGTGTCTTTATAGTCCTCAAAATGTATTAATGTCCCATATCTCAAAAATGCTGCAGTAATATGGTTTCATATGAGGTGTGCATATAGTATGGGATGTCCTGTATAAGAACTGACCATTCATTTCTTGTACTTATTAGAAATGGTGTCTTTATAGTCCTCAAAATGTATTAATGTCCCATATCTCAAAAATGCTGCAGTAATATGGTTTCATATGAGGTGTGCATATAGTATGGGATGTCCTGTATAAGAACTGACCATTCATTTCTTGTACTTATTAGAAATGGTGTCTTTATAGTCCTCAAAATGTATTAATGTCCCATATCTCAAAAATGCTGCAGTAATATGGTTTCATATGAGGTGTGCATATAGTATGGGACGTCCTATATATGAACTGACCATTCATTTCTTGTACTTATTAGAAACCTGGTGTTTATACCCCTCTAAATCGAATAATGTCCCATATCTCTTTTTCTATGAATCTTGCAATGATTTGAAAGGTAGAAAAATATAGTAATACAGAACCGTCAAAGACAAGAATAAATTTAATCTCTTTTCATTTTTCGTGAAAAGATCATAAAAAATGTCCTTATATCTCAGTTCTGGGCGACTAGAAGAAAAGCGCTCTAAAAGCGCGTCCCCTTTGTGTTGTTCCTGTGACTACCGTAATCATTGTAATACACGCGCACCAAAATTTCAATCGCGGCTGGCTTGACCGAAGTATTGCTAGACCCGTGTAGGTACCGTGTCTCTCTGCAGTCTCGGCGGAGGTGAGGCGCTGCTGGAGCGTGTGCAGCTCGTGCGCATCCGGTGCGTCCCAGCTCTGCAGCAGCGAGAACATCTGCGCGAACGAGCGAGGAAAGCCCTCGCGCAGCAGCTCCACGCAAACATTCTGACGCAGAGGCGTCGTGAACCTCGAGAGACATTCAACAATGAAAGCATTTCAAACAATCATCTTATATTTATAACAATCACGTTATAAATCCACAGATGAGATCTTACTCTGCAGCTGGATGGACGGGATTCTCCTTCATACATTCCGGGACGGACCTAAACTTAATCAAAAACAGTCTGGAGATCAGTCAGTGTTGCAGGGCAAACTGTTTCGGGTTTTAGCGTCGATAAGCAGAGCTTACGTGGACGTCGGTGTTTCTCTGTGTTTATGGGGATCGTAGATGTCTGGGAGGAGAGGAGTCCTCGAGCCGCTCACCGCTGCTGAAGACATGCTGCTGATTAGCAAACCTTTGGACACATTTAAAACACGTTACGTTTGAGTTAACAACAACGTGTGTGAAAGCGAATTATTGTAAACAGACACGAGGAGGCTTATTTAGCGCCCACAAAAGCGGCGATTTACCTGGTGGTCAGATTTGTGACTCTTCTGTAACTTGATAACGTCAAACAGAATAGAGTTCCGTTGCCACAGCGACCAAACTACTCACTTCCGCACAACTGTCTCTCTGTATATTATATTATAATATTATTTTAATTTGAAGATCGCCACAAAGAGCATTTAGAGTCTGATACAGAACTGAAAGTTACCGGAACCCTTTGACCTGAAGGGAACCCTTTTTAGGTCAACCACAATTGATTTGAAAATTCCTTGACATTTCCATGTTTTCATGACCCCGAGAATGAATCCTGTACGTAACGACATTTTTCTTTTCTTATTATTAAAGTTATGAAATATTCAGAAAATGTAATATGAAATGTAATATGTAATATCTAGAAAAGCGCAATACAAATCATTACAGATAACGGAATGATTTATAGTCGTGAAATGTAAGCAAACTGATTAATTTACTTTAACTTTTAACTAATCATATTACCGCGCTCAACTTTTTTTTGTACCCATAATTCATGATATTTCTGTTACATTATCTTCAGCCACATTAATGTTGCTTGACCTTCCCCTGGCGACCACACGAGGCCGCTGTATAGGCTACTGCGTTCATTTACTCAGCTGATACTTTTCATTTCCTTTTTCTTTTTAACTTAGAGCTGTTCAGTTGTGGCCATGTTCATCATCCATTGACTCATTATCTCCCAGAATGCTTAGATCTCTGGCACAAGCTACATTTAGTTGAGTTCTTACTTTAAATTTAAAACACATCTAGATCAGTCTATGCCTAGATAGTAGATTTGGGTGGAGGCACTGTGTCGCTCTCACCGGATGTAGTTTGTGGCGCGCGTGGGACTGAAATGCACTTCAGAAAGATGTCTGTGTTCTCCTGCTTCTTCAGGTAGGGAAAGTACAGAAACACACATTAATTTATATGACTATCACAGGTAACCATATGATACAATGATCGGCCTATATATATTAGTTTTTGTAATGCGCTGACTGCCACTTAATTGGGATAATAGTTACTTTTTGGTCAACAAAGTGTGCAATATTATCACCAAGGGCTGGATATATAGCATATATTATAAAATGTACCAACACAATGAATGAGTAATTCTACAGAGTTCACACTAAGTGCAAATAGCCCGCCTTGTTGGCAAAGCCTAATTACAGTAACCTTGCCCACTAACGTGTGATTGGGATAGTCAACACTAAAAACACTCTCATTGAGCATCAGTTTCAGTGGTGTAGAATAGATGGAAAGGTGTGAGCTTTTTGACGCAATCGGCCCGAGTTCGAATCCGCCTTTTGCCAAACATTTTTCTCCATTTTCAAATCTCATATCGCATCGGAAAAGGCATTTAATTAAAATAAAATTGAAGGAAATAGTTAAAAAAATTAAAATAAAATAATCGGTAGGGTAGGTGTAGGGAGGGCTTTATTATCCCAATAAGGTGACATCTATTTAATAATTTGAATTAAAACTATAATTTACACACAATACATTATTGTTGCATACTGTTTTATAATGTTCTACAATACTGAGGTGCAGATAATTGCCACTAGTTGCAATAAGTAGTATAATTAGCAGAAAATCTTGCTATTTTAACATAGTGTAAATATAATCTATAGCTATTTGCACTTTGTATAAATAGCATATCTTAAAAAAATACTGCCATTTTCACTGAGTGTAAATAGCATCTATTGTTATTTTCACTCAGTGCAAATAGCCGCTGCCTTTATTTCCTAAAGGCGTTAGGCATGTTTTACAGCCCTTTCTTTAAAGTGATTTAAACAGAAGGTTTGGTAATTTAAAATAATTTCTGAATCAGACTAAACATCTTTTTCGAGGACTCAGTTCAAAATATCTGATTCAGTTTTGTTGCATCATCAGTGAAAATGTTCACAGAAGGCTATGAGCTTCAAAAGCTTATTTTCAAGTTCTGTTAACTTATAGTCGTAAGTGCATCATACAGTAAGGCCTTTTCTGCACAGGTGCTATGTGTGAACAAAATCATTAGATGAATGGTTGGAGCATGTACACTGTCAAATGTCTGTTGTTGTAGAGTTTGAGCTAGTTGAATTTCAAGTCAAGGCACATTTATTTATATGAGCGTACAAAGACAAATATTGGTATTGCTTTATTTAGAAATTTTAGAAGTGGTTCTTACTAATAAAGTAATAATGAAAATGAGATCAACTCTTTTAGGTGAAAAGTCTGAACATAAAGAGCGTATGCAATTACTCCAATATGATCTGGGCATCTAAAGTCTTCATGATTATCTTTGTTGTGGAGTTTTAAATTAGTAGTTTTTACTGTTGCACTGGACACAACCAACGCATTACATGATAGAGCTGCTTTGCCTCTGAGGAGATGAAGAAATGACTTATCAAAATTGCTAGAAGAGTCATTCAAAGTGTGAGCAAGTCTCTCTGGTAGGATGTATATATTTGTGTTTAGAGTTCACAATAATTAACTTTCAAATAATCTCCCATGTCGGATGGAATGCATGAAAAAAGGCTAGGAAACAATTTGGGGGATGAAAATGTATATATTTTCCTGATAGCCTTTATTCTGTGGATTTTAAGGGCTCTAATTAAATTTGGAGACTTAATTACTCCATGCCATTAAATAAAAGCAAACCTTCTTCACAGTTATGCACACAGACTGTAGACCTTTATTATTGAGAACTAGGTAGCATAAAAATGACCACCCTAAATGAAAACCCTATTTAGTCAAGGTCAGTTTCTATTAGTGGCCTAATTTTTATGAGATGGGTGGCTCAAGCTAAACTTTCATCTTTAAGTCAATTAGTGGATAATTTAAACTTAGCTGCTTATCTCTCCATCCTCATGAACCTGGGAGGAAATCAGCAACTTCCCCTTTTTGTCATTCAGGTTTAATTCCATTGTCTTTATCAGATCAGCACTGGTTGAATGAGAGGTAACTTGGGTCCAGACTCATTGCTCTGCTTCCACAAGCTGTGAACCATAACGAACCCAAAGAACCGTCCCAAGACTATAACAGACTGTCATTTATGCCGTTTGGTGTGTGTGTTCGAGTGTGACGGTGGGTTGAAGGCCAAGGCATGAAAGAGGGCCACCATTTCACCCCTTTAGTCACTTGTGAACAAGCCGTAGGGTGAGAAAATAAAGACTGGCCGTGGATTGGCTGTGCAGTGATAAACCCACTATGTGACCACTTTTAGTAGCTCCACCCATCATGCCACCCTAGAAGGTCTTTCAGTGCATGAGCTGCCATTCAGTGGTCTGACGGCTGAATAATGTGGTGAAAAATAGGATTATCATTGCTGAATGTGCACCGTTTTGGTTGTAAAGACATGCTTGCAGAGATGAGCATCTCTGATTACATTCAATGTATTCAAAAGGTCTCCATGTTAAGGCAAAGGGTAAATACTGTACAAATATAGACTTTCTACTTAAACATTTCACATTTAATTCAATGTGTTACTTCTCATTTATTTTGACTGAAACCAAATTTTGTTCAGTGCAGAGCAAGCAAGCCAAGTTCATGTTTATGAATATTGTTTATATTTCATGGCATTCTTTACTTTTAGTCATTTAGCAGACGCTTTTATCCAAAGCAACTTACAAATAAGAAAACGTCGCTAAAATTAAAAGTTAAAACTATAAATATTATACACATTTAAGAAATTTTTTTTTTTAAATAAAAATGACAAATGCATAAAACAACATTTCAAAACTAAACATTTAAATGAAAACAAAATAAAAAAATAAAAAAAAAATAATAATAATTCTATAACAATAAATACACTAAAATAACATAACAAAAACAAATAAATAACTAATAATAATAATTTACATTTATAATAAACATGGAGTGCAACAATTTTCACTCAGTAAATTTCACAAACTATTACAAAGAAACCGCAAAGTAACAATGAAGTAGACTAGAAATATTAAAGTATAAAGACAAAAATAGTATTTATTTACACAGATTTGAAAAATATTTTTATATAAATATTATACAAATATAGTGCAATTCCATGATAGTTCGCAATTATCCAACAATATTAGATCTATCTTAGAAAACAAAACCAAAATGATAAAAAAGTTTGTAAAAAAAAAAAGGTGATCAACAAATGTAATGTGTAGTGAGAATGCATCACAGGACCAATAGTGTGAGTGACAGACCTGGGCCATCGAGTCATACTTCTCTTTCAGCCTTGCATTCTCATTCACATTATTTATTATACTGATCTCCCACTATATCTTAGAGCTTCATTGCTCATGTACAAAGGCATATATATTAGTCACAACTTTCAGGCTGACCCCGTCTTTGTTTCAGAGTCCAGGTGGCATTTCATGAGTGATTCTGGGTGCTCCTTTTGTTCAGGGCTTCCAGTGTGTGCCAAGAAGACTGGGTAGATTTCCATAGGCAGCTGACCCATGAGCATGGGGCCCAATACAAAGCAGGATTTATGAGGCCGTGGAGAGGAGGCAGAGCAAACCCCAAACTAACAGTTCACTTACAGATCATTCAAAACAAATACAATGAGGCTCAGTCAAGTTTCATTTATAAATTGTATTAAAGGAAAAAAAAACTAAATTATTCATAAAAATACTGATACAAAATAAAACTGCACTGAATAAGAATATTAAATGATGCTTAAATTAACTGAAGCAACTTTTTGTAAATTGCATTCTCAATTCTGTTTGGAAGCATCAGTGCAAAATTTAGACTTTTTGGAAAAATTGAACATAAATTCCATGGCATTTACTTAAAATATGGACGCCGGCTTATGTATAAAATATAAAGTGCATGGTGATTGTAGTTATAGAAATTGCTTATTGCTATTTAATGTAACTGTGACCCATCTAATAGTATGTACGGTAACTTTAACTCTCATGAAGAATTGCATTTAGAAGCAATAAATCCAATTTTATGCAACATGAAATCACATATGGACTAGTGACATGTTTTTGTACATCCTGAAATAAACAAGAAATAAATAATTAAGAGTTTAACTTCAATGGAACTTTTATATGCAGGACTTTAAACACTGGAGCTGCTGTGCCTTTGTAGATGTTTAGGCCATTAGGGGGAGACGTTAGCCTGATGGACGTCAGATGCTAGTCAGTTTATGCTTTTATCTCTAACAGTACTTTGTACAGTAAATTCATACAATTTAAACCACTTTACACTAAGGGAGAGCATAGATCAACTTGTTGTACAGTGATATTTTATAATGTTAGTTTTTAAATTGTAGTTTACAGTGGATCCCACAGAAAGCTTACAGCTCAATAAAGAGGTCTACATTTGATTACATGTGAGAAATACAGCTTGTCGTGTTTTTATATCAACACAGAAAAGAGCTTGTTCTTTCTTTATTGCTGTGGCTTTACACCCGACTGAGTTGGATTCATTACAGCTGTACCATTTTAACAAGCGTAGCACAAATGCTGGCATCATCCTTTTCCACACGTGTGTTAGATTTTACTACAAAGTGCCCTGTTTGTATATTTGCTTTTAACCTTGTTTTATTTGAGTCAGCATGACATAACATTTTTGAGTTTACAGTTGACTCTTAAAACAAGCTAAATTGACTTTTCGGTTAATTAGATTGGTTATTTGTATCTCTTTGACATTAAGGACATTTTATCTGTTTTGAACCGTGACAAAATAATAATATGATCGAGTTTAGTGTTTCTCAACCCCTCTGACCTTAGGGCTTCTAGGAACAGATCAGATAATGTTGCATAATCTGTATTTATTCAGTGACCCCAAAAGTATCTGGCCATTTATTCCACATGTGTATGAAAATCAATTGTGAATGTCTGCATTAGATATAAAATCTCAAAGCATGTGGCATTTGGCTTAAAGGGAAACCCAGGTAAAAAAAAAAAAACACTTCCATAAGTGCTCTATTTTCACGCACTAATTTTGTACTTAATATATAAAAAATTATTTAGTACTTCGTAAGATCAACTAAATGTACTCAACTGTGCTATTTTGGGACACCATAATTAACTAAAATGCGCTTTTAACATACTTTGTATTTAAACATTTATTTAGTAGGGAATAGGGATGGACAATATCTTAATGTTTGCGAAATACAGGTAAACATTTTTCCCGATAAAGTCGAAGAAGAATAATTTTTTATTTGTCACATATACAATTATACAGAGTATAACCAGCAGTGAAATGTGTTCTCTGCATTTAACCCATCCAAGTGCACACACACCTGGAGCAGTGGGCGGCACCCGGGGAGCAGTTGGGGGTTCGGTGCCTTGCTCAAGGGTCTCACCTCAGTCGCGGACAATTCCTGTCGGAGCCGAGATTCGAACCCACAACCTCCGGTTACAAGTCCGATGCTCTATCCATTAGAGCCACGACTGATACTAGTGTTGTCATGGTACCAAAATTTCTGTATTCGGTACTATACCAGTGAAAATCCACGGTTCTCTGTAACAATTAAGGTACCAAAGGAAAACACAAAAACATGATAATTAAAAAACAGACTATTTTTATTAATAAAGTATTATTTTTTTTTTTTACAAAAATCAATGTCATTATTTGGGCTTATTTAAAATTGTGTTTCAGGTTTTAAATAAGTAATAAAGTAATACAAGTATGGAAAACTAGCAAACAAGTTTTACCCAAATTTAATTTGTGTTTTAATTTGTCACTTACATTGTTTGGTAAATAAAGGGGATTTACAATTAAAATTAAAACACGCAAAAAATATTGAGTGATTTATTAGAAAACACATTTTTATTAATTTTTTAAACAGTAGTAATAGTAGTAGTATCAAATACATTCTAATAAATAGTAGTAGCCTAATATATTTCTGGCACAATGTCTAAACCAAACTTTTATTTTGACGGGTTGCCGTGAGAGTGCCTAGAGACTCGCAGAACATGCGATTCATATTTGAATCAATTTTGCAACTTAATGTTTACAGATAATGTTACTAGTACATATTGCGAATTGAATTAAGTGTAATGACCTACTTTGTATTAATTCATCCAACCCGTGACAGATTTCATGACATTCCGTGTTAAACTGTAAATTCCGTTTTTTTAATTAGGTTCCGCGATTCCGTCCGCGTTTTCTGCGTCGCGGAAATCAAACGGCCTCACATCTAGAACTGGGTTGACCGGAGTCCTCGGTACCACCGGTACTTTAAAATACCTGGTACCGTGACATTGTCATTTTTTTAGTACTGACTTGGTACCGAAGTACAGAGTCTTTTGACAACACTACCAGACACAGTTCTGCATGTGTATAAGCCTGTTTAAAAACATGTTGTTCAACAAAGATAATATTTATTGACATGCTTTTTCTCCAAATTAACTTAACATAGTCGAGTATTTTAAATACTTCTTTTTGTGACCAGAGGGGTTTCATATCACAGAATGATAGTATTACATACAGTGATAAAGCCTATGTCAATTAGCATTGCATTATAAATATATTTTCCCAATAAAAATATCCAAGATTGCTTGAAGAACACAGATAAACCCTATATTTTGTGCAATCGTATGTTTATTATCTTCAAGTTTCATTAGTTAAAATTTCACTACCTCCATTGTGCGTTTTATTCAGCAATAACTAAATACCTTTGTCAGTTTTAGGGATTTATTAGTGTTGTCAGGAGTATTACTTCTGCTATTTAGTTACCACTTGTAGTACACTTGAACCCATCATTCATACACCAGTACACTCAAGTGAACTACAAGTGGTGACTAAATACATTTCTTAAATACAAAGATAGTGTGTTAAAAGCACATTTTAGTTCATACCTATGGTGTCCCAAATAGCACAGTTGAGTACAATTAGTTGATCTTAAGAAGTACCAAGCGGCAACCTCCCGCTCCCTCTCGTGAAGCCAACACGGAAGTAACTTAAACTGCAATTCATCAACGGGCCGCTGGAGGCTGGCTGCAAAAGGGAGTCAATCCCATAGACTCCCCATGTTAAAATGCCAAACTTTACAGCAGAAAAAAACATGTTTACAGCCTGGTGTAAAAAAATATTTTGATCTATATAGCTAATTTTGCCCTTCATGACAACTGTGAGGGGGGCGATTTTTTTTTTAACTCATCCATTTAAGTTATATTAAACCTTAAAGTTCTGCATAATTAAGGGCGTGGCCACTTGAGTGACAGGTGGATTACCACTGCTGTCACCACTGTCGCGCTTGTTGGACGTGGTTTCAGCAACCAGCTCCACCCACCTCCCGCCTTTTTGCACATTTTCGATTATCCGGGAGTGATGCGCATCTAAGATGGCGACGGCTGTCTCCGCCCACTTTGAGCTTCAAAAATGCTCTTCAGAAACCTACGGGTGACATCCGGGACACTACGTCCATGTGTTTTACTGACTATGAGAAGTACTAAAGAATAATTCTTAGTATATTAAGTACAAAATTAGTTCACAAAAATAGAGCACTTTAAGTACATTATGGAAGTGTGCTTTTTTCAACCGGGTAGTTCACCCATAAATTAAAATGTCATAATTCACTCACCCTCATGTTGTTCCAAACCTGTGTGAGTTTCTTTATGTTTCTGAACACAAAATAAGATATTTTGAAAAATGTTGGTAAGCAAACAGTTGATTATCTCCACTGACTTCCATAGATGGGGAAAAATGACTATGGAAGTCATTGGAAAAGCAGAAACTGTTTGGTTTACACATCCTTCAAAATATCTTCTTTTGTGTTCATCAAAAGAAATAAACTCACACAGGTTTGGAACAACATGAGGGTGAGTGAATTATGACATTTTACAAAATAAAGTTTGTTAGGTTTCAAATTGTAAAACAATAGAATCTGTTGAATAGGATTTACTTGGAAGCCCCGATCATCTCTGACTTAACAGAAAACGGCAATGAAATTGGCTAGTGGATTTTGCATACCTGAGCCACTCCTCGTGCATACGGGTATAAAAGGGCGACAGGTGCTTCCACTGATTAGATTTTTGCTTCAGAGCCGAGTGGATGAGAAGAGTGCTGATCTCCACAAAGCCTTTCATCTTGTTCCTGGTTGGCGTAAGGGCGCGATCAGCGGAGTCCCTCTCATGAGCGATTCCCCTGGGCACTTCAACTAAGAGAGCAAATTCTAAAAGAGCAAATCACGGACGATCGCGTCTTTTTCAAGATGCCGTTTCGTTCGTGTCCTTCTGGTTGCGGTCGTTTCCTGTCTGCGGATGACGGACATGATCGTTGTATTCAGTGTCTGGGCATCCAACGCGCTGAAGATGCTTTCGTGGATGACTCATGCGCCTGTTGTGGGCGTATGAGCATGATTTCGCTGCAATCTCGCCTTTCCTTTCTGAAAGGATTGGCACCCTCTGCCACCACCCGTGCTGGTCTCTCTGCGAGAAGAGGATCACCGGCTGGCGCTCTGGGAGATCTGAGGGTTACAGTAAGAGCCTCTCCGCCGGGTACGCCCCCACGGACCTCTTACTCCTCACACAGCGAACATCCCGTCCGGTTCCCGGGTGATTTCGCTGGTTTTGGGTTCACGTCTTCTGAGGATGAAGGTGTTGTGGGGCTGCGCCCCTCGGGTGTTGTCGCCACCGCCGCACCGGACCCAGAGCTGACGGCCATGCTTGCCCAGGCAGCCGTGAGTATCGGGCTGGAGGTCAACAGACCGCCCAGTCCCGAGCCCTCGCGGCTGGATGATTGGTTTCTCGGTGCGGGGCACGGCTCACAACTGCGCCCTACCCCGGTGCATTTCTTCCCGGAGGTGCATGAGGAGCTGACGAAGTCGTGGATGACCCCTTTCACGGCCAGAAGCCGCTAGTCCGCCTCCTCCATCCTCACTACCCTCGACAGCGGGGCGGCCAGGGGGTACGCGGGCATTCCCCAGGTGGAGAGAGCGATCGCGGTGCTCCTGTGCCCACGGAACGCCGCCACTTGGAGGAACCATCCGCGTCTCCCGTCCAAGGCCTGTAAGCTGACAGCTGCTCTCGCGGCCAAAGCTTATAGTGCTGCGGGCCAGGCAGCCTCCACCCTGCACGCCATGGCTATCCTGCAGGTTCACCAAGCCAAGGCACTCAAACAGGTGCACAAGGGTAGTACCAACCCGGGGTTGATGCAGGAGCTGCGCACGGCGACTGACTTCGCCCTACGAGCGACAAAATTTACAGCACGATGTCCACCATGGTGGTCCAGGAGTCCTCCCACTGCCAGCTGTACTTTTCCCTGACCGAGGGCCCCCTCGGCACAGACGCACTGGCACACAGCTGGCCTCGGGTCTTACGCAAGTATGCGTTTCCCCCAGTGAGCCTACTCGCACAGACACTGTGCAAGCTCAGGGAGGACAAGGAGCAGGTATTGCTGGGCGGAGCAGTCTGACGCCATGCCCAGTACTGGTGTTAGCTCGCCTGGGTCTCCGGTCCGTCCCTGTACTGGGCTAGGTGTCTGTATGGCCTGATTCCCCTTCGGGTAATCCCATATGTGTATTCTTCCACGGTAAGGTTTCCCTCACGATAAACCCGTGTCTTTTCTTTGACAGAGCTTCAGTCAGGTTCTGCTGGCAGCCCTCCTCCCTACTCCTAGGTAGGATCTGCCCCAGAGACCAGTCGTAGGTAGTACTGCCCCAAGCCTGGGCCAGTCCATATCAGTGTCTCCACATGTTACCTCCCTTCAGGCAGGATGTGGCCTCTGTAGCGCCCTTCTCCAGAAGGCTCGCTTCCCTGCCGTTACGGCAAGCTGTAACAACAAATAGGAAAGACCTGAAGCCGTTTTTCACTGAAGGTCAAAATCCATTCCGATTTCCGTGGGGAAAAGAACAACGGCTTGGCTATCTCCAGCAGCGATGTACTCAGTGGTCCCGGTGGGCACCAAGGTTAGCGAATTTGCGCTGGGGTGGTAGAAAAGTTAGAACCACTTGCATGGCATTTGTCTGTCACGTGCTCGCTTGTCAACATCTGCATGCCACAAGGTTGTGACGGGGTTCAGCTTGTGGCACTTTCCAAAGCACCCCTATGTCATCACGATATAACTCGTAGTGACCGACAGATAGGGAACGTCTAGGTTACGTACATAACCATGTCCCCATGCCACAATCTTGAACCATCGCTGGTTGCCAGGGACTCGTCTCGGCTCCTCAGCGTAAAGCCTAATCAGTGGACGCTCCTGTCGCCCTTTTATACCCGTATGCACGGGGAGTGGCTCAGGTATGCAAAATCCACTAGCCAATTTCATTGGCGTTTTCTCTTAAGTCAGAGATGATCGGGGCTTCCAAGTAAATCCCATATGTCGTCACAAAATAACGTCTCCGTTTCCTCCATCAGGGAAAGGGGGTTACGTACATAACCTAGACGTTTTTTTCATTTTGAATAGTATATCTATTGTTTTTTAGATTTAAAACCTAACATACATTTTTTATAAAGTGCTTTGTATTGTGACACAGAGACAAAATATTAGTTTACACTCAAAAATAAGAGATTGTTGATATAGTTGACAGAATTGCTTTTTCAGGCCAATGCTGCATTGCTACTGAAAATCTTACAATTGTATATATATTTTTATGCATTGCTAATGATGTATTCTACATCTCAGATGATTTGTCGTCAAAATAATATTTTCTAGCTGGCACAAATTGACAAAAAATGGCTTATAATAGTTTTGAGAAAGAAAAACAAGAGGAAGAAGAATGTGTTAACTAAATTGTGTACCATTGTTTTCCAGCAAAAATGTGTTAATTAATTTTTGGTGTTGCATGGTAGCTGTAGACAAAAAGTGTAAAAAAAAGTCATATTTCATTTAAAATGTATTTTGTAGTGCAAATAAAAATGATCATTATTTTGTGGCAAGGTGAGTAAATACCTGGAAAAACAATAGTTTTTGGGTTTACAAATGTACAAAAAGCTTACCTATAATTGACTATTCATATTACTCTCACAGGACAAAGTATTTTTTATAAGAAACCACATTAAAATGCAGATATATGGATATACTTTGTATTTTTGTTTTGTTTTAATTTGTTGAGCAACCAAAAGACAAAGCATTAACAAGACTTTAAATGCAGTCCAGTGACCTGGCTAGAACAGTAAAATAAAAGCAGTGCACTGGCCGTTTAGAAAGAAAGCAATAACTTTTGCCAGAGTTGCACAGAAAACTCGTTGAGCAAATTATGAGTGTTTGTCAGGGGTGTGATCTGCGTAAGACTGGTGATTGGACTGTCTGTTGTGACTGACAGCTTCAAGTAGACAGGGGTTTGCTTGCACAATGTGTTTTGGCCTGAAACAATAAACACATGTAATGAAGGTTGAGCAACTGCGCAGTAGGCTGTGTTCTCATGAAACACTGTCCAACTTACAGCCTTTAGTTCCTCTGAGATGCCCCCTGCACCCTCTGCAGTGTTGAGTCATCATCTTCGGTCAGTCCAAGACCTTGTCATCACAATGATGTTTTGAAGACTGAAAAGATAACAGGCTGATCTCTGGATGATTGCACACAGTGGGGTGATTAGTTTGTTCTTGTGATGTACTGAGGAGCTTGGCGTTATGTTGCGCGGCTTCTCATGTGAAATTTAAAAAGCTGCCTGCTATCGGAGGCTCATATTGAACACTTTCATATAATATCAGTTTGAACCCAGAGAATGGCAGTTTTGTCAGCTGTGAGAAAAAAGTTGGTTTGGTTTTATTTGGCAGTGAGTGGTCAATATATCTTGTTATTTCCTTGGGATGTAGTCCATAGTGAGAATTAGACAGTCTTTTGCTGTGGGTTTCTGGGCTGATTTAGGCCTGTTGTGGATAGCTGACTCTGAAGCTTTTTATATAATCATAATAATTCCTTACATTTCCTTATATTCTTTGGAGTGGTCAGTTCATAACAGTCACAGAAATGAGCTCATTTAACAAAATCTGCCGTCTACAGTTGATTTACAGGAGAATTTGACCTTTATAAGGGAAGTTTTTCAAACCTTATTAAATGCATGCATCTTCTTTAATGTAAAATTCATAAATGTAATCCATAATTTCCATGAGAATAACACATTATACGGCTATTACCAATCAAATAAAATCAATATCAACAAAATGACCTATGCTCTGTTGAAGTGGTATTTAGATGTATTTATACAGACTGTCCAATTCAGCTCAGAGGTGGCACGAATGCAGTTACAATTGCATAAATAAGCATGATTTTAAATATAAAAAACAAAACGATACTTTAAATATGAAACTGAAACAGCAAAAGTTCAATAAATCTCTTCAAACAGCGTATTCTTTCAAAAATTGAGCAAGTGAATAGGTAATTGAATTGTTAACTCAAATATATTTGTTAAAAAACAGGTTCTTTCAATAACAAAACACTGCGGTTGCTCAGAGATGGTTCGCTAAATAGTTGCAAAAGTTATTGGCAGTTGATAGTTGGCAAAATAGAGCAAAAACAGACACATTTGTGTTAACATTAATACTAACAAATGTTTTCACATTTGCAATAGTGTTGATATTCAGGAAAATGTGATATTGCTTAACTATATCAATATGATCTCATGATAATTCATACGTTTTTTTTATGTAAAATGTGGTTTTATAAAACGTACATTTACTTAAGTTTTTACAGGCACTAAAACGTACAATACAGACGTATTTTCAGCATGTAAACGTACAAAACTAACGTATTGAAGGCATCTAAATATGAATCCTCATTAATATTGAAATTGTGGGATTCATTTTATTATTAGCTGTTTTTAGTTGTCATATAAATTACCTTGTTTCTATGAGGCGCCGCCTAGGATTTAAATCAAACTTCGCTTATCAACACACAAAAAACACGTGCATATACACCTATAAACACTCGCACATACATATAAACTTCCATGCATATACACCTATAAACACTCGCACATACATATACACTTCTAAACACTCGCACATACATATAAACTTCCATGCATATACACCTATAAATATGCGCACATACATATAAACTTCCATGCATATACACTTCTAAACACTTGCACATACATATAAACTTCCATGCATATACACCTATAAACACGCGCACATACATATAAACTTCCATGCATATACACTTCTAAACACGCGCACATACATATAAACTTCCATGCATATACACTTCTAAACACTTGCACATACATATAAACTTCCATGCATATACACCTATAAACACGCGCACATACATATAAACTTCCATGCATATACACCTATAAACACTCGCACATACATATAAACTTCCATGCATATACACTTCTAAACACTCGCACATACATATAAACTTCCATGCATATACACCTATAAACATGCGCACATACATATAAACTTCCATGCATATACACCTATAAACACGCGCACATACATATAAACTTCCATGCATATACACCTATAAACACTCGCACATACATATAAACTCGCTGCACGCATACACACCCATACTTGGTTTCAGCTGAGTATATACGTGTATGCAAGTGATTTCATATGTAGATGTGCGTGAACTTTTCAGTGCAAACGGAAGGCATTTCAGTGTAAACGGAAGGCATTTCAGTGCAAACGGAAGGCATTTCAGTGTAAAAGGAAGGCATTTCAGTGTAAAAGGAAGCAGCGGCACTTCCGGCGGTATCTCCAGATGCCGGGACATTTGAAAATTGAAAATTCTTAACGTGGCTTAATGCATTAAAACAGTGTTTTTAAAAGACCAAACCCAACAAACACATTATTAATAAAGCATACGATGTATAGACAAGCAGATCCAGAATCAGAACGTAATGCGTTTAATTACGCGTAAAGCTTAAGGAATACGCTAACTTGGCTTGCAACGTTATGTGGGTGGGTCCTTCCCCAGAAAAAAAAAAATACTGGAGTATTTGACATTTTCTGTAGTCTGGTGCCTTTTAAAGAACGTGTCTATTCACACAAAGGGACAAATAACACGTTTAGTCTACGAAGTTTCAATGGCGTAAGAGGTAAAGCATATACCATCAGAGTTTGTAACGCGAGATACCCGAGTTCGCGTCCGCCTTTTTCCGAAATCATTCTCCCTCACATCTCTTATTATATTGGAAAGACAGTTGTTTTCAATAAAAAAATAAAATAAACAATCGAAAAGTTTAAATAAAGTATCGGGTAGGAGTGTATCGGGCAGCAGGTACGCTCAATTGTTTACTTTGCTGTTTCATTTCTATGGACTCTGAATGAGCCAAGTGCAATAGATTTGAGGAAGCAGCAGTGTGGAGGCTGTAGCTAAATGAAGTTTAATTTATTCATTTATCATTCGTCATGTCGTGTGGAATTGATTTGAATGACGGCGTTCTGAAAAGTGCACAGACATGAACGGGAGACGGTAAAAGTGGATCTCAAAAAGTCCAATAATGTTCCTGTCCCACCCACACAATGGTTCCGACGACCAAACGACATTATTATTAAAATACTATAGGCTACTAAATACATACTATGTACAGTACATAATTATTTATTATTAATAAAGTTTTTATTGCGTTTAGTATTTTAAAAACACTGTTTTAATGCATTAAGCCACGTACAAGCTTTTTAAAATTTCCGAGCATCTGGAGATTTGCCTAGTGGGCAAACTGACTGAATGTATTTTAATATATTTGCCAATATCTCGCCTTAAACAATACTTCTGATATTTACCTTACTGTACGTACAATAAGCCTACACAAGAATTTTACATGAAAAATTTAATTTGCAGAAATGTATTATTTAAATATTTGTGTACTGTACATCTCTATGAAGGGGCAAACAACTCACTGTAAATCCCTATAAATGTAATACAAGCTTTACAGTTTGACAATGTGTTATTTTAAAAGTATTTTGAAATAAAATACATCGGATATTTTAACCCAGTCGGTGGAATTGTCAGACGGTCCCTTAACCATCGAGCACAATATGCTTCAACATTTTCTCCAGTTTAAATTTACTGCTACAATACACGTTTAAAAATATAAACAATTCATATGCCACAACTTTATATCGACATCATTTTTTTTACCGCCAAACTCAATAAACACATTATTACACATTAAATCATGCTATACTGTACATAGTTTGATCTTATAATGTGTTTATTGGGTTTGGTCTTTTAAAAACACTGTTTTAATGCATTAAGCCACGTTAAGAATTTTCAATTTTCAAATGTCCCGGCATCTGGAGATACCGCCCCTTTTACACTGAAATGCCTTCCCTTTGCACTGAAAAGTTCACGCACATCTACATATGAAATCACTTGCATACACATATATACTCAGCTGAAAGCAAGTATGGGTGTGTATGCGTGCAGCGAGTTTATATGTATGTGCGCGTGTTTAGAAGTGTATATGCATGGAAGTTTATATGTATGTGCGCGTGTTTATAGGTGTATATGCATGGAAGTTTATATGTATGTGCGCGTGTTTAGAAGTGTATATGCATGGAAGTTTATATGTATGTGTGCGTGTTTATAGGTGTATATGCATGGAAGTTTATATGTATGTGCGCGTGTTTATAGGTGTATATGCATGGAAGTTTATATGTATGTGCGAGTGTTTAGAAGTGTATATGCATGGAAGTTTATATGTATGTGCGAGTGTTTATAGGTGTATATGCATGGAAGTTTATATGTATGTGCGCGTGTTTAGAAGTGTATATGCATGGAAGTTTATATGTATGTGCGAGTGTTTATAGGTGTATATGCATGGAAGTTTATATGTATGTGCGCGTGTTTAGAAGTGTATATGCATGGAAGTTTGTATGTGCGCGTGTTTATAGGTGTATATGCATGGAAGTTTATATGTATGTGCGAGTGTTTATAGGTGTATATGCATGGAAGTTTATATGTATGTGCGAGTGTTTATAGGTGTATATGCACGTGTTTTGTGTGTGTTGATAAGCGAAGTTTGATTTAAATCCTAGGCGGCGCCTCATATGTTTCCAATTGCATCATTAAATTGTTCACGTTTTGGTGTGTGATTTCTGCGGCCAGCTTGTTTTCAATAAAAGGCCTAACTTTACATAATGTTTAACAAGACTTAAATATAACCCTAAAAATAAATAACATTTTAAATGGTTTAACCTTTTACTTGTCATGTTTGTCATGGGCCACAAAAAGCGTTTTCACGACATGCTGTGACTGACAATAGAACTATAAAAAAAACACCAAAAACGCAACATAATTACGACATTAAACTATTTTTTTCATGGGCTGTAATCCATACGACTGTGAGGAACAGACCCAAATCCAAACCTTCATTCGGCGATCTTCATCTCCCATCCCGAGCAGCAAGTTATCCAGCGACCGTAAACGGCAAAGCCCACGCGCCACTGACTGACGCTCTCGCTCGTTATGAATTCAAATATTGCCGCTTCTAACGACATGTTTCACGGCCGGATAATCGAAAGATCATTGGCTCTCGCCTGCATTTCGTCACAGATTGCGACATGCCGAGTCATGGTGAATTGTGTTTGAATGATGGAAGGCAAGTACACACGTTTTTCACGAGTTCACTGAGCGAGAGGATTATGAAAATAATCGGGATAATATTTTGTTCAGCGATTAACAACATAAATTCTGATAAATAAAAACGTACAAAAATTTACGTTTTGTGCTTGTAAATGTTACGTATTAATACCTATGTATAAACATGAGACCAGGCTGACTATATCATATGATACAACTATAAAAGACAAATGCATTTATTAGCTCCATGTCTTGATTTTTGGATCATTATAATAGATTACATTATGCAGTAAAAGCATGCACTCTAAATGCACACCAGCACTGCATTTGTTATTCACACAGCTGTATTTTCCAAAGCGGTTTAAGTCAAGCGGTTTACAAAATCAATCCTTATTACCCCTGGTGTGCATGTCTTCATTTGCATGCTGAAGTATCCCTCAGTGCACTACAAATCAATGACATCAGCGATATACCACTCCCCCCACCTTCATCAACAGAGTCGATAAGAATGACTGCATGTGATTGATGAGTCCCTGCAGTGCATGTCCGCACCTATCCGCTCTCCGCATGGAGCTCACACAAAGATGGGGTCAGTTTGTTCTTCTTGGAAGCAGATGTGATGTTCTGTCCTGAGAAGGAGACAGTACGAGCTCGGGCGGCGCTCCAGGAACACCTCACAGTTTTCTTGTCTCTTGTTGCTGCAACCCATCCTTGGCTGCACTCTGAAAGTTTCAAGTTTGCTTTCACCTTTACACTTTAAGGGCAGCACAAAAGTTGCATCTGAAGCAGTGTATATATCACAAAATGGTGCACTGTACACTTGACATATGCTATGACAGTTTGTTCAGCTTTGAAAAAAAATAAAATATTTTAGACCTGTGCGTTCTGTTCTGATCAACTGCTTTTAAAAGCAAAAACACATCCTTGTAATTCAAGCTTGAATGCTCAGCTGCTAGAGATATTTATTATTACAAAATACAACCTAAATCTTATAACTATATATAATTTACATATTTGTAGACGTATCAAAGGTACTTCAACACATACTGTAAAAATAATAATAAGTTATTGGAGTACATTGTACCTCTACATTGTAATATTTTGTACCTCATAATTTCATGTTAATCTCAATGTGTTACTGGCCATTTTAATTGTGATTGTTTTATTGAAAATTGTGTGAAATTAGTTTCTACATTTTTTAAATAAATGCATTTGGTAATTTTCTCCTTTTATTTTAGAAAGGTAATGAAGATGTGTTGGTAATACGTCAAGCTTGAACGTCTCAGATTTATCAGGTATGAATTTATTTATAATGAATTGCTTATCACAACTGTAGCTTCTGCAAAGTACTTAAACACATTGTTTGGGATTTTCTTTGAAACAGTTTTCACTCTGAAATCGCAAGTACATTTCACAAATAATTACAAAGAAATGAAAAGTAAGACATTGAATTAAACATTCAATTTTGTATCAGAAAAAATAAAATAGCATTTTCTTTTAAATGTACCCTAATGGTTTTTGGGTTAATTTACATTACAGAGTTTTGCCTAAATTGCAGCTAGATTACTAGATGATTCTGGACATTTAAATTAATGAAGTGCATTCTGGGATGATGTTTAAATAATTTTGAAGGCTTTCCCTTTACTATCCACTCCAAATGACAAACAAATAATAATAATAATAATAATAATTATTATTAGCAAAACTAAATGTATTGTAGTTTTTGTCTACATATCTAATTTCAAGCATTTACAGTTAGCTTTCAGATTTTGAGCTATTAAGAAACATTTCAGTCATGTGTGTCCAAGCTTTGTATTGTTGGTGTACCTCTTAAAGATATCGATGAACAGCCAATATTCAAGACACAAAACCAGACATGGAATCATTGTTAGGCCATTGTTAGGCAAAGCTTAAGGCAGCCTCTAGATGCTTCACACAAGTCATTCTTTTGTATGAGTTGTATGCCTTCCTACTCTGAATTTGGCAGCTGCTGCAAAACCTGACATCGAAAAGAAGTCTCAAGATGCCAAGATCTCAGTAGCAGCTCTCAAGGGACTTTACTCAACAAGTTGTGACAGCTAGAAGTGCAGAGAATGTAGCAGAGTCTGAAAGGAAGGCTGATTTTGGTGAAGAGGCTACCGAGACGGGCAAAGAAACGGTTTTGCAAACTGAGTGTAAGGCAAAAAGGATACTATATGCCTGCATCCCTCATGCCAGGAAGATAAGGTTCAAAGCCTTGCTATCAGCCTGCTGAGAGGAAAAACAGCCCGCAACCTCTCCCCACGCTCTCCAGAGGAGACACTGTCAGACACACTGCTTCTGTAGACAGACAGACGTCCATAAGGATGCTGAGAGAACGTCCTGCCTATCAGACTTGTGCACCATTCGGAATCAAATCGAAAATGACTTTTAAACTCTGATTCCTATTCTAAATTTCAAAGCTGCATTTCACATGTGATTTTATGAAGTAGAACTAGAATTGAAAGGAAGAAAATACTGTAAAATTGTAACTAGAAAAGATACATTTGTCAACCTTTACATGACAAATGTGGTTTGAAAGTTTTGAAAAATGTTTTAAAAAACCTTGAAATGTGACAGTTTATAGGTCTCTCAGACAGATCAATGTTTAAAATGCCTCCTATAAAAAAAAAATATTTTAAATATATTTAATTACCGTTTGTGTACCCAAGTGGAAAAAACGCTTAATTTCCCACACATGTATTGCATTTCCAGTTCAACTACTATCAGATTCACACTCATGAATTGAAAGTTATTATCTCATTTGTTTTCTCTTTTTATTTGTTGATTGATGTAAACCATGAGATAAAATCAGTCATATCAAATGCAAAATTTGACATTCGTGCAAAAACAGCAATATTACATTTTGTAATGCTTGAGTGAAAAAACAAAGACTTAAAGGGGTAGTTCACCTTCCTTTGGTCCCCACTGACTTGTGGTGTTTTTCTTCCATTTTCCCATATTGTGGAAGTCAGAGGTGACCAGAGACAGTGAACTGTCCTTTTAATTATGCATCATACACCTTATTTAAAGCTTTCTGTTTGGCATCACTGATATACAGTACCTTGGGTTGAACAATGTAGCAGAATTTACCAGGTGACATTTCTACCATCAGATGGTATGTGCGGTCATCCCGTCCCCTAAGTTCAATGATGTATTAGAAGAAACTGTGGGACGTGCTGGTGTTTGTTGGCACTTATGTGTAGAATCAGTATTCAGTACACATCAAGAAGTCACTATGTGAACTACGTGACCCATTGGGTGGGTTTGCAGGAAAATACATTTCCCTCCTGAGGCTACACTAATGAATTGTTTAAGCAATGTGAACAAAGAAAATGAAAACAAAATTAAGCTCTATTTAGAGGAAAGATGCTGACATTAGAAAGGATCAAACAAACATTGGAAAGCATGCGGGCACTTTGGAAATCAGCTTGACACATCTAACCATTGCAGGAGACACTGAAGCCTTATCGTAAAGCTATCTGCTAAGTTGATTTTCCTAAGAGTTCTTCAGAAAGTTGAATATTTTCTGAAGGTAAAATTTGTTAAATTACAGCTCAAAAAAAATCTGGATTACGTATTCTGTTACTTGCTATTAGTGTTTATCAATTAATCAAGCCGGCCCACACAGAATCTACACCCACAGAACACAGAGTTCCATGACATTTGCTCTTTGCGTGGTCGCTGATTAAATATTTTTGCTGAATTGATTGTTCAAATCTAGCAAAATTTAGCAGTCTCAGCACATTTCACCAAGTTTAAATTAATTCGTCAGATTTTCCCATCACGTAGCCTAAGTAAAAACATTAGCAAACTGTTTGTTTGCCTCTCTTTTCCTTCAAACCACAGCTGTAATTGATTCTATTTCAACTTCCCTAAATAGGATAAGAGTTTGTAAAGTTCCAATGTTCAATAATATAAATAACTGAACCTGGGTTGCATTGCCCAAAATATTTTTTAGCCATTGTTTGCAAGATCCATTGTTACAACACAGTTCAACGATTTGGTGTTTCCTGAAATCATAGTTCCAACATTCGCAAACAGCATCACAGAAAGATATGGTTGGAACTATGGATATTTTATCATTAATTACTCACCCATATATGTTGTTCCAAAACACATAAGATCTTCGTTCATCTTTGGAACACAAATTAAGATATTTTTGATGAAATGTTGACCCTGCATAGACAGCAAAACAACTTAAATGGCCCCAGGCCCAGAAATATATTTAATAGTCCATGTGACATCAGGCATTCGACCGCAATTTTTCAAAGCTACGAGAATACTTTTGTGTGCAAAGAAAACAAAAATAACGACTTTATCCAACAATTCTTCTCCTTCTCATCCCATCTGCAGCGGCGTGACACCATAGTGGGGAGAGTATCATTTACATTTACATTTATTTATTTAGCAGACGCTTTTATCCAAAGCGACTTACAATTGAGGAATACAATAAGCAATACATTATAAAGAGGCAAACCGACACAGGAAGTGCTTGTATCAAGATGCATACATCGGCTTCCTATGCATGTAAACAACACATGAGCTTGCTGCTGCTTATAATGGACAAATATACGCTGTCCCTTTATTACGAGCAGTGGACAGCATGCACATACATGTGTTGTTTACATGCAGAGGAAGACCGTGCATGCATCGTGATACTTATAAATATCATCATCATGATCATCTTTTTCTCGAAGATGAATGAAGATCTTACGGATTTGGAACGACATGAGGGTGAGTAATTAATGACAGATTTAAAATTTTTGGGTTAATATATTAAATGAGAAAAAGTATATATTACAAAAAGTAACTTTAGGAAGACATATTTATTTGATTCACCATTACATTTATTGCACATAAATGGGCTAACACAAATTATGGAACATAAAAGAAGATAATTTGAGAAACATCTCAGCATTTTTGTTCATACAATGGTAACCAAATCAGCTTGGTTACCAACATTCTTCTTTTTCTTCTGGTTAACAACATTCTTTATTATTTTATTTTATGTTCCATAAAACAAAGTAAGTGATACAGGTTTGAACTGACATGAGGGTGAGTAAATGATGACAGAATTTCTATTTTTGGGTGAACAATCACTTTATCTATCACTAACCCAGTGGTTAAGCCTCTGGAATGGTAAGTTTGCTAATTTGGAGCCTATGAACTGACCATCATGTGATTTGTGAAAAAAAAAAACTATTTTAGATTGTTCCTGGGGCAATTGATGGGCAACTAATCCCGCTGCTGTACTAAATGTTTCATTAAAACAAAAAGATAGGCTAATAAATAATATCATACTGGTCTTATTGTCAAAGATACAGTTTCCTTGTTTAACTCAGAGTGAAATAGATCTAAATGTTTTGGTTTGTTGTGTTTTTATATTTTAGTGTCATTCATAAGAGAACTCCCTCTGTTAGTTGAAACAGCGGCAGAGACAAAACAACTTGCGTTACTGTCAGGGAGCTTATAAATCATCTAATGCATATAAGCCCCAAAGCCCAACGGTCTCTCACGTCATAGCCACTCAATTACAATAACAATCATAACACGTGCATCATAAAGACTCCAGCATTACTCATGGCATGCAGTCATCCAAGTTAAATCTTATTAAATCTTCATTAGTTTGTTAACTCATTCTACTTCTGTTATTATCAAAGAACCAGTGCCATAAGACTGCTTATTCCTGAAATGCTCTCTTTGGAATTCTCTCGAAAGGCCCCCACATTCGCTTGCTGTAATAAGTGCTCAGAAAGAGTAAAACACTCAACCCCAGGGTGTTTGAGCTGCTGTCTATGCTCTGTCGAGTATTAACTGTAAACTAGAGCTCAGTTCACTCTTTATTTAGAGTGATAGGCAGTGTGCCATGGTAATAAAATCCAGAACATTTTGCCACAACACGAGTTAAGACCATCAACACTGTTAACAACCGTAGCGAAGCTGCACTGATATAATTTTGCATTGGGAAAACTCATATCTAAAGGTATGTGGTTTGACAACAAATGTGCAAAAACACAATTCGATTGTACTGTTAGTTCAGTTGTGCATTAGAACTTTAAACTAATTATGGAGTAAATGTTATTAAGAACAGGCCCAACATTTCATAAAATGTATGGAAAATGAACCATGCAATACTTGAAATCGCAAGCATTACAACGCATAGCACAAAAATATTGGTGAAATAATACATTTTAATTAAAGAGAACAATATATTATTAATAAGTTTAAGCACAGAGTGGAATATGTTAATTTATAAAATCAACATTTTTAATTTCATCAGCCATATTGGATTCACTTTTTTTTAATTGGACTCATCAAATTTTGTATACTTTAAAGGACACATGTAATGCTGTTTTTAGATCATCCTTCAGCATCGTATTTAGGCTCTTAATAAAGCCACTTTTAAGAAAAATAATTACACTTTAACTGTCACAGTTCTCTTTGCACGGAGAATGCAGGAGACATGGAATAATCCTTACTAGTCTTTAATAGTTGAAAACGCAGGAGAATATCCAAAATAGGCAATCACAAATACATAGAAACAACAAATGAACACATAGACCTGACAAATAAGAAATCAACAGACAGGAACTTAAGTACACAGGATAATTAGGAACACAGGTGCAAGAGATTAATCAATGTAACTAAACAAGCATAGGAAGGTGACCAAATAAGGAAACACAGGAATATCTAAGGGCAAAAAAAAGCCCAAAACCTTACCCAAACTTACTTTGAAACAGTATTTATTATGAGACACATGAACAGGGAGATCAGTGAGGCATGGCAGAATTGACCGTCCGGGGGGCCATGGCTGAGCTAGGAGCTCGGGGAGCCAAGGCAGAGCAGAGAACCATGGCAGGATAGACTGTCCGGGGAGCCATGGTGGAGCTAGAAACTCAGGAGGCCATGGCAAATCAGCCTCCGAGGCCCCAGCTCCCGCCCCGGACTCTACGGCTGGAACCCTATAACCCCCCAAAAAATAATTGGGGGAAGGCCCTCCGTGGGATAGACACAGGGATTGCAATCCTCTCTGGGCTTAACTCAGAACCAGGAGCCCTCCGTGGGCTAGATTTGGCGACTGCAGCCCTCTCTGGGCTAGATTTGGGGACTGCAGCTCTTACTTGATGCTGGTCTGGGGCTAGAGCCATCTCTCGACTCTGGTCAGGGGTTAGAGCTGATACTGGAGCGAACTCTGGGGCATGAGCCGACACTGGAGCGAACTCTGGGGCTGGAACCCACAGTCTCTTCCTCCACAATCTCCTCGTTTGGGCTGAGGAGAGGGAAATTACCGTTAGGGCTTGACAGGGGAGAGTCGGTAGTCTTGAGCGAGTTGCGGCCAGCAAACTTAACTTTGGAGCAGCCGGCGAGCTTGAGTAAGCCGCGGCCGGCAGGCTTAACTGCTGAGAGGCCGGAAGACTCAAAGAACTCATGATAATCATGAATCAGAATTCCCCCGGAAAACTAGCAAAGTCTATTGCCATGGAAGGGAAAAAACAGAGAAACAAAAACTTTCAAAAATGAGAAGACGCTTACTGTCTTTGTTCAGGTCTTCTGTCACAGTTGTCTTTGTAAGGAGAAAGCCGGAGACATGGAATAATCCTTAATAGGCTTTAATAGATGAAAACGCACAAGAATATCCAAACTAGGCAATCAGAAATATATAGAAACAACGAATGAACATGTAGCCTCTGACAAACAAGAAATGAACAGAAAGGAACTTAAGTAAACAGGATAATTAGGAACACAGGTGCAGGGGATTAATCAATTAATCTAAACAAGGACAGGAAGGTGACCAAATAAGGAAACACAGGAAGAACTAAGAGCAAAACAAGACTAAAAATGTGACATCAACTTACTTTGAAACAGAGTATTTATTATGAGAAACCTGATGAAAGTGCTCTTGTTATTGGTGATTCTATTGTATGGAATGTGAAAATAGAGATACAAGCCACCATAGTCCATTGTTTACCGAGAGCCAGAGCACCTGAAATCTTTGCAAATTTAAAAGTGCTGGCTAATGCTAAACGTAAATTCAGTAAGATTGTTATTCACGTCAACGCTAATGATGTTCGACTACGCCAGTCGGAGAGCTCTAAAAATAATGTTAAAGAGGTGTGTGAACTTGCAAATACGATGTCAGACACTGTAATATGCTCTGGCCCACTCCCTGCTTACCGGGGCCATGAGATTCATAGCAGACTGTTGTCACTCAATGGCTAGATGTCCAAGTGGTGCCCGCAGAATAACATAGGTTTTATAGACAATTGGACAAGTTTTTGGGGCAGACCTGACCTGTTGAAAAGAGATGGTCTTCTGATATTCAATAAGCCAAGCTTTATCATTTGTTTCTCTGTGTTATATATTTTTTTCAATTGTTGAACATCAATTAAAGGATTAGTTAACTTTAAAATTAAAATTTCCTTATAATTTACTCACCGCCTTGCAGGGCTCTAGACTAACTTCTTGCACTGGTGCGCCTAACTTTTTTTCGTACTAATTTTCATATAGGCAATATTGACTAGTAAACGATTAACTAACAATGTGGTCATGTGGTTCTTTATTTGAAGCAAACTTCTACAAGAAAGGTAACTTACAGAAAAAGTGTTGGTGCATAAAGTGCTTAAAGTTAAAACATCTCAAGATAAATGAAATAAAAATAAAATCTAAATTAAATGTTTGAAGGGTGTCAATCTGAACATCTCATGGCTCAATGTCTTATGGACTATCCTCCATTGCAGTCACATGCCCCTCGGATGGCCAACTCCTGTAGTTTGGCCTTCTTGATCTTTGGCCTTGAATAAACCAGCTGACCACACTCTCTCTAGCATCAACATCTTCCAGACTTGACTCCTCTACACTGATTCTTATCAGATCTTCCACTGTGTCTGAATGAAGGGATGCTCTAGTGCAGTGCTTCTCAAACCCCCCCTTAAACCTATTAAAAAATCCGGCACCCCCATCCCACCTCAGACTACCAAATAATTTCACTAAACATTATGAAAAAAAAGTGCTTAAAGAGAAAAAAAAACACCTGGTCTGTCTGTGCCCATACTGTATTTTAATTAGGGATGGGTATTGTTAAGGTTTTAACGGTATTACTCCTCTTATCGATCCGGTACTTTAACAGTATTCTTATCTGTACTTTTTTTATTTATATATATATATACACACACACGCACATGCGCACACACACACACACACACACATATATATATATATATATATATATATATATATATATACAGTGGGTACGGAAAGTATTCAGACCCCCTTACATTTTTCACTATTTGTTATATTGCAGCCATTTGCTAAAATCATTTAAGTTCATTTTTTTCCTCATTAATGTACACACAGCACCCCATATTGACATAAAAACACAGAATTGTTGACATTTTTGCAGATTTATTAAAAAAGAAAAACTGAAATATCACATGGTCCATATATATATATATACATACATACATACATACACACACACACACACACACACACACACACATACATATATATATATATATATATATATATATATATTAGTGGTGGGCCGTTATCGGCGTTAACGTGCTGCGTTAACGTGAGACTCTTATCGGCGATAAAAAAAATATCGCCGTTAATCTATTCTCAAAGTTGGGTTGGGAGCTGGGTCTATACTACGCAAGCTATGATGACTTTCACCCTGATATTTTATCGCGGATGTATACCTAGCCGAATTGCACTGTAGGGGGCGAGAACGAGTCTTCGAACTAGAGGCTCGCAGTCCGTGATGGACAGATTGTTAACGGCTGGTCTATGTGGTAATACAATCGGGCAGGACATCCAAACGCTCACCTATCATTCATCAACCTCAAATATGGCTTTTCATCTGAAAGATGTATGTAGTAGCAACTTTACATGGCCGCTCAATATGATGTTAACCTAGAGAAACGTGCGCTATTGAAGTGTTTGTGTGGAAGCGCGTTTGCTGCAGGACAGGCTCCGGTGCGCTCACTTGCTCTTAAAATCTCCGTCATTCTTGGTCATACAGATAAAAGTAGCCTAATACATCTTTCGAATCTGTAAAGACTCTACGTTTATTTGTGTGCACTCAGAATAACAACGAAACGTTGCGCTTTTAAGCAAACAGGATGCGCTTTAGGTCTCATGTGAACTTGAGAATTCACTCCCGTGTCACCCTCTGCTTCGAACCTGTGTGTATGCCTAACGTTACTGTGAAATTACCACATCAGACGTGACGTTCTAACATGGATGCAGCTATGAAGCCGCCGGGTTTGCTTCAGGGAAAATTTATTTTTAAGAAGCTTCCCAATGGAAACTGTAAACAGTTCATCACGACCTCTTATGTAGGCCTACAGTTCAAAATTCATGTTTAACTGAATAAAGAGTTAGTAAACACAAGTACATCTTATTGAACATAGTTTATTTTCATCACCAATTATCATAGTAGAACAGCTTTCTCAAGCAGTTTGTGATGCATTTTGGAAACAGGAGATGAGCCCCTGGTCTAATGCGCCACCTGGCTTGAGAAACCCGTTCTCAAAGACTTACTTTTAGTCATTATTTGGGTAGCACACATATTCTGAATGCCTTCGGCAGAATTCAAATGAGCCATTTTAATCTAGATTAATCTAGATTAATTCCAAAATTAATCTAGATTAATCTAGATTAAAAAAATTAATCTATGCCCACCCCTAATATATATATATATATATATATATATATATATATATATATATATATATATATATATATACATACATCTATATTTATATGATAGATTAGCAGCTTAATTAACATTCCTTTATATTCTGAAATGTTAAATAAATATAAAACATCAATTTGTAAATGCACCAGTGTGCAGGCATTTTTAATGTTTTATATACATAAGATACAGTAAGAACATGAACAAAGAAACAAAGTTAAACAAACTGACAAATATACCATTTTTCATACCATAAAACAAATGAAATGAAAAAAAACAGTGATTTAATTTATTCATGAATGTCTACTAACATTAATGTTCAGGTAAGTAATAGCTACAAAATAAATCTGAAAGTGATCAAATGTAAATGAACACTGCATAGTTTTCACTATATGTATTGATAGATTAATGCTTAAAGCTATAACTTTATTCAGATTAAGAGCTGTGAGTGATTTTCTCTTTGTATTTTGTTCTTTGATTAACATTAATGAAGCACCAGTCTGTCACTAAAACAAAATATTGACACACACAATTTTAACACAAGTTTTAGTGAATACTCTCCAAGCCGGCCGTTTTTACTTGCTTTGGTGGTATTTGATCGTTTGGACGCGTCTGAAGCTCAAAGTGTACTTTACCTGTCAGTTTTAGAGCGCGCCGCACACACTCTCAAACACACGCGCGCGCAAACAGACACACACTTCAGCCTGGGGAACAGCGTCTCTCGGGCGGATTGTACTTTCAACGTTTTATTATCAAACATGTCCAGCAATTTAGTAACTGTAAAGACGGCATTTTACAACAATCGACATCGACAGACGATTGATCTGATTCTGACGTTAAGTTTTGGTCAGGGAGGAACGAATGTGCGCCGCTGTGAAGGGAAGGAAGTTGTGCTAGAAGAAACGCGGCTATAATACTTAAAAGCCTAAATAAAATAAAAACCCATTAAATAAACGTACTTTAATATAACAGCCACAGGCCTAAAGTGTAGGCATGTTTTAATGGTTAGTTCTCTCTTCTATCATAAACAGGGCTTTCATGTTGCGCGTGCTGAAACTCCTCCACGTGAGCGATCTCGCTTCTGATTTGGGAATAGCAAAAATGCATCATAGACAAAAGTTTGGGGTCCGCCCTTCACTATCTCTGATTGGTTTAGACCACGATATGAGCCTAATGTGTGTCTGTTTGTTGAAGCACAGGGAGACTCTTAATCACGGATACTTTTTTTTCTCTTCTCGAACGGCTGGTCGCACAGGTGCGCCCTCAGATTTTTTTTAGTTGCACCCTTGAGAAATTAGGTCGCACTCTAGAGCCCTGCTCACCCCCATGTCATCCAAGATGTTTATGTATTTATTTCTTCAGTCGAAAAGAAAGTAAGGTTTTTGATGAAAACATTCCAGGATTTGTATCCATATAGTTAGCTTCAATGGACTCCAAATGGTTGATGGTCAAAATTACAGTTTCTTTTTAATAACTATTGAATGACTAAGGGTTATTTGTGTTTGGTATATATGAGTTTGACAATTCATGCTTTATCCGTTTCTTCCAATCAATTCTTTGTCAAATGTATCATAGTCTTGTTATAGAAATCATGTTCAAAATTATATTCTACAAGAGCGTGAAAAATTTGGACATGTGACATAAATTTATTGATTGGGAGGAGAAATGAGATAAGATAATTTTTCATTGGTCAATAAATCAGATGCGATGTGTCTAAAAGCCAAGTTTAAATCCCCAGGACACATTTCAAAACGCTCTCTGCTCGGTCTCTCTGCTCTTCTAACCTTTAACCATGCTTTTTGTCATCACTTTCTGTGCTCTTTGAGCGCCATTCCAGCGTGCTTCGGACTGCACGCCAGCAGCTACCACAATGAGCAGAAAAACCACCTAGTCTCGTTACATCCTTTTATCCTTTTACTTTAATTTATTTTGTCTCTGTTGAGTTTTGTGTGCTAAGTTAAGCTTGCCAACACTGTCTCCAAGACCGACCTCGACCGCCTGTCTAAACTTCAACTAGCCCACAACGCCGCAACTTCAGTCAAGAGCCAATGCCCAAGACATCACTTCAACAACTACTGAACTACAAGCCAATCAGCGACTTCAGGGAAACCCTTTTCTGCAAAGACTACGACGAAAGAGGAATCCATTTATCAATGCAAGCAAGTAACCTCCAGATTCTAACCGAGCTGGTGCATTTAATCTAAATTGTAACTCAATACGAGGGTTAAATAAGTGATTGATGGTTGTTCAGGTCTATGCAATTGCACATATTGCTGTAAACGTGGGATATCACAGTTTAATACTCTTAAACACATCCTTTCCTCACATTCTCTCTTTCTGCAACGTGTGAATACGTGTGTTCATGTAGATTAGTTTGTCTTAAATAAATATAATACATTTATATAAAAGTCTTATTTATATTGAAAAGAGAAGTATCTTGTGTTTTGTGCTTACACGTTAATGTCTTAAACTGCTGATCTTGTTACTGTGCTATTAAATAGTGTTTTCGATATATTCTGGATGTTAATATCCAGTGCAGAGTTGATGTTATACGGCTCATTCAGATAATTGCTGGCCGAATCATTTATCAGCCTGAGTCTGTTCAAATTCCCTATAAAATCATAAATGATTCCCTTTGAGCTAAATTTACCTTTTTCCCTTTAAATGATATATTATATATTTCCTTTACATGTGTAAACTCCAGATAGCTAAAGCTGTAAATTAAAATCCTTGTTACAAGTATCGTAGAACCATCAATTCTACCACACAAGACTGCTTTGTAAGTAATCTTCCTGTTTTATCTCAATTCCTCAGCATATCCAACAGAGCAAAAACTTGATGTAACAGAAACTACGGACTCTCCCTTTTCTAGCACTTTAGAGACGGTTGCTCCTTTATGCTCAAGGAAGATTAAGGAAAAGAGTCCAACACTGTGGTATAATGAACACACTCGCACCCTAAAGAGAGCCGCCCGGAAAATAGAGCGCAGCTGTAGGAAAACAAAACTAGAGGTATTTCGTATTGCTTGGTGGGAAAGTACTCTATCCTACTGAAAAGCATTAACAACAGATTAGTTTTCATCTATTTTAGAAGAAAACAAACATAACCCCAGGTATTTATTCAATACAGTGGCAAAATTAACAAAAAATATAGCATCAACAGCTGTTGACATTTCCCAACGTGCTGTCAGCAGTACTGACTTTATGAACTATTTTACTTCCAAAATCGATACTATTAGAGATCAAATTGTAACCATGCAGCTGTCAGCTACAGTATTACATTAAATAGTACACTGTAGATCCCCATAGGAACCTTTCCACTCATTCTCTACTATAGGAGAGGAAGAATTGTATAAACGTGTTAAATTAGCTAAACAAACAACATTTATGTTCAGATATGTATCAGGGACACCGGCAAGGGATATATGTATCGCTTTTTATTTATCCTTTCACTTCTGTTTTAGTTTTTTATAACCAATTCTTATTATGTAAAAAATAAGTATACTTAGGCCTTTAGAGTTATGCTTGAATAATTATTATACTCATACCTTTTCTTGATTTAATGAAATCAATTTTTTTAGCTTTATTTTTTGTTTTCATTTAAATGTTTAGTTTTGAAATGTTGTTGTATGCATTTGTCATTTTTATTTAATTTCTTTATCTTCTTAAATGTGTATACAGTGCCATCCACTAATATTGGCACCCTTGATAAATATGAGCAAAGGCGGCTGTGAAAATAAATCTGCATTGTTTATCCTTTTGATCTTTCACTCAATAAATTCACAAAATTCTAACCTATCATTGAAGTAAAACAATTGAAAGTGGGGAGAAAATATCATGATGAAATACATGTTTTTCTCCAATGAATGTTGGCCACAATTATTGGCACCCCTAGAAATTCTTATGAGTAAAATATCTCTGAAGTATATTCCCATTCATATTTACATTTTTTAGCACACCAGGGTGACTAGGAGCATGAAATTGTCCAGCCATGACTTTCTGTTCCACATGATTATAAATATGAGGAACACAAAGGTCAAATTCCCTTTATCATCCATCACAATGAGAAAAAACAAAAAATATATTTCTGATGTGAAGAACAAGATTGTTGAGCATCACAAAATAGAAAGTGGCTGTAAGAAAAGAGTTAAAACATTGAAAATCTCCATTCCCACCATCAGGGTAATAATTAAGAGGTTCCAATCTACTAAAAATGTTAAAAATCTGCCTGAAAGAGGACGTGTGTCTATATCATCCTAATGAATGCTGAGGAGGAGAGTTTGAGTAGCCAAAGACTCTCCAATGATCACAGATGGAGAATTGCAGAGATTAGTTGAGTCTTGGGGTCAGAAACCTAAAAAAAATAAAATAAATTAAACATCCCCTAAATCACCACATGTTGTTCGGGAGGGTTTCAAGAAAAATTCTCCTCACTCATCCAAAAACAAACTCCAGCAAATTCAGTTGTCAGACACGACTGGAACTTGAAATGGCACTGGCTTCTATTGTCAGATGAAACTGAAAAAAATAGCTTTTTGGCAGCAACCCCACCAGATGAGTTTAGTACAAACAGGGATAAAAAAGTACCCCATGTCCACGGTTAAATATACTGCTGGATCTTTAATGTTGTGGGCCTGTTTTTCTGCTGGAGGTCCTGGACATCTTGTTCAGATGCATGGCATCATGGATTCTATCACATACCAACAGATAAAAAATCAAAATCTGACTGCCTCTGTTAGAAATCTTATAATGGGCCATGTTTTGATCTTCCAGCAGGACAACAATCCAAAACAAACATCAAAATAAACACAAAAATGGGTCACTGCGCACAAAATTAATCTTTTACCATTGCTGTCTCTGTCCTCTGACCTGAACCCTACAGAAAATGAGTGAGGTGAACTGAAGAGAAGAAGCACCGTCATGGAGCTGTGAATCTGAAGGATCTGGAGAGATTCTGGATGAAGAAAATGGTCTCTGATCTCTTGTCAGGTGTTCTCCAAACTCTTCAGGCATTATAGGAGAAAACTCAGAGCTGTTACCCTGGAAAAAGGACGTTGCAATAATTGGGTGCCAATAATTGTGGCCAACATGAAATAGTGAAAGCATTTATTTCATCATGAGATTTTCTCCCCACTTTCAATTGTTTTACTTCAATGATAGGTTGGAATTTTGTGAATTTTTTGAATGAAAGATAAAAAGGATAAACAATGCAGATTTATTTTCACAGCCGCCTTTGGTCATATTTACCAAGGGTGCCAATATTAGTGGAGGGCACTGTATATAATATTTATAGTTTTAACTTTTAATTTTATTTACTTTTTCTTATTTGTAAGTGGCTTTGGATAAAAGCGTCTGCTAAATGACTTAAAGTAAAGTATGTTAGACCCTATTCCATCTACACTACTAAAAGAGGTGCTTCTAGAAGTCATAGATCCTCTTTTGGCTATTGTTAATTTGTATTGATCGGGCTGGTGTTCGGGAGAAGCAAGCACTTGGGGGTGCTCGGTAGGAGCGGACTCTTGGGGGCGCTCTGGAAGCGCAGACTTCTGGGGGTGCTCTGGAAGCGTGGACTCTTGGGGGCGCTCTGGAAGTGTGGACTCTTGGGGGCGGACATCGGGAGCGGTCACTTGAGGGAGCTTGTGAGGAGTGGGCACTTGAGGGTGCTCGTGAGGAGCGGTCACTTGGGGGCACTCTGGCATCGCAGGCACTTGGGGGCGCTCTGGCAGCATGGACACTTGGGGGCACTGTCGAGGAGTGGTCTCTGGAGGTCGCTGTCAAGGAGCAGGCTCTGGAGGGCGCTCTGGGGGCGCAGGCACAGCATAGCACTTTCGAAGATTTAGACCATCTCATAGTACTGAGACTGCTCTCATTAGAGTGACAAATTACCTGCTCTTATCATCCGATCGTGGTTGTATCTCTCTATTAGTGCTAGTGGATCTTAGCGCTGCGTTCGACACTATTCAAAACAATTTTTTTTGAGTAGATTAGAAAACTTTGTTGGCATTTGTGGAAGTACACCAGCATGGTTCAAATCATACTTATCTGACCACCATCAATTCGTTTCAGTGAATGAAGAAGTATCATATCGATCACAAGTTTGTATGGAGTACCTCAAGGCTCAGTACTAGGCCATTACTTTTCACACTTTACATTTTACCCTTGGGAAATATCATCAGGAAACAAGGGGCTAGCTTTCACTGTTATGCTGATGATACTCAGCTCTATATTTCTTTGCGGCCCGGTGAAACACACCAAATTGAGAAACTTATGGAATGCATAGTTGATATAAAACAGTGGATGATGAGTAATTTCTTACTTCTAAATTCAGAAAAAACAGGTGTTAATTATCGGACCTAAAACCCCCCACAAGTAACAACCTAGAACACTGTCTAACACTTGATGGCTGCTCTGTCGGTTCTTCGTCATCAGTCAGGAACCTAGGTGTGCTATTTGAGACCTATGCTCTCAATGTCAAATGCAGAAATGTTAATTCACGCATTTATGACCTCAAGGTTAGATTAATGTAATGCTGTATTGGGTGGATGTTCTGCATGCTTAATAAACATACTACAGATGGTTCAAAATGCAGCAGCTAGTCCTTACTAGAACCAGGAAGTAAGACCACATTAGCCCGGTTCTGTCAACACTGCACTGGCTCCCTATTAAACATCGTATAGATTTTAAAATCTTGTTAATTACTTATAAAGCCCTGAATGGATTAGCTCCTCAGTACTTGAGCGAGCTCTTATCGCATTATAGTTCTCCACGTCCGCTACAATCTCAAAACTGTGGCCATTTGATAATACCTAGAATATCAAAATCAACTGCGAGCAGCAGATCCTTTTTCTATTTAGTGCTCAAACTCTGGAACAATCTACCTTAAAATGTTCGGGAGGCAGATACACTCTAGATTAAAGACCCATCTCTTTAACCTGGCATGAACATAACACACTAATACACTTCTAATATTCAAATTCGTTAAAGGATTTTTAGGCTGCATTAATTAGGTCAACCGGAACTGGGAATTCTTCCCATAAAACACATTGTGCTTGTTACATCGTAAAAAGATTGACATCTATGCTAATGTTAGTCTGTCACGGTAGCCACCTGATCCGGTCCTTATCTAGTCCAGATGGTCACTGCAGTCACTAGATCTAGTCCGTTATCCAGATTAGATGGTGGATCAGCACCTAGAGACAACCTCTACAGCCCCTACAGCTCTGAACGTCAGTGGAGTCCAGGACATGTAGATGAGCCCCAGAGACAGATCCCCAGTGAAGACCCCATCACCTAGACAGCCATCGGGGAAAAAACACTGGATCCAGTTGAGCCCTTACAATATGACTTTGCTGCAGTTGGAACAAACTACTGGTTCGTCTGGCCGGAGGGGAACTGGCCTGGTTTCTCCCAAAGTTTTTTCTCCGTTCTGTCACCGATGGAGTTTTGGTTCCTTGCCGCTGTCGCCTCTGGCATGCTTAGTTGGGGAAACTTAATTTCCAGCGATATCATTAACTTGACTGTACAGATACTATTTAAACTGATCTGAGCTGGATGATGCCATCACTTAATTCAATAATGAAATGCCTTCAACTGAAAATGTAGTGTTAAATCTTGTCATTTTACATTATTGACACTATTTTCCCATTTTGTAGGGTCAGTAAGCATTACAAACCGAACGATTCATTTGACTAATCCTATTATGTTTGGAAAATAAAGGAGCTTAACGTAAGTGAAATATCAGTGCCACTGCGCTCAACAATGCAGCCTGCTCCAAAGCGTCTACTCCATACAGCGTTGCAGAGCCGCAGCACATTGTAGCAGGAGTCACTGCAATGATCACGTAAAGAGAGGTGCTTTCAGTGCGATCTGTTCTGGTGTATTGCCTGGTTTATACTCACCGATTGCATCACAAGCGCGAAGATATGTGCAGCGCGTGTCAAAAACTATGCTAATATTGAGGAAATTATAGCGGATGGAGGATTTGGTTTTCACTAAAGTAAAGTAAATGTCATTTTCTTAAAACCAGAGAAGGGGAACAGTTGGTATTCTTGTGGAAAAAATGCAAGCACGGTCACCGACAGCCAGTTTAGTTTAGCTTTTCTTTTTTTTCTTTTTAAAAGGCTTATCTTTGCTGGCTACCTCACGTTAAGGTTTTCTTTTCTTTCTTTATTTATTTTTATTCCTCAGTATTTGCTAAACTTTCTGTAATTTATTAGTCTGTATATAATATTGCATGTGTATGCTATGCCTCATCTTATTCGTTTTTGTTAATAAATGATGTAAGCTAGTTTGTCTAGTTTGTAAGCAAAACAGACAATTATATGTTCTTGTAAAACGTGACTACAAGATTGCGAATTCAAAAGCAAAAGGGAAAGCATCTAAAGTCCGGCTTATATCATTAGCAAAAGAGGAATTCCCTTCACAAAATTAAAATAATACTAATGACGAAAAAGAACTTTCATAACCATAGAACTATAAACTATGCTAAAAGTTCATCAGCATGCATTGATTTATCCCATGTTGTAGCAAAAAAAATTATAAATAATAATAAAATTGCGACCAAATTATGTGCTCGTGTGACCAAATGATAAAGTTAGTCGCAAAAGAGCCACTAGTGGGAAGAATTAGTATAGAGCACTGATTTGGCATTTCCAATTAGTGTAGGCCCTTTTACATTTTTATTTTTATTAGGCCTATTATTATTATTATTATGAAGTTACTTTTATTATTATATTAAAAGTACAATTAATTTGGCCCACAATAATTACCACATAACTGGGATTAGGCTATATTTACTCCTCAATTAAATATAAAAACAACATATTTTATTTTAAAAGTCTTTCAAAACAGGTATATTAGACCATAGGCTACAATGAATTATAGTCCTATAATTTAAATATTAACACTGCAGTCATCAATAAAAATCAATAAAATAAAAAGCTTTTATTTCAAGCACCGACTTTCAAAAACAACCTGTTTAACACGAAATAAGTTTCTTCTCATTGTTTTACTTTGTACGGACCACTGGAGAAATATTAAAATAAATGAAAACAACGATAGGCTATACACCATATATTGAAGTAGATTCGTCTCTGAGAGAATATGCGGCGTTCAGATGCCAAAAGCTCCGTCATCCGTCATTCCGTTTTTACTTTCAGTTTTGCTTATAGTGAATTTACTGAGATTAAGATGTTCACCAGCATAAATATTGCGCTAAATTTTCACATGTGCAAACCCTGGTGCAAACGCGTGCTATCCATTGCCTGGTCTTCATGGTTTAAAACATAAATATTTCCAACATTGCAATGTAACCACTTGCCCGCCCCCCATATCAAAACCGAAGTGTGAATTTTGTGAACTGTTACACCCCTACTATTTTGTTATTGTACAGTTGCTTTGTTACAATTTGTATTGTTTAAAGCGCTATATAAATAAAGGTGACTTGACTTATGGAAATAATGAATGAATATGCTTGAATTGAAGTGCAAATTGAATGTAATGTTTTGGACATTTTCCATGTTAGTTGCTGTAACGTATATCGGCAGGAATTCAACTCTACAAGTCACCAGAAGGGGGGCAACTAAAGAATCAGCAGCCCTCTAAAAGCCCCTCCTCCGCCTCAGCGCAAAAGCGCGCGTTTTCTTCCTGTTGCGGAACAAAGGAATGTAGCGAGAACGCTTCCTAAAGACATTCGTTCGTTTCATGACTTTCAAAGCATCCACAAAGAAATATATGGATATTAATGTGTGCTCTTTTTCTCATATGCTTGTGGAAGGTGAATTATTAGGAAAACGTGGGCTGATTTCTAATCGTGCTTTAACCTGGAATGTTGAGGTAGTGTTTAGACTTTTATGAATGGTTGCAAAATTTCATGAATCAGTACGATAACGAATGTGGTGATATTATAAATGTGTAAACTTGATAAAAGTTTTAATACAGGGATCAAAAGTTATTCTTTTCTCCATGAAAATGCCTTGCAAAAACCAGCCGTGCAGGCGGGGCTCCGCCCCGTACCGACGCTCTGATTGGACCAGCCGCCTTTGGGGATGTCCAAAAAAACCGGACTGTTTAAAACGACGCGCGAGCGGCGCGCCTCTCTCTCTTCCCTCTTGCAACTCTCTGGTGCTCCTGAACTCGTAACTGCGCGTTCAAACGCGCGCAAGGCTGACCTGGAAGCCGGCCCGCTGGACTCTCACAACGAAACCGACCATCGGAGGGGGTCTAAGACTGTGCCAAAGCCGTAACGGAGCCACGAATTCAACGATTGCGGAGGAGAGCTTTCCCGGTGACGTCACGCAGCCGTCTCAAGTCTCCACACGAGAGCAACCGAAGGAGCCCGAGCTGAACACGTGACGCCCGAAACAAAGAACTCCCGCGGGAAAACGAACCAACTTCGAGCCTGCTTTAAACCCATCCAAGCAAGTACAAACTGAATTCCTAATCCTGACTGAACTGGTTAAAAATTTGATCTGAATGCAGTAACGAAGCAAAGATTCGTTCGTGATCTTTTGGCTGGTTGGTTAAGTTATGAAATAGGAAAGAATGTCATTCTTTAAACCTTAACCTCAAAACTCTCGTATGTGTGTTTGTATGTTTGTGTCTTATCAGTTAATCCATTTATGTTAGAATAGCAATATCACGAATAAACCTTTTCCATTTTATAAACAAGTGTCTCTGGAATGTGATTTTAAGTATTTTTATCCTTATTTGCCCTAAAGATAACGCAACCTAGCTCAAACTCGAGATTTTAATTGAGATTAACAGAATGTACTTTTAGTGATTGCTGGACAAGCACTTAATAAGGTGTAAACTGTAAAGAAATATTAATAGGGCTTAATCGAGCATATTAAATATTTAATAACTAATTCCCGGAGCTGAAACAATAGCTCCATATTAAACTGTATTTTTACTACAAATGGTGGAGAATGCGGGCAATTAAAGATTCAAATCTGATAAGTCAAACCAGAGACAATAAGTTATTTCTCAATCTTTATCCGGAAAAGAATTGAGTAAATATAGAGAAACAAACGGGTATTTGTGGTATTGCATTCTTGTTTGTGAAACACAGTGAAGTTGAATGAAAGAGAGTGTAACTGTTAACTCGAGTTCGAGAAGAAATTAAACTCCAGTAAATAATTAATAAAAAGTCGCTCTAAAGCGCATGAGAGGCGAACGAGCGTGTCCCTTGTTGCCCCTCTCTTAAGGCCTTCGTGGTAATGCTTTTGTTAGTGCGTGTTCCACTGCAAACCCAGCCACGTGACTCCCGGCTGAAGGATATTAAAGTCGCTATTTAAGTAATCCTCAGCCAATTTTTGATTTCACGAGTGAAATTCAAACGCACGGCGCTCAAAGGAGTGGCCAGTCGTTTTTGAGAAAGGGAGACATTTTGCAAATCGATTTAATTGTTTGTTTTTATGTGTGCGGTCTAAACAGACAGATATTCGCATGATAGCCCGCCGAGGCTTTGATAATTGATAAGTAACCCGTAGATAAATGTATCTCGTCCTAAATGAGTGAGATTATATGTGCTATAGAAAATTCAAGTCTGAACCAGGCTCGTTGACTCTGAAGCGTGAAGCACATTTTCCTTCTGCCTACAGGCACCGAGTCGCCATAGCGACCAGTTTAGCCACGTGGAGACTTAGCCATGTGTAAATAGCATTAGCGCTAAGCTAACAAAGAAACTGTAGCATTGTAGCTTTAGCCATGCTGGTAGCATTACGGCTAGCGATTAGCACATAGCATTTAAAGCTTGAATGCAGTGGGTGTGTGTGAGAAAGCCACTCACGTTTTCCCTTTCTCTCTCTCCCTCCCTCTCTCATTTAAAAGACTAACTATGTTTTAAGTTGGCTGTGTTAATGTTTCCCAATCATCAGTGTTAACAATTTCACAGGTTGGTTTAATATAACAGCTGATTAAAGTCTTTTTACCTTTTGTGGGACCAGCTTAATAACTGGTGGGTTATTAGAAGATAATTTAGTATTACCCCATTATCTTGATAATATGGTGATTTGATTGCATTCAATTATAATGGCTTTTATGATTTTGAAAACACATCAATGGATAAGCGCTATTGTTAGGAATTTTTAATTGTTAATTGAATGTCACAATTGATTACAAATCAATTTTGGATTAATTTCATTTAATGAATTATTTCAATTCCTGCTTCCAGCAACAACAGTATCCATTTATGAACCATAAACGCTCTTATAATTTGACCACTACAATAAAACCTTAAGTTATCAAGAGGGCCAGAAATTTTTAATTTCACTTACAAGTAGGATACAGATTATTATTATTATTAAATTCTTTATTTTGATGTAATGACACAATGAGGAATGCTTAAGTTTGGAAATTATTTTAATTACTATTATGGGAATCCAAAACTAGTGATTTAGAAGCTGTAAATTAATTTAATAATTAATTATGAATTCGAAAATTCTAATTACATTTAATAATTAATTACACTTCCTGTTTACATTTTGCAACAATATTGGTTTGTCAACTCAATTGCAGATTGCATTTGTAAATTCTAATCCTAAGTGAATCCTATTAATTTTAATTATAACATCATAAATTTTAATTAGAAACCAAATTCTAATTTTTTATTCTAATTTCAAACTTAAATACAAGTCTGGCTCTATCTGTAGGCCATACTTCATTTCCTTAGGGGATCTGATTAACTCAAGTAAAAATTAATAATAATTTAATTAAAATAATTTTATTAAATTAAAATTAGTCCTCTTTACTTAGGCCTGAGAGTAGATAGTGCTCCCCCTAGTGCTGTGTTAGAGAAGTGACAGTGACACCATACAGTCAAAGTCATTTCTCACCAATCTGGAGCATGAAACGTAACCTTAGCATAGCGACTCAACAGCACCACCTTGTGCCAACGTATTAGTTTTAAATCTTGGGAATAAATCTTAATTTCTCTTTTCTTTTCTCCCTGTTACTAACTTCTAATTTGACTTGTTTGCTTAAAGCTAACCAAGGGAAGATCACGAATAGAGCGAAATGTCACAATTGAACAGATATGTATGAAACTTGAGAACCACATTCAAAACTGTTTACCATTTACCCTCTATTGTGAAATCCTATTCCCCCAGGTTAAAGCAGGCGCAATGAGAAGATAGACATCGGCAAAAGTTTTAACACGCGTGACACACGCTGACCAGCGTTGCGGTGTAAAATCCTGCCATTCAGGGACAAGTACTGTCATTGCTGTTGTTTTCCTCCATCAAGGAGAAAATTGGAATAGCAATACCAGTCTTGTTACAAAAGAGAAAACTCGCCTACAATCCTCTGATTAGAAGCGTCCTTCTAAATCAGACTTAACAAAGCGAAGAGAGAATCTGCTATTAAAAGAGAGATCGTTCTAGTGTTATTGTCCCTGTGTACTCATTCTGTTAGTGTGCTTTTCTTTCTGTTTCCCAACAGTGCTGCCTCTACGTGGGCGCAATTTCTACGCAGAAGCTGCAAATTACACGCACCCCACCACAGAGGACCACAGAAACAGAATCACACTCAACACTAGCATACACTACACTGTGCACATTCACACCCCTGTTGTTTTGTTTGTGTTTTTGTTTTGCTTTGTTTCCCATCCAAGGTCTGTGTCAGTTCGGTCCAAGATCCCATCACCGCCAGAACATGTATCACCAGCCAGAACATGTCGGTCACTGGGAAGGACTGGAAACGTGGCTAAGTGCTACAACAAACAGCATCCTCCCTAAAGCTGCTGAAGCACTCCAACATCAGACACAGGACCAACTAGATGACAACATCACAAGCATCATGAGACAAGACCCAAGTCAAAACTACAGTCACAAAGAATTAGCCAAGATCACCTCAAGCTTAAGTCACACACTCATCGCCACCCTCAAACTGAGCGACAAGCACGCCGCACAACGCCAGCAGGAGCTGACAAGTGCACAACGACGCATAGAGCAGCTGGAACGTGAACGACAGGAAGGGACCGATGAGGTGGAGCAAGGCGCCGATGCGGAGATCAACAGGCTAAAAGAAACTCTAGCAGCTACCAGCCACGAAATGCAGCAACTCAAAGAAGACTTCGCTGATCGTGCAGACAAGCTACAGTATGCAGAGAAGCTACTAGAGAAGGCAAAGACTGACTTCAGGGACAAAAACAGCAGAATCAAGGCCCTCGAAGCTCGTTTGGCTGAATCAAGAAACGAGATCAGCCGCCTAACACAACAGCTCGACTACGTCACAGAGGAGTCTGAAAGTTTCCAAGAGGAACTCAAGCACGCTTACGAACTACGCCATGAGCCGTCAAGGACAGGACGTGCACCAACCGCACCCCTGCCAAGCAGGACCAAGTCACCTGTGCCTGGACTGACACGTGAACATAAGACAGAGGGGGTGATGTTAAAACAGTCACCAGCGCCGTCTGAAGAACTTTATATCACGACAGAACCAGAAGAATCTGCTGCAGCCAGCCGCAGATCATCGCACAGCTTGGACCTAAAAGACCTTGACAAGCTCGCCCGAAACGTTGGCAAATTCAACCCCAGCGTGCCAAACAGCCAAACGGTCCAAGCGTATCTGCAAGATATTGATTTCCATCTGGAAATGCGACCTAACGTTACGGACAAAGATAAACTCTATTTACTCCGAACGACATCCAGCCCTGAAGTACGCAGCTTCCTGGACCGGCAGCCTGTTAACACAAAGACTGATTATCAACGGCTGCGAAAAGCCCTTATTAAAGAGTTCGCCGACCCTGAGTCCGATCAAGGCTTAGTGGCTGCCCTGGAGACGAGACAAGGACGTCACGACACTCCTCAAGCTTACTATAGTCGACTCAGACAAGCATATTTTGGAACTCGCAATGATTCTGACATGGAAGATGAACTGAACTTTAAAACTCTCTTCCTCAGGAATCTTCATCCTGGCATAAGCCACCATCTTGGCGTTCTCGCATGTCCACGAACGATGAACACTCAGCAGTTGCGAGACTTGGTGCAAAAGGCCTACTACAAACAAAAGATGGCCTCAGAAAAGAGCGCAAAAACCCCAGCAGTTCTTGATCTCAACACGCAACACCATGAACTGGCTCTAGAGGGCACCCAACGCCAAGACAGCGCTAAGCCACCACACAGAAAGTGGAATGCACCCCCGTCCAACAGAGAACGATACTCACACGCGGACACTCGACCTGAACAGAGGTATGACCGATGGGAGGAACCGCGTGGACGTCAACGCTCACCTGGACGACACTGGGAGAAGTGGTCTCATGAGAATCAGTGGGAAAAGGAAGACGAACCAGAGTCAGCCTGACTAGCTGTCAGACGGAACGGCAGTGACAAGCTGAACAAATCAGCCCCAGAAAACAGCACCGCTTCACCTTGCTCTCAGAGAACAGTAAACACCCTAACTTCAGATGGACATGAAACCCCACCTGAAAACCCAGCAACAGAGTTAAACACTAACTCAACACCCAATACTCCAAATCACAGCAGCATCCAACAAACACCTGCTGATGAAACTCCTCAAGTTCCTGAAAGTGCTGTCTCAGTCACCTGCCATTCCTCCGGAGAACACCAGATCAGGTCTGACATCCTAAACGTTTCCTCCCAAACTCCAGCCCCTCAAATGACCAAAACGATGCCCTCACCACAGCAGGTGCATCACATGAAGAGTCCTGGACCTTTCATGCCCTCCCACCCAACCCTACAGTGGCAGCAGTAACCCGCCGCCAGCACGCCACTGGCGAGCACACCCCTGCCCTCCTGCATTACCATACCACCTCAGTTCGCTGCTGACGATCTCCTCACCCTCACATGCGGATTCGTCACTACGAACCATGACAGCTCACATGTCAAACCCATTTGAACATTCCAGTTCCTATACGGACCTGAACACATCCTCCGAGCTCCGCGAGCTCCACTCTGTCGACTACATGCTGCATCTGCAAGACGGTGTCCACACGTATGTCCCTGAGCCACTCACTGCGCCACAGCTCGTAGTACCTCACGGCCAGAGGGGGAGTACGCTGACACACGCACACGATGCACCATGATGGGTTGCCAATGCCAACCGGCAAATCCAAACCACCGACAGGAAAAGGGGGAAGATCCGACCCACTGACACAGACCGACAACCATATGCACCACACAAGCATACGTATTGTCATTTTAGGAAAACATATAGCAACCATGCTTAGACACAACCCATATTCTCTCCTCCGCAGCACTGCTAGGACCAATCTAGTAGAGAGGAGTTACTCTCAAAAAATTTTTTTTTTTTATTATCATATAATTTTTTTTTTATTATAATTTTTTTTTTTTTTTTTTTTTTTTTTTAATTTTTTTTTTTAAATGTTTAATTTTTTTATTTTTTAATTTATTTTATCGTTTGGTTTCTTTATCTCGTGTCTCACTTTGTGTTTCCTTTCCTCTCTTTCACTTTGAACCCCTTAACCAAACCTTGAATCCAGGTCCTGAAATTGAGATCGACTTCCGTCAGTAAAGTCGCTGTAACTCGCTGTGAGAACCGCTGTCGACCGATCGAGGCCACCCGCCAAAATCATGAACGACATGATACACGATGTAAGTTCCTCGATTGACAACGTAGCCATGAATAGGATTCCGTGCTACACGATACCTCTTAGCCTTGTTCAAACGTTGTAACTTCGGCCACTGCGGGCCCCGCTAGTCTCATCCAAACCCATCTCGCCCCTTTCCCGGTAGCGCTATTCCCATATACGCAAACCCGGAAACAGGTGATTTAGTTGTCTTTTCAGTTTGCCCATTATCGACGTTAATAATGTTTACCGGCTCAAAGACGTTGTGAATGTGGGATTACGGCAAGGGAAAACCTATGTCAAAATCCACGCTCCTAAAGTCGCTGCGTATTACGAGAACAACGAGCAGTTGTATCTGGCCCCAAACTTAAAGATGGGCACGCTCACTTAGGACATTCACTCCCCCCTACCCGAGTAAACTCTGCGTACGCGATAATACCAAGGGCATCTGCGGTTTAGAATCCATTAAACCCGACACTAGCTGCCCCGCCGAAACAACACCACGTTCTCAAGTTGAGGTAACGCAAGCCGAAATCATCGGAAACCGTTGGCTGGTCAGTACCCCAGCACGAACAGCCACCCTCACATGCGATTAACACGACGCCACGCGCATTAATTTGCCCAACCAAATGTTATGGATCACTGCCCCGAAGGGCGCGATCCTCCATATTGACGAGTTAGCATTGTATCACCTCACCGACGATGAATGTCAGGTTGAAATCGAAATCTCTTATTGAATTGACACCGGCTGACAGCGCTAGAAGCTATCGCTCGCCTTCCGCCCGCCGGCGCGCCAATTATTCGGTCCTGGTCTGCCGCTGACACGGCGCTTTGTATCTCTACTATCGTAGGATATGTTATGAATTTGACACTGGCCTTCCTCCTACACAAGCGAGTGAACGTCGTCCAAGAGTCTCTCAACAAAGGCACGTCAGGCGTCCCTCGCCTTTTTCGACGTGGTAATCCCGACCGAGACCCCGAACCCGAGAATTTGAACAACCTGACTGAGATCATACCTATACCGCCTCGTCGAGCCCCTGACAATTAAAACAGTCAAAAATGACCCAATTGTCAATAATGATAAACAATGCATCCCTATGTCTTCTCAAGTTTCTAACCTGTTCCTTCCCAAATTACCCTGCACCAGGTTTTAGTCAGTGATAGGAATGATGTTTGTGTCTTGTATGTGCCTGTTCTTCCTGCCTCTTGTTCCAGGGCCTGACAATGTTCCATCAGGGGAACATCACCAAGCCCGAGGGGGATATGTAACGTATATCGGCAGGAATTCAACTCTACAAGTCACCAGAAGGGGGGCATCTAAAGAATCAGCAGCCCTCTAAAAGCCCCTCCTCCGCCTCAGCGCAAAAGCGCGCGTTTTCTTCCTGTTGCGGAACAAAGGAATGTAGCGAGAACGCTTCCTAAAGACATTCGTTCGTTTCATGACTTTCAAAGCATCCACAAAGAAATATATGGATATTAATGTGTGCTCTTTTTCTCATATGCTTGTGGAAGGTGAATTATTAGGAAAACGTGGGCTGATTTCTAATCGTGCTTTAACCTGGAATGTTGAGGTAGTGTTTAGACTTTTATGAATGGTTGCAAAATTTCATGAATCAGTACGATAACGAATGTGGTGATATTATAAATGTGTAAACTTGATAAAAGTTTTAATACAGGGATCAAAAGTTATTCTTTTCTCCATGAAAATGCCTTGCAAAAACCAGCCGTGCAGGCGGGGCTCCGCCCCGTACCGACGCTCTGATTGGACCAGCCGCCTTTGGGGATGTCCAAAAAAACCGGACTGTTTAAAACGACGCGCGAGCGGCGCGCCTCTCTCTCTTCCCTCTTGCAACTCTCTGGTGCTCCTGAACTCGTAACTGCGCGTTCAAACGCGCGCAAGGCTGACCTGGAAGCCGGCCCGCTGGACTCTCACAACGAAACCGACCATCGGAGGGGGTCTAAGACTGTGCCAAAGCCGTAACGGAGCCACGAATTCAACGATTGCGGAGGAGAGCTTTCCCGGTGACGTCACGCAGCCGTCTCAAGTCTCCACACGAGAGCAACCGAAGGAGCCCGAGCTGAACACGTGACGCCCGAAACAAAGAACTCCCGCGGGAAAACGAACCAACTTCGAGCCTGCTTTAAACCCATCCAAGCAAGTACAAACTGAATTCCTAATCCTGACTGAACTGGTTAAAAATTTGATCTGAATGCAGTAACGAAGCAAAGATTCGTTTGTGATCTTTTGGCTGGTTGGTTAAGTTATGAAATAGGAAAGAATGTCATTCTTTAAACCTTAACCTCAAAACTCTCGTATGTGTGTTTGTATGTTTGTGTCTTATCAGTTAATCCATTTATGTTAGAATAGCAATATCACGAATAAACCTTTTCCATTTTATAAACAAGTGTCTCTGGAATGTGATTTTAAGTATTTTTATCCTTATTTGCCCTAAAGATAACGCAACCTAGCTCAAACTCGAGATTTTAATTGAGATTAACAGAATGTACTTTTAGTGATTGCTGGACAAGCACTTAATAAGGTGTAAACTGTAAAGAAATATTAATAGGGCTTAATCGAGCATATTAAATATTTAATAACTAATTCCCGGAGCTGAAACAATAGCTCCATATTAAACTGTATTTTTACTACATTGCAATTAAATGAAAACGTATAAAAAATTTACATTTATATTACATGGAATCAACTGAACTTATGAGTGCATGGCTGGGTTGACGATATCAATTTCTCAATTTTTATCTTTATTTGAAATTTTACCACTTTTTACATTCTAAAGTTGACCTTTTGATACATAAACAAAACTTCACTAAACATTATTTTTTGGTGCACTTCCCATTCTATAATCACAATATGCTTTGTGCTTTGATAACAAATATATAAAAAAACATTTATTGTTCGAATTTCATGATAAAATGAACAGAATTTGATCTTTGTTTCACATCAAGAAACAAAGATCAAATTCTGTTAATTTTATCAAGAAATTTGAACAAATGTTATTTTGATGCATTTTAATGTGTTGTGAGAGATCATTGTTGCACCTCAGTTCAAGCGGTATGTGAACCAATCTAATTCTATTGAAATCAATTGTGGGCCCTATCTCCTACAGAGGTGCTGCTGACATAAAGAGTGCTATCTGTAATGTGTTTTTAAGCAGTGTGTTGAAATGTGATGCTGCCTATGTAGGATGTAGACAGCAAGACAGCTACTCTAAGGGCAGATATATAGTGTCTCGTATGATTTATGGTAAAGGCCTACATGGACTAAAATGCCCTTAGCTCTGAACTGAGTAACAACTGACCTGATATGCGCATACATACCATCTGGAAAATTCTCTTCATGTTTCTTTATTAGTTATTCCCAGCATTTTATAAAGGTCAAGTTCTTTGATGCCGCTCCTTCAATTACTCTGGAAAGGGTTTGTCTTCTAAATGATTTTCACCTGTTCTCCAGATGTCTTCGTATGCATCCACCCCCACCACAGACACAAACTGAATCTTCAAACACTCATGATACACAATAGACATGATGAAATTAGATGTTTTATACCATAAAATTAGATGTTTTCTACCAGACAAAAGAACAAAAAGCATTTGCCTCTCCACCATGTTGTGAATAATAATGAATAATTATAATAAAAAATAATAAAAAACGCAAAGTTGAAAACAACCCAGTTTGGGTCATCTTGACCACCCCGGGTTAAAAAAGGGATGAACCCTATATTGTCTTGACCCAACATGCTGGGCTGTTTTTTTGTTAACTCTGCTATTGTTTAAAAACTACTATACTGCTGGGTTTAAATGACCCCAAAATTAAAATCACTTTTACACATGCGTAAAAACTATAGTAACAACACAAGCTACAGTAACAAAGTAAGGGCGAACATTTATTGATAAACCAGAACACTCAGAAATAGACAAAATAAGCTAGTAAAAACAACAACGTGTGTATGAGTGAGGAACAGTGTAGAAAATAATTGCAAACAGTTACACAGCTTAAGTTTTTAAAGTTTTTTTTATACCTGTATGTATCACTGTTGGATTATGTTCTGGTTTCTTTTCCCTTTTTGTTCCTTCTTTGGTACTTTAGATTTTTGTCATTACTGTGTGCACTTGTATATACTCTTCACTGTGGACAATCTTTCTGGCAATGTAAATACATTTTCACATTGCACAAGTGATTCTGCGAGTGAGCCATCATTTTTACATCCATTCACGGACTCACCTTTTCCCCCGAAGGCGAGCTGATGGGCTTGTCTTCACACCAACAAAGAAAATAAAAAAAAAGCACCAGCAGGGGAAGTGGACGGGAAAATAATCCCTGGGGCAAGGGATTCCTTAATGTAGTTGTCTATTGATGCAAGCCCGGGAGAAGGAGAAGATGCGACCTCTGGGGGACAGATACCTTGAAGCAAGTAAATTGTGCAGTCATATGGATGGTGTCGTGGTAAAGAGGTGGCTTTCTTGTTACTGAAGATTGCATTAAGATGGTGGTACTGAGTGGAGACTCCATCTAGGGGTTCTTGAGACTCGAGAGTATAATTGGGGGGCTCTGGATCAAACAGGTGGCATGACATGTGGGATCCCAACTGAGGATAGCACCAGTGGACCAGTCATGACGGGAGTTATGGTGAAGAAGCTAGGGGTTACCAGGAATCACAGAAAACACTGTAGACTAGGCATGGAACGATAACCGGTTTCAAGGTATACAGCGGTTTAGAAAAGTCACGGTTTCAAAACCACTAAGATATTCTGTTATACCGTTTCTGCGGAATGTGCAGTTTTTTATTAGACGTCAAAGACGGAAAGTGCAGGACTCACTCAGTTGTGTGCATTGAAGAGCGAATGAGTCACACACAGATAACATGGCTAATTAACAAGCTAACTTCAACTACTTTACTCCCTCACGTTACTTCACATAGCAGGGAATAACGTTAGCAGACTAACGTAAAGTACTATGTTTTTGTGATTAGGTACAATAGTTAAATTTAGCTTATCACGTGTATACTTTTAAGCCTCCTGCCATTGTTTACATCTATTCAAAATCACGATTTAAAAAACAGACTTTGCCAGATTGTTGTACGGAGAGAGACCTTGTTTGTGTGTGTGTGAGACACACCCGCACTCTATCTCTCTCCTTATGTGCACCCATGAGGTACAAGGACCTCACCGCTCCAAACTTAATCCGGAAAAGGTGAACATTCCCGCATCATAACTTGGACTGAAAGATGAATGTGTTGAAAGTGAGCTCCAAAAACCTTGTTGAGCTGCAGGTTTAATGACTTTTTAAATTATTTATTATAATAATATTTTATTTTTTTACAGAAATAATTGTATGTTTTTGATTGAACTGCAGGTTTAGGCTCCCTTTAAGGGACTACATTTTTCATTTATAATTATTTATTTTTTCCAGAAAATTATTTATTTATTTTCTGATTATTGTTGAGCTGCAGGTTTAGGTTCACTTAAGTGGCTGCACTTAATTTAATTAAGAGGAATTCAATAATTTATTTTAATTATTGTTTCTGCTCCAAAATGTTCTATATGTTTCTTAAAAATAAAATATATTTTGTTCAGTGGGGAAAAGGTAGTTGTTTTCTACCCAGACATTTATAAATAACATATTTATTAGACCTGTAATGGCAATTTTTATGGCTAAGTAATGGCTAAGGTTATCTATCATACCGTGAAAATCTCATACCGGCCCATGCCTACTGTAGACTGTATCAGATGGAAACACAACATCTCCTGGTATCCATGAATGTAGAGGTGGAGAGGAGAGGTGAGTAGAGTTACAACGGGTACCGCTCTTTCATGCCACAGTCACATTCTGACAGTTAGATCCAAGTACAACACAACTGCAAAGGTTCAGGTGACCTTGGGATGGTGATAACAGCTCTGTTGGAACTGGACTGACAGGGGAAGTTAATGCAGACTGCTGATTCAAGCTTCTTTCTCTCAAATGTTGATAAGGGCCTCAACAATGGATTTGCCTCTAACAATGCTCGTATGGATCGCCAGGATGAGCAAATGCTGGCAACCGGGAATGCCGTGCAAGCACTCGTAGCGCAGGTGTCCGAGCTCACCACCCAATTACAGCTTTTAAGAACACCCACTGCGCCACCCCCATCGCCCGTTCCCCCGATTCCAGCAGACAACGCTTGTCAGCATGAACCCAGACTACCCACACCAGAGATGTACGTAGGGGAACCCGATCTCTGCAGAGCCTTTCTAACTAAATGCTCTTTTCCCTCCAGCCTCTGACATTTGCCACTGAGGAAGCGAGGGTGGCCTTGATGTTGACGCTGCTGACTGGTGAAGCAGCGTTGTGGGGAACGGCGGTGTTGTAGAACCAACATCCCTGCTATTCCTCATTCAACGCCCTCAAGGAGGAGATGAAACGAGTTTTCGATCGGGCGGCGACATGCCGTGAGGCAGCTAGGAGGTTAGCTGATCTCCAGCAAGAAGAGAGGACCGTCTCCTGCTATTCTATTGAATTTCGGACCCTAGCGGCAGAGAGTAAGTGGAATGAGGAGGCGCAGTGGGACATGTTCCGGCATGGGTTGGTTGATCGCATCCAAAGGGAGATATTCATGTTGGAGCTACCTCCTGATTTAGACGGACTCATAGATCTGGCACTGCGCATCGACTCACGCCTTCAGCAGAGTGGTCAGCGAAGTAGTCACCTGCGGGACTTTGCGCTTCCTGAATATTCCCCCACCAACTCTGATGATGCGATTAGTCATCCGCCAGGAGGCGAACCCATGCAGGTGGGGAGAGCTTGGCTTTCCCGGGAGGAGAGAGAACTTCGGAGGAGGCGAGGTCTGTGCATTTACTGCGGGAGGGCTGGACACTTTCTAGCCAAGTGTCCCGTAAAAGGGCAAACCCGACAGCGGATCTGAGGCTGCTGTCGGGTGGCATCTCTCTTAATAAAACCTCGGCTAATACTCTCCTCCCGGTTAGATTGCAATGGGCGGCAAGAAGTCAGGAGTGCAAGGCATTAGTGGACTCTGGGGCTGAGGGTAATTTTTTGGATTTTTCTTTTGCCAAACACCTTCATATTCCCATTATCACTCTCGACCATAGGATTTCTTTTACGCACTCCACCACCCCCATTACCCTCACGTCTGGCAATCACACCGAAAGGATAATTTTTTTTCTCACAGACTCTCCCTTAGCACCTGTCGTGTTGGGCCATCCGTGGCTCACCAAACACAATCCCAGGATCGATTGGGGCCAGAGCTCCGTGTCCGCTTGGAGCGAGTCATGTTATGCGTCTTGTCTTGTGTCTGTCTGTTCCCCTGTGTCTTGTTCTCCATTGCAGGATGAGGTGGTGAACCTGTCAAACGTGCCCGCAGAGTACCACGACCTGAAGGAGGTGTTCAGTAAGTCCAGGGCTGCTTCTCTCCCTCCACACCATCCCTATGACTGTGCTATAGACCTAGTTCCAGGTACGTCTCCGCCGAAAGGCAGATTATACTCACTTTCTGTTCCAGAAAGGGGGGCCATGGAGAAATATATTTCTGATTCTCTGGCAGCCAAGTTCATTCGTCCTTCTTCTTCTCCAGCTGGGGCAGGATTTTTTTTTCGTCGCGAAAAAGGATGGCTCCTTGCGACCTTGTATTGACTACCGAGGCTTGAACAACATCACGGTAAAGAATACTTAACCTTTACCGTTGATGTCTTCAGCTTTCGAGCGGTTGCAGGGAGCCTCCCTCTTCACTAAATTGGACTTGCGTAATACTTATCATTTGGTCCGCATAAGAGAAGGAGATGAGTGGAAGACCGCGTTTAATACCCCCAGGGGGCATTTTGAATATCTTGTTATGCCCTTCGGGCTATCCAACTCCCCCGCGGTCTTCCAGGCGCTCGTTAATGACGTGCTGAGAGACATGGTCGATCAGTTCATATATGTCTACCTGGATGACATATTGATTTTTTCTTCTTCTCTCCAGAAACATGTTCAGCACGTCAGACGAGTGCTCCAAAGGCTGCTTAAGAATGGGCTTTTTGTCAAGGCAGAGAAGTGCGCGTTTCATGCACAGTCGGTTCCGTTTTTGGGTTACATCATCTCGTCCGAGGGAACATGCATGGATCCCGATAAGGTTAGGGCTGTGGTGGATTGGCCAACCCCTGATTCCTGTAAGGCCCTGCAGAGGTTTCTGGGGTTCGCCAATTTCTACCAGTGTTTTATTCGCAATTTCAGCCAACTAGCCGGTCCTCTGACTGCCTTGACAACCACCAGGGTGACGTTCAGGTGGTCGAGTGCAGCTGAAGCCGCATTCTCCAACCTCAAGAGCCGTTCGTTTCGGCTCCCATTCTCGTCGCCCCTGATCCCACACGTCAATTCGTGGTGGAGGTCGACGCGTCGGAGGTGGGGGTAGGTGCGGTGTTATCGCAGCGTGCTGCTTCAGATGACCGGGTTCATCCCTGCGCGTTTTTCTCTCATTGATTATCTCCCGCCGAACGCAATTAGGACATTGGCAACAGAGAGTTGTTGGCCGTTAAGTTGGCTTTGAAGGAATGGCGTCATTGGTTAGAGGGGTCGGGGGTCCCTTTTATCGTCTGGACCGGTCATAAGAATCTTGAGTATATCAGAACCACCAAACGCCTTAACTCCAGGGAGGCTCGCTGGGCATTATTTTTTGGTTGTTTCGAGTTCACCCTTTCTTACCGACCGGGTTCTAAGAACACCAAACCCGACGCGCTGTCATGCATTTTTGACCATTCCGAACGCCTGTCCTCTCCCGAGTGCATTATACCTGAGGGACTTGTTGTCTCTACGCTCACTTGGGAGATCGAGTCGAAGGTTCGCACAGCCTTATTAGGAGTAACGCCTCCGCCCAGATGCCCAACGAGCCGATTGTTTGTGCCGGAGAGATTACGGTCTGACGTCATTCGGTGGGGTCATTGCTCTAATGTGGCTTGCCATCCAGGAATTGGTCGCACTAGCTTTCTTGTTAAACAACGGTTCTGGTGGCCTTCCATGGCCCACAACGTCCGGGATTTTGTTCAGTCTGTGGTCGGGGTAAGACTTCCAATCGTCCGCCAGAGGGGCTAGAGGCTGACATTTTTTTCGGGAAACAAAATCGCTACGAATCACGAGATTGGGACGGAAGAGGAAAAAATTTAATCTGGAGTGGGCGGGACCGGGAATAGTAATAATACCCAACTTTACACACAAATATACCTTTTATATAAATAAACTATAAACTGTATATTTTAATTCTGAACTCAATTCTAGTTGCCCTGTCTCTTTATGCTCTCCTCCTGTTTGCTTTGGTGTGGCTGGTTCAGTGAATGACGCAGTCCGTGATGGACAGATTGTTAACGGCTGGTCTATGTGGTAATACACTCGGGCACGACATCCAAACGCTCACCTATCATTCATCAACCTCAAATATGGCTTTTCATCTGAAAGATGTATGTAGTAGCAACTTTACATGGCCGCTCAATATAATGTTAACCTGGAGAAATGTGCGCTATTGAAGTGTTTGTGTGGAAGCGCGTTTGCTGCAGGACAGGCTCCGGTGCGCTCACTTGCTATTAAAATCTCCGTAATTTTTGGTCATACAGATAAAAGTAGCCTAATACATCTGTCGAATCTGTAAAGACTCTACGTTTATTTGTGTGCACTCAGAATAACAATGAAACGTTGCGCTTTTAAGCAAACAGGATGCGCTTTAGGTCTCATGTGAACTTGAGCGAGAAACTTCGAAACTCCGTCTTTGAAAAATATATCTATATGTAACACCCCCTCCTGGGTCCACACCACCACAACTCGTTCTTGCTCTGAGCGGGTCTCGAACCCTGGATTCCGGTGCGGGAAGCGGGCGCTCTAACAAGGAACGGTTAGAACGGTTTACACACAGCCCTTACTGGCATATATCCGTTACATATAAAGAGTGAAATGTGTATATATATATATATATATATATATATATAAAAAAAACACAATAGAAGACGTTTGTGTTAGCATGGATGATTTACATGAAATTTAATCTGTGCAACACTGTGCATAAAATGGCTTTCAGTTCAATATAATAACAAAAAACTACATTTTGGGTTTTTATTCAACTAATAAGGTGGGCACGCTGTGATCTGTACTATATTTTTACTGTAACTGACAGATTTCGGCGCAAAAAAAAAAAAACGACATGGGAGTGGGAGGGAATGGGAGTCATTCTTCCGGGAGTGGACGGGACGGGATTTTCCCCCAGTTTTTTCGTGGGATTGGGACGGGAAGAGATTAATTTTTGTGGGAGTGGGATGGGAGAGGTTTGAGAATTCACTCCCGTGTCACCCTCTAAGAGGGGCTACTCCAACCGCTGTCCGTCCCTTCGAGACCCTGGTCCCACATCGCACTCGATTTCGTCACTGCTCTCCCGCCCTCCCAGGGCAATACGGTTGTTTTAACCATAGTGGACCGGTTCTCGAAGGCGGCTCATTTTATTCCCTTGCCCAAATTACCCTCTGCCAAGGAGACAGCGGTGACCGTTGTAGATCACATCTTTCGTGTTCATGGCCTCCCGGTAGACGTGTTCTCCGACAGAGGGCCCCAGTTCGTATCCAAATTTTGGAGAGAGTTTTGTCGTTTGCTGGGGGCGAGTGTTAGTCTGTCTTCGGGGTTTTACCCTCAGACCAACGGTCAGACTGAGCGGGCTAATCAGGATCTTGAGAGGGTGTTGCGGTGTTTAGTCACACAGAATTCCACTTCCTGGAGCCAACAACTCTCGTGGGTTGAGTACGCTCATAACTCATTGCCAGTGTTGTCTACGGGCCTCTCGCCATTCGAATGTAGCTTAGGTTACCAGCCACCTATTTTTCCCAGTCTGGAATCTGAAGTCGCGGTCCCCTCTGCTCACGCCTTCATCCAGAGGTGTCATCGCACCTGTAGAGAAGAGCCTGTGAGACTCTTCTCCGGGTGGAAGCACGCACCAAGGCCAAGGCCGATCGCCACCGGTCGAGGCCTCCCGTCTACGTCGTAGGTCAAAAAGTGTGGCTTTCCACTAAGAACATTCCGCTCCGCCCCGTATGTAGTAAACTTGCTCCCAAATGTATTGGCCCGTTTGCTGTCACTAAGATTCTTAGCCCAGTGGCAGTCCACCTCAAACTTCCTCCGGCGTACCGGAGAATTCATCCCGTGTTCCATGTTTCCAAAATTAAACCAGTTTTTCATTCATGACTTAATCCGCCTACTCCGGTTCCTCCACCGCCGCGTCTCGTAGATGGGGAACCTACCTATTCGGTTAATCGTATTCTGGACTCGAGACGGAGGGGACGCGGATTCCAGTACTTGGTGGACTGGGAAGGTTACAGTCCGGAGGAGAGAAGTTGGGTTCCTGCCAGGGACATATTGGATCACTCACTTATTGATGATTACAATCAACAGGTAAGATCAGCAGAGAACGCCAGGAGACGCTCTTAGGAGGAGGGGTACTGTCACGGTTCATGGGATCACGGTCTCATCTGTGCTTGGTACTGTTGTGTGTGTGAGTGGGTGTGTCTGATTACCGCAACGAGCTAATCAGTCCAGGTGTGGCTCGTTTTGCGGCTCTATATTAGATGTGCTAACTTTGCCTTGTTTTGTCAGATCCTTGGTGTTTGTCCTCGCGTTCCTGGTCTCTCTGTTGCTCCTGTGACTGGCTCCTTGGTAGGCTTCCTGGACTCTTCCAGGGATTTCTTCTTCCGTGAGCTGCCCATTGCATCCCTGCACTACAGAGACTTGTCAGCCCTCAGCCAGATTGATGTGGACTCACATTTGTGTATCTTCTGAGATTTTCTAATAAACTGTTTGTGTAGCATCTGCTTTTGAATCCTGACTCTTCATCGGTGTGACACTACAAATGCTCTGCTAGAGGGATAGCAGTTGTTTAGATGACTTTCGGCTTCTTATGGGGGGGATCAAAGACACGATTAAATTCAAATAGAGTAAGCTGAACAAAAGAACATCAAGAGTACCTCTTGAGGCCAAAACTCAACACGTGCCAAATTACTGATGCCTATCATGAGAACCATGAACCCAGATAGGTCAAGTGTATCAACAATTGCCATGAACTTGTGCTATGTGCATGTGTTATGTGAATGTTATGGATTATGTTATGTGAATGCACATTTACATTCACATTACCAACCCAGCACTATTGGGTTACTGATTATGAATGATTAGCGTAGCGACCCTAATTGGTTCAGAATTTTTATTTTTTTACCCAGCATTTAAGTTGAAGAAAAAAAAATAGCTTGGCATGTACATTATACATACCAATTAAAAATATTTTTGAGTAACTATAAAGGGGTCAACGGATGCCCATTTTCCACAAGTTGATACGATAATTTAGGGTCTTAATGAAAAGTCTATAAGAGGGGTTCTCAAAGTTTATATTCAAAGGTCCGAATCTGAATTATCATCAACATCAAAAGGTCAGTAATAATTGTTATTACAAAACTCGTTTTTTATATTGTTTTTATAGTAAAACGACCTCTTCTGCCAAAAGATCAATGACATTTTCATTTCTCAGTTTATGACCCCTTTAAATGCACATTTTTTTTTATCTCAATTTGATATGCAGACAAACATATAGATATAAACATATAGACACTATTCTGTATACAAATCCCCCAAAAAAGAGAAACACTGTAACTCTGTAGTCCTGTCCAGAATTTACTAATTTCTAAAAACTACAAACTAAAACTTACTAAAAACTACAATCTACTAAAAATGCTTATTTTTCAGTTCAAATGCTGGGTTGAGATGGTTGATTTGACCCAATTTGGGTTGATAATTGCTCTGTGGGTGGAGCTTAGGTGGAGGCAGAAAGATTCCCCTGACTTCAGTAACGCTAGCTATGAAGTTTGTTAGCTTGATTTTTTTTATAATGACTGCCATTATTTCATACACGACATATCCGTGAGATGCAAGAAATCTTCAGATGCGCCCATAACAACAGAAGACAATACTTTATTGAACCTTTTCTGATAAGAAGCGTGCGCTGCAAACACGATCATGTTTGACGATCGTTTCTTCCAGTCCTCTCGTTTTATCTCGTTTAACCACAGCTGTTGTCAGTTTTTTTGTCTGGTAGTGGCAGCAGGTAAGTAAATAAAATGTCTAATTTGAGGCTGTATAACGTCGATTCTGGCACCCGACATCACAACAAGATTATATTTTAAGCTCCTTATGTAGCCGAATCTTCGCTGGTTTGTATGGGCCAGTTTTCCCTTTGTTTTGCCTCCAGCAGCTTTCCAACCCATTTTGGCTTCATTATATGGCAGCCATATTTGTAATAAATAGTTGAGAAAAAACAGCTCAGCATGTTGAACATTTAACCCAGCCCAGTTGGGTCAAAACAATCTAGCGCTGAATTCCCAAAATTACACAAATTAGGTTATTTTTAACCAAGCATTTTTAGAGTGCAGGGTGAATATTTTGAAAATGATGCATTTCAGTCTTTCGATCTGCAAAAATGAATTTTATGGAATAAATCAATGTGTTGGTTACATGACCTACATGATGTCAGCAAGTGTCATCACCATCTTTCCCATCAGTAATGCGACACAAACACAGGCATGCTCATATTAGATAATCTTATTGCCTTGATACGGTGTGTGTGGCATAGGGCACTGATCACAGCTAAACATAAAATTAAGGGATTAGATGTTCTCTGTGTCCTTACTAAAAGCCCTTGGGGAAAGGTTATAGCAGCCACCCTGCAGCACTCAGTCTGTAACCTGCTGAACCGTAGCAGGCGCTGTCTTTAAATATAATAAAAGCAGCACCCCACGCAGAGAGAACACTTGATTACCCCTGGCACCAAGTTATGCAAGAGGATTTCAGAGTTCAAACTAGCAAGATTGCAGCCCGAGGAAACTCAATTCCATGGTGTAAGTTAAATCGTTAAGGATGGATAAAGTCAAGGCTAGAAAATTAGATATAATTAAACACAAAAACAAAATGGGGCCCTAACTTATTAAAAGGTAGCAGGGTTAAATTGATAACAAAAATGTTTTAAACCATGGAAATCATGCCAAATTGTGAACAACAAGTTATGTTTACATTAATTTTTACAATCTAACACTTGGAAAGCATTTCCTTCCCCTTTAATGGTAAATTAATATTGTGATAATATTTAGGCTATATTGCCTTGCAGACATGGGTTTGGAAAACCACTTCCACAGTTAAATGAACCAATCTGTGGGAACAAACTTAATCAGATCTGGGGGTTTTTAACCATAAATGTAGCATAATTTGGGGAGATTTGCGCAAGAAAAAAGGAAAAGTGCCAAAAGGGTAAGAAAACAAAGTAATTTAAATTTGTATTCAATTAATTATCTTTAAAAAAGTCTTAACATCTTGAGTGTCTCTTTACTATCTTAAAATCTGATTGTGAAGTAATACTGACAGAAATACTGATATGAATGTAATTTACTGTAGAAAACAAGGAATGAAATGGCAAATTAATGAGACCTTTAGTGGATTCTTACTTTTACATATGTGTAAAATTATCCAATAGTGAATGAAACGCTTAAGCTTGGCCTCTGCGTTCCTGTGTAATGTGCAGGTGAAGGGTTCGTTTGTGAAATTGTACACTAAAACACACACATACACATGTTGTGACAACTGAGGAAGATGTCTGTCAGCCACATTGAGGGAGGTGATGGAAATATGAGGGTAAGACAGGGCCCAACAAGACTGACAGTCAGAAGAGAAAAATGCACATACCAATCACCTCAAACACGCTCCTGCTTTCCACACAGCGCTTCTCAATGTGTGATGATGGAGGTCTGCTTCATGCCACATTATCATTTCATTCCATCCATCCACCCACGCCGCTTTCTCCAGACATCTGCTGACAGTATAATCATAGCTTGCCTATCTCCTACATGTAGTCTAGTAGAGACAACAAAGCTTTGTGTAATTGGATCTCGTTGCTCTTTCATCAGGAATGGGAGAATATTAATGACAAATCTTGATTGCAGGATAAGTTTAACAAAATATTTGATTGCTTCACAGGCTGACTGTAATTTCACTGCATTTATATCAAATTCAGAGAACAGAGAATCGGGAGCTGCAAACCAATATATGTTTTTAATGTGAGCTCAGTCTGTTTTTTTCAGATTTTTTTAGGAACAAACAAATATCAGATCTTTCATAAATAACCACATTATTCCAAATGGTGTATACATTAGAGAAAGAAGACACTTAGTTTATATAGCACCTTTCCACTGCTCAGGGTCACTTTACAAAAATAAATTTCAAGTATATTTAAAGGAGTCAACACAAAAAAGGCGCAGACGTGCACATGTCTATAGCTATATGGGATAACTTTTTTAGAGCATAAGAACATATCTGAAAACTTTGAAAACTATCATTGTAAGACGTGCAGGTCTCCCCTGCACGCTGATGACACTCACGCTGAGTGTGTGCCATGCTTGGGGAAATCCCACGCTGACGCTGTGCTCAGCGGGACTGACTGCTCTCATTGCGAGAGTTTCAGTCTTGCTTCTCTGCGCTTGCGTATAGCTTTCTTTTCTAATGTGCCTCTCAGAACCCCGCTTAATGCTGGGTGCAGAGGAAAGTGTGTTTTTGGTTCCCCACGGGCCCATTATATCGCCCAGGTGTCCGACCGCTGTGATAGCGGACAAAATAAAACACATACATTTTCCAAAAGAGAGCAAAAGTCTTTCTCTGCCTACTACAAGCATCCTGCCCTTATTCAGCCAGTCTTTACAACCATTTCAACCTCTTGCCACACGGGTCGAGGCCTGGCAGACCATCCCCGGTGTGTCAGCGTGGGTAATGACAACGGTAAGACAAGGTTATACTCTCCAATTCGCTCGAAGACCACCGCGCTTCGGCAGTGTGCTCGCCACCTCAGTGTGCAGCGAGGAGGATCAAGTTCTCCGCGCAGAGGTAATTAATCTGCTACAAAAAGGAGCCTTATAAATTGTTACTCCAGCAAATATGCCCAGGGGACTGGTTCATGTCGCTGGATCTGAAAGACGCGTACTTTCATCACAGACGATGAAAGCCTCCCCATCATAGACGATTCTTGAGATTCGCATTCGAAGGGGTGGCATATCAATACAAGGTCCTCCCGTTTGGGCTGTCCCTGGCTCCCCGCACTTTTACATGATGCATGGATGCGGCTATCTCCCCTCTGCAACAGATCTGCATTGCAGGCGGTTTTAACATTGCACTGTGTATCAGCCCTGGCCCATTGGAGAAACCTCTTCTGGCTAAAGCAAGGCATGACCTTAGACACGGCGCACAGAAGGAAGGTTGTCATGACAGACGTTTCCAACAAGTTGTGCGAAGGCAAACCAACCTTCGGTCTTTGGTCCGAGTAGGAGTCACATCAACCGGTGCATCAACTGCCTATAAATGCTAGCAGTGTGCCAGGCCTGTCAATTCTTCCTGCTGGACATACGGGGACACCATGTGCTAGTATGCTCAGATAGGTCCGTGGTGTCATACACAAATCACCAGGGTGGCCTTGTCTCGAAGCGAATCTGCACGCTGGCGAACGACCTTCTTGTGTGAGCCCAGAACAATTTACTTTCACTAAAGGCGACGCATGTGCCGGGCAAGATGAACCATGGAGCAGACATGTCGTCAAGGAACAACATCTCCTTGGGGGAATGGACACTCCACCCGCTCGCGGTTATGAGAATGTGAGCTCGAGTAGACCTCTTCACCTCCAAAGACAACTCTCACTGCCCAATCTTTTTTCACAAATAGCACGTATGCCTTGGCCCACGAGTGGCCCAGTCTCCCGCTCTATGCTTTCCCTCCAATCGCTCTGCTACCGCAGGTACATGGGTGTCGGAGTTATTCCAGCTGCTCGAAGCAGGCCCGTGGCCGATCCCCTTGAGACGGAACCTCCTCTCTCAAGCAAACAGTACGATATGGCATCCACGGCCCGAATTATGGGCCTTGCATGTGTGGCCGTTCAACGGGAGCCTTTTGGCCTCCCAGAGCATGTCCTAAACACAATGGCAAAAGCTAGTGCCCCATCTACTCGATGCCTTTACGCTCTGAAATGGTCTGTTTTCTCGACTTGGTGTCAAGACCGCATCTTAGATCCGGTCACCTCTGATGTGTCAGTGGTTCTCTCATTTCTGGAGAGATGCTGGATAAACAACGCTACTCATCCACTGTCAAAGTTTACACGGCATCCATATTGGCTTTCCATGCCCCTATTGCTGGCCGATCGGTGGGTAGAGATGGTGGTTCAATTTTTACAAGGCGCCAGGAGAATGAATCCTCCGCGTCCTCGTACAGTTCCACCTTGGGACATACCTACCGTACTAAAGTGTTCCTGTGGCTCAGTGGTTAGAGCATTGCGTTAGCAGCGCAAAAGTTGTGGGTTCGATTCCCAGGGAACACACATACTGACAATACAAATGTATAGCCTGAATGCACTGTAAGTCGCTTTGGATAAAAGCGTCTGCTAAATGCATAAATGTAAATGTAAAGGCCCTGTTTGAACCATTGCAATCCACGAGCCACAGAGCATTCTCGTTAAAAACCACCCTGCTACTAGCACTGGCATCGGCCAAGCGAGAAGGAGATCTGCAGGCCCTATCCATCAACCAGGCTTGCCTGGAATTTGGGCCTAATGACTCCAAGGTCATCCTGAAATCAAGGCTGGGTTATGTACCTAAGGTGCTCTCCACTCCATTCAGAGCTCAGGTCATAGCGCTTTCCGCGCTTCCCCCCCTTGACGGGCAGCCAGGAACTGTCTCTGCTCTGCCCCATCAGGGCCCTGAGGGTATACATTGAGCATTCTGCCTCATACAGGAAATCAGAACAGCTTTTTGTCGGCTTCGGTAACCACGCCAAAGGCGGCCCTCTTACGAAGCAAGGAATTTCTAGGTGGTTAGTGAATAGTTTTACCCTAGCATACTCCTCCTTTGGTTTGCAGTGCCCCATAGGAGTCAGAGCCCATTCCACCAGAGGCATTACGCATTTATTTTAAATACTCGACTGACGTTATGAAGTGAGTTTGGAGTAAAAACATGTTATTAAATGTGGTATTTTCACATAGTTTCAGATAGAGCAGCATTTACTACAAAGAGCTGTAGTTCGCTGAGAAGATATGCAAGAAGCTTAGAGCCCTGCACGGGCCTAAAATATAGGCCCTAGCCCGGCCCGTGTCCGACAGCTTTTCAGAATTACCGACCGGAGCCCGTATTTTACTTTTCCCTTCTCCCAAAACAGCTTATTACTATACTGTTTCAGCAGTTAGAATAATTCAGTTTTGTATGAAATGGCAAAGTGGTTGTATTTCGTTTCGTTATTTTATGAAGGTCATTTAGAAAAACATTTGAATAATTTTTTTTATTCGTTAAATGTAAGTTTTAGTTTTTTAAAGTAGCTAGCGGCCAGTGGCAGACAGTGAGCTGGTCATGGCATGTTAGACATAATAAATATAGAAAGCTTTAAATTAGTACTTAACGAAATAAAACATATAGAAAACAAAAACCCTTTCATTATAATCATAATTTGTAGATGCATATATTAAAGGCGGGTCTAATGAGGAGATGGCAAGTCAGGATCTGCAACTTCATCCTTGCCACACCGACTTAGAAAACATTAGTTTATTAATATTAATATAAAATTTCCCCCGAACACATTCATGCCGACCCAAGACCAACATCAATATCACTTTACGCTCTCTGACACATGTTGCCTCTGCTATACACAAACGCACACACACGCTACTGAGAGGTAAACTTTTATTAGAGGCCTCAAACATAAATACGGAAAAAGCGGAACATGGAAATATCATGGATGTACTGGAAGAAAAAAAAACATATTTTTTTTGTTCTCAGCGATATGAGTCTTTCCCTTCTCACAAAACAAGCTACCTATTAAAATAGTTCAGTTTTGTATGTAATGGAAAAGTGATTAGACTAGTTGGGTCCCGACGGGCTTGCAGGGCTCTAAAGTAGCTATCATAATCGCGAACGATTTCATTATCACGCAATATCGTCAGTGATTTCTTTTTTTGCATTACGAAACTAATAGTCAGTGAACTATGGCACTGTGTAGAAAATGCTGCTCCATCTGAAAGCAGGTGATGGAGATTTACGGCTGATTACAGAACCAGCTTTACTGAGAAAATCACATTAGATTAAATGTGCAGCCCTAACCACTGATGAAGAATGTTGATTTTTTTGTTTATTTTGTAGTCTTTTTAATAGTGCTGTTGTAATTGAATTGTATAGATCAGGGGTCACCAAACTTGTTCCTGGAGGGCCGGTGTCCTGCAGTGTTTAGCTCCAACCCTAATCAAACACACCTGAACCAGCTAAGCAAATTCTTGCTTGTATATTTGAAACTTCAGGGCAGGTGTGTTGATGCAAGTTGGGGCTAAACTCTGCAGGACAATGGCCCTCCAGGACCAAGTGTAGTATATATGATATGCTGATAGCATCAAATCACCAACAAATATCAGTAATTTAAGGGAAATGAAGCGAAATTTCATGTCATTCATTTATACTAACAGGTCTGGCCAATCCCTGCTTGGCAACTGGAGTATTTAAGCACTGAACTCTCCGTTTCATTTTTCCCAGTTGACGACACTGACGTTCCCTGCTCAGTCAAAGCGTCGCCCGACTTTTCTCTGGGATATATAGCATGAAGTTTGTTCTCTACGAAAGATTGAGAGTTCGGCATTCATTTCAAGATGCATGCCGTATTATTCGTATTATGCAACAAGTCAAGTTGAGCTTTATTGTCATTCCGCTACATGTGTGGACATATAGTGGGACGAGATGTCGTGCCTCACAGGACCACGGTGCTACATAAATACAAATATACAACACGAAGTAAAAACAGTATAAACCTACACACAACTAAACTACTGTCAGCTTTGACTATACATATGCTATATATAAAAGTGGTTACCTATACATAAACAAAATAAAAAATACAAACTATACAACAGTGCAGATGACTTCAAATACTGTACATGTGCAAAAAGACATTCTGGACATTCAAGCAGCTGGCTGGGGAACAGTATAAGGTGATTTGTGGTGCATGAGCCAGTAAACATACATACATTACAGTCGTGTATTGCAATCTGTCTTTTGTGGGATTATGGACACACAATGGTGTGTGAAAGTGTCTAATGCATGCAGAGGAGAGTGTGTTGCTCCAGGCTGCTTGTGCAGGCCCGCTCAATAAAAAGTTTAACAGTTTTTTCCTGTGATGTGGTGTGGGGGGGATGGGGGGGTTGTTTGGGGTTTCAGAGAGGGGCGGTGTGATGTGAGTTCGGGGCGGTGTGATGTGAGTTCAGGGCTCTCACAGCCTGGGGGAAAAAGCTGTTGAGCAGTCTGGCGGAGCGGGCTCTGATACTCCGGTACCGTCTACCTGAGGGTAGGAGCTGGAAGAGACTGTGGGAGGGATGGGTGGGGTCCTTCACGATACTTTTTGCTTTGCTGGAGCATCGTGTAAGGAAAATATCCAGGATGGAGGGGAGAGGGGCACCAATGATTTTTGCAGCGGTGTTCACTGTCCGCTGGAGGGTCTTGCGGTCTGCTGCACAACAGTTCCCGTACCAGACAGTGATGCAGCTGGTCAGCACGCTCTCAATGGTACCCCTGTAGAAGATGGTGAGGATGGGTGGAGGGAGGCTTGCTCTTTTCAGCCGGCGGAAAAAGTGTAGGCGCTGTTGTGCCTTCTTGGAGACAGACTTGGTGTTGGTGGTCCAGGTGAGGTCCTCTGTGATGTGCAGAGGACTGACTGATGTCGCAGCGATTGTTGGCGGCTTGGTCGTATTGCTATGATATAGAGGGGTTTCATGGCGGAGGATGTAAAACATTGCCAGAGCATTCGATGTCATGTCCGTTGCCACTTTCGAGTGCCCGCCGGGAACACCGTATCAACCATCAAATTATTCTCGCCCGAACGTTCATGTAAACTTTCAAGTTTCCAGAGCCCTTTAAAAAAAACATAAAAAATAAGTTTTGTACACTATCTAACAAAATACACTATTTAATTACATGTTTTTCCTCAGTCTCATTCAGTTACATCCAGTATTTGAATCTATTTTCTTCCCTGTTGGGCTGTCATATCATGATGATTAATCGTTATAGGCCTATAATATTTAAGCTGATAAAGTCTATATCCTTTGTATTATTTTCTTACGAAAATATCCAATGTCTAGCACACCTTTAAGCCATTTGTTGTCTAATCTTATATTTGGCTTTGTCCTTCAGTTACATTCTATTTGCGTTTATTCTATTACAACAGTCTCAGGATACCTTGTTCCGGAACGTGGTAAGTTTTACGACTTTTAGTCTTGTTGTGTAGCCCAATTATGCATAGATGTCCTTGCAGTTTTCTGTGTCCTCAGAATAAGAGTATGGAAGAAAACCTTAAGTTGTTCCCAGGTCGACGAATACATTGTATGATATTCTCTCGATGCATAACATATAGACTTAAATTAAGAATTTTCATCATAGATTCCACCATAATATTTATTTGTTCTTCAGTCAAGGCTTGTTACACGTAGGTAAACAGTTCAATATAAATTGCATATGTGCTCAGCATTCTGCATCAAAATTTGATCTGCTATTTTAGATAAAGTGAGCAGGACATAGCCTTTGGCTTCAGCAGGCATGTATCACCATACAGTACCTAGCACTCTCTAGCTCTACAGTGCCCCATAATTGTCCAGTTTAAATAAAATGTAACAGCAGAAAGATCTATTTTTAGCTATTTGTCAGATTTTAAGACTGCTTCGCTATTTTAATGAATACTGTTCGCTTACCTTGCTCTAGACCAAGACGATATCAATCAGCTTCAGGTACGTGCGTATGTGTCTGCATTGGGTATATAGCTATAAATTGGCGTGTCTGCTTCTTATGTGATGGTGCATTGAAGTAGCCTATTCCTTTATTGAAAACTGTGCACGCAAAGGCCTTTCTATAGTTCTATTTTGTGTTATGTTAGTCCTGTCAGACTTCGGAGACTTTAAATAAATGTATTGTTAAAAATCTGACTTTCGTGCCCTGTGGATCATTAATGTCCTGGTCAGTCGCATGCCTGTTTGTGAAGTACTGCTTTACAGTTGTGATACACATCACAGCCTTCTCATAACACGGCCTAACGTGGCCTCCACGTAACTCTGCTCATTGTAATCATCAGATAAGTTTGATTGTATTGTTAATGAGACTTGGCTTATCATAGCCCGCCAAAAATTGGTCTATCGTGGCTTCTTTGTGTTACATGACAAGCGCTGTCTCTCTGGTTTATTGGCTTGATGCCAAACAGTCAATGTTTTTAAATATTAATGTTTATGCTTTTCTTTTTCATCATAAGTTGATATGTTTCTCTTTGGTGGTGGTTTCATTCGTTTTCTACTAAATCGTTGGCTTCTGTATTCATAATTATTTCCCTTTACACAATTGGCCTATTATAGCCTTTCGTTGCTATATTCAATTTATTGAAGACACTTTTGTGCTTTACAGTTGCAGGACAATTGTTTATTTCGTGTAATTCATCTTTTGTTTGATTTTTTTTAGTGCAGAACTGTTATTGACCTTTACATTTATGTTTAGCACACTTTTATTCAGAGCAACTTATAATAGAGGAACAAAAGTAATTCACAGAGCCAACAATATTAATAATATGCAATGCAATTTTATTAGAAAGCTAGATTTGGAAGCAAGCTAGAGCAGAGTAAAAAAAAGTGATTAAGATATATGCATGAATGGGAAAATGCAGTGCAGAAAATATGTGCTTGATGTTGTTGTGAACTCTGTTCTTCTAAAGTGTAGAAAACTCAGAAGAGAAGACCAGGAGACTTCGGATTGGATCGTCAGCAGAATTCTTTATTCAATGACATGTCATTGGTATCTGTGGTCATCGAAATCTCACTCTTAAGTAATTTTACATGGTATTTTATAGGCAGAATTGGAGGAGGGACTTTTTGGAGGTGGAGACAAACATCAAATAAAGCAAGCATCTGAGGGAGGCATTAGTTGGTTACGGGAACTTCCCGTGGTTCAATAAACCTTACGAATCCACTTCTGGGTCAGGACAAAGCCATTTGCAGAACAAAAGTTGAATCTCTCAGTAGTCTGACTCATTGAACTTACCATTATCATAGAGACAAAAGCACAGCTGTCTCAAGCTCAATGGTCAGGAAACGATCTCAAACACCTGAATTGCCTGACACTTTGTTAGTCAGGAAGTGATAAAATTTGTAATCCCACAATTCCCCCTTTGAGAGTTCTAATAACTCTCACAAAATACAAATTTAGACACTTAAAAGTTAATTCTTGTAACTTGTAATCGTTACAGGCACATAGTACATGTTCTGTGTTGCTTATATGTAATTGCATGCTGACACAGAAACAAAACATGCAATTAGGGTCCGTGAAGTTCTTACGGGTAATAATCTCTTCTGGTTGGAACTGTCATTTCCTCGTGAGAGCCGGGAGTCATTTGCTGAAAGAAATACTTGATACTGTGGATGCATAGATAGTACGCAAGTAGGAGAAACAACAGCAGAATTGCTATTTCCTTGATCCACAGCCAGGGTTTACCTAACAAGTTTCCGAACCATGAAGAATTATCTTCAGTCATCTGGTGTAATTTTGCTGAAAGACCAAGAATGTCTTGTTGGATTTTGTTCAAGTTCTCTGTTGGATCCATTAACCCGGTGCAGCATTCAGGACCGATAATGGTACAGGCTCCCCCTTGTGTTGCAAGAATGCAATCCAAGGCCACTCTGTTCTGTAAGATCATCATCTTGTGCGAGGCGAGAGTGTCCTTGATGTTGCCCAGGGCCAAAACCGTATCATTGGCCAATTTCTGTACAGAATCCGACAGGCTTCTGACTTGATCGAGAGCCTGCATGACACCATACGATGGGATTAATGCTCCAAGAGTTCTTGACCACCACGTTTGTACACAAGTGAGTCCTGGAATGCAGCCATCTTTGTTGGTAGAAGCTGAATTTTGTAGATGTGGAGAACTTGAGGTGGAGTTTGTATTTTCTCTGATGGCTGGTAGGACATAAACCAGGGTGCACCTGCCATTGAATTGGCTGGGTAGGATGCTGTAGACAGAAGTCCCACATAACCACAAAGTGCCAGTCGGTGGAGGAATCATACACCACTGATTTATGGCAAAAAGTTTCGGTAGGGATGGGTTCCCGTAGAGACACTCTTTTAAATCATTCTCCTCTTTCGTATTTGATGTAGTAACGTACACATCGAATTCGGTTCTTCTTTCAATCACAAAGCTGCAACGTTCACAAGGAATTTCACCCAGTGTAGTCGATGCTGGAGCATAATTTTCCATGCACCAATAGAACATTCTTGGCATGAGTAGATCTGTCATGATGGGAATAGCTGAAGTTAGGTTGCAGGATGGTAGTCCAGGAATGCAACACGAAGAAGCTGGAGGAATTGTTACGTTGTGACATGTATCCTTGTTGTATAATCCACTGGTATGATGATCGAATAAGGTACACGTATCACATTTGGAGATAGGGTGTGCCACCCATGGGATTCCTGCTCCTACTGAAGGTGCGTGCGGCATGCAAACGTTCTTTCCAGCAAACAAGGCATTTCTTGACATATTCATCAGCTCTATGAATATGTTGTTTCTGGGGTCTACACTTTGCGTGATGTCCATGATGGTTAATAGTATGAAAATCTTGATCATGTTGATGGATGACTGAAGTTCCCGTATGTGAGTCTCTGCGTTGTGTATTTTTTTTTATTTTTTTTTCTTCTTCTTCTTTTTTCTTGTGTGATAGTTGGCTCGGCAATGGGTCTAGTTATTTTCTAGAGGTTGTAGCTTCATCCGCAGGTGAGAAGGGCGGTGCATATGGATCTCAGGACAGCCATCAGGTGGTATCTGCACAGAGGAAGAAAGAAACACAAACAAGAGAGACCAACGGCACAGAGCAGTATTTATAGAGTCTGCAAACATTAGGGTTGTATCCTCTGTTCAAAATATAGTCTGCTATGGTTGTTCCTTCTTTCCCTATTTCTTAATTCCTGCGACACCTAAAGAACAGTGAGGAAAGGATGGACTATTGGATGGGGAAAGGCCTATGAGGAAATCTTCACCGCAGGGTTGGCCCCCGAAGCCTGTTGCTTTCGGTTCTTCCCTGGGCTCCTCACTGGTTCTTGTGTCTGCCCTATCCTATCCCTGCAGGGGGAGGAACAACATCACTTGATGTGGTCCGTACCACTTAGGCTCTAATGGCTTGTTTTTGAACGCCTTTATCATGACCCATTGACCTGGGACGATTGTGTGTCCACCTTCTGGTGGAGTCTGCCAACACGACTCAACTCTCTCTTTGGCACTCTGCACTGCCTTTGTGAGGTTTTCACAGTAAGCGATCAGGGCATCTGAAGCAATGTGCACATCAGCATTTCTAAGATCAATCACACCTTGCATCTGCATTGGGCGTCCAGTAATAATCTCATGAGGGCTCAGTCCTACTGATCTGTTAGGTGATGCTCTCATACTACACAGTACTGCGGGCAGTGCTTCAACCCATGGTACTCCTTCCTGATGCATTTTGCTTAGCCTGGTTTTGATTGTTCTGTTTGATCGTTCAACCTGTCCTGATGCTTGTGGCCTATAGGGACAGTGAAGGTTCCACTTAATCTTCAACATTCTAGACACTTCCTTGAGTCAATGTAATCTGGTAATCCCCATCTGGGAATTAAATCAGTGACAAGACATTTAGCAGTATGTGCAGCTGTAGCACGCCCTGTTGGATAAGCTTCTACCCATCTTGAGAACTTGTCTATTACTACCAAAACGTCAGTTTTTCCTTTACAAGGGGGCAACGATATGTAATCAACTTGCAGGTGACGAAATGGCCCTGGTGGAGCTGGGGTATGTGCTGCTGGTGTAGTGGCTGCTGGTACATCATTATTTTTCTGACATGTAACACATCTCTTGACTGTTTCAGTGGCTGCATTTCTGAATTTTGGATTCCACCATTGATTTGAGAACCTGTGATTCATCGTTGCTGGACCACTATGACCCAAACTGTGTATTTGTTGAGCCAAATATGGCAACAGTGATTCGGGAGCAACATACTTTCCCCCTTTGGTCCAGCAGCCGGATGAATCCACAGTGGCTCCTTTGTCTAACCATGTCCATGCTTCATATAGAGGAACGTCTTTATACAGATCAACGATTGATTCAGGAGGTAGAATAGTCTTCTGTGCTGTACTACCTGAACACACTTGTACAGTTGCATAGAAACAAGCCTGTTTAGCCGCTACATCAACAAGAGCATTACCTTTAGCTTCCGTAGTATTAGTTGTGAGATGTGCTTTCACTTTGATCACCGCTAATTTCTTTGGGAGTTTCATGGCAAACATTAAATCTTTCACTAATCCAGCATGCTTAATGGGGGATCCAGCAGAAGTTAGAAATTTTCTGGTTTGCCAAATGACACCAAAATCATGAATTACCCCAAAAGCATACCTGGAATCTGTGTAGATATTTGCAACCGATCCTGAAGCTAGCGTGCATGCTCTAGTTAAGGCTACTAGTTCTGCAGCTTGAGCTGAAAAATGATCTGGAAGACGACCTGAAGCAACTACTTCAGTGGTGGAAGTTACTGCATATCCTGCTCGTCTGTTACCTTCAATAACTTGAGCTGAACCATCAACAAACAACTCCAATTCTGCGTTCTCTATGGGACTTTCTGCTATTTCACTTGTTGCTGCATATGTAAGCATAACACAATCATGAGTCATTTCCAGTGGTGGTCAGTAACGAAGTAAAACTTCTTCGTTACTGTACTTAAGTAAATTTTTCAAGTATCTGTACTTTACTGGAGTAGTTTTATTTTGAGTAACTTTTACTTTTACTTCACTACATTCCAAAGCATAAGATCGTACTTTTTACTTCACTACATTTCATAAAACATATCGTTACTCCTTATAATACATCACGTGCTCCGAGACGCAGAAGCGGTGTCTGATTCATGAACAAACTGATTATTTTCAATGAACCTGTTAAATCGGTTCCAAATCGCAACAAACGATTCATTCACGAACTGCAATGATCCGATTGCAGCTGTTCTCGAGTCGAAAACTCACTGATTCAAATGATCCGTTTAGAGCGAGTCTCCTTTAGTGAACTGAACTCACAAGTAAAGAACCGGGAGAGGGCGCGCAACAACTGCAGCGAAAAATAAGTTACTAATGTCAAATTTTAGGATTCATTTTTGTAACTGAAAATAATATTTAGGTCAAAACTGTCAGTTGTTTGTGAACTAAATCTGCTGTAAAGGGGGATCTATTTAAGCCCACTGAAATGCTTGAATGCAGACAGATCAACATCAGTGTCTCTAACGTTATGTTTTAGGTCAAAAAACAAAACATTAAAATAACACAGATAAAATAAAATAACTCATGCACGTTCATATTCCCCGCTGCTGTAACGTTAGCAGTTTTATTAAAATGCTACGCATTTAGACCTATGTGACGTCTGTTTTTATATTGTTTATCAACAGTATACATTTTTATATTGTTTAGATCAACTAGCCGAGTAGACATATATGAATGTTTATTCATAACCATACTGAAACTAAGTAAATATTGTTAGCTGATGCTAGCTGTCTAGCTAACAAGCTTGCTGGTGCTAAGTTGAGGAAATTTTTAGATATAAAGTCCAAATATTTTTATTCAGCCACCTAGATAGATTCCATCTGAGGGAAAAAGAAAGGATGTGATGTTCAGAACATAGTAACTACAGTAATTATCAGAGTGGGAAGTGATGCCCTCTGGGGGCATTGGGCCAGGGGTGTTTTTACACCACAGACAAGGTTTGAGAAGAAAAAAAATCATTATGAAAATATAATTATATTTTCCTTAAAATGTTCTTCCTAATTTCAGGCCTAATTCTCATGTCATATATAACTGATTCTCATGTCATATATAAGTTCTAAAACACTTTTTTCTTACCGGTGAAAATTAGATGGTGAAATCTGTTTTCTCTCAGGTACATGGCAGTGTAAGCTTCACAGTGAACATTACTACATCACTCTCATCAGTAGTCCATATCAACAAAATATATATCTTGACTCTATATAGTGGTTATTTTGGGAAAAACCCAGGTATTTTGGGCAGTAGGATTATAAAAATATGTGCTAATATAAAATTAAATAAAGTAGTCTATATAAAATTGCTAAATAAATCTGTCTATCAGTACTTTTTTACTTAAGTACATAAAAAATTGAGTACTTTTGTACTTTCACTCGAGTAAAATTGAAAAAGCAGTACTTTTACTTTTACTGGAGTAATATTTTATTATACGTATCTATACTTTTACTCAAGTACTTGATCTGTGTACTTTGTCCACCACTGGTCATTTCGCCTTCATCCTCTAACACAAATTCAGTCATTGCAGATACATGAGGATGGGTTCGTGACTGGTGCACGCTGTATAACAATATTCGGGGCTGTGAGAGTTGCTAACCAATTTCCCCAACGGGAGGAGGTGACAGAAGTGACTTTTGCTTGATTCATTAGTGCGGACACTGCGTGAGGGCATTTTACGTTTACAGTCTGACCTAACACCATTCCTGATGAAGCCTGAAGCGCTAGATGAACTGCCTGTACTGCTCTGAGGCATGGGCCCATACCTTGAGCGACTATGTCAAGTTTACCGGAATAGTAATGAATTGGGCGTAAGCTGCCCCCATGATCTTGCATTAGACATGCAGTCATAAAGCCTAAGTGTTCATGGACATAAAGCACAAAGGGTCTATCAGATTGGGCAACTCCTAATGCTAGTGCTTGACATAGTGCTCTCTTCAAATCATTAAAAGCTTTGAGATGAAGTTCTTCCATACAAACAGTATCTGAATCTTTACCATGGCCTTTCAACAAATCATAGAGAGGCTGAGCAATCGAGGCATAGTCTTCAATCCAAGGTCTACAATAACCTGTTGTTCCTAAAAATGAGCGGAGTGTTTTAATGGTATTAGGCGGAGGTTTGGCTTTGACTGAAGCCGCTCGATCCTGTGTAATGGATCTATTTCCTGCACCAATTGTTTGACCCAGAAATGTGACTTGCTTTTTAGCGATTTGAGCTTTGTGAAAGCTGCATTTGTGTCCTTTTTTATGCAAATAGTCCAACAATGATGCCAATTCAGTTTGATGTACCTCATGATCTGTTGAGGCAATCAAAATATCATCGACATATTGGATCATAGTGGACTGTTTTACCGGACATTCTGGGTCACACAAATCACGTCTGACAGCCTGATGATATATGGTTGGGGAGTTTTGAAATCCCTGTGGCAATCGTGTCCACTGGTATTGTTCATAGTCAACTGTGAAAGCTAACCATGGCTGGCTGTCAGAGTGCAACGGTACAGAAAAGAATCCATTAGACATATCAATTACTGAAAAAATCTTACAATCTAATGGTAAGCCATTACAAATTGTAGATGGATCTGCCACTAGGGGGGTGATTTTATCAATATGTTTATTGGCTACTCTGTAGTCTATTGTAAGTCTCCATGTCCCATTAGATTTCTTGATGGGCCATATGGGTGAATTACATGGACTGTTGGTTTTAACTAGCACTCCTTGCGTCAGCAAATTTTATACAATAAGTTTGATTCCCTGTATAGCTTCCTTATTAATCGGATATTGTTTGGTGACCGGAGGTGGAGTTCCTGTCAATTTAACTGGTTCTACACCTGTCAACAACCCACAATCATCCTTGTCTTTAGCCCAAATTGGATGATTCGGTAAGAAAGCATACTCGGGAGGGGTTGCATTATTGGTAGAAATCTGTGCTGAGGAAATTTTTATGCTAGTAGATTCTGAGGACATGTCTAAAGTTAGATTTATTTGTCTCAGAAGATCCATGCCTAAAATTGCACCTGTATTTAATGGAGCGCATAGCAATTTTGTAGTCAGAGTTTTTGGGCCAAATTGTACCTCTATGGGCGGCGTTTCATACAAAACAGAATCTTCACCTATTACACCAGTTAAACAAAGTTTGGTTTTCTTGTATGGGATGTTTAAACCTTGTGCCAATTTTGTAGGAATTACTTTAATTTCTGCACCTGTATCAAGCAAAAAATCTATCTCTTTCTCTTTTATGCTACCTTTCACAAAAATTATTTGGTCATTGTGTTGGATTACAGGGGAAAGGTAGCTACTCACAGCCCCAATAATTATTTTTTTTCCTGGTCTTGTTGTGCTCTTAGAAGAGCCTGAACTATCTGTACCACAGTTTCAGTGGTCACTGGCGGAACTACTTCAGGGTTGTGTGCAGGCTGAGAAGGAGCAGAATTATGCATAGCATTTCTTTTACTATCTTGCAACTTCTTCCTACACTCTTTCTCCCAATGTCCTAATTTTTCACAGTATTTGCATTTGCTTTCTCTTTTAGACCATCTATTGTCTTGTTTCGTTGTGTTAAACGTAGCTGCTGCTACTCTTACTTTTGCTTTGACATCAGCATCTCTTTCCCATGTAGCTAACCTGTCTAGGTTACTTCTGAGAGTTCTGTTAGACCAAGTTAGATCTAAGAATGGTAAAGCTTTTCTGTATTCGGCTACAAGGCCATCTGACCAGATACGAACCAGGGGTCCCTTGTCATCTAGCACACTTTCAGGGTCATCAACAATTCCACTGTAAATTACAGCTGACTGACAAAATCTTTCAGTATATTCACTCACAGTTTCTTCTTTCCTTTGCACACAGGTAGTAATTCTAGACCAATCTATTTTGGGCCCTAAGGTATTCTTTAGGATTTTCAAAATACCTTCTCTTAAATCACCCTTACTGGCATTTCGCAGTTCAGAAGTAACAGCAGATTCAAAACTGTTGAATTCAGATTCAGTTAGAATTTGTGACATCAACTGCGTGACTTCTGCCAACGACATGTCATAAAGACGCATTTTACTGATCAATGTTCTTCTAAATTAAGAAAAATGTGTGCGTGCTGACGGTAAACTCTGAGATAGTCTCTCTATATCTTTAGGACATAACGCTTTGGCAACAGTTTGTATTTGCACAACAGAAGAATTGAGAGGCACACTATCAGTTTCCTCAATTCCCTGAAATCTTCTCCTCGCACCACACACATTGACGGAATTTACAGGCACATCAGTTACTGATTGGAGAGCTACATCTGTTTCAAAGAACGCTTGTAAATCAGGGTAAATGTTATCAGGCTGACTTACTTCCACATCAGTTTTTGCTGCAGCTTTCTTGAGGTTCAATTTCTTAGTCAAAGTGGATACTCTAGCACGGAGTTCATTGTTCTGTTTCTCTAGCTCTGAGTTACGCTGAGACTGTTGTGTCGCTAGCGTTACACTGAATTCTCTGTGACAACAGATAATGCCTTTCACATTGTTCTTACGAACACTTGCTCCTAGTACCTTTTTACACTCATCTACTGACCAAGTCTTGTCTGGATGAATCTCATATTTCTGCGTTAGTTCGTCTAACTTTTTCAGTGACTATTAGGTCCATTTGTTCCCCTAACAGCGTTTTGAATTCACTATCTGACCACAAAGGAGTCGCAAGACCACTCTTTTCTGTGGTTGGAATCAGCCTAGCATTCCTTCTAACCATTTTGTAAGTTTCTTCTGTACCACACAAACAAAACACTAAACAAAAAAAACAAAAAAAAAACTTCTCTGATCAACAGAGGGTACACTTGTTAAAAAAAAAGCTTAACTATTGTTAACTTTCCAAATTACCAACACTTCACACTTAACTTCCCTGCCTACAGGAACAGAGGATAAACCAAAATTATTAACACGAAATGCTAACCTTCCCTGCCTGAAACAGAGGATAACTTCCCTGCCTACAAGAACAGAGGATAACTTTCATCTCTAAAATAAAAAACGTTAGAGGATACACTCTTCCCTGCCTGAAACAGAGGATAACTTAGTTAAACAAACCCTACAGATGTATGTTAACTCTTCTCTGACGGCACAGAGGATACACATTTGTACTGGTCTTAGGTTCTTTTGGATTAGAGACAGCACTCACCACAACCCTTGGTTGAGAGAAAAAAATTCAGTCTGGGAATCTTTGTTCAGATGGAAGTTTCGCTGGATTCCAAAAGATGCAGATCTTTGTTTGAGCTTGAAGTTTTTCAGGTGAGGAAGCTGGAACTCTATCCGGGTCACGGCACCATCTGTTGTGAACTCTGTTCTTCTAAAGTGTAGAAAACTCAGAAGAGAAGACCAGGAGACTTCGGATTGGATCGTCAGCAGAATTCTTTATTCTATGACATGTCATTGGTATCTGTGGTCATCGAAATCTCACTCTTAAGTAATTTTACATGGTATTTTATAGGCAGAATTGGAGGATGGACTTTTTGGAGGTGGAGACAAACATCAAATAAAGCAAGCATCTGAGGGAGGCGTTAGTTGGTTACGGGAACTTCCCGTGGTTCAATAAACCTAACGAATCCACATCTGGGTCAGGACAAAGCCATTTGCAGAACAAAAGTTGAATCTCTCAGTAGTCTGACTCATTGAACTTACCATTATCATAGAGACAAAAGCACAGCTGTCTCAAGCTCAATGGTCAGGAAACGATCTCAAACACCTGAATTGCCTGACACTTTGTTAGTCAGGAAGTGATAAAATTTGTAATCCCACAATGTTAAAAAGTGGCAAGTGCAATAAGCTGGTTAAAAGGAATTCAACAGCTATGGACTGAAGAAGCTTTAAAAGATTTACAAACCTTATTAGCTTTAACAAGTATAAATATATATTTAATTTATACAGTAAAAACTATGCAGGTTTTTTAAATTGTATTTATATTTTCATTTCTAACTTGCCTAACCCTACTGTTAAATTGACCTACTGTACCTGGACATTTTAAAGCACTGTTGATTTATTATTACATTTGCCATATTATTTGTTATTTGCTTATTTGAACTTATTTTTTATAAAAAAGAAATCATTATATTGACTCATATTATGAAATAAGAATTTGGTTATATCATCCACTCCTATGTAACAATAGAGCTTAATTATGGAGAAAACTTGGTTTCTTGAGGAAATTAACTGGTTTGTTTAATTGGCCATGCCAATCTAAAAAGTAAAATAGGAGAATGAAAACAGGTAAATAGAAGTAATAGATGCCGTTATAATTGACCTATCTGTAAGCCCCGCCCCCCTTAGTTACTGTTGCTCCCTCGGACAAACAAACGGAGTTGCTCACTGTCTTTCAATGGTAGCCGCAGTGTGAAAACCTTGTCCCACGATGTTTTTGCACAATTTTGGACACAGAAGGCCACCAAATTGGAATTAAATATTCCATGGAGGGATTTATAAAATATTAAAAAATACATACTCGAAGTGAGGGTTTACAGATCTCGATGCAAGCAGGATAATCTCATATTACGGTCGGTTATCACGATCGCGGATGACCACATGCAGGATCAACACTGTTCATGTATCGCAGGGTACGATCATTTTAATGTACATTTAACCAGTTTAATATGGAGAGGTACTGAAATGTCGACCTTCGTTATGTGTTTTTGACCTACACTGTACACAACGCGAGAACAGTCCGCTATTTAGGTTTGTACGTTAGCATGGACTCACTAACTTTAACGTTAGCTAGTTTTAGCCAGAGATACCTTGCTAAAGCACAATATAACATTCAGGTTCTACTTGAGCAGATGACAATTGTGACTTAATGAATGTGTCAACCAGAAAATGAATGTTCTTGTCTTCATTTGTATTGGGCTTGAATACTTAGGGACGTTTTGTTTGGATTTAGGAAATGTCATAAAATAAATTGTATTGCCATCCTCTCAGGATACCTGGAATCAGTGTTACAAGTACCGCAGGCACACCACTTTTCCATTTTTGAAGCATAAACCCATAAAACCGATGCGAGCTAAGGACCTTCCAATGTTTCTCTATGGCGCTAAAACCTAAAGATGTCCGAGTTCCGCTTCCCGTTTAACTGATACTCAACTGCCATTGGCTAGTCTGCGTTCAAGGGGAGGGGCTTACTGATAGGTAAATTGGTCATTTTTTCTATTGATGGTTGAGGGTGAAGGAGAATAATGTCACCTTGTTTTGTACACTTCATGTTTTGATTGAAGTAAATTAATTGTGTATTACAGGTGCATCTCAGAGAATTAGAATATGGTGAAAAAGTATTTTTTTTCTTATAACTTATTTCAAAAAGTGAAACGTTCATATATTTTAGATTCATTACATTTAAAGTAAAACGTTTCAAATGTTTTGTTTTTGTTTAAAATTTGATGATTAGAGCTTACAGCTAATGAAAGTTAAAAAAATCAGTATCAAAATATTCTAATATTTACATTTGAGTTTCAATAAATGACCATCCAAACAGTATACATTGTGGGTATATTTTGTTCTTTTTTCAAACCACAATAATGGTGAACACTGCTGACTTGGCAATGGTCCAGAAGACGATCATTGACAGCCTCCACAAAGAGGGTAAGTCACAGAGGGGTCATTTCTGAAAGGTGTGGCTGTTCAAGGAGTGCTACATCAAAGCATATTAAATTCAAAGTTGACTGGAAGGAAGAAATTGGGTAGGAAAATGTGCATAAGCAACAGGGATGAACGCAAGCTTGAGAATACTGTCAAGCAAAGCCGATTCAAACACTTGGAAGAGCTTCACAAGGAGTAAACTGAAGCTGGAGTCAGTGCATCAGGAGTCACCACGCTCAGACATCTTCAGGAAAAGGATACCAAGACACTTCTGAAACAGAAGTATAGTCAGAAGCATCTTACCTGGTCTAAGGAGAAAAAGAACTGGACTGTTGCTCAGTGGTCCAAAGTCCTCTTTTCAGATAAAAGTACATTTTGCTTTTCATTTGGAAATCAAGGTCTGGAGTCTGGAGGAAGACTGGAGAGGCACAGAATCCAAGCTGCTTGAAGTCCAATGTTAAGTTTCTGAAGTCAGGGATGATTTGGGGTGCCGTGACATCTGCTGGTGTTGGTCCATTGTGTTTTATCAAGTCCAAAGTCAATGCAGCCGTCTACCAGGGGATTTTAGAGCTATTTATCCTTCTATCTGCTGACAAGCTTTATGGAGATGCTGATTTCCTTTTCCAGCAGGACTTTAGCATCTGTTGATAGTGCCAAAACCACTTCCAAGTGCTTTGCTTACCATGCTATTACTGTGCTTGATTGGCCAGCCAACATGCCTGACCTGAGCCCCATATGGAATCTATGGGATATATTCAAGAGAAAGATGAGAAACAGTTGATCCAACAATCCTGACGAGCTGATGGCTCAATAGAACCTCAGCAGTGCCACAGGCTGATTGCTTCCATGCCACACCTCACTGATGCTGGAATTTGTGCTAAAGGAGCCCCGACCAAGTATTGAGTGGATAAATGAACATACTTTAAAGAACTTTAACTTTTCTGTTTTGCAAATCCTTTTTTTGATTGATCTTAGGGAATATTCTAATATTTTTGAGATACAAATCTTTGACTTTCATTAGCTTTAAGCTCTAATCATCTAAATAAAAAAAAATATTTTGAAGTGTTTTACTTTACATGTAATGAATCTAAAATATATGAAAGTTTCACTTTATGAAATAAGTTACAAGAAAAACTGTTTTACCATATTCTAATTTTCCGAGATGCACCTGTAATAAATCCATTCTTTATAATTTCTTTATACTATTTACAGAGGTTCAAAAACAATTTGCTTTAAATATGCAGGCAGTTTGTCTGCATGTAGTATCTCTTGTGCAAAAGAGTGTAATAGAAAGTAGTACATAATTCATTTGTATGGTAGAGCTCTTTCCCAATGTGTCGCAGTCTGTCTGATCCTGGCCGTAGTTGCTGTGCGTGACGCACAAGGAGATGAAATCCTGCCCCAGTCCCAAGTGACGCTTAAGTGGTTGATGGTTGCACAATCTGGGGAAGTGCTGGCTTTTGTTAAGTTGCCTTTTCAAAAGTCTGCTGGTCCTTTCTCCATAGGAATATGACAATAATAGCTGTATCGGTGCATACATCAGATGGAGATTTGCATCTTAAGATGGCATGTTTTAGCTGTGGATGGTAAGGCACTTTAAAACCGGACTCCAACAGGCACATTTATCTCTATCCTCTAGACAGCCAGCATAATATTGTAAAATGCAGGGCTGGGTATTTTGTCCACATGACATGAGGTTGCAGTGCAGTGGCATGTTTTCTCATGATTGTAACTTGACAGCCCTGTGAGCAGTACACAAGCAGCAGCCATACTGACATGTGCTAGACAGAGATAAATATGTTTGGCTATGGCTATAGGGTCATATTTGGTGAGAAACTGTATGCTGGAATTGTAGCAGAAAGTATTAATTTTTTATGTGCTTATGTTACATTGACAATACATTGAATTGAATGAAATACTTATGGGTTTGGAACAACATTGTTAGAGATGGGTACAGGCTCAGATGGCTCCCCCAACCAGGTGGTTGGAAGCTTAATATGCATTGAAAAGCAGTTAGGCAGGTGGAAGTTTGGCATAGCGAGTTCCTTGCATGCTCGGCCCATAGGAGAAACTGTGTTCCAGCTGTGTTGAGGCGGTGGCAATGTGCTCTCAAGAAGTATCCAATTTCCTGGATCTTCCTCCCCATCTGCCCGTTAGTCTGTGGATGTTAACCAGACAAGAGGCTTACAGTCACATCCTGCAGAACGAAGGTGGCATGCCAGATGAGATGAACTGGGGACCTCTGTCTGATACAATACTTCGGAAGCCCAAAGTTGTAAAACGTTCCAAAGTATGGAAAACGTTCTAATATAAGTATTTCTTATGCAGTTTCCATGGCCAAGGTAAGTCCCTTCAAAAAGTTATTCAACATGCCCTGGAGGATTGATTTACTCCAACTAGGATGCATGTGAATCCATGAGATGCAGGGAATGAAGTCCACTCATAGATGTGACCATTGGATACGTGGAACAAACAGTGGGAGGTCTGATGTTTTTTATATGTAACAACCTTGGACTAATTGACAGACTTCCTTGTACATGTTAGGCCACCAATAGGTGTCCTTGTAAAAGCAGGAGGGTTTGATGGAAACCAAGTTGGCCAGTGCCAGGAGGAGTGGATGGATTCAATGATCTCCCTACAAAGATTGGTAGGAATGTAGGTGTCACGAATCTGGTTTCCCTTTCATCTTATTGACTCTTGCACCACACAGACTCTTGCTTCATAATGGACTGCATTTCCCATAACCCATTACACTGATCACCCAACTGTCATAATCACATGCTGCACTGATCACACAGCTGTCCCCAATCACATGCTCACCTGAGAGCCATTACACACACCATACAAAATACATTAATTTCCTTTTACAGATCGCCGAGTATTGTTTAGCATTCTCCTAATGTTAGCTACATACCAAGCCTTTCCGTGTTTGTGTTCAGTCTCCTTGTATTGTTCTGCGTTTTTCACTCTCCCAGGGTTAGCTGCTTTACGGAGCCTTGTCTAGTTTTCCATGTCCCATTTTAGTTAAGTCTAGTCTTTTCTTGTTGCCCTGTTGTCTGGTTCCTGATCTCCTGCCTCTTACCTGGATTACCTCGCTTTGGCAAGCCCTCTGGATATTGTTCGCCGATCGAAGACCATGCCCATTTACTCGAGCACTCATCTGCCTTGCCCTCAATATACCTGTTTGCCAGTTGTTCGACCATGCCGGTGTTTTAACCATACCTCTTAATAAAAGCTTGCACGTGGATTCGCACGCTTCTCGTTTTGTCGGCCTCGTTACAGTAGGTGTGGTTCCTGGGGTACTTCAGCTGATTTGGTGTTGGATTCTTCAGCTAGCTGCTCATCCAGGGTCCATTTAATTGGGCTATCAACACAATGCCAACTTGATGGTGAGAAAATCCTAGTTGCCCGCATCATGTTCTGCTCCATTAAATATAGTTTATGGGAGAAGAGGGTGTATGGTCACCCTGCAACTGAGGCGACAGCTGATGTGTAAGAATGCAGAAGGTTAGTGGAATTTGACTCTTGCCTTGTCCGGTGCCTGGTAATCAATACATGGGCTCAAGCCTCTCTTCTTCTTGGAAAATAAGAAAAATCTCATAGTTGCAGGAGAAGTCTAAGGGAAGATGTTACCTCACTGCAGGGCCTCCACCACATTCTCCTCCATGGCTTTCTGTTTGGTCCAAGATAACAGGTAGATCCATTCTCTGTGAAAAGGTGCACTGGGTAGGAGCTCTATGGCATGGTCCCTTGGTCTATGAGGCAGCAAGTAGAAAGCACACTGGGGGTAGATGTCATCAGTGTGGGAGCTGTGCTTAGCGGTGACATTCGAAGAAGACTCAGTAAAGAGAGTCAGTGGTTGTGGCGTTGATGGTGATGTTGTTCTTGGGGGACTGCCATATCATATGGACCGTCTTTGGTAATGGGTGCTGAGGTAAACAGTTGTGGAAACATCATGGGCCTCACTTGAAAATTTATCTTGATTACCATGAGATGACTGGAGAGTGCTTGATGACCAAAGAACAAAGAGAACATAAGGAGAATCCACAAAAAGGAGACGTGGAAGGACAGAAAGAAGGTCGAGGTAGGTAACAGGAGGTAAATAATGCTTGTAAGCATGATAGAGTCTGTAGTTCAAAGACGAGACCAGACAACAACTGAGGGAAACACTGAGTATTTACACAGTCCATGATGAGTCCATAACAACAAACAGGTGCACCCGATTAATAAGCTAGTGAGTTGAGCAAAGGGAGGGAGGAAGAGTCTAGATGTGACAGATATAAAGGGTGAGTAAATGATGACAAATTACATTTTAGGGAGAACTGTCATAAGTGACTGTTGTAATTAAGTTACTGCCAATGAAGACCAGTATGAGTCTTTTTTCAGTAATTGATATGCAGACATTAAATAGCAAGATGTTGAGAAACAGACACTGAAAACAGGGTTACGTGTTCTGTGTTTATTGTTATTCCAAATCTGTTCAACTTTTATTCTTATGTGGAACATGAGGAAAATTACAGGTTAACAAGGAGGATCAGGAGAATAAGGAACATGAAGGCTTGCTCATACTAGCTTGCTAGAAAAGGTGAAGTCTTGACAAACAAGATAGACTATCCCTTTAGGGTAATGGGAAATTGAATTCTGTATAAAGGAGAGACAGTTACTTATCAGACCGATCAGAAATCATCCAGGAGCTAATGGCTGGTAAAAATACAGTTTGAGAGATATGTGAAGAGTTTGTGGTAATGACAACAGTACCCCAACATACTGTGTAGGGTATGCTGATGTGTCATGCCTTGAGACGGGAGGATTAGATATTGTGAGAACTGCTTTGTGCTTTCACCTTTTAAGTGGTGGAATATCTAAGACCTTTGCTGTTCTAGAAGGTTTACAAGATTTTCAGAGGCTTGATGACCAGTGACTCATAACACAATTAATGCTTGGCACAGGCCTAGCTGAATACTGGATAAGGAATACCACTGTGTTGTGACCTGAAGTGTATTTGATTGAAACAATGAAACATTTTAAGAATTGTGAGACACAAAAAACTGAAATGGTCAAGAAGATCAATCAACATTCATATTTAATATTTAATTACACATTTTTTAGGTGCTGTGTTTCTACATATAGTCTGTATTTAATTTTAGTTTATGTATTAATTGTTCAATTTTTTTTTACATTTAATTAAATAATACATTAGCCTGTGCACTAGAAAATGTAGTTATGTCGAATTTGTTGCACAAAACAAACATTTACACCCATGTGGCTGTAGCTAAAACAATTTTAAACAGCAGTTTCAGCATGTTTTATATAGTTTGTACTGTTGACCTTGAATTTATTGAGGTACTACATGTTTGTTTGTAGTATTTTTATAGCTCACTACACAGAAGCACTTTATGTGAATGTGTGCCAAAAACTAAACATTTGAAAAATATCTAAGAAATGGACGATCGGTGACTGTACACATTACGTCATAAATTTTTATAAATGGCAAGCTAAAGAAACAGCTTGTTATGTTTGCACTAGTTCTATAGATGTTTTTATGTTATGACACCAGTGGGGAGCCATTTTAATGAATTCACTCCAGGGTCCAGCAAACCCACGGACTGGTCCTAAATGTGGGAATGTAAATAAACCACAAGGGCTTGTATAAAGTACTTCCCGTATAGCATTACAAATCAGACCGTCAAATCAATAAAAATACATTTAGTTAAAATTAAATAAATGACCACATTTGAAAGAGAATTTGTTTTTGAAGCAGTGGCCAAGAGTTTGGCTGATATTGAGATGAAGTGACCATGCTGACAAAACGTTTCTGGTGAGCATGTAAACAAGTAAGGTTGCTTTGAAATGCACAGAGCCAGATGTTGCAGTATGAAAAGTATCCTTGAACGCTACAAATTTGAGTAATATTTTAGCTAAGTTTGGTTCGGATGACACTAATAGTCATGAAATGGATATAATCATTCATTGATCAACCTCTTTCAGTTGTTGACTGAAATTTTAAGCTGCTTGGAATCAGATTTGGTTTTGTGATGGACAACGTGTATTGGAAACATTGCCAGCTACTCCAGGGCTGATCATTTCCTTGCTCTTGATTTCTTTAAATTTGGGGTATGTATTTTTTCAAAAATGCTTTAGAAAACGGAGTCGGGCCCAGTAACAAAACAAACTTCAAGCCAGTCAGCAGTAATGGGCGTGCGTGTCTACTCACGATCCGGAGGAGAGAGCACTCAGTGCACAGGATGGACATTAGCAGAGTGACGACATATAGAGATGGCGGATAAAAAAAACTAAAGAGGAAAACGTCTGCGGAACAAAAGAAGGCTTACACCGTGTCTACAGACTGGACGCAACAAAGCGACCATTGAAAATCATTTTAAATTTGTGTCAATATGTCATAAATAGAACGCGGCAGCAGTTCACTTTCTGCGATTTGTTGTGTTGCGCATCCAGTTTAGACAGCATTAGTAATTGTAATGAGTTCTATAGTTGCTCGCGTCTAGTGTAAACATGGTGTTACGATTAGGCAAGAAGTAGGACCCGTGTAAATATTGGATCAGCTTTCCAGCACCGGAAAATACTCATGGAGCGGGAAGACCTGCGATCGGACGCAGGGGTTGCTTTGTTTCTTCTCGATAGGTGAGTAACATTGGTTTTGCTTTGATTCACAGATCTAATTGTTGCCTGCGTACGTATGTGTGGGGCAGAGCTATCAAAATAGGGGTGAAACACTTTTGGGGTATGTTTGTTTTGGTGATTTCAAATATCAACATTGGCTACCAGAAATCACTTACCCCACCTTTAAGTATATTCAGCAAAACCTAGGGCTGGATTCACAAAACATTCTTAAGAAAAATAATATTTTTAACGGGTGTTTTCTTCTTGTTTTCTAAATTAACAATGCTAAGAATATTTCAGTAACACTTTACTTAAAGCCTTAATGTATTTGTAATGCATTGTAAATGTATTCTTAATGTAATGTAACATAATCTCATAAATAATTGTAACCAACGGTAAAATGCATTTTAATATTTAAAGGTTTGTTTGTTATGTGTTTTGATGCATTATGCGCTTGCTCATTATGATAATTAGGATCTGCAGGCAATGCAAAAAGTTGTCATTTAAGTCTTCAGCAAGAACTGTCATACAATTTGATAACCAAAGTCTGTCATTTTCTTCTTGGGAAATAATGTTCTTAAGAAAATTTAGAACTTTTTAAGATATGCACAATCTTACAAATGTCTTAGGAATCATCATAAATATTTGTTTTAAGATCCAGCCACTGTTCTTTTATCTCTCTGATGAGTCTGTCATGTTACTTGCATGTTCTGATTGAACTGTTTCTTGTGGGCGTGTCAGGATGGGCTATAATTCAACACAATATGTTTTTGAAAAAAACTACTAGATGTCCATTGACACCCCTGATAACAAGTGTTCGGTTAATAAATAATTAATCTTTGGGATTCATCTCTCGACACACCTTTGACAGAACACGAAAGCATATATTTTTCTTGTGATTGTAAGTTTTATCTATAATGAAATAGCTTTTAGTATATTTTGCCATCGCATGTGTTAATACTGAACTGGGCACTTGATAAAACTTGTCCTCTTTGGAGAAACTGTGTCTGATTCATTGATCACCGAGCAGAGTGTCTCTTTTCATATGCCACAGTAAAAGTAATGAGGTTTCTGTGTTAAGGAGATAAAAGTATCAACATTGAGTGGGTAGTGAAAGCTGAGCCAAGTAGGCCATGCTGTTCAACTATATTAGGGGCAGTAAAGCCTTTTTTAATTAATACACTCGAAGATTAGAGAGTTAAGTAAACAATGAAATGCAAATAATAGTGCTGCCCCAAAAACAAGGCACACATTGTTCTTATGTTCCATTAGCAGTCACTACGCTTGACAGAAACCCAAAAAACAGGACTTCCAAAACCTAGTGACTCACATGGCAGGAAGTCTGTTTTAAAAGAAGACAACTTCATAATGCTTCCAGTATAACATACATAGTCCTGGGGGTATAAATATATAATTGAATTAATTAATAAAAATAATATAATACAATACACAATTTTTCCAAAGAGCACAAAAGTCTTAGTGTTTTCAAGTGCCCAGCTTTAATTCATTTAATACTGAAAAATATAAAAAATATTTAATTATAAACTATTTTGTCCATTGTGTGTATATGCACACACACACACACATACACACACATACACACATAAAAAACACACATATATATCAGGGCAAATATATACATATATATCAGGGCAAAACATAATTTATTTGGTGTTTGTTTTTTGGAGTTGCCAAAGTGAACCTTTTGGAAAGGTTTGCTCCAGCTGGTGAACACCTTTGAATGACCATTAATTCGTAGCGATTACATAATAGCTTTACATCATTTCTTCTCTAGTTAAATTTTCTGTTCAGTCCATTGAGGTCATCTTAGAGTAAAAATTTTTAAAACAAGTGTCAGTGTTGCTTTCTATTAGAATTACAACTTTAATTTCTACTATAAAACAACACTGACACTTGTTTTTAAATGTTTAATACTGCTTGCTTTAAAGTAATCTCTTATGCGAAGTGCTATATAAACAAAATAACATCACTCTACTGTAGTGCCGGATTGCAGAGCTGGTGCAAACATATTCACATTGCCACTGTATGATCAGATGCTTTCTTAACCGCTGTTTCCTTAACTGCTTTTGTTGTGTGTTTATTTTGTTATTAAGAGGGAAGCGCATGGTATATACTTATTTTTACTTGTAAGCAAAGAACAAAAAAAGAACTTCACCTTGAGTAAGTCTACTTGTTTCACTCGAGGAGCACTGGAGCTTCAGCCTATGCAGAGCGTTTCAAATCAGTCACTTATGAGCTTCCTTTTTCAATTAAGATGCTGCCAGAGAAGGCAGCTTGCCTGTGTTGCCAATAGACAGTGAGGGAGCTCACTAGGTTTTGGAACAGAGCTATAGTGTCTGTACATATTTTCTTGGGCTTTGTTATTTAAATGGTACTACACTACCAAAAGTCCAATGCTATGGGCATAAGCAGAATTAGACGGTATTTGGGTTGACCAAAAAGAGATTCCTTGGCATTTCACAGCAAGCCATGTAGAACAATGGGACAATGTCAGTTTTAATGTCAGGGTGAGAAAGAAATGGGGGTGAAACTTTCAACCCACATGACCTGATAGTATCATGCCATCATGAAAAAAAAATTGTGAGTTAGATTGCTTGTAGATGCGAGTGCTTAAATATAGGAGATTTTTTGGAAACCCTTTCCAAACAACTTTAGTAAAGGTTTACACAACAAGAGGGCCAGCAGTCAAGAGACCTAAAAAGAGTCCTCTGAGGCCTCTGAGTTACATGATACTAAAAAGGATGTCAAGGCTTGTCTGGCCAGTATAATCGTACTCTTAGCTTAGTCAGAGAAAATACAAAGCAACCCAGGCTCATTGGAAACCACAAAAATGTACCTGTACATACATTTTACTCCAGTTTCCAGGTGAAATGAACACGGGAGGCAGTAAAACACCAATAGCTTTTGTTCCTTTTTGTTTTACACAATTTAAGATTTCCGGGCTACGATTATCAAACAATAAAGACATTTTCACACAGTTCTGTACACAATACTATGCTATGACATATAAACAGTTTTACCATAGTTCGCTATTTGCAAACAAATAGATTTTACTCTTCGCATCACATAATCTTCTCTATATGTGTTGCTTTTCTGATCTAATAAACATGCTCTGTAGCTCACCTGGTACAGTATTGCACTTGCAATGCAAAGTGCCTGTGTACGAGTTCTATAATGCAAGAGTTACAACACTCCATGAAAGAGCCCAAAGCCTTGTGAAAGGAAACTAAAACAACATTGTTGCTTCATGGTCTCCTGTGACCTCTCGTAATCGGATTTCAAGGGGAGAGTTTCTGTTGTTGGTACCAGATGGTGACATCACTTGTGATAGTCTAGCCAGGATGGTTTAGTGTCCTTCCTGTGCGGACTTTGTCAAGGTAGAGGTATCATGCTGGCAATGTCCTTTTATGCATTATTCCCTTTAATGACACAGTGGTTCCATTCTCAATCTCAACTAGAGATACATTAAAAGGGGCTGTCACTAACGAGGAGACAAAATAGCTGTGCTAAAGGACACTCATGTGGAATGAACTGGGGAATACATTAAAGCCAAGTGCAAGAATTCCAGAAAAGCCCTTTGAAATGGACTTTCTTAATCGACTCGAAGTTCCCTAACCGGGGCAAGACTGAATGATTACATTCATATTGGGCACAATGAACATTCTTGCCCTTCTATGACACACAGCAGGGTGGCTGCTGTACGCAAGTGCCGTGAGACTTTACCAGAACCGTTCCCTGAGGCTGGGGCGTACGTGCTGACTGGCAGCATCCCTTCCAGAGCCCCCTCCTCTTTACTCCACCTCTCATTCTTCCCTCTCCAACTCTCTCTCTCGATCCTTTCTGAACAAGTGTTTGTATCCCACACTATGCATCTCTCTGTCGCCCTGTGTGCCAGGATCACCCCATAGTAACTGCCTGATGCCTTTGTTTGCTGCCTCTTGTTCACAAACACAAATGTACAACCAAGCAGATGCACACATAGCTCTCTTTATCCTTGCCCAAGAAGGGGCATAAAACCAGTGAGGGGGAGAGAGAGGTTTGTGTTAATTACATGCATGGCGCATCACTAGTCGCATAATGAAGCCACGGCCACCCATTCAGCAGTGTTTGACAACATCCCCGCGTTATTGGTCACATGATGTTATGGCATACCTGAGTTCCATGCAAACTTTGCAAATTTACTGGCAGTTATATTCCCTCAACAACTGTTTTAAAGGACAAATTAGCATACAAGTAAGGCGTTTGCCATCCCTATGGCAGCAGCTAGTGTTCCTCTTTTCAGGCCAGCAGCTCTGCTCAAATTAATCATTACGAGCAGAATGAATGAAATAGGAACATTCTGGAAACCACGTCAGAATTATCATGCTGAGTGGCTTTGGAGGTTAAGCTGACTCTCTTCTGCATGGCCAATACTTTCTGCTACATTAGAGGAACACTCTCATGCAATCTAGCCATCAATGCTCTCAGGCATTTGTTTGGTAGCTGTGCGTCACATCTCAGTTAACACATGGGCTCTTACAAGCATGACAAATACTTTATGAGCCTAGTCATAGTTGTATTGCTCTTCCATAGCTCACATGAGCTCAAATCAGACAATTGTTGATATAGAGAACTGTCAAATGAACATTAATTACATTACTCAGAATACTTGGTCTTGGAAAATGTTATGATAAATGCTAAATTCATATTTTGACTTTGTAAAACTCTAGGAATAAAATTCAAGAAGTTGGAGACTTTCTATTTATGCTGCATTTAAAAGAGAGATTGCATCATCCACCTTCTTTACTTTACATGAATTTTCATGCAATTTTATCATGCATATTTTTCTATAAGATTAAGTTTCAATCACCAGTGATTTCATTTCTCTAGTTAGCATTGCCTGCGTTTGAAGTGAGACTATTCTTGGGTCAGTTGTGCAGTGATGGTGAAAGCTACCTTTAAAAGTAATGCATTACAATATTGCATTACTCCATAAAAGGCAACTAATTGCATTAGTTAAAAAAGGTTATAGTCAACTAATTGGAATTGGGCAGTGTAAATGCGGCCTTAGTTACAGCTTCATGTTCACCATCTGCAATATGGTGGATCAAAAATTAATTTAATAATTTTGAGAAAAAGCACAACAAATTGTATGCGTTTTGAATTTGCAGGGCTGCATTCGCCCAGCAGAACACAAATAACACAGTTGCAAGGCTATTAGTCTACACACAGGCTACAAGCCTTAAAAGAGGTGTGCAGAAGCCTTTGAAATTGTATCTGTTGTTATATGCTCTGATAATAAATACTCTGTGTTCTGTCAGTGTAAAATTTTAGTTTTGGTCCTCAGACTTCCTTTTCTTGACTCCAGAGGAAGGAGGAGATATATTATGTAACTTAAGTATTACATGATGGATGGAATAACTGAAAAAATTGTAGCAGCTTTTATCACCGAAAATACATCATCTCACTAATCCCTTCACACTATGTAGATTTATTAAAGACCAAGTGCTAAGTGGAAATGTGATGGTTGACAGATAAAGTAGACTGTTGACTTATGCATCCATCTTAGTGATAAACCATATCTTTTTTCTACACCAATGAGGCCTTGAATGGACACCAGATGTGTGACTTGCACGTGTGCACATAGCAAAGTTAAGTCTCCTTGCATGCTGGGGCTGAGGGAGTAAGTGTGCAGGAATAGGCAGGGTGGAGCTGATGGACATTTTTCAGTGCTTTTATTGCAGCTGCGTGCCTCCTATGAGGAAATGAACAGGAATGCAAACAGCTGCTTCATGTCTGTTGTGTTTCAGTTGACTCTCATCATCTTCAGAGCATCCTAGATTGGCAGGCTGTCCTCTTCAACTGCAGGCTGTGCCCCCCCCCAAATGAATTACTGTGCCCTCCACATTTCATCCTCTCCCCTCCTTGCTGAACGTGATCGATTTCGAAGGCGAAAGTGAAACTGATAAAACAGCGCACATAAGAAAGCGATTGCATGCTTTAGCGTCAGCAACTGCATGCGATCACAGATCGCACGTTTGTAACGCCACTTACCATAATTGTGAGCTTCATATTTCAAAGCAAATATAATGACAGTTAATAATGTCCTTGGTTTTAGCATCAGTACCAGCTGAAGAGTCGCGTGATATACACAGTGATTATGCTCATATGTATTTGCAGTACACAAGCCGCAGTTAAGGCAGCTGGCATGCTATAACTTCTGACGGGCTGTACACTCCGCGGTGATGTGCTATTCTACATTGTGCAAAACTCTGCATTTGAATTCGCCAGATTGTCATAGCAAAGTCGGAACTGACTTTTTTTTTATAGCCTTTGTGCACAGCCATCCTTGTACTCTCTTAGGTTCACGAAACTGTCGTCAATAAAATGCGTTGCGCAAATTCGAAAATTTGGTTGTGCTGTTCTGTTGTAAACAAATCTTCAGTTTCGGAAGGCCAAATAAAGTGATTTTGCTTTCGGATAGAAACTGACAAAACTGCATCAACACAACTGCGGTTACTGAAACCACGCCTTCTTTCTTTGCATGCACATTTGGCGGCATTATGCAAATATTCCCACATTGTGATTTAGACCTGTGGGGGCGTGTTTGAATGAGGCGTTTTTGCCGGATCTGGATCTGGCTTCTCTTTTAGATAGAATAAATATTTTTTGTGGGAGACTCTGCATATCTTATGTATGCACAAACAGCTACATAACACACTAAAGAAAAGGAAAACAAGAAATCGCATCATATGACTCCTTTAATTGCCCTCCATGCAAAAATGTTATTTCACAATCGACTGCAAGCTTGCATTAAAGGAGACATCAGATGCCCAATTTCCCAAAGTTAGTGGGATTCTTTAGTGTCTTAATGAATAGTCTCTAACGTACTTGGGTTAAAATTTCCCAATGGTAGTGTAAAAAAACACCTTTTATCTTGTTAAAAACAGCTCTGTTCACAGCAATCCATTTCAGTGTATGTCCCTTTAAATGCTAATGAGCTCTGTCTCTTCCGTGGGGTGACGAGCCGTTCTCAAAAGACTGTAAACTTTAGCCACATTTGCAACGGAACTTGCTAACTAGCACATTATCAGGAAAGGCGATTTGCAAAGATTCATAAAAAAAAAACGTATACTCACTTCTGAATGTTAAGCTGGATCGCGAATGATTGGCAAGAACATAGAAGTATTTTGGTTGCTCGAGGCGCATTCTCTTCAAAAACATACGTAATCCACTGCGTCTTCAGTGGCTCAGATGTCGGGAGTAAATGACGACTGCTATGTTCATTATTAAATCAAAAAACAAAACACCTTAATCGATTAGGAACCATTATTGTCTACACCTGCTCCGGCATCGAAACAATGGTGGACTGTTCACAGCTCACTCAGGGAGGGTCTAAGGTAAAACACCAGTGTCAATCAACAATCATGGGAGAGGCCTGTGTAGAACTATGTCACTCTGCCAAGAATCTGTGAATGGCTTGATCTGAGAAAGTGCTTATTATTTGTGGAGATTTAAAAAAAGTACTGGGTGGATTTTTATAATTATAGGGTGGTTGTGTACACCCTATAATTGTGTTACACACATTTAAGTTCAAACACCATAAAAAGTGAATTTTACATCTGATGTCCCCTTTAAGATGCCTCAATCTAATCAAGAACCAGTTGGTAAAACCACTTCCCTATCAGTCGGTCACTCTCGACATCACGTCGGAGGACAGACGAATTGGGATCTCGCTTAGAGAGACCTATCCACTTCGAGTGTAAACTAAATGAGCCAATGCACATTGGCATGCGATTATTGCATCCAGCTGCCGCTGATCACAGCATGAGTATAAGTAGGCAGCAGGCGCAGCTCATATTCAGGTTTTTTTCGCTTCGGAGCCAAGCGGTGTTTATCGTTCTGTTCCTGACCTATCCTTAAAGCAGTGCCTTCAAGTCTCTGGTGTTGGTGTACCGCGCTTCAGCGGTGGTGGTCTCCCGTTGTCGAGTGGGTTGCACACATCAGGCTGCACTACCCCTTGTTGTGTTGCTGCGGCCATCTCCCCTGTGCGTTTCAGCACGCTAAAAGAGCAAACTTTCTCTGAAAGAGCTTCACGGGTGGAACGTCTTTTTAAAGATGCGTCTTTTAAAAGATGCCCTTCCGTCCGTGCGTTTCTGGATGCTGTCGTTACCTGGCGCCGGGTGATGGTCACGATCGCTGATTCTCGTGTCTGGGCATTGAGCACGCTGAGGTGGCTTTTGTGGACGAGTCATGCTCCCATTGCGGGGGGATGACCGTCGCGGAGCTGCGGACCAGGCTCCACTTCCTGCAAAGGGGCGGGGTACCTGTGCCTCTGCCGAGATATAGGGTACCCCCTGGTGGCCCCGGCGATCGGATGTTGATCGCTGCATTGGAGGGTGAGTCAAACCAATCTGGAGATGATGGTTCAGTACCGTTGCCACCCTTTGGGCGGTCAGCGGTGCCGGATTCGGATCTGGATCCGGAAATGGTGGCTATGCTTGCCCGTGCCGCTGAGAGTGTGGGCTCGAGTGGAGGCCTCCACCATGTCCCGAACCCTCAAGGTTGGACGATTGGTTTCTCGGGGTGGCCCGCGCTGGTTCTCAGGGCCCCACCCCAGTGCCTTTCTTCCCGGAAGTGCATGATGAGCTCACTGGAACGTGGACGGCACATTTCACTGCCAGAAACCGCTCCAGTGGCTCGTCCTCCCTCGCCACCCTTGATGGCGGAGCGGCGTGGGGGTATACGGAGGTCCCGCCGGTGGAGCGATCGGTTGCGATGCAATTGTGTCCAAGGACCGCTTCCACCTGGCGCGGTAATCCGTTGCTCCCCTCCCGGGCCTGTAGGCACTCGTCGGCCCTGACTGGCAGTGCTTATGCGGCCTGCGGAGAAGCTGCTTCAGCCTTACACGCTATGGCGTTGTTGCAGGTTTACCAGACCAAGGCACTGAGGAACCTGTACGAGGGTGGTCATGACCCAGAAGTTCTCAGTGAGCTTTGTACCGCCACGGACCTCGCGCTACGAGCGACGAAGGTTACAGCGCAGTCTCTGGGCCGTGCGATGTCCACCATGGTGGTCCAGGAACGCCACCTCTGGCTGTGTCTGGCCGACATGGAGGCAGACAAGGTATGGTTCCTGAATGCCCCCGTGTCCCAGACCGGCCTCTTCGGCAATGCGGTGGAGAACTTTGCCCAGCAGTTCTCCGCTGCACAGAAGCAGACTGAGGCAATCAGGCACATCCTGCACCGACGCGCAGCTGCTGCCTCCACCTGGCCGCCGGCGGCAGTGCCTCGGTCTACTCGTCGCCGAGGGCGGCCCCCTGCCGCCGCCCCCGCTCCCGTGCAGCAGACGCAGCAGCCTCCAGCAAAGCAGCGCCATGGAGCTGGCCGCAGGGCAGCCGCCCCGCCCGTCCAGGCCCCTCCCAAACCTGGCAGCAAACGTAGGAGCAAGCGGCCCTGAGACGGACGACCTAGGGATGGGGATGATTGCTCTTCGGGAGATGGTGAACGCACCACTCCCTCCCCCGGAGGAGGGCCGGGCGGAGAATCCTTTGTTTCTTTTTTTTCCGCCACTGGCCTCACGGTCAGTGGTACCCAAAACCTCGACAAAAGAGCAGTTTCCTCTATATCTGGGTCCCCACAGGGGACGGGGGGTTGTGAACGAGTCAATCTTGAGTCACACTCACCCTCCTCTCTCGCCAGTGAGCAGCTGTGGGCGGTTCGAGAGGGCGATCAATCGCACTACTCACGCACCCTCTGCCGGAACGCAGGTAAGTGCGTCACACACGCCGACCCCGCTTCGGACCGGCAATGAGACGCCCGAGCCGGGTCCCTGCGTTCCCCCTCGCTGCCCCACCGTGGGTACATCGGTGGGTTCGTTGGTGCCACTAGTACGGTTCTTGGGGGCCTAGCTAACGACTCCCAACCCGTCTCGTTGGCTCCGCCATACCATCAGACTCGGCTATGCGATTCAGTTCGCCCGGCGACCTCCCAAGTATCGCGGAGTCCACTTTACCTCAGTTAAGGCAGTGGATGCCCCCATCTTGCGAGCAGAGATCACAGTCCTACTGGCGAAGGACGCAATAGAGCCGGTCCCTCCAGCCGATATGAGGTCAGGGTTTTACAGCCCTTACTTCATTGTACCCAAGAAAAGCGGTGGGTTAAGACCAATATTGGATCTGCGCGTCTTGAACCGGGCCCTTCACAGGCTCCCGTTCAAAATGCTCACATCGAAACGCATCTTTGGGTGCGTCCGTCCCCAAGATCGGTTTGCAGCGATCGACCTGAAGGACGCGTACTTCCACGTGTCGATCCTTCCGCGCCACAGGCCATTCCTGCAGTTTGTGTTCGAAGGACGGGCATATCAGTACAAAGTCCTGCCCTTCGGGCTGTCCCTGTTGCCCCGTGTCTTCATGAAAGTAGCCGAGGTAGCTCTTGTTCCCCTGAGAGAACAGGGCGTGTGCATTCTCAACTACCTCGATGACTGGCTTATACTAGCTCAGTTACGAACACAGGGACTTGGTGCTCTCGCACCTCAGCCAGTTGGGCCTTCAGGTCAACTGGAAAAGAGCAAACTCTCCCTGATGAAGAGTGGAGACTCCATCCCCAGACGGTCCAGCTGATTTGGCGACGTTTCGGACTCGCACAGGTAGATCTGTTCGCATCCCTAGAGATGTCGCACTGCCAGTTGTTTTACTTCCTGACTGAAGGAACACTCGGCACGGACGCACTGGCACACAGCTGGCCGCGGGGCCTTCGCAAGTATGCATTTCCCCAGGTGAACCTTCTCACACAGACACTGTGTAAGGTCAGGGAGGAAGAGGAGCAGATCTTGCTAGTGGCGCCATACTGGCCCACCCGGACTTGGTTCCCAGAGCTGATGCTCCTTGTGACAGCCCCTCCCTGGCAGATTCCCCTGAGGAAGGATCTACTGACTCAGAGATGGGGCTCCTTATGGCATTCAGACCTCTGGAAACTCCCCGACTTTTTATGCTTTTAGAATATCAGACAGGCTACATCAAAAAATATATATAATTTTTTTTAATGAACATTGTTGCGTGATAAAAGAAAACATGAAATCAAGATGTGTAAACAAGAACGAATATTTGACGTGGCCTAGTGCAATGCACTTGTTTTAAATTAACTGTTAACTATATGGCTTCTTGGGGATTATTCCTTTAATTTACCCTTATCATAATAACCTACCTATTGCAGAGGAAGATGAAACAAACTCACAAATTAGCCTAAAAGGTATTGGGAACAGTACAATTGTTCAAATTCATTGAAAAATTAGGAAAGTGCTGAGCAAGATATGAAACATGACATTTTGGATTTAATGTTTAAATTGGAACAATGAGTTCTCTTAGCCAATAAGCATGACTTAAACTAGATCAACAACAGCAATTTAAGCTGCATTATAAATTTACACTTAAAAGTTACTCTAAGAACATTCAATTAATATAAAAATGTAGGAACATACTGTGGCTATTTCAGCTGTTAAAACTGAAACCAACGAACGATGTTACAGAACCACCACTTAGACCTATTCCTTATTAAGCAGGGGCAGATTTCTCTGAACAAAAATCGACATTTCTGCTTTTTCGCCATCAATGTGATTTCTTTTTTCATCCATTACATTGGAGCCTGTGCTAAACAACCGTTCACTTTCAGCAGTCGTTCAGGGCGCACTGAGGTATCTGCATGCTACATGTGCAACAGCGGGGAAATGGGCCTGGTTGGATTTCCAGTATTCCAATGGAATCTCTCCGGGAAATTGTGGCTTCAGCTAGGTATGCGTTGACCTACAAATTAGCAAAAAACTCATCTTTATTTTTTTTTAGCCATTGTGTTCTTTAAAAAAAAAAGTATTGTATTTATCTGAAAGAATACGAACCTGAGATGAGGTCTCAGTGCTTATTTGCTCCTCCAACAAGACATTTTCCTCTAACATTTCATCATACACGTCCAGCAGCGATCCTGTTTGTGTCTTCTTCTCTAGCGGACCCTCTTTGCTGACATCTCGTTGATCATCACTGCCCATCATTTCATCCACGACTTTAAGCAGCATGTCGCGGACACACATCTTCTTATCCTTGTCAAAATACTGATCTTTGTATCGGGCATCAAGCACGGTTGCAAGTAAATACAGTGGTTCGCACTGTACACCACTGAATCGAACACTAACCGCTTTCAGCAAGATTTCTTTGGCTGTCCGCACACCTCGGTCCACGTCACTGCTTTTGCCAAGCAGCCGTGCCAGTGCCATAAAAGCTGGAATTACATCAGCTACAGAGGCCTCTGCAGAACTTATATCTCTGGTCAGCTGTTCAAAGGGTGCAAGTAGTGTGATCATATTTTCAAGAATTCCCCATTGATTTGCTGTCAAAGATGCGGGAAGTTCAAATCCTGGTCAATCCAATGGGCAGTGAGGCTTAACACACTGACAGGGCTTACACTTGATGTCCAGATATCAGTCGTAAAGCTCACAAAAGTGGCATCAGCGAGGAGCTTTTCTATGTGGACATAGACAACACTATACAGTTCAGGTAAGGCCACATCTGAGAAGTAGCGGCGGCTAGATATAGCATACAGTGGCTCTAAGCAGTTAATCAGTCGGACGAAATCCTTCGTCCTCCACAACGTCCAGGTATCAGTCATAAAGCTCACACAAGTGGCATCAGCGAGGAGCTTTTCTTTGTGGACATAGACGACACTATACAGTTCAGGTAAGGCCTCATCTGAGAAGTAGTGACGGCTAGGCATAGCATACAGTGGCTCCAAGTAGTTAATAAGTCGGAAAAATCCTTCGTCCTCCACAACGCTAAAAGGCTGATTATCAAGAGATATCAGTTCGATAATTGTTCTGTTCAAATTTTTTACCTTTTGGTGGTCGTTGCTGAATGTTTTTGCCTTTTCAAATGATTATGCACCTGACAAGTTTTCCTTGGCAAAGACTGATGCCTTGCAATTCATAGCTTTCAGTCACGTGACCTGCTCGAAGACCTGGAGGGCAAAACATCCTTAGAACTGCAGGACAAGCCTGTCAATGTTCCATCTGTTTCACAGTCGCAAATATTTAGATCACCTCTCAAAAGAATAAAACAAAGGTATATGAACAAAATGCAACTTTTGGCCATTTGCAATCCATATTTAGCACCCGTGGCAATATTACAATCATTAAACAGTGCGACAAAATGATGTAACTTTTCCACGACATTCTAATTTATGGAGATGCACCTGTATTAAGGCACTTTAAGTGTATCTCCATAAATTAGAATGTCGTGGAAAAGTTAATTTATTTCAGTAATTCAACTCAAATTGTGAAACTTGTGTATTAAATAAATTGAATGCACACAGACTGAAGTAGTTTAAGTCTTTGGTTCTTTTAATTGTGATGATTTTGGCTCACATTTAACAAAAACCCAACAATTCACTCAACAAATTAGAATATGGTGACATGTCAATCAGCTAATCAACTCAACTCACCTGCAAAGGTTTCCTGAGCCTTCAAAATGGTCTCTTATGGCGCTTTTCCACTGCATGGTACGGCACGGTACAGTACGGTTCAATTTTGGGGGGTTTCCCACTGGGTATTGTACCTAGTACCCGGTACTTTTTTAGTACCACCTCAGCCGGGGTTCCAAGCGATCCGTACCATTACCAAAACATGACGTGTAAACTCTACTGATCACTGATTGGCCGAAGAAAATCGCCATTACTGCGTCACTGAACTTGTGACACGAGACCCAACATATACCCGCTAGATTTAAACCAGCACAGCCAGCGAAGGAGCGGACGGCAGATGTAACTTTTGTTTGAACAAACGCACCTTTTTGTATCAACCAAAAAAATTTATGTTTCGTGGTCTGTTGAGGAAGTACAGGCGTTCCTCTCGTTGATAGCCGAGGAGCGGATCCAGCGAGAGCTTGATGGGGCGACACGGAATTAACTTAACGCAGCACACCTGTGCGAACCAGTGGCACTCCCACCACAGTCTCTGCTGCAGGGGGTAAATCCCAAGCATTCTCATAGGCTTGTCCATTGCTGTTAAAAACATCCACATGCCGAGAATGAAGAACACAATTCCGTCAATATGCTCCTTTGTTGTGTGTTTGTTTGTGGTGCGTTTATGATGATGTCACCGCAGTAGAGGCGGCACAACTTTAACGACACGAGAATAATCCCGCCCACTCTAAAGCGGTACTATACTGCAGTGGAAACGCAAACCGACCCGAACTGAGCCGTGCGTGCCGTAGCGAGCCATGCCGAAACGAGTCGTACCACGCAGTTAGTTTGGTTCACTAGGCTACACAATCATGGGGAAGACTGCTGATCTGACAGTTGTACAGAAGACAATCATTGACACCCTTCACAAGGAGGGTAAGCCACAAATATTCATTGCCAAAGAAGCTGGCTGTTCACAGAGTGCTGTATCCAAGCATGTTAACAGAAAGTTGAGTGGAAGGAAAAAGTGTGGAAGAAAAAGATGCACAACCAACTGAGAGAACCGCAGCCTTATGAGGATTGTCAAGCAAAATTGATTCAAGAATTTGGGTGAACTACACAAGGAATGGACTGAGGCTGGGGTAGAGGCATTAAGAGCCACCACACACAGACGTGTCAAGGAATTTGGCTACAGTTGTCATCAGAGTCGTCTTACCTGGGCTAAGGAGAAGAAGAACTGGACTGTTGCCCAGTGGGCCAAAGTCCTCTTTTCAGATGAGAGCAAGTTTTGTATTTAATTTGGAAACCAAGGTCCTATAGTTTGGAGGAAGGGTGGAGAAGCTCATAGCCTAAGTTGCTTGAAGTCCAGTGTTAAGTTTCCACAGTCTGTGATGATTTGGGGTGCAATGTCATCTGCTTGTGTTTTTTGAAAACCAATGTCACTGCACCTGTTTACCAAGAAATTTTGGAGCACTTCATGCTTCCTTCTGCTGACCAGATTTTTAAAGATGCTGATTTCATTTTCCAGCAGGATTTGGCACCTGACCACACTGCCAAAAGCACCAAAAATTGGTTAAATGACCATGGTGTTGGTTGACTGGCCAGCAAACTCACCAGACCTGAACCCCACAGAGAATCTATGGGGTATTGTCAAGAGGAAAATGAGAAACAAGAGACCAAAAAATGCAGAAATGCAGTGCCACAAACTGATCACCTCAATGCCACACCGTATTGAAGCAGTAATTAAAGCAAAAGGAGCCCCTACCAAGTATTGAGTACATGCACAGTAAATGAACATACTTTCCAGAAGGCCAACAATTCACTAAAACATTTTTTTTATTGGTCTTATAACGTATTCTAATTTGTTGAGATTGAATTGGTGGGTTTTCATTAAATGTGAACCATCACAATTAAAAGAACCAAATACTTAAACTACTTCAGTCTGTGTGCATTGAATTTATTTAATACACGAGTTTCACAATTTGAGTTGAATTACTGGAATAAATATACTTTTCCATGACATTCTAATTTATTGAGATGCACCTGTATATTTAAAACAGTAATATTAATTGAATTCAGTAATCTCTATATTAATGATGCATAGTTTACATAGGCAAGCACAATCTGCTTAGTGGTTCAGTGTTTTCCTTCTAATGGTTTTCTATGTAAACCATTTAACGTGAAACTTTGCATATTGTGTTTATACACTGGGTTTCATCTGCTTGCCTGTAAAAAATATTGATTATGTGTAAGGTGTTTACTGAATTTCGCCCCTTTTAATATCTGTATTTTAATTAATATTATTAATACATATGGGATTAGTTTCCATTGTTATGCTGATGATACTCGACTATACAGCTCAACAAGACCATATTAAACTTCTAAATTATCTAAGCTAACGGATTGTGTTAAAAATTTTAAAGATTGGATGACCAATAATTTTCTCATATAAAATTCAGATAAGACAGAGATATTACTTACTGGACCACGAAATAGTACACAGAATCTCTTGGATTACAATTTGCAACTAGACAGATGTACTGTTACTTCCTCTACAGTCAGAAATCTGGGTGTTATATTAGACAGCAACTTATCTTTTGAAAATCATATTTCCCACATTACAAAAATAGCATTCTTCCATCTTAGAAACATTACCAGGCTACGGAACATGTTAAGTGTTTCTGATGCAGAATAGTTAGTTCATGCATTCATGACCTCTAGACTGGACTATTGTAATGCACTGCTAGGTGGTTGTCCTGCATCTTCAATAAACAAGCTACAGATAGTGCACAATGCTGCGGCTAGAGTCCTTACCAGGTCAAGAAAATATGATCATATTACTCCAATTTTACAGTCCCTGCACTGGCTTCCTATTAAGTTCCGTATAACTTATAACATATTATTACTTGCCTATAAGGCCCTAAATGGTTTAGCTCCTGTGTACCTAACTGATCTTCTATCACGCTACAATCCAACCCGCTCCCTAAGTTCACACAACTCTGGACTCTTGGTAGTACCTAGGATAACAAAGTCCATTAAAGGAGGTAGAACATTTTTATATTTGGCTCCCAAACTCTGGAATAGCCTTAACGAAGACACACTCTCTCTATTTAAATCTAGATTAAAGACACATCTTTTTAGCCAAGCATTCATATAATGCATCTCATAATCTTGTACTGCAGTAATATCTGACCAAACGCACATTATAATTCTTTAGCTTGGGTTGAACAAATAATTTTTGCTTGGATGAAACAAAAGCTACGTTAATTATGTTTCTATTTGTTTATCTGTTTCTGGTAACTAGGAATTACACAAGCTTCAGTCTGGATCCAACCCTTGAATGATTTGAGATGACCGAACACCTGAGAAGAGATGATGCCAACCCCTCAGAGGACTTCAAAGGATGCCAACCCTCAGAAAGTATACAGAATTACCAAATTTTGCTATAAGTTAAACATATTAATTCTCTACAATATATAAATATATTGTAGAAACTTAATTTCTTGTAAAGCTGATTTGCAATGATTGTATTGTAAAAAGTGCTATACAAATAAGCTTAAAGTGAACTGAATTTTACTATATTACTACTTAATGCAAACTGCGTAAAAATAACTGGCGGTCAGTGGAGCAAAGCTTAATTTTGCCCTCCAGGTGGCTGTTCCTATAGGGGTGTGACGTCACGTGAAAACTATCAATTGTTACAAATGGCAACTTTGCAGTCAGTGTGACTTACAGTGAAGTATGTCCACACGGCTAACATAATGCCGTTAGCACTCTTTACAAAAACATGCAAGTTGATGCATGTGCATAATCAACACTCTTGTATCGACAAAGCATATCAGCGTGATTTTCCGTATCGGGCCTATGCCGATAATTAATTTATATGCTAATATCTGCCGATTCAGATTATATTGCGATAATATCATGCATCCCTAATCTGTTGCTATGTACTTCCGCAGTTTCAAATACTACTTCTTATCTCTACAGCTAATTTAAAACCCTCATATCCAAACCTACATCCTAACTCCTACTCCTTTGTAGCCCTATATCCTAACTCAAAGCTGATCCTATAGTTAAACCACATGTTGTCAATGCTGGTTCATGTACTGTGATAAGGATAATGTTTTGATTGGCAGAATTGTGAATATATATGAATATTTTCCCCTTCCTCTGACTTGGATACTGTAAACAGGATAGTGGATTTTTGCAGACTGGAAAGAACAAACTACTTGTAGCCTCAGAAGCCCCATAGTCTCATAGAAACATTATGATTGCATAAAGAGACCAGTGGTGCATTTGAGCAGCGAAGCAGCAGGGGGCAGTCTGATCTCAGACACAATGACTCTGCAGAAACTTATCCAGATCTTTTTCATTGAAGAGTGCAAGACCCCAGTCAAGGAATTTTCAATGGTCTGGTGAACACGCCTTGACCCTGCCAGTGTAGTCAGAGGGTTGTGTCCATTGGTGCCTCCCAAACTTGATGTAATATTTACAGTGGGTGACTTAGTTACAGTATGTGCATCATAATAGAAAACATAATGGACAAATTAAACCAGTTTTGTAGAGCAGTGATTTTACGAGTTGTGAGAGGGGTATGGGGTATGAGTGTATGGAGAAGCTCTGCAGGATTGTGATTTACTGTCAGTGAGATGACTAGCTCAGCGTGCCTGGATGGCTTTCTCTCAGATAGGAAGCAGCTGCTCTTCTGGAGAACCCTGGAGAGGCTTGTTGAGGGCTAGAAGGTGGTTGCTCTGGGTTAACCTCTCCTGATAATCCAAATATGAGAAGAACTTTTTTCTATATATATATTGGCATTTCTACCCCCACCCTTAAACTGAGGAACCATAATTAGGGCCCTATGAAATCCCACATTTATTTTTTTAATTTTAGTTTTCTGAATTCCATTTGATTTTTTCTGGATTCCATTGCAATGGTGAAATTTGAGTAAACTAATTGAAAAATTTATTGTATATGTGAAATCATGAAACTTGTACAATTTATCAAAAGTTTAACAAAAATTTTAGTTTTAGGGCTTAGTTCCCTCCCAAATGCAATTTTTTCCAAATACTGTGTTATTGTTCGGTTGAAATTGTTTAATTAAATTGTATTAATCAATGTCTAATCAATTAAATTCCTAATATGTTTCTTTTAACAATTGAATAATACAAATAAATGTTTGAATATGTTAATAGAAACTTAAAAAATACAACTTTAGGGCCTAAAGTTTTGTTTTGTTTTTTGATTTCTTCCTAAATTGGGGTTTCTGTTTAATTCAATTTTAAAGGTTTAATTAAATTGTAATAATCAAAAAGCATTTCCAATTTGTTTTATTACAATAAGAGGGCCCTGTAAAATATTTATGAAATATAAATTTATTATCAAAAAGGTGGTAATCAAATTAAGTCATAAAACACTGAAACTAAAACATTGAAGAAAAAATGTGTGATAAGTTTTAATATTTGTGTAATTATTAATATGTTATTTCTACTGTATAATAATAACATTCACATTGGCGTCACATTTTTTAAGTTAAATTAAACTGATCTTTTATTTCAGCAGGTTGTGGAGAATACTTTTGAGATTTGTGTGTGTCTGATGGTAGTTTTTCTTAAATGAAATGGTGAAATTCTGGTGAAGTGACTCTCGGAGCAGCTCTGGAGATGAAGTTCACATGTTCATGTCTTCATATACTGAGACAGCAGAGGCTGCTAGGGCTGTGACGGTGGCTGATTTTTACCACCGCGGTGGTAATGGACTAACTACCACCGGTGGCGCGGTGTTGTGATATATACAATGCTTGAAGTGGAAAAAAAAATAAGTGCTGGTACTCCCCCTCCCTTATTTAAATATTTATTTATTTACTTATTTATATTAAATAAATAAGTACTTTTTAATAATTCACAATGTATGTATAGTGCCACAACCAATCAATCAATTATTTAATACAAGTTTTCAATACAAATTAGCACAAGTCAAGCTGCAATACCAACCAGGACCACAGTGAGACGCCAAAGAACACTAAACCACAGAATCACTAAATCTCTGACCACCACATGATCAGCGTTCATTATAAACACTCTTGCTTTTAAGCCAAATACTTGCTGAAAATAATAATGTTACTGAAATCTGGACGTAAGTCACTATTCTCTCTGTAAGCGCTGATGAAATCTGCCATGTTTTCTCTGCATTAGCGCTGTTTTGAGCGTTTGAATTCGTTCACTGGATCCTTGGACTTTCCAGAAGTTTACGGTTTAAATTTATGTGATTGCAAAAGCCTGCTTCTTTTCATTTTAAGATATGATTTTCGTTATAAAGTACTTATTCAAATTAGTAATCAATAATTAATTATTATTCTACAACTCCACACATCTCCCCCAGGGGCGCCGTTATGGGGGATGCAGAGTATGAGTGGCATATGGGCCCAGGACGCTAGGGGGCCTCAAAATCACAACTTTGGTCAATATATATTTTTTTTATAATTATAAATATATTTTTTACATACAAGAACACGTTATCTAATAATATAGATGTAAAATGAAATAAAAAATGTATATTATAGATGTGAGAAGTGAGAAGTGAACGTAAGTACGCTCTTGTCAGAAAATCTCTTCAGAGGCACATGCGCTTTCTAATGAAATACAGACTTTGGAATTATGACATGCTGACCGAAATCACACGTGCCAGCACAGCCATGTAATCTGCCGACATTTTGCTGGATACAGCTGTTTTGTTGATTGACAACTTGAAAAAGTTAGTTTCCCAATACAGAGAGGATGGTTTTGAAAAGGCTGTGACAGATGCACGTCTTTTAGCGAATGAATGTGATGCCTCTACAGAGTTTGCACAGAAGCGCAATAGAAAGCGCAAAACATTTCATGATGAAGTGAACGCTGGACAACCAGGGCACCAGGACCAACTTCATTTCAAACAAACGGTGTTTTATGTAATCGTTGACACCATAAGCAGTGAACTCAACAAGAGATCTGAAAATCTGGGGCAGATTTCAGAGAAATTTAGTTTAATTTAGCAAATGAGTGAAATGTCAAAGGAGGATTTAGAAGAATCTGTCATCACTTGACTTCATCTTAAAAAAAAGTAAAATAAAACCTTCGTTCACTTTCCTTAACCGTGCTCTCTTTTCCCTAAACTCTCACCATCTGGCTAGAATTTGCTCTGAACAATGCCTATACATTTGTATTACAAGCACTTACTGTGTCTAATTGCCTCTTTATAATGTATCGCTTATTGTATTCCTCAATTGTAAGTCGCTTTGGATAAAAAAATCCAACAAATCCGCTTTTGGATAAAAGCGTCTGCTAAATTAATAAATGTAAATGTAAGAATCCGCAAGGTGCAACTGTTAAGCAGCAACGTCGCGGGATGTGTCGAACAACCTAATTCAAGAAGTCTGTAGTGCAAGTGCCCTTCTATGTGCGTGCAAAGCCGCAATTAAACTTCATTCTTCAGAGAAACCTTGATTCATTATTCTAGAATTTGGTTGTTGCATTCAGAGTGTTCCTTACCATGCCTGTCTCAGTGGCCTCTGCAGAGAGGTCATTCAGTAAACTAAAACTTATACAAAAGTATAATTATTAGTGCATAATTAGTGCATTTGGCACTCATATTAAAAGAACGATCCACACACTTTGATGAAATATTAGAAAAATTGGCAAGCATGAAAACAAGACGTGTTCAAATTTAATTGTGTGTTACCTTTATATCTGAAAAGTTTAGGAGAAGAAACTCTTAATTTTGCTGGTGACCAGTTTTAATGTAGCCTATAATACTCCAGAGTTAAAACTTCTGTTCCGCTATTCAGTTAAGCTTGTTGCGGTGTTAATAGCCGCTTTTGGGTTTTTAAATTTCTTTAGGCCTATTGTTAGATTGTAATATCATACTAAGAATAGAAAGGAAACTTGTTACAAATAAGTTTAACTGTTAAAAATGATTTGTGTAATGATGATTTAAAAACAATGAAATAAATAATAAGGGTTGTATATATAGAAGACTAGTTAAAACTACAAGTACGGTTAGATATGTATTAAAGTTAGCTAAAACTGAAATTAAAATTAAAACCTTAAAAACATTTTCGTTACTTGAAATAAAATATTTCAATGTTATTTGAAATAATATAAATGTTAAGTAATAAACTATTTTATTTTCTTATTCTGTGTCTTTCAATTTCTTATTAAATGTCAAACACGCACACGCACGCACGTACGCACGCACACACACATATCAGGAAGAAGGGGGCCCACATTTCTGTCTTGCATACCCCCTTTAAAACTCATCATGGTGCCCCTGACACCGCGTCCCCTTCTCGCGCACCACACCAAGTAGACCGACTCTGCTTGCGTTCATTCACGTGATGGTCGAGCCGAGTATGTGCTTTACATAGTTTCTATATAATTTCTAATCATATATGGGATCATATAGCCTAATAACCTAGACCCTGATGATTTTACTCTGAGTACCGGCACCACAAAAAAGTGCAGGTACTCTAAAGGCTAAAATATAGAAGTGCCGGTACTGCATACCGGTGCGTACCGGCCCACTTCAAGCACTGGATATATATATATATATATATATATATATATATATATATATATATACATACATAATTCTAAAACGCAAAAATAAATAAATTAGGCTCAATCATCTATTAACAAACGTGCATGTTTATTTTAGCACTTCCGTCAATGAACACGCAGTCAGCAAAACACAAATAAATATCAAAGAAATAATACAGTTAAATAGGAAAGTAGCCTTAAAAAGAAAGTTAAATACACTATGTCTACCTCATACGAGCGACGCGGCGAGAACCCATTATAATCAGTGATGCTGTCTACACTAACATTAGATGCGGCACGATAGGACACGACAAATCCCTCACATTAAGCTGCCTCTTACTATTTATGATGTCCTGACACAAAGTTCAAATGTCCTGTGTAGACGGACTCAACCCGGCGTCTGGTTTAGACACGGTTCACTGTTCCGCCACCAAGCGCGTTAACTCCTCGTCTGCTGCATGCGCTCTCTGTGGAATAGGAATCGCGCCATATGTTGCCACATTTCTTGTTCTTCCATTTACCGCTGTCTCGTTCATATTTGGCCAGTTTGGAGAAAACCTCACCAATACAAACCTGGCCAGCTGGGCGTTTGTGATCACGTGAACTAACATTTACATTTATGCATTTAGCAGACGCTTTTATCCAAAGCGACTTACAGTGCATTTTAGGCTATACATTTGTATTGTCAGTGCATGTGTTCCCTGGGAATTGAACCCACAACTTTTGCGCAGTTAACGCAATGCTCTAACCACTGAGCCACAGGAACACTACTGCTTGTACAAACGCGGATGAGTGTCATAAATAGAAATTATTCCAGTTCTTCGATGTAGTATTTGGTTTCCCAACAAGGTCCATCGCTCATCACAAAATAAATTTGCTGAATGCAGAATAAAGTGTATTTTCCTGCACTCAACCCCTACCAATCTAAAGTAAACACTGTGTATGGCGTTTGATGTAATTTGTGAATTAGCATAGATTTAAAGTCTAAATAATAACATTTGCAACTGTTACTATTATTACACTTGTATACAAAACTTTGTATTATGCTTGTTATAGATTGTGTGACATCACGCGCACTACCGCCATTGGCAATACACAACCGTGGTGACAACTGACCACCGCGGTGAACACGCCGACCGTTACAGCCCTAGATGCTGATATCCTGTCCACATTTTACATCTCGGAGATCATAGGGGTCTAGATAATTGTAATAAATGTATCTAATGTTGAACCTGAACTTATAATACTGATGCATTCACTGCTGTGTTTTTGTAGCTCTCTTGCAATCATGCTTTTCTTGCAGATGCAAACTTGCACACTACAAGCATTGGTGTTACATGCTCCAGAATTTGCCTGAAAGCTCTAACTCTCCCCTTCTCTCTTTTTCTGCTTCCTGCATGTGTTATTAGTGTGACATCTTGTGACTTTATATGGCAGTTAGTAAATGCTCTATATAACTTGCACTTAGTTATTCAGATATCACTTGCTTTAACATTTGATGCTTTACAAGCATCAGATGCACAGCTGTTGTCTGGTGTAATGTGATACTTAATATGATCCTTGTAAAATCTGAAACACTCCCTGTGGCTCACAAAAATTGGCATCTCCTCCTAAAACATGGCTATAAGTAATTTGGCTTTTAAGTACACTTATGGCGCTTTTCCACTGCACGGTACGGTTCGGTACGGTTCACTTTTGGGGGGTTTTCCACTGGGTACCGTACCTGGTATCTGGTACTTTTTTTAGTACCACCTCAGCCAAGGTTCCAAGCGATCCGTACCGTTACCAAAACGTGACGTGTAAACTCTGCTGTTCACTGATTGGCCGGAGAGAATCGTCATTGCTGCGTCACTGAACTTTCGACACGAGACCCTCCTCTACAACCCGACCTGCTAGATTTAAATCAGCACAGCCAGCGAAGGAGCGGACGCAGCTTTTGTTTCAACAAACACACCTTTTTGCATCAACCACAAATTATCTGTGTCATTGTCTGTTGAGGAAGTACAGACGTTCCTCCCGTTTATAGCCAAGGAGCGGATCCAGTGAGAGCTTGATGGCGCGACGCCGAAGAAAAAAGCCTTATGTATATACTTTTGAACTTGCTATATTTTCAGAGTATGTCTTCTGTTTATATTTTTACCTTTGTATCTGTGTTTTGCTTCAATTAAAAACAATCTGACCGAATAAGTGTACCTCCAGATTATATTAAATATGTATTATTGTATGAGTACATAATGAACCTCTTGAAAAAGACAAATGATTAATGCCACGATTATAAAACCATCATATAAATAACAATACAAGTGATACATTGTAAATTTTGAAATATTCAAAAGTTTATTGATAATTCACTTTACAGAACACGCTACATGAATAGTTAACTAACGTTAATCAAGTAACGCAGCACACCTGCCCTCCTCCTCTACAGCCCGTGGTACTGCCACCACAGTCTCTGCTGCTGGGGGTAAATCTCAAGCATTCTCACAGACCTCTCCATTGTTGTTAAAAATATCCACATGCCGAGAATGAAGAACACTATTCCGTCTCCTTTCTTTGTTGTGAGTTTGTTTGTGGCGCGTTTACGATGATGTCACGGCAGTAGAGGCGCGTGAATAATCCCGCCCACTCTATAGCGGTACTAATCTGCAGTGGAAACGCAAACCAACCCGAACTGAGCCGTACCGAGCCATGCCGAACCGTACCGTACCATGCAGTGGAAAAGCGCCATTATAGCTGGCACTGTTGGTTAAAACCAGGTTTGGTGGTTTGGAAGTGCTAAATTCAAAAGTCCACATCACACAAAGAGGATCTTCATCCACTGTAAATCACAGTGGCATGTCTGATTCGGGCTCATATTCAAAGGCCTGGAGCCCCTCATCATCCTCTCCCAGAAGCAAGGTATCCCCCACCTTCTTCTCTTTGCCACAGGAGAGAGAAGAGACTGTGTGAAAGCAGGAGAGAGAGAGAGAGGACATATCCTGCTGGCTTGGGTTTGATGTGGAAGGAGGCATTGTGGAAAGTGCAGTGACCCCAGACGTAAGCTGACAGAATGGGGAAGCCCGCATGAAAGTGCTTGAGTGATAGACATAACAGCAAAGAAGCCTGAGCCGGCAGGGCCTCTCAGCTCTCACAGAACTTTAATAGTCGCGCTCATGAGCCGGCCATGTGCGCCCCATGCAGCACAACACGAAGAACATCAAAAGCCCCAGCTTGCTCTACTTTTATATGAGATCATGCAAGCACTTTACTTTAATGTTTGCAGCTTCACAACTGTAGTAGATGTGGTGGCAGGACAAGTTTTGTGGAGATCCTGCTCGTCCCGCAGGCTCTTCCACATGTGCACATTTCTCCCAGTCAGCTGATGACTTTGAGATCTTTGTTGAAGCTACATTTCCTCAACATAAAATGAGTAAATATCAAATTCACTGCTCAGCACCTACAACCCCAATTCAAGAGAAGTTGGGGTATGTTGTAAAATACAATAAACAAAAATACAAAATACAATAAAATACAAATACATAATATAATATAAAGTAAAATACAATTCTTTACATTTTATTAGATTGACAAAAGTAGAAAGAAAAGATTTCCAAAGTTTTCACTGACCAACGTTAATGTATTTTGTAAATATGAGCAAATTTTATTTTTGACAGCTGCAACACATTCCAAAAAAGTTGGGACAGAGGCAAAATAAAAGTGAAAAGGTTATAGAACATCCATGTTAAACTGTTTTGAGAGAATTGAGTCTCATTTTCAGCTCAATGACTCTCGACGCATGTGGCAGGGATTGAGGACCATATGTTCCTTTTGAAATAAATCCTCAGCAGAGGTGAGAGCAGATCCGTTGCTGGCCGAAGAGTTAAACAACTTCTCCGGCCACTTTGAATACTTTGGCGGCAGCACGACAATGCCGATCAGCGTGTCAGGAAGCAGCAGACAGAGCAGCGATGATCATGCAATCATTGTGTTGGAGGATGAGGTTCGGAAAGAACTAAGGAGAGTGAACTTCAGGAAAGCAGCCGGACCTGATGGGATTACTGGCTGTGTTATGAGGTCCTGTGCTGATCAGCTTGCTGGTTTGTTTACATCCATCTTTAATGAGTCACTTGCTACCTCTGTGGTTCCCACCTCGTTTAAAAAATCTGTCATCATCCCTGTGCCTAAGAACAGTAAACCCTCTTGGCTGAATGACTATTGTCCAGTTGCCCTCACATCAATAGTCATGAAAGTTTTTGAGTGACTTTTAAAGAGTCACATTTGCTCCTCCATCCCTGTTACTTTGGACCCTCTTCAGTTTGCCTATCGCCCAAATAGATCTACTGATGATGCCATCTCTCACATCCTGCACTCTTCCCTCACACACCTTGACAGCAGAAATGGCAACTATGTAAGGCTGCTATTCATTAACAATAGGTCAGCTTTCAATACTATAGTCCCCATCAAGCTAGCTGTTAAACTCACACATCTTATTCTTTCTTCTTATTTGTACATTTTTTACCTATATTTATGTATATTCTCTTGTGTTGTGTTACAATATTTTGCACTGTCCATTGAGCGGACCTGACCTGACTTAAATTTCACTAGTGATTATATTCTGTATAATTGAGTAAGTGACAAATAAAACCTTGAATCATTGAATCCTTTTGAAAGAGTTCACAGTAAGCAGGGGAATTGGTAAAATGTCAAGGTATCATGTTTGGGTATAAAAGGAGCATCTCAGTCTTTGATCATGGCTCATTACTTTGTGCCAAATTTCACAAGAGAAGTGTCAAACAAATCAAAAATCACATTAAACGATGCAAAATTGCAAAGAATGTTGGTCTTTCACCAAGTATCATACATAATATTGTGAAAATATTCAGGGAATCCAGAGAAATCATAGTACACAGTATAAACCTCATTGAATATGCTTGACCTTTGAGCCCTTAGATAGCATTGCATAAGAAACCGCCATGCTGCGGTGTTAAATATAGCCATATGGGCTCAGGAGTACTTCATAAAACCACATTCATTTACCAAAGTCTGCTGCTGCATCAAGAAATGCAACTTGAATCTCTGTTATAGGAGAAAGCCATACATCAATTCTATGCAGCGATGCTGCCGGGTTCTCTGGGCCAGAGCTCATCTCAGATAGTCAAGGAGACAGTGGAAATGTGTACTATACTCAGATGAGTCTACATTTCAACTTGTTCCTGGGAAAAAATGAATTTTGAGTTCTCAGGCCCTAAGACCAAAGGGACCATCCAGACTTTCATCAGCGACTGAAGCAAAGCAAGTGTCTGTCATGGTACGGGGTTGCATTGGTGCAAACGTCATGGGTGACTGGCATATGTGCGAAGGTACTATTAACATGGAGGCATATATTGGGATTGTACAGAGATATGTACTGCCATCAAGATGATGTCTTTCATGGGAAGTCCATGGCTATTATATCAAGACAATGCCAGCTCTCATTCTGCATGTGCTACAACAGCATGGTTCCGTAGGCAGAATGAATGTGCTGGACTGGCCAGATCTGTCTCCTGTTGAAAATGTATGACCAGTCATGAAAAGGAGAATCAGACAACGACAATCACAGACTGCTGAGCATCTGAAGTCATTTATCAAGCAAGAATGGACAAAATTTTGCTTGCAGAACTTTAACAATTAGTACCCTCAATTCCTAAACAATTAAACATTGTAATTAAACCGTCCATTGATGAAATTGATGTCCACCGTGTGAAACACGCCTCTTTCCCAACTTTTTTGTAATGTGTTGCAGCCTCTAAAATAAAACATTCTTCATGTTTACAAAATCCATTTACGTTTTTTTTTTTAAAGAGAATTAACAAATAACAGATTCTTGATTTGATTGGATTTTACAAAATATCCCAACTTCTCTTGGAATTGGGGTTGTATCCATGCTATGGTTTTGCTGGATAATCTTGATGTTGGTTGCACCACTGGGATTTTGCTTGTCGCACTACATTGACTTTTTTGGAAGTATATAATAATGATAATGTGTTACATTTATAGGTTATGCTTTTATACGCACTCAAATCGCTTTACATGGTAAAGGGGATATCTCCTCATTCACCACCAGTGTGCAGCATCCACCTGGATGATGCAACGGCAGCCATAGTGTGCCAGAACACCCACCATACACCAGCTTACTGGTGGAGAGGAGACAGTGATGAAGCCAATCAGTGTATGGTGATGATTAGGAGGCCATGATGGTCAGAGGACAAATTTGGCCAGGATGCGATGATAACACCCCTACTCTTTTTCAAAGGACATCCTGGGAATGGCCAAAGAGAGTCAGGACCTCGGTTAAACGTCTTATCCAAAGGATGGTGCTTTTTACAGTATAGTGTCTCCGTCACTACACTGGGGCATTAGGACCCACACAGACCACAGGGTGAGCACCCCCTGCTGGCCTCACTAACACCTCTTCCAGCAGCAACCTAGTTTTCCTAGGAGGTCTCCCATCCAGGTACTGACCAGGATCAACCCTGCTTAGCTTCAGTGGGCAGCTGGTCTTGGGCTACAGGGTGATATGGCTGCTGACATTTACATGGATTTACATGTTGTAGTAGATCTTATTGTGAAAAAGCGTTGTCAAAAGTACTGTGTCAAGGTGATACTTAAATTTAAAGAATTTAACAAAACAGCTGTAACAAAGTTCAAGTTAAGGGAAGATGGAGGAAGGAACCGGCCAACGTTTAAAAAAAGTTTGATAATATAATAAACAACAAGAAGAAAGTAACCAGCAACCCCTCATGGATGACTGCCGCATACATTTAAACATAAAACCATAAAACCTGCATCATAAACGTGACCCTGGGCCACAAAACCAGTCGTAAGGGTATATGTCATCTGAAAGCTGAATAAATAAGCTTTCCATTGAAGTATGTGTTAGTGCAGGACAATACTTGGTGGAGATACAATTATTTGAAAATATGGAATCTGAGGGTACAAAACAATCAAAATTTTGAGCAAATTGCCTTTAAAGTTGTCCAAATGAAGTTCTAAGCAATGCATGTTACTTATCAAAAATTTAAATTGTATATATTTATGGTAGGAAATTTACTAAATATTATTCATGGAACATGATCTTTACCTAATATCCTAATAATTTTTGGCATAAAATAAAAATTTATCATTTTGACCCATTCAATGTATCGTTGGCTATTGCTACAAATATACCTGTTATACTTATGGCTGGTTTTGTGGTCCAGGGTCACAAATGTCCTCAATCCCATTCCTGAGTACCAGTAATACCGAGTATCATGTTCATCTGGTACCAACTGATAAGGCATCAAAGATTTCTATTTACAAGATGTTTTTGCTGTGTTAAGCATTGTGGCCAATCACAGACAATTTGCTAGATTTTGTTCAGTGTGAGCTCTGCACGTTCACAAATTGTTTTGCTATAACCAACAAAGTATGTAAATGATGTGAATAAGAGGTTTTGTTATTTAGTATACACAGTTTTTTATTCTAACAGGAGTTTTCACTCAGTCAGTGAGCTTGTGCTGCGGGTGAAGTCATGTCAGCTTCACTGTAGGCAGAGGTGGAAAGTAACGAATTACATTTACTCGCGTTACTGTAATTGAGTAGCTTTTTTGTGTACTTGTACTTTTTTAAGTAATTTTTTTAATCTGTAATTTTACTTTTACTTAAGTATATTTTGTGTGAAGTATTGTACTTCGTTACATTTTAAAACACATTCGTTACTGAGTAAAAAAAAATCGCTCCGTGGAAACAACTGCAGTAAATAATGGGCAGAAGAAGAAACTGGCGCTAAAATCACCAGAAAGATGCAGACGGACAAGACAGGCGTTAAAGGTGCAGACCCAGCTGAAAACCAAACCCCGTCGTACTCTGCTGAAGTTGAACTCAAAGGAATGAAGTGAAACCCTGGCCATATCCATGCTCTATTATGCAGTGTACGCTGTGTTTGCCTCGGGAGACCGAACTAGCAGCTTATAACATCTCGACATTGCCCTTCGCAAGCATGTAAGTTAGAGGTAACGTAAGGTAAATACTTACATCGTTGCATTGGTGGTTAAAATGAAGCTTTGACGGTTTAGCAAAAGGGTTTGCACAAATGAGCCAAAAAGACAGTGGTGCAGGGTGTGCAATATCATCTGAGATAATATAGTAATTGTTGTTTTAACGATGTGCGATTTGACATTATCAGTATTTTGCCAAAAACCAAACAAATCACTCTAAACAGTGTGCCGTGAAATCTAGTAACGTTAGATCCAGTTAATCCGCGTGCATAATGGAGTGCTTTCTTTCACTGCGTGATTCAGTCTGTTAAAATGCGTTTAGAATGATCACAAAATTGAAGATATAGAAGCAGAAAATGTATATATTTATATAATTTAGTATAGTAAGTCAACATCACATGAAGAATGCCGTTTTTCTCCAAAAAAAATCACAATGATTAGGCCTGTAGTTTTTCTTTTTACAACAGTTCAAAAAACAAGAAGTTAATAAAGAGACTTGCGTTTTAGTCACCATATTGCCGGTTTTTGCTCTATTTCGACAACAAAAATAATACCAAACACAGTCATCATACACAGTTTTGCGTCTCTGACTCTGAGCAATGACGTGTTTTGTTCCTGAATGTATTAACCGTTTAAATGATTCTGTTCAATCGCAATGACTCTCTTATGAGTGACTTGCTGACACCTACTGGTGGTTTTAATTTAACATTTAAAGTATCTTTTTATTTTTTTATTTCAAATGACTATTTAACATTTGTGACCCTGGCCTGGCCTCTTAAGTTGCTGGGGTATATTTGTAGCAATAGCCAACAATACATTGTATGGGTCAAAATTATAAATTTTTCTTTTATGCCAAAAATCATTAGCATATTAAGTAAAGATCATGTTCCATTAATATATTTTGTAAATTTCCTACTGTAAATATATCAAAACTAAGAGCTTAATTTGAACAACTTTAAAGGAGATTTTCTCAATATTTTGATTGTTTGCTCCCTCAGATTCCAGATTTTCAAATATTGTCCTATCATAACAAACCATACATCAATGGATATATGATTTATTCAGCTTTCAGATGATGTATAAATCGCAATTTAGGAAAATGGACCCTTATGGTTTTGTGGTTCAGGGTCACATTTTATGTCTTATTTATCAAAACATTATTTCTGCATTTGTAACTGCAGGCTAAATGCATTCATGTCAGTGTGTAAATACATCTATAACACTTTAGATGAAGCTTCTGTGTTTCCTCTGCATTGCAAAGATGAATTTTGTTGATACTGATTTAATTTGCCTGGTAACAGCCCAAATGTGTTATTGTTCTAATTAACTGATTCCTTTAATTAAAAACACCTAGTTTGAGATTTATAGGCCCATATCCCAGGTGTGTCAAACTCTGGAGGGTGTTCCTGGAGGGCCACAGCCCTAAAGAGTTTAGTTCCAACCCTGCTCCAACACACAAACCATGTAGTTTTCAAATAAGCCTAAATGATTAGTTTAGCTGTATCAGATGTGTTTAATTAGGGTAATATCTACACTGTGTAGGGTTGTGGCCCTCCAGGTACTGAGTTTGACACCTTTGGTCTATCCCATTTTTTCCTCCCTCCCATTGTTAAAATGTAACTAAGTAATTTTTACTCTGAGTAAATTTTAAATGAGCTACTTTTTACTTTTACTTGAGTATATTTTTAGACTGGTACTTTTACTTGTACTTAAGTAAAATTTCAGTAATGTAATGGCACTTTTACTTGAGTAGAATATTTTTGTACTCTTTCCACCTCTGACTGTAGGGATGGGCCGATTGATCCTTAAGTATCGATACTGATGTTGTATCGAATGGATCGATCCTCACATAAAATTATCGATTCTAAAGTGCAATTTTTAAAACAATTCATTTTCTTTATTTTTCAAGAAATTCGGTGCTTGAAATAATCTTCTAAGTGGAAAATAGATTTTATTAGCGAATAATTGTGTGGGATATAATAATTTCTCCTGCTCATTGGAACACACGCAAATGCTGAAAGACAGAACCAATCAATCAATCACAGACAGTGTTCGCTGCTGATGCATGGCTCACAATGCTTGTTCAAATAGGACTGCATTTCCCAAAAGCATCAGAATCAGAGGCGTCATGCCCATTCAAAGTGAGGGGCACATGCCCCCTCAGATCTTTGAGCCAAGTGGATTTTGAATGCATCTTCCAAAAGACAAAAAATAGGCAAATAATAGTTCCCTTTCAATATTTCATTGAAGAAATGAAATATCATCGAGAGACGCTGTATGGGAAAAACGAATTTTTTCCTCTTCAACTGAAGCCTTTTTTAAATAGTGTAACTGCATGTCCATTGGTTCATGTAGTACTAAAAAAGGAACCAATGGCTCTGCGGCGGCGTGCGAGGCCATGGCTATGCAGTCCGTCCCACCAAAATAGGTGGGGCGTCTAGCTATACATGTGGCCGCTTCGCCGCCGTATCTCAGATTTATTTTCTTCAGCGGTGAAGACCCTTCTTTGCCTTGACCCTTCTCACCAACGCTCGTCCCCCTTCTTCCCTGAAGTTCAAGACGAGCTCATGATATTGTGACGATACCCCCCCCCCACTCGTCTCGCATCCATCCTTCTGCTTCCGCTGCTCTCACATCAGTTGACGGCACTGAAGAGAGAGGATACGAGCCCCTTTAGATGAGTCCGTGGCCACGCATCCCTGCCCTTTCGACGCTCCGGTTTCGTCAGGCAGCCTGTTTGGACCAGCTGTGGAGGACTATGCAGAACGCTTCACGGAGGCTCAGAAGCCGTCTCAAGCGATACGACACTTCCTCCCAAAACGCACCAGCTCTTCTGCTGCTTGCAGTCTCCCCAGACCTGCACCGACTCAGCAGACAGCCAAACTAAAGCCAGCCACCCCTGAGGGGTCGGCAGGATAGAGGGCGCACACGCTCAGCACGATGCTACCTCTTCCCAAAGCGGCAAGGACCCCGGCCAAGATCGTCTTGGATCCAGCGCTTCAGAAGTCCTCCTGATCAGCCAGGCAGAAAGAGGAGGGGCCCGATTCTCGCTACCGCCGGACCACCCCGAAAGCAGTCTCTAATGTGCCTCTTGTTTACCCCGCTCAGCGCTGGGTGCAGAGGAAAGTGTGCTATTGGTTCCTCACGGGCCCACTTTAGCGCCCGGGTGTCCGACCGCTGAGATAGCGGGAAAAAATAAAACACATACATTTTCAAAAGAGAGCAAAATCTTTTATGCCTGCCATAAGCGTCCTGCCCTTATGCAGCTAGTCTTTAGAGCTAGAGCTGTTTCAACCCCTTGCCACGCGGGTCGAGGCCTAGCATGCCATCCACGGTGTTGTGGGTAATGGCTATGATACGATGAGGTTATACTCTCCAATTCGCTCAAAAACCACCACGCTTCAACAGTGTGCTCACCACCACAGTACGCAGCGAAGATGCTCAAGTCCTTCGCAAGTGATGAATCTGCTGGTAAAAGGAGCCATATAAATCTTTCCTCCAGCCCAGAGCGAGTCAGGCTTCTACAGCCGCTACTTCCTCGTCCCCAAAAAAGACGGTGGCCTGCGACCTATTCTAGATCTGTAGATACATTCTAGACTCCTGAATCACGCCCTGGTAAAAAGGTTGTTCAGGATGATCACTTTGAAACAGATCCTCTCGCAAATATGCCCAGGGGACTGGTTCATGTCGCTGGATCTGAAAGGTGTGTACTTTCATATCCAGGTAGTCCCCCATCACAGACGATTCTTGAGATTCGCATTCGAAGGGGTGGCATATCAATAAAAGGTCCTACCGTTTGGGCTGTCCCTGGCTCCCCGCACTTTTACGCGATGCATGGATGCGGCTCTCTCCCCTCTGCGACAGATGGGAATCTGCATACTCAACTACCTCGACGACTGGCTCATTCTGGCCCAGTCAGAGGTGTTTTTGACATCTTGGTCTGAAGAGGAGTCGGGCCTGCACATCAACTGCCTAGAAATTCTAACAGTGTGCCATCCCTGTCAATTCTTCCTGCCGGTCAGAAGGGGACACCATGAGCTAGTACGCTCAGAAAGCAAGTCTGGGGTGTCATAAATCCCCAGGGCTGCCTTGTCTCGAAGCGACACTGCACGCTGGCGAACGACTTTCTTGTGTGGGCTCAGACCAATATGCGCTCACTGAAGGCGACGCATGTACCGCTCAAAATGAACCAAGGAGCAGACATGTTGTCAAGGAACAACGTCTCCTCAGAGGAATGGATGCTCCACCCGCTCATGGTTCAGAAAATTTGGGAAATCTTTGGCAGAGCTCTAGTAGACTTATTTGCCTCCAAAGAAAACTCTCACTACCCAATCTTTTTCAAAAAGAGCTCGGATGCCCTGGCCCATGAGCGGCCCAGTCTTTCACTCTATGTTCTCCCTCCAATCGCTCTGCTACCGCAGGTAATCAGAGTCAGGGAACAACGGCACAAGCTTATTCCAATTGCCCCCCTCTGGAGGAACCAGCCGTGGGTGTCGGAGTTATTCCAACTGCTCAATGCAGCCCCATGGCTGATCCCCTTGAGACGGGACCTCTTCTCTCAAGCGAACGGCATGCCAAGTCATAGCGCTTTCTGCACTTTCCCCCTCGACGGGTAGCCAGGAATCCTCGCTCTGCCCTGTCAGGGTCCTGAGGGTATGCATTGAGCGTTCTGCCTCATATGAAAGTCAGAACAGCTTTTTGTCGGCTTCGGTAACTGCGCTAAAGATGGCCCCGTTATGAAGCAAGGAATTTATAGGTGGTTAGTGGATGCTATTACCTTAGCATACTCCTCCTTGGGTTTGCAGTACCCCATCAGAGTCAGAGCCCATTCCACCAGAGGCTCTTCCTGGACATGGTCCAGCAGGGTGTCCATTTCGGATATTTGTGAGGTGGCCGGCTGGTCCTCGCCATACAAATTTGTAAGGTTTTACAACCTAAACGTCCCTGCCTTACAGGCCAGAGTCCTTTCTGCTTAAATTAACAATCTTATGGGTTCACTTGACCAACATTGTTCAGGCCCCTCCTTCACTTGGTCTGTCCATACTATATGGATCCCAGGTATCAACTTTACGGGACGACACCCAGGCCATGGATGACCCTATGGCTCAGCCTGTGCTTGGTGTATTCTACTGACTCCCCTGTGACTTACTCCCACGTGAGTCTTGGTTTTGAGTCTTTCCACGTCATAGCATGGCGTGATTGTACTTGTTCCCATACAGCGTCTCTCGATGCATTGCGACTGAAATATCGAAAGGAAATGCACTCGGTTACTATTGTAACCTCGCTTTCCTGAGATATGGAATGAGTACTGCGTTTCTGGTCATGCTATGAGCTGCATGCCTCAGTGGCTTTCTTCGAAGAAATCTGAGATGTGGCGGCGAACCAATGGACGTGCAGTTACACAGCGTGATTAAAAAAGGCATCAGTTGAAGAGGAAAAAAGGAGTTATTCCCATACAGCATCTCTCGACGCAGTACTCGTTTCATATCTGAGGGAACCGAGGTTACAATAGTAACCGAGTACATTTCTATATTTTATTTAATCACACCAGCGTGATTAAATCATTCAGCTCATCATATCATCAGCTGCTAAATTCAAATCTGCGTTAGCTCTCTATCTGTACAATGAAAGTGATATGATAAGTTACCTAATTTTCAATATTAAATTCACATTAAATATAAAGTCAGTCGTTTTAAAACTATGCCATATCTGTTACTTAAGTAAACAGACTTGTTTTTATGCATAGTTATTAGATTACATTATTAGGTTACTTTGACCATCGCCCACTATAGATCCATTTCATGATATAGTTAATGCATTTTGGAATGTTTTGAATAAAAAGGAAAACTATTACAAATAAATAAAACCTAAGAACATAAGTGCTATTGTGGCTCACACACACACACACACTCACTCGTTCCCTCTCAAAAAGAATGAGTGCATGACGCCCCTGATCAGAATCACAAGTAGATTTTAAGAAACTATTGCCAAATTATTACATTACATAACATTTTTACTATATATAAAATGAATTCTGAAAAATGCATCACGGTTTCCACACAAATATGAAGCAGCAATAATAATCACAAATATTTCTTGAGCAGCAAATTATATTATAATTATTTCTGAAGGATCATGTCACATTTAAGACTGGAGTAATGATGCTGAAAATTCAGCTTTGATCACAGATTTAGCTTTTTTATTACATTTTAAAATATTAAAATATAAAATATTTATTTTTAATTGCTATATTTCACAATGTTGCCGTTTTTACTGTATTTTTGTTCAAATAAATGCAGCCTTGGTGAGCATGAGACTTTTCTTACTGACCCCAAACTTTTGTGTACATGTAATATTTATTTTAAATAGGCTGGTTTGTACAAGTAAATTCATTTAAACTGTTTTTTAAAAGTTAAACTGGATTGTGTTCCAGTAATTGCTGGATGTTCTGTAATTGCTGTCAATAAATCTGTTCAAAAAAATATAATAAAATTTCACCTTTAGGAGTACAACAGCCCTGCAGGATTTTGCAAAAATTAACCATGCTTTATTACAGTAACCACAATTGATCACAGTATTTACTTTTACTTACTTTACGTTTAGTCATTTAGCAGACACTTTTATCCAAAGCGACTTTCAAATATGAAAAAGTAACTAAAATTAAAAGTTAAATCTATAAATATTATATATACACATTTAAGAAGATAAAGAAATTAAATAAAAATGACAGATGCATATAAAATGTCAAAACTAAGCATTTAAATGAAAACAAAAAATAAGGCTAAAAACAAGTCAAAATATTAAATCAAGAAAAGGTATGAGTATAATAATGATTTCTAACATAACAATAAAAGCCTAAGTATACTTCTTTTTTACATAGTAAGAATTGGTTATAAAAACTAAAACAGAAGTGAAAAAAGCAGTAAGAAAGAACATAAATAAAAAGCGATACTTAGGCTTTATCCCTTGCCGGTGTCCCTGTCCGGTGGAGTCGCACGGAGTCGATGGTCTTTACACTCTTCGGTCTGCACACAAGGAGGGCTTCACACGACGGCTGCCGCGACTGCTGCCACGGTATATTAACCTTTTTTAAACCCGTCTAACAAATCACTATTTGAATTCAGCTGAATACACTTTCCTGTTTATCACAACAAATGGCCAAGCAAGTGCAGACACTGACAAGGGTCGCGATACAGTAAGAGACCAAATGCGATTTCAGCAAGTCTCAACACAGATTTTACATAATTTGTAGTAAAATTGCAGTAACCACAAATTTACCATGGTAATAATGATAATACATTTTAGTACCATGTTTATTTTTCATGAGGTAACCTCAAAGGTGCACCTTTTTAACTTATCTACCCTTTAATTATGCATACTGGTGTGGTACTAATACGCTCCCTTTTAGGGGTATAGATGCACCTTTGAGGTTACGCCCCTGTAAAGGGCCAAAATACAATTATAGTATATTTTATTTCTGAGTATAAACCAGAAAAAGGCATATGAAGTGTTAAAAAACGTCTCCGGTTACGTATGTAAACATGGATTCCCGAATGGGGAACGAGACACTGCGTCCCCTAGGGGTCGCTACGGGGAACGCCCTCAGCGTGACTCGTGTCTGAAGATACATATGTAAAAACACCACCTGTTGGAGAATACATCATCCGCTTCTTCGTCTGAAGCTTGCGTCCGAAGCATGGCCCAAAGCCTAGGGGACGCGGTGTCTCGTTCCCCATTCGGGGAACCATGGTTACATACGTAACCTGAGACGTTCCCCTCCATGGGAACTTCGAACTGCGTCCCCTAGGGGTCGCTACGGGGAACGTTATACCCACTTCACCATGCTGAGGGGAGTGCAAGCCAATTTCGCGCAAAAGGCGAGCACTAAGCCAACTCTACCCGGCTAAGGGAGTTGCCCCTGGGACGGTTGATGGCTGTCAGTGATATTATCCCCTTCGGCCAAAGGCCCGAGCTGCATACCCTAGTGCTTACCTGCTAGGTGCCGGGATTACCGGACCCAGGGTAGAGCTCAAAGTCTTGGAATCAGAGAAAGATTCCTTTAAGGGGATATGGCCAAGCACCTGGTCACTAGGTCCTGGCCGATCACTCAGGGGCTACCACTTGCTCTGCACAAGCTTACTGAGGGAACTGTCTCAACAGACCTCTTGGTAGCGTACACCCCTCTTTTTTTTCTTTTTTTTTTTTTGGACCCAAAATATTGGGGCAGAAGGAGTGGGGCCCAAGGCACAAACCGGGGCTTAACCAGCTCAAAAAAGGGCCCGAAGCTGCGCGCGTAACCCTACCCTTATGGGATTTTAGAAAGAACGTAGAACTTTCGATGTGTGGACTTACCACTGAGTGGATTTTAGAAAGTGCCCAAAGTCTCGCGTGTGCACTTACCATAACATGGATTTTAGAAGAACGTTCTATGCCCAGGAACTCAGCTACCAATGAGGAGCTCTAGAGCGGAGAACTCACTCCTCAGAGTGAGAGGGAACTCAGACGCCCCGAAGGGAGCGGCATGCTCATAGGTGACCCTCTATAGTGAGGGGAGCAATGCTAGCTGGACCAGCAAGGCGAGCGACCTATCACAGAGCTCTGAGGAGCGGAGAACTCATTCCTCAGAATGAGAAGGAACTCAGACGCTCCGAAGGGAGTGGCATGCTCATAGGTGACCCTCTAGTGAGGAGAGCAATGCTAGCTCTACCTATAACGAGCTCTGGAGAGCGGAGAACTCATTCCTCAGAATGAGAAGGAACTCAGACGCTCAGGAGGGAGCGGCAAGCTCATAGGTGACCCTCTAGTGAGGGGAGCAATGCTAGCTCTACCAACAGCGAGCTCTGGGGAGCAGAGGACTCATCCTTCAGCGCTCAGAAGGGAGCGGCATGCTCATAGGTGACCCTCTAGGTGAGGGGAGCACTGCTAGCTCTACCGACAACGAGCTCTGGAGAGTGGAGAACTCATTCTTCAGAATGAGAGGGAACTCAAAACACTCAGAAGGGAGCGGCATGCTCATAGGTGACCCTCTAGGTGAGGGAAGCAATGCTAGCTCTACCAACAGCGAGCTCTGGAGAGCGGAGAACTCATTCCTCAGAATGAGAGGGAACTCACCATTTTTTTTTTTTTTTTTTGTGTGCAACGAAGCGACGGTCTGACCTGCTGCTGCATATGCCCTGCCATTTAAGCGAGATTCAGGGGCTTAGATGGCCAGGAGGGAGCCTTGAGAGAGGATGTCTCTCCACAGAGAGATAAGCTGATTATCATCTCTTGCACAGGGGGCATCCCCTCATAGCCATTTTCACGCATCCCCTCAGTGTCAGCATAACTAGTATGCTGAAACCCATAAATACGAGAAAAAATAGCTTTTTCCAATCCTTCTCAACCTCCACATCGAGATTTTATGAAGAAAGGAAGGCTCATTCGAGCTGGGGGTTTATGGCCAGAAAGATTTATTTTTATGATCCATAACCTCCAAAAACTCGTTCATATGCAGTTCAGGAGGACTGAGAGGGTTCAGTCTCAACTTCCTCACCCTCAAACATCTCCTGCTCTTCCTGGGCATAACCCAGCAGAGCACTAGCCGCTGAATCTGATGATGTCAGAAAGATCGCATCGTCACAATCCAGCAGCTCACTCTCGTTCTCGGCCGACGCGCACGAAAAGGGGCGGTCCCTCTCTAACTCATCGGCCACATCCAACTGCTAATTTCATTCGCCTCCGTGCCTCGGCAGCGGTGGGTCCCGAATCGCGGGAAGCATACGGCTGCCCCTCTTTCCTTGAAAAGAGGGACAGGATGAGAGAGGAGCTTTTTCATAGAAAAAGCTCACGGTGCACGCAGATTTTCCCCTCAAGGACATTGCGTGCGTGCTCCTTGCCCAAACAAAAGACGCAAAGATTGTGTGTGTCATCGGGTGTCAAATAACGAGGACGCGGATCCACACACAATCTTAAACGCCTTGCTAGTGCTCGCCCCATGATAGAGAGAAAACTGTACTCTTACCAGAATGCACGCTTCAAACAAAACAGTCAGTGAAGACGAAGAAGAGGATGATGTATTCTCCCGGCGGCCCTTATATTGTGGTCACGCCGGTAGTGACGTCATGGGCTGTCGCCGGCCAACAGGTGGTGTTTTTACATATGTATCTTCAGACACGAGTCACGCTGAGGGCATTCCCCATAGCGACCCCTAGGGGACGCAGTTTGAAGTTCCCATGGAGGGGAACATTGCTTTAAAATCTAATATTAAGTGAGTATAATTACTGATTATATTATTTCAATAATGTCAAAGGTCAGTTTAGTTTAGAGATATCGATATCGATATTGAAGATATCAGTATCGTATTGAAAATAAAATAAGAGGTATTGCCCATTCCTACTTCACTGCTCTTTGCTTGATCTTTTTATATATCCGATGGATAGAACCAAGTCCCGTCCAATTTTCTATTTCTTTATTGCTCATTCAATAATGTTAATAAGAAAAACAAAACGGCCACTACTACTGTATCTTAGCAACTTTAATGAGCAGTAGTGTTGCCACGGTACCAACATTTCTGTATTCGGTACCGATACCAGTGAAAATCCACGGTTCTCGGTACCAATTTCGGTACCAAAGCAAAACACAAAAACATGCTAATTAAAAACACACTATTTTTATTAATAAAGTCAAACTAAAAGAAAATGTACAAATATCAATGCCATTCTTTGTGCTCATATAAAATTATGTTTCAAGTTTTTCCATAATTAATAAAAGAATTGAAAACAGTAAACCAGTTTCACCCAAATTTAATTAGTATTTTAATTAATGAAATGTAAACCCCTTTTTTGGTACATAAAAGGTAATTACTATTAAAATGAAAACATGGAAGAAATAGTGTGTGATTTTTTTATTAGAAAATAAAGATAGAACATTTTTTTTTTTTTTTTTAAACAGCAGTAGTAGCCTAATATATTTCTGGCACAATGTCTAAACCGAACTTTTATTTTGACGGGTTGCCGTGAATACCTTTAAAGTTCTGTGTCTATATTATACAACCAGGGGTGCCTTAAGATAACCAGAGACCCCTGGCCTACAGCATTATGGCAGGCCCCCCTACCCCAGAAAGCCATTTTTTTCTTTTTTTTTAAAGCTTCCTGACAATTATATATATCAAATTTCGATATTTTTCTTCTTGTTAACATGCCAAAAATTAACATTGACAACACTGTTCTGCGTAAAATTTGAATACAAGTGAATTTGCACATTCATTCTTTGTGCTTCTGAACAGCAGAACTATAGTCATTACATAAAGAAAACACTGCGATATCACAAGCTTTATATGGAGGTAATATTAAAATAAAATGCCATCAAAACTTTCCTGGCTGAAATGTGGGTTTACAGGTATGGTTTAAACACCACATATCACACAGCATTTTCATTACTCATCATCAGTAGAACGAAACAACACGACTTGTTGGCATGAATGTGGACTGTTTGGTTATTGCTAACTACAGTTTTATTTTGATGCCGTGCTCGCAGCCGTATATACAATTTCTTTTAATACTTTTATTTCTTTACCATTGTATTAGTACAGCTGTGTCACCCTGAGATCACACCCCTCCCCCCCCAAACAAATTTAAATTTGATTAAATTATAAATGTATTCCTTAAATTACTAATTACCCCCCCAAAAAATAAAAATAAATAAATATATAAATATTTAAAAAAATCTGTCGCCATGTTGTTCAAAACCCGTATGACTTGGTTTCTTCCATGGAACACAAAAGAAAACATTTGGAAGATTGCTCTGGTCTGTCTGTGCTGGGAACTAAGCCTTGCAAGCTTCAAAAATAAAAAAAGTATCTTTGTTCCTAAGACTTGTGTGTTATACAGTCTTCTGAAGTCATACAGTATACAATTTTTGTTTGGTGAACAGACCGAAATTGTTATTCACAAAAAACAATCTGAATAAGTCATTCACACATTGGACAGACATGGTTCTAATTCAAAATATATTTTGCTAATTTGTTAATGGAAGAAAAGAAAGATGTCAACAGCCAATGCAAAGATGAAGCTCTTGCTCTCACAGCTAATCTCTCAGCATGATAAGAATAAGACACTCTGGCATTATCACAGGGTAAATGAGATTACATGACAGTCTGGACAGTGTGTGTTTCATTTGCTCATCCAGGGAATGAAGAGAACCTACATTTTTGTCCACTATTAGGAGATAATGGCATGTCATGGCAAATCTGTGATGTCTTATGTTGAATGTGTTTTCCCGCTAAGAAGGTTGATTTAGTGTTGTTTGCAAAATGCTGGTAGCAAATTGTGTTGGAGTGAGACTATCGCTCTCTTTCTCACACATATGCTTTACTATCGTCACGCCTTCTTACAGCCTCTCCTCTGCTAGCACATGTTCTGTCTATAATATCTCTTTCTGGCAAATCTTCACAGTGGAGCAATGCCAACAATAACCACTTGATTGGCTCTATGACTCTCTCTCCTCTCCACCTGTAGCTGGTGTGTGGTGAGCGCATACACTTGATTGGCTCTATGACTCTCTCTCCTCTCCACCTGTAGCTGGTGTGTGGTGAGAGCATACACTTGATTGTCTCTATATCTCTATCTCCTCTCCACCTGTAGCTGGTGTGTGGTGAGCGCATACACTTGATTGGCTCTATGACTCTCTCTCCTCTCCACCCGTAGCTGGTGTGTGGGGAGAGTGCACTGGCGCCGTTGTCCTGTGGCAGCAGTCGCATCATCCAAGGGGATGCTGCACACTGGTGGTGGTTGAGAAGAGCCCCCCCCCACATGATTGTAAAGCACTTTGGGTGTACAACAATACACAATAAAGCGCTATATAAATGCATCATTCATTCATTCATTCATTTATTCTTTAAAAGTGCGGGATATCTGTTGGAAATGCAATTACACTGTCTTGTATAATAAGTTGGTTACATGTGGAAAAAGTTGTTTTTTCTAAGAATGTTGATGAAAAGGCCTGCTTAGATCAGCATTGATCCCCATGCTGATTTAAGCTGGTTTATGACGATGTGATGCTGGTCTAACTGGTAAACCAAATGTTGAAAGTTGTTGGAATTTTCATTGAGACCACATTACTCGTAAATTTTATTAGGGCTGGGATCCTTTAGGCACCTTGCAATTCAATCTGATTCAGATTCTATGAATCATGATTCAATTCTATAAGACATGTCACATGTCAAGAGATTCTGGTTTGTGGTGAAACAAGAATCACGCTGTGTCTGCAGATTTGTTTGCTGTGCATACATGCTGCAACTTCCATTCCATGTTGGATTTAGAGGGATTGACTGTGGAGGCCACTGGAGTACAATGGACTAGTTGTCATATTCATGAAGCCAGCCTGAGATGATGTGTAGTGTGGCATGTTATCCTGCTGGAAGTAGCCATTACAAGATGCCTTATGTGACCATAAAGGGATGCACATGGTCATTTAATGATGCTCATTTGCTATCAGAGAAATAATCCATGTCAAGGAAATATTCTAAATTCCACCTTGAACTGTTGACACAACCGTTTACACCAAATTGTGCTCATATTATCTGCTTGACATACTGTATTCACCAATCTTCTACTTTGAAGTGAGCTTGTGCTCAGTTTTTATTTTCCTCTGCTGAGTTGAGTGGAAACTAATGTGTTCTGCTGCTGCAGCTCATCAACTGTTGTAACATGTAGTTATTTCAGTTACTTTCTTGCTCCTTCCCAGCTTGAACATGTCTGGCCATCCTCTTCTGGCGTTTCTCACTAACAAGGTGTTTTCACCCAGAGCCGCCTCTTCCAGAATGTTTGTTGACTTTCACACCATTTTATGTAAAGTGTAGTGACTGTTGAAAGTGAAAATCCCTGGAGATCAGCAATTTCTTTAACATTCTCATGTTCGGTTTGAACATCAACTATGTCTGCAGGATTTCATGCATTGTATGCCTTCCATATAATTGGTTTATTGAAGTATTTATACAACCCTCTCCTTATCATCGGCCATTCAAGTACACAGAATAATTTGTAGGCCATACAATTCTAACCATTAATGAAACTCTGTCATTGGATGAGGGGCGTTTGAAGAGCTAGTCTCAGTATGGCAGCAGCAGTGGATGGATAGGTTACCAAAACGTGAACTAGCAATCTGAAACAATGAACTCAGCACACGAAGGGTTAGGGACTGGGTGACCAGACGTCCTGTTTTTCCTGGGAGTCACAATTCGTTGTCGATTTAAAGGCGAGATAGGCGGAATCACGCTGATAGAAGTGCTCTCTCTCGCATGCTCCACATCGTCAGTTCTTATACAGCGCGTGATCAGTTCTCAGTACTCAAATACACACACAGCAGTCCAAATGTCTATCTTGTAGAGTATCTCACGTAAATAGAGTCGGTTATGGCTTAAGTGAACATAAACAGGTGGGTGAAAACTGAATATGTGTCGTATTACATGCATGCCTTCTGTCTTAAAGGGACAGCATTCCTAATTATCATCAATGTTAACCAACAAAAGATGTTACATAAATGTATGCTTGTTAAGTAAACCTACTGTATCTGAAAAATGAAAAAAAAAAGTTGTATTTGTATCTCTACCAAAGAAATTAGAATTGATTCCAGTTTTTCCTAATTCAATCCTTGGTTCAAATTGATTTGGTCTAAAGAGAGAATAATTGATAACTATTTTTGTTTGAATACTATATAGAATAGCTACCAAAATAAATGTTGGTCACTGCAGTTTGACAAAGTAATGACTAAAAGTTGACTAAAATGCAATGACTTTTTGTCGACTTAAACTAGACTAAAACAATGAAATACTCAAATGACTAAAATGTGACAGACTTAAGCATTTTCGTCTCAAGATAATGACTAAATAATTGACACTGATCCAAAGCTTTACAGTCCCAAACCACTTCCTGGTTCAACATTTTATTCAGAAATGTTAGGCAGTTTTAATTCATATGCTATTTAATGTTTGATGATTGCATTGTTTTACATATTCATATGCAATTGCTTGTTTCTGCTTCTCCTTCACATTGAAAATTAAATATGGAAAATTCTGTCAATGGCGGGGAAAGAGTAAAACATTTTGTTTTACTTTGCATGATTTGTGGTGTCCAAAATATGCTTTGTAATGCAGTAAATTGCAAAATAAGTGATTGTATTGTTTCCATGTATTTACGTCACTGTTTACGTCAAAATCTTTCATCTCAAAAGTCATCAAAAACTCTGATGCAGATCATGCGAAACTGCATGATCTCTATAGCTGTTTGGACATAAGGGTTTAGCAGAATTGATTGTCTCTGGAGCTTGAAGGTTCCCTGCAGCTGTGTGTATGTCAGCACGAGCTTTGCTGTTGTGCGTCAAATGCGATGTGTGTGAATCTGGGAGAGATCTCTGGAGACCTTGAGGTCATGTGATTCTTCCTGTGGCGGCCTGGTGCTGATCTGCCTCTCCCTCCATCTCTATCTCCTCTAAGGTCTTGTTCCCACAGTACACTCCTTGCTTGCTTTAGGACATAGAGCAATGTAAGCAGTTGCCGTGGATCCATCGGATATCAGAAGACATCCAATTATTTTCCTTCTTCTGTGTCCAAACTTCCGTGTTCTTTTTATTTGGAGAAAGGTTTTTTTGGGGGTTGTTTTTCATTGGGTTCTCTAGTTTGGACAATTCACTGTGTCATAGTAAGGGAACCAGTCACATACTTACACACCTGGCTCTTGTCCCCCTGTGAACTGCACATAGAGAAAAGCCCACCTACCTTGAAGTCAGTTCTACTCGTTTAGCCCCTGAACCCAGGCCTGGCTGGTGCATTTGCTCAATTTCTTCAGACCCAAATCTGGCAGAGTTTAGGTGTGACAAGGTCCGCTGAGCTTTCAGCTTATCGAATTCTATGGCTTCCTTCTTCACTTAAGGTCTCTATTTTGTGAGAGTATATGTGTAATTGAGAAAAAGTGAAGTTAAAAGGGGAAATGTGTAGTCTGTAAAGAATTACCAGCCCAAACACATTTCAGATGTGTTGGTCATGGATCACAGATCAGCTGTTTTTCTTCTATTTCGCAATCTGATGTGTCAGACCGCCTTGCATGATTTTCAGTATGGAAAACTGAATGTGTGCATAGTGTATCTTGTACCCTGAGATGTACAGACAACAAACAAACAAACAAACACAAAGGTAGTGTTGTCTCTATGCATTCAGCTCATCTACCCCTTTAGGAAGTGAGCCATGCTTGGTAGAAACCACAGCAATAAAGTCACAGAAAAACTATAACACTGCAACAGTACTTGTCGCAAACCCACCTGCTCATTTCACTTTCACTACACGCTCCTCTACTGTCTGTGCTATGAGAGTGGTCCCAAAACCCAGATAATTTACCCTTTCTGGCTTAGCAACTGGACATCTGCCATTTTGTAAGACAAGCATTTGCTCTTGATTTGGGGGGCAGTCATGGCCTAATGGATAGAGATTCGGACTTGTAACCCGAAGGTCGTGGGTTTGAATCTCAGGTTCAAGCTCAAGGCACCAAACTGCTCCCCTGATGCCGCAGCATAAATGGTTGCCCACTGCTCCGAGCGTGTGTTCACGGGGGTGTGTGTGCACTTGGATGGGTTAAATGCAGAGCACAAATTCTGAGTATGGGTCACCGAACTTGGCCACAAATCACTTCATTTTCACTTTCACTTTCACTTCCTTTCATTGTTCTGAATGAAATGATCTAGGAATACCAATATAGGGTCATTTGAAAAATATAATTTTTTTGCAAAACTGAAAATTTATCTATATTTAGAATTCAGTGAAGAAATTAACACTAAAAGGAGTAAAACACCAACTACTTTTAATATTTTTCGCACAAATCATGATTACGATGCATTTGATCAAGTATGACTTATTTCCTTCTGGGTCCTTGCAGAGTACTTTTGCACTTACTTTTACCATAGTGCCTGATTTATACACTAATACATTTGGATGTTTGCATCACATAACCAGTGACATATGTATGACTTTTCTAATGTAGTAAACTTGCTCGGTTGCACATCTAGTAGGCATTGCAATGTTAAGAACTCTGGTACAAGTCTTGTAATACATGATTCACAAAATTTGATAAAAGAGCTCAAAGACCAGTAGGAAGACAAAGCTAAAAAAGTTTTATTTTATTAACACAATTTGTTAGTTTATTTCTATTAGTTATATTATTTTCAAATGTAGTGAAGCACTAACATTTTAGCACAAAATATTGAAACTGAACTTATTTTTAGTACCACTCACTGGGCATTTTACATTAAAGTGTTGCGAAGTGTACAGAAAATAATGTAATAGAATTTTGAAGAAATGTTGCCACAGGCACTTTGTTCCAATAGACCTAGGTTGAAAAAATACTCAAATATGTCACAAGCTTTATATTTTAAATATTTACCAAAACACCAAGTCAAGAAAGCTCTGTGTGTTCACAATTCTGTCTAGCCCTTATAGAAAAAATGTCAATACATTTTTACCATTTTATGAACATGTTTTAACATCAATCATGCTGTTCACAGAAACCTCTCTATTTGTTCCTATGGGCCATTCCAAAAAGCCTAATGTATTAAAACATAAAAAAGATGGGACCGTTGTCTCTTGTCTTCCTTTTCTCTTTTTCTCGCATCTCTTCCCTATCCCTATAGCTCTTCTTTGAAGGTGGACGGTCTAACTGGCCATTTGATTGAAATCAGAGATGCCGGTGTCAGAGCTAGCACTGGCCTCAGAACAGCTCCAGAAAGCACACACAAGGGGTATTTACAAAGACAGGAACTCTCACTTAAGAGGTATTAAGCTGTCCTGCATAAAGAAGTTAATGGTGGGGCAGCTGGTGCCATAACATTAGCCTCCACTGAGCTCAAAAGACAACATAAGATAAGCGGTAGATTAGCTCTCAACACACAGGCAGTCCGTACCAGTTACCACACATGCCCTCTGTGCTTAACTAAACACTTAGAGCCCAAGATAAATAGAGAGCATGGGAAAAGTGGTCAGCTTTTATGGGCATACCAAGCTGAGATGTTGCAGTGGCCAGCATTTTTGGGTTTTAAGGTGATTTTTAAGAAGCTACATCTCATCCTGTCTTCTTCTGTCTGCCCCCCCCCCCCCCCCCCCCCTTTTGAGTGATGCTTTATCCATGCTTTTAGGTGTCAGTATGAAATTCAAAACCACTGTTAATTCATTAGCTGCAGAACAGGCAAATAACTAGAATAACTTGAAGTACTACAAACAGTCAAACTATTTTTTTTGTTTACGATTACGATAATAAAATAACATAACAAGAAATACCACTTTGTGATCTAAAGCAGCCAAAAAAGACCAACACCAGAAATCTTTTTTCTCTAAGTTAGCAATTTTCAGAAAATTATATATAAACATTCAGCAAACAATATATATTTTTTACTTGATTTCGGATCAGACACATATGTGTTTAATAAGAGTTAAAGTTTTAAAAAGCGGAGCTGAAATTGATTGATGAACCTCTCACAGTTATTGATCAGAACTGAACCAACACTGAACTGAGGTTAGCAGAATCTGAATGGTCTCCGTAAATAAGCTTCCATAATTTATTTTATTATTGTCCTGTTTATCTCTGTGAAGCTGCTTTCAATCTGTATTGTATAAAGCACTATAGAAATAAAGGTGACTATCTTGCTCTGTGGAGGTCATGATTATTGAATGGCATGCTTTTGGCAGACAGAGGGCACCACTGCTCTCCTCAAGAGCTGCCGTTGGTGCTGAAGAAGGTGGCTTGGTCATTTGTGTGTGCAGCTCTATCTAGTGTATTTGGTACTTCTCTCCATTACATGCATTACATACATTTTTATAACATTTTGTTTTCATTTGTTAGTCAAGAAATAATACAACTGATTGGCAGGCAGTTTGATCGACATGTATTTGAGTGAGTATCCATTAGTCATAGAATCTCAGGGTCCATTTACAAAACGTACTAAAAGTGGAAACATTTTGCTTTGGATTTTTTTTTAAGTTTCTCGTACAGTCCACTATCTTGTCAAAATGATCCCTTTTCACACGGATCTGTGACAACAACTAAACACTCTATAATGCATGTCTGGCCAGTAGTCAGTGATTTTACTTTGTAAAGAAACACTATGCATCTCCGCACATACTCATTCTTCTACTGAAAGATGAGTGCGAACAATCAAGGTGGTGAAAGCATGCATGTACATGATGTCACCGTTTTCACAAATTTGTGTTTTTGTAGTTTACAAGGCGGCAATAACAGTATCGTTTTCAAGAACTTGCACTTTCCAACCCGATTTCGAAACTTTGCATATTCAGACAGAACCCCAAAAGCCTAATGTTTGTGTAAATGAGCAGCCAAAATACATAAGTTTGAAATTTTTTGTTGAAAAAATGTGTTGTGTAATTGCTCTCCTAAAAGACAACTTCTAGGTTTTTCCAGTTTCTTAATTGGTTCTTAATCTCAACAAGTTCTTAATCTTATCAATCCACTGTTTCACATTAACAACTCTACATGTTTGCTGTGTAAAAACATGGGTCGATTTTCACTTTGGTCCGAACAAAAACAGTAGTAATGGACTTCTTAAAAATGCTAATTCATTTTCTGCCAGTAGGTGGCAGAAATAGAGTGGTTTCCCTGGTAACCGCTGTACACAATGCAGCACTGTGATCACAATCGCTACTTTATCAGGCTTTATTAAATTAAATTAAAATGTCGGTTCAGTCAGTTTCCTTCAAAGATACATTCGTAGAAAGTCACCACGTTTTGACTTTGTATCGTGCAGGCCTTCATATATATTCAATGGAATAATTAACTTTTGAAGTTTAATCCTCACTTTAAGACCTAAGTTCCCAAATGTAAGACCTCTCAAAATTATAATTAAAGGGTTAGTTCATCCAAAAATGAAAATTAGCCCATGTTTAACTCTCCCTCAATGCATCCTAGGTGTATATGACTTTCTTCTTTCTGACGATCCCTGTGTTTGTGTTTATATGTGATAGTTTTGAATGTCATGTCACATATCCAGCTTCATACTGCATGTAGGGGGTTTTCTAACACATTAGGTTTGCTCGATAACTCATGCGATACAGTGTTGCACTTGTGAGGTGAAGCACTCTGGTACTAATCCTGTGAATATATGGTTCGACAAAACATCTCGAACCAGCATATAAGGAAGTTAAAATAGACCAGCTGAATCAGCGAATGTGTTTTTATATCAAATTTGTTTTGTTAATACTATTAGGTAGGTTTAGGGTTGGGTTTGGTGCAGGAGGTATGTAAAACGAACCTGTGGGAACTTTTTTGCAAGATGTATTTGAAATTGAAAGCAGCCTTCTGTTAGTGAGGTTCATATTTTAAATATACAAGTCCACTGCATTCCAAACCACATAAATTATGACTTTGTATAGCATTGTAAGGAAAATACAGACGGGTGAGACCGCACACTTCAAGTGTAACATCAAACAAAGCACACATCTCTCACAGCGCATCCTGTGCAATGAAGCCTGTGAATGTCCTTGTAATTCACTTCAACCTTTCCGAACTTTATAAAATATTATTTTACGGAAGGTTCGAGTGGTGTGTGTGTGTGTGTGTGTGTGTGTGTGTGTGTGAGGAATTGGAAGCAAGCAGAATACGGGTGTTTCTAAAGCAAACTCTGCGTCATCGCACATCTGGTTGAAAACTCATAATTCTCAGATTTTTTTTTCTCCCGTACCTAGTAATTCATACACGCAACTTTAAAGTCTCTCTCTCTATATCTCTCTCTCTGAAAATGGCCGTATTTGAGGAAAAAAAGTTGAGAAGATTGCATCACTGCACATTTCTATTTTAAAACAACTTCTATTTTATATTCGTGCTGGAATGCGTGCTCTTCTGTGAACAGCAAACCCCACCTACTTTGATTCGATTGGCCATCTACATTTTTTACATTGCCGAGTTAGACCACTGAGGCATTGATCTGAAGCACCTTGCATGTGCAGCAGTTGCATGCACATCTGAAGAATAGGGCAAGTTAATTATCTCACTTTAATGGAGTTTATAGATCCTAACAGGCTGTGCGACTATGAGGAATGATTACTTTAAAATGTAGGTTGGTATGCAGTGTTACCTATTGAGTTATTATCCCTTTGCATTTGCCAGCCCCTGGTATATACCTTAGCATGTGTAAATGTTGCTTCTCATTGATTTTGTCTTTTTCACTGCTTGTATTATTATGGTGGCTATCAATATATATATATATATATATATATATATATTTAAGTTGGAAATAAAACACCAATTACTGGAATGCTTTTTATATGAAAATACTATGTCAGTCTTTTTACTTAAAATAATCCCATTGTGTTATATATATATAGTGTTACAATTTCTGAGTTCAAAGTTTTCTACACTAAATATATACCATCATATGTGTTATATAGTATTGAGCACTGGCTGTTGTCAGACTCCTACTTCATGTAAAAAATCTCACTGGATTATTACATTTAATGGCAAAAAGAATGTTTGAAAATGTAAACTGACACACTATATCAAATTGTGTATATATACAGTATATATACACACATACATACATATATATATATATATATATAATACAATACAATACAGGTTAATATATGTTCAGTCCCGCAAAGCCTAAAATGCTAAATTGCTACCACATTTTTACAGGCAACTACTGCTGCTATTTTTACCGTAATTTCAGATTTAGTTTTTAATAGCGTGAAACAAAGACTAGCAACAGAACAGCAGGAAAGAGAAGAAATTTGGAAAAATGGCACTAAAGCAGCTAAGCCTCAGCTAATCTTTAAACCGCCCCCACCTCCATCCACCCTGTTCCCCAGATCAAAGCCACCTTCTACCTTGGGATTTGGCTCCTCAATTAGACGGATTAGTATCAAATCGAGTTTTGATTTGCTTCTCATTGTTACGTTCTCAATGGGGAAGACGAGCAGAGAAAAGGAAAACGTGAGTGACCCAGAAATGCTGTATGCAGTCCTGCAGAAAGAGGGGCTCCCATGGAAAGAGGCCCCCTGTATTTGGAGGCCCCGGAAACATGCGTTAATTGCCAGTCAGAGACATTTGTGTGGAACAAAGGGCAGCAGCTCAGCTTTTTTCCTGCTTCCCTTTGCTTCAAAGCCAGTAGATGTGGACAAGGGTGCTTACCAAGTGGCTTTACATGAGAATATTTGATTGGTAATTAAGGCAAAGCTTGAATGAAGGGGTTCTCTAATGTTCAACCGGGCACGGTTGAAGTGTCTGTACACAGTTGAGAATCCGCAGAAGGAATGGGGGGTTATGTGGTGAGGTAAATTCAATATTTTATTTAAGAAGCTCTGAATTGCTGGAAATCTGCTGACAGCACACATTGTTCCGGTTGAATTCCAAGCCTGAGTGTGGAGGACCAAAATAAATCACCATTAGAAAAGTACACACAAAACTTGTCATTTCAGTCCAGTGGTACAATGCGTTATGTAATGGACTGTGCATAATGAGAATGTTTGAAAGATTAAGTATGTATTGAACTCCCTCTTTTTTAACAATAGGTTTCTGCCAAAAAAAGTTATTGAAACGAGAGACAAATATTCCAGTATGCGCATTACTAAAATTACTAGTAAATGCTCTGACCTCGACCTGTACATTTTTTAACTGAGATTTTAATATTTTTCTTTTATGTATTGTAATATATGTTTGTATGTTTCTCAGGAGATATTCATTCTCCTGCCAGGCTGTTATTGAAGATAACTTGTGCTTAATTAACTTGCCTGGTTAAATAAAGGGTAAATACAAATTAAATAAATAAAATGTAAAACAGAAAGTCGGTATTATGAGAAAAAGAAACTGACAGCGATGCATCTTTCACAGTTTCTCCACAAAACTGCTTCAAAATGGTGTTTGTAAATCAAAAGGGTCAGCAAAAGAACCTCAGGAGGTCCAACAAAATATTATATTATTTTTACTGTTTACTATTTATTTTATATTATATATGAATATAGTATTATTTATTCCAAGTTTGCAAAACACCAAATCTTGATGGACTGTTCTACTTAAAAATGTTAAATATATTTAATATTTATTAAAATATCTAAATGTGTTTAAAAAAAAATCAATATAAAATAATAATAGTACTTCACTAACAATAATACTATCAATACTAAAATAATATAGTATAGTATATAACTAATATACTGTTAATGCTAACAATTACTATTGTCAGTAAAAACTGTTATTTAAGAAAATAATATATTAATACTTATTGTACTTTATATTCCAACTGAAAACTTACAATACTGATATTTATGACTGTCTTAATTTCTGCATTTTCAAACATTAAACAATCAAGCTTGAAAGCAACAAACACCGGTTACTTGTTTTATTAAGTGGGGCTAACTATTTCGGAACCAAACCTTGTTTTATATTTATTGACAAGTCTATGTAAAGATAAACTCATGGTTGGGATCCCAAATTAAATAATTAAAAGAATAACGATTGAAAAACACACATTAGTTACAGGGTTGAATGATTTGGTATATTAAGTGTGTAAATTATGTAATTTCATTGGTGTCACATTTCTCTGGAATATTTCTGGTTTTCAGTGAGGGGAAAATCACTGTGGAAACATGTGTGACAGAGAAATGTGTCTACATTCTGACACATACAGTTGGGATGGAGAAAACCAAACATAAGAGAAAATTGGCAAGCATGGATGAAAGAAACAAAGGGTACATGGGTGAAAACAGCCTAACCATGGAGTTACCAGAAAGTATGCTGTGTCATGTCTCACTTTACTGAACCTCACACACCCTTCTCTTTTCTCCATTTATGCTCTGTTTTCTACCTTTCTTGCTCGCTTCTATGCACCAAAACCATACAAATAACCCAGGAACTTAAGTAACATTATTTATAGACTTCATATTGTCACATACCGTGGAAGCAGGGAGAACGCAGGAGGCATGAAATAACAAAATAACAGTCTTTAATGACGAAAAATAGGAAAAATCCAACACGACGGCTTAAACATAAATTAAAGAAACACATGGACCGTAACGAGTAGACCCGACACATGGCAAACAAGAACTAAGTACAAAGGATGATTAACAAACACAGGTCGTAATTAAACTAAACGAGGAAATATCAATTAACTAAACAAGAAAAGGAAAAAGACGATACAAAGGAAAAACAGGAAGAACTCGTGGAATAACCAGACAAAAACGTGACTCATATGGTAGTGATGGATTCTGAGACTTGTTTGCATATATATATATATATATACACAATTTGATATAGTGTGTCAGTTTACATTTTCAAACATTCCTTTTGCCATTAACTGTAATAATCCAGTGAGATTTTTTACATGAAGTAGGAGTCTGACAACAGCCAGTGCTCAATACTATATAACACATATTATGGTATATATTTAGTGTAGAAAACTTTGAACTCAGAAATTGTAACACTATATATATATATATATATATATATATATATATATATAACACAATGGGATTATTTTAAGTAAAAAGACTGACATAGTATTTTCATATAAAAAGCATTCCAGTAATTGGTGTTTTATTTCCAACTTAAAAAAATAGTATTTGTTTAGTAAATAGTAAAAAGTAATTGTTTGTGTACAATGGGGTTCATTTAAAATTAAATGCAAAAACATTATAAATATTCCACAGTTATATTTTAGAAGTAGACTATATGGCTTTGTGAACAGGAAAATTTGACCATCTGTACAAAGAGTCACATGATCAAGGTCCCTCATTTACTTGCATTGATTATTGACCAATATGCCTTTTATTTTACATCATGTTTATTTGTTTTAAGTGGTTCAGAATCCTAAAACTCTGTATAAATTAGATTAGAATCCCAGATTTTAAATGTGGCCTCAGACGTTTGGACCCGACTATGTGAGGATTTCGCCAAATATTCCCTAAACCCAAAGGAGGAAATGACAGTAGTCTGGATACGCATCTGTGTCCAGTCCTTGTCATGCGGTAGAAATCATTGGTGACTTTTCATTTGAGGCATCGCATCATCAGAGATATGGTGATCTAACGTCCGGTTCGGAGTACAAGAGAAGTTGGAAAAAGAGGCTTAGCTGAGTGCTTGGAAGCACATGTGTGTGTATATTGCAGACGAGACTGAAAGCACATCGCTGTGTAAACAAATAATGACTCATCTCAGTGTGTCTCATCATCTACATCTGGAGAATCAATGGACTACTTGCACTCAACTTCATGACGTACTTTAGATTTGAAAAATCACGGCTAGCTAGTTGCGTGTGTTTATGTGTCCTAGTCGCTTAATTCCCAAAATGTCATTTAAAATTAATTTCTTCAAGAACATTTGAAAAGCCGGACTTGTTTAGATACAGAATAAATACTCTGAACATTACTGTGGAGGTTTAATCTGAGAAAGCATTGGTAGCTAGAGAGGATGCAACACTGTTTCACCGCAGATCAGCTTGAAGTGCAAATCACAGAGTGATGAAGGAGGCTAGTGAAGGGTTTCAGTGGTGTTGTGAACTCTGTTCTTCTAAAGTGTAGAAAACTCAGAAGAAAAGACCAGGAGACTTCGGATTGGATCGTCAGCAGAATTTCTTTATTCTATGACATGTCTTGTTATCTGTAGTCCTCGAAGATCTCATCTTAAGTCATTTTTACAGGGTTCTTATAGACAGAATTGGAGGAGGGACTTTTTGGAGTTGGAGGTTGAGACAAAACATCAAAGAAAGCAAACATCTGAGGGCAGCGTTAGTTGGTTCCGGGAAACTTCCCGTGGTCCAATAAACCTAACGAATCCACGTCTGGCCAGGACAAAACCTATTTGCAGATCAAAGGTTGAATCTCTCAGTAGTCTGACTCATTGATCTTACCATTATCATAGGGACAAAAGGCACAGCTGTCTCGAGCTCAAATGGCCAGGAAGCGATCTCAAACACCTGAATTTACCTGACCCTTCTTAGTCAGGAAGTGAATTTAAATTAAACATAGAATAAAATTTGTAATCCTTCAATTCCCCCTTTGAGAGTTCTAATAACTCTCACAAAATACAAATTTAGACCCTTAAAAGTTAATTCTTGTAACTTGTCTTCGTTACCGGCACATAGTACATGTTCTGTGTTGCTTATATGTAATTGCATGCTGACACAGAAACAAAACATGCAATTAGGGTCCGTGAAGTTCTGTCATCTGGTGTAATTTTGCTGAAAGATCAAGAGTACGAAAATCTTGATCATGTTGATGGATGACTGAAGTTCCCGTATGTGAGTCTCTGCGTTGTGTATTTTTATTCTTTTTCTTCTTCTTCTTTCTTTTCTCTTTCTTGTGTGATAGTTGGCTCAGCAATGGGTCTAGTTGTTTTCTAGAGGTTGTGGCTTCATCCGCAGGTGAGAAGGGTGGTGCATATGGATCTCAGGACAGCCATCAGGTGGTATCTGCACAGAGGAAGAAAGAAACACAAACAAGAGAGAACAACGGCACAGAGCAGTATTTGTAGAGTCTGATCCTCTGTTCAAAATATAGTCTGCTATGGTTGTTCCTTCTTTCCCTATTTCTTAATTCCTGCGACACCTAAAGAACAGTGAGGAAGGGATGGACTAATGGAGGGGAAAGGCCTATGAGGAAATCTTCACCGCAGGGTTGGCCCCCGAAGCCTGTTGCTTTCGGTTCTTCCCTGGGCTCCTCACTGGTTCTTGTGTCTGCCCTATCCTATCCCTGCAGGGGGAGGAACAACCTTACAATGTGACACATGAGTCCAAGTTTTCCTTCCCTGACACAATACTGCAGCTGCTGTAATCAACATCACTTGATGTGGTCCGTACCACTTAGGCTCTAATGGCTTGTTTTTGAACGCCTTTATCATGACCCATTGACCTGGGACGATTGTGTGTCCACCTTCTGGTGGAGTCTGCCAACACGACTCAACTCTCTCTTTGGCACTCTGCACTGCCTTTGTAAGGTTTTCACAGTAAGCGATCAGGGCATCTGAAACAATGTACACATCAGCATTTCTAAGATCAACCTGTCCTGTGAAGTGGGTACCTTGATCTGAGTCAATGCAATCTGGTAATCCCCATCTGGGAATGAAATCAGTGACAAGACATTTAGCAGTATGTGCAGCTGTAGCACGCCCTGTTGGATAAGCTTCTACCCATCTTGAGATCAATGTTCTTCTAAATTCAGTTAAATGTGTGCGTGCTGCCGGTAAACTCTGAGATAGTCTCTCTATATCCTTAGGACATAAAGCGTTGGCAACAGTTTGTATTTGCACAACAAAAGAATTGGGAGGAACACTATCAGTTTCCTCAACATTGACTGAATTTACAGGCACATCAGTTACTGATTGGAGAGCTACATCTGTTTCAAAGAACGCTTGTAAATCAGGGTAAATGTTATCAGGCTGACTTACTTCCACATCAGTTTTTGCTTCAATTTTCTTGAGGTTCAATTTCTTAGTCAAAGTGGATACTCTCGCACGGAGTTCATTGTTCTGTTTCTCTAGCTCTGAGTTACGCTGAGACTGTTGTGTCGCTAGCGTTACACTGAATTCCCTGTGACAACAGATAATGTCTTTCACATTGTTCTTACGAATACTTGCTCCTAGTACCTTTTTACACTCATCTACCGTCCAAGTCTTGTCTGGATGAATCTCATATTTCTGCGTTAGTTTTTGTCTAACTTTTTCAGTGACTATTAGGTCCATTTGTTCCCCTAACAGCGTTTTGAATTCACTATCTGTCCATAAAGGAGTCGCAAGACCAGTCTTTTCTGTGGTTGGAATCAGTCTAGCATTCATTCTAACCATTTTGTAAGTTTCTTCGGTACCACACAAACAAAACAAACAAAAAACAAAACAAAAACTTCTCTGATCAACAGAGGGTACACTTGTTAAATAAAAAAAATAAAATAAAAAAATAGCTTAACTATTGTTACATTTCCAAATTACCAACACTGCCTACAAAAAACAGAGGATAAAACTAAATTATTAGCACGAAATGCTAACCTTCCCTGCCTGAAACAGAGGGTAACTCATTTTTGGCACGTAATGCCAAAATCTTCCCTGCCTGAAAGAACAGAGGATAAACTTTCATCTCTAAAATAAAAAAACTTTAGAAGATAAACTCTTCCCTGCCTGTACAGAGGATAAACTTCCCTGCCTAACAGAGGATAAACTTCCCTGCCTAACAGAGGATAAACTTAGTTAAAACAAACCCTACAGATGTATGTTAACTCTTCTCTGACGGCACAGAGGATACACTGGTCTTAGGTTCTTTTGGATTAGAGACAGCACTCACCACCACCCTTGGTTGAGAGAAAAATTCAGTCTGGGAATCTTTTCAGCTTGAAGTTTCGCTGGATTCCAAAAGATGCAGATCTTTGTTTGAGCTTGAAGTTTTTCAGGTGAGGAAGCTGGAACTCTATCCGGGTCACGGCACCATCTGTTGTGAACTCCGTTCTTCTAAAGTGTAGAAAACTCAGAAGAAAAGACCAGGAGACTTCGGATTCGATCGTCAGCAGAATTTCTTTATTCTATGACATGTCTTGTTATCTGTAGCCATCGAAAATCTCATCTTAAGTCATTTTTACAGGGTTCTTATAGACAGAATTGGAGGAGGGACTTTTTGGAGTTGGAGGTTGAGACAAAACATCAAAGAAAGCAAACATCTGAGGGCAGCGTTAGTTGGTTCCGGGAAACTTCCCGTGGTCCAATAAACCTAACGAATCCACGTCTGGCCAGGACAAAACCTATTTGCAGATCAAAGGTTGAATCTCTCAGTAGTCTGACTCATTGATCTTACCATTATCATAGGGACAAAAGGCACAGCTGTCTCGAGCTCAAATGGCCAGGAAGCGATCTCAAACACCTGAATTTGCCTGACCCTTCTTAGTCAGGAAGTGAATTTAAATTAAACATAGAATAAAATTTGTAATCCTTCAGTGGGAAATCATTTTCCATATCATTGGAAAAGCATGGATAGATATTGTGTGTTGTGTGTCATGCAATGATAATTGTAATTGATTGCATGCTCTTTATAGTTTATACACCAACTTTCAAAAGTTTGGGGTCGGTAAGATTTTGTTAATGTTTTTGAGTTTCCACCACTGAATAAAAAGTACAACAAGGTAACTTTTAATCTTAAACTTAAAAGTTAATGTAACTTTTAATCTTAAAGTTCTGACTTTTTTCTCATAATTGTGAGTTATAAACAGCCAGTTTTGATTTATAAAGTCCAGAGGGAAAAAAATATATATAACTTGCAATCCTGACTTTATAACATACAATTGGGAGTTTATTTTTCACAATCCTGACTGACCGTTTATATCATGAAATCCTGAGGAAAAAGTCTGAATTATAAGATGTAAAAAAAATGTATTCAGTGGTGTAAATGGGTTTCCATATTTATCTGCGAAGTCCCTGTCATATCATGGCCATGAATTAAGAATTTGTTCCCCTGTTCCCTCGTTTTAGTTCAATCGTGGCACTGTTGTACCATTTTGTTATAATATTACAATTTATGCCTGTGATCAAAGCTGAGTTTTCAGCATCATTACTCCAGTCCTCAGTGATTCTTCAGAAATCATTCTCAGTTGCTTATTTGCTGCTCAAAAAAACATTTATGATTATAATCAATGCTGAAAACAGTTTCAACTTAAAATAATTTGTTACCCCGCTGACTACATTTTTTAGTTTAGGGAACTTGAAATGTTAAGATACTCAATGTTAATTTAAGGGACAACAGGAATATTTTAGTTGACTAAAAATGTTTTAAGTCAGTGGGGTAACAAATTCTTTTAAGTTGAAACTATTTTTTTTTACAGTGTTGATGGAAACTGTTAATTATTTTTTGTATGATTATGTATGAATCGAAAGTTTAAAAAGGAACAGCATTTATTTGAAATTGATATCTTTATAATTTGAAATATTTTGTAAAATTTTAAATGTCTTCAATGTCACTTTCAATTAATTTAAGAAATCCTTGATGAATAAAAGTTTATTTTCATAATGGGATAAATGTCATATTTCTTGAGGTACAACAAGACAGCAACACGTTAATTTAAATGTTAAAACATTATGAACACCCTTTTAACCACTTGCATTTTTTTATGTAGCACTATGATTGGGTGGAATTATATGTTCATGCTCCTCTGTTACTTTCATCAGGAAGTCCATTAGTGATGTCTGTGGGAGTTATAATCCTGTGTGGTCAGGCTGAGGTCAGGACTGTGGCGAGACGCATGCTTGATCATCTTAATAATATACTCTAGTTACGTCTCAAAGTAGCTGTGTTTAGGTAGTACGTGTGTAATATAGTTCATATGGAGAGTGGGATATAAATGAGCAAACAGGAACGATGAGTGTTTAAGATAAAGTCTTGCTCATATTTATGAAGCGATTGACTCATGGGTAGCTTCAGCAGCATCAGTATCTTGTTGAGAAGTGGGAGCGGAGGCATGTTCCCCTACATGGATGACAGGTGTCTGGCCCGGCTGATGTTCCTCAGCTATCAGACGCACAGTGGAAGACGAATATTCATCTACTCTTATCACATCCTGTCTGTGTGTGTCTGAAGATTTGATTTGGAGGGAAATATTCACTGTTTATCGCTCAGAAATCTCTGCGTAGGATGACCATGAGTCATGCAAGACTCAACTGTCTATTTTCTGATCTGATCTAAATGTTATATACATATACTGTTTATATAAACACAGTAATTCCTTTTACATCTTGTATTGGGAAATATATACTGTATGCTTAATGGGTCCTAATATGGGTCCTTAATGGGTCCTAATAGTATGCAAGGTGAATGCATACCTTGACTCTAGGGGTCAAACAACTAAAAATCAAGTCAGAAATCTTGGGGTGATTCTGGAGACAGACCTTAGTTTTAGTAGTCATGTCAAAGCAGTAACTAAATCAGCATCTATCATCTCAAAAACATTGCAAGAATTAGATGTTTTGTTTCCAGTCAAGACTTGGAGAAACTTGTTCATGCCTTTATCACCAGCAGGGTGGATTATTGTAATGGTCTCCTCACCGGCCTTCCAAAGAAGACCATTAGACAGCTGCAGCTCATCCAGAACGCTGCTGCCAGGATCCTGACTAGAACCAGAAAATCTGAGCATATCACACCAGTCCTCATGTCCTTACACTGGCTTCCAGTTACATTTAGGATTGATTTTAAAGTACTTTTACTCGTTTATAAGTCACTCAATGGACTAGGACCTAAATATATTGCAGATATGCTCACTGAATATAAACCTAACAGACCACTCAGATCATTAGGATCGAGTCAGTTAGAAATACCAAGGGTTCACACAAAACAAGGGGAGTCCGCTTTTAGCTATTATGCCGCCCGCAGCTGGAACCAGCTTCCAGAAGAGATCAAATGTGCTAAAACATTAGCCACATTTAAATCCAGTCTCAAAACTCATCTATTTAGCTGTGCATTTGTTGAATGAGCGCTGTGCTATGTCCGAACTGACTGCATTATTTTATGTATAATCCTTTTCTATTTAACCGTTTTAAATGTCATTTTAAATCAATTTCTATATAATTTTAAAATTCCTTGTTTTATTATTTTTAACTCCTTGTTTTTATTGCTGTGAATGATTATTTCACTTTCTTTTATGTAAAGCACTCTGAATTACCACTGTGTATGAAATGTGCTATATAAATAAACTTGCCTTGCCTTGCCTAATAATATCAGACCTCGAATATAGTAAACGCACTTCTATTTTCTAACTTTACTCAATATCAATTAATTCGCCAGCAAAACCAAGTTTATTGAAAACAAGAATTTGTTAATGTCTTAGTATGTGGCTTGTTCTTTTCTTTATTGACCGCACTTCCATAAACTTCCATACTTTTATCACAGATTTTCATTGTGGCCTTAAGCCTTTTGTACCAAATGATGCATATATTTGCAGAACTATTTACCACTAAAAGAGTTGCCTTGTCTTCTGCAAAAATGAAAATAGACTTTTGCTTTTTGAATGCATATGATGCCTGACATCTTAACGAATTTGAACCATATCCAAAAACTTACTAAAATAAAAATCTTAAGCAACATTATTAGATACTAGAGCAGTGAAGTGATTACTTTGAGGTAGGCTTTTATTTGAAAGACAGTGGTATAATATGACGTTTTTCAGTGTTACTATCTATTGCCCCTAAACACTGTTACAATTGCCCCCACCAAAAGGGACAACTGAAACACTGACTTCTTGCATTTAATTTACTATTATGGTCTTGTCCTCCTTAGTGAAAATATATAAATTGTATTATTAATTCACCGTTGTTTCTTGTATCAAAAGATAAGTAGTTTATTTCAAGTAGTCTGTGGGTTAAGAAGGAAACTGTAAAAATTCTACAATTCCCCCCATCTCCCCTACATTATTTGCATCTCTTTGATTGTCTTTGCATAAATTACGTCAGATAAAAAAGTTGATAAATCACACAAATATCCTAAAAAGTGGACCAATAACCTTATTTCATTTGCTTACGCAAAGAAAATTGACTTGTTTTAAAGTACTACTTTCCCCCCAAATCATGTTTTATTCTTTTAAAATCTGGTTTTCATCCTTCCATTAAATACAAAAGAAGTTCAAAATCCTGAAATTGTTATTTACGGAATATCTCCTCTTGGCACAGCTCTCAAACCAGTGTTATTTTAGTATTATTGGGGTATTATTATTATTGTTGCTTTGTCAGTTTTTTATATTTTATTTTATTTCAGTAAACATGTATTTTAAAGTAACAAAAGCATTGTTTTAGTTTTAATTTATTATATTAACTCGGTCTCATGGCACATTTTTCATAAATGTCCTGTCGATTATTATTTTGTGGTCATTGAAAATATACATTTTCATATGGGTTTGGAAAAACATGAGGGTGATTAAATGACAGGAATTTTATTTTTTGGTGAACTATGGTTTGGAGCTTATTGGTAATGTTGGATCCATTGTCATTTGACTATGCTATTTTGCTCCATTTCTTTTTTTTTTTACTTTCTTACTTTATACTGGTTTATGGCACAGAGGGCAAAGCTTTGAAGGCATCCCCTCAAGACATGAGCTCATTGATTCCTCTCCCACCCATTTCCACAAACACTGCCAGTAAACTGTCACGATTGTGTTCCTCTGCCCAACGGCATCAAAGACTCATTAAATAATGCAATTATAACCTCATTGGCAAGTGAGAAAAGGCGCAGTTTAAAGCAGGCTTTGATGACTGGAGGAAGCATTAATGAACAATGATTTGTTGGGACTTTCGGGCCTGCTGGTATGTAAATGTTTATAGAGCTGAGAATGAGCCTCAGAGAGAGAATAAAACAGCCTGTAAACAACAGAGTCTGACACACCTTTCAACACTTCACCTTTACAAGAAAATTTGACCGTGGGTTTTTTGTATAAATTCAATGAGATTCACTGGTACCAGGCTCGGTGGAGGAAACGGGAGTGGAAAGGTTTCAGGTGGGAAACATGGAAGGCTGGATGAATCCAGGGTAACTATAAATTTAAAGTGACATGTTTATTCTGGCTTTCAATCATGAAAGAGCCGCTGAACTGGGGACTCAGCTTCCTGCAGGGGAGGCATAGCTGGATGTCCTTGATGGAGAGCTATTCCTTCTGTCTGGGTTAATACGATGGAGTGTAGGTCCACTGGACATCGGCATAGCCCTTTTGATGTTGAATGAGTGGAGAGCTTAAACATGGTGGAGAGCTGAGAGCTAGAGAGCTAAGTCCCAGACCCTCTCACTCTCCTGGAACCAGTAATGTACTGATGGTAAATTTGAAGGTTCCCCAGACCATGAGTACATCATAGCTTTGAAACGGAGTATGCACTGGAAGGTGGTCAGACAGAAATATTATGAAAAGGAGATTTATTGGTACATTACCCAGGCTATGAACTAGCTCCAGATGTTCTGGTGGTGATGGCAGAAGTTTCTGAGTTAGTTGCGGATTTCTTGGACCTTCTGTTCTGTCTGCCAATGGTGGCGATGGCCATGCTCTGGGAGTACACTAGGATATCATTGATGTAGACTACAATGAGGCCGTGGAGGTACTCCCAGAGCACCTCATGCATGAATCTTGAAAGACATAAAGGGCGATGACAAGGCAATGCGGTATAATACAGTACTCAAATTGGCCAGTAGGGGACACAAAATCTGTGATGACTCTGGCTCCTCAAGAGTTGTTCGAGAGCAGCAGGGATAAGAGGAATAGGATATCAAAATTTAACAGTGATTTTATTGAAAACACAGTAATCGATGCAGGGCCACAAACCTTTATCTTTTTTCGACCATAAAAAAAGGACCTGGAATGAGGCTAGAGAGGTGGAAAGTCTTGCCTTCTGCTCTGGAATGGTTAGTGGATAGATTTTTGCTGCGGACACGGGTTCACTCGGAATAAAATTGATTATACAGTCCCATGGCCGGTGCGGAGGATGTTAGGAGGCCTTCTTTTGAAAAAAAACACATTGCTGAAGTGGTAGTAGCACTCTGGGATGTCGACTGATTGTCACTCTACCGTGCTCTCAATGGACACGGAGAAAGCTGGTTTTGAGAAGGAGTTTCAGGTGGGGAAGCGGCTATTGCCCCACTTCAGGATCTCCTCTTTGCCAGGACATCACCGGATGATGTTTAATTAGCCATGGTTGCCCTAGGATTATGCCAGTGGTTTAATTGGCCAATTCATAGTTGAATTGGACCCACTCTGTAACAGACAAGACTCCGATTTAGGGGTTTGCCAGTTATGGACTGGGCTTGGTAACTCTTCTTACTGAGGGTTTTCGGGAGGCTGAGCTGATGTCAGAGTTCTCCAGATACGAAGCTCCTGGCTGACCCAGAGTCAATAAGGCTAGTGACTGAAATATATATTACAGGTAGGAATGAGTACATTGGTATTGAGTGGAGTGGAACAGAAACAAGTGAATTTGTACAAACCTCCCCAGAAGACGAGTGGGATTATGGGACTTGTTATGATAGCATGCCCCGAGTCACCGCAGTACAAACAGAGATCCTGAGTCAGCCATTGGGAGTAGAGTGGATTCAACTTGCATCGGCTCTTTTACTACAGCATTAACTACACGGAAACTTAGTTAACTGAGAAGCTACATAAATAGCTGTCTATCGCAGAATGATATCTTGAATTTTATAATCGCGCAGTTATATTGTCTGTGATAAATTTTTTTGCATAGCTTGTCAGTGAACTACAGCTCTGTGTAGTAAATGCTGCTCCATCTGAAAGCACGTGAAGGAGATTTACTACTGATTACAAAACCGGCTTTACTAACAAGATGCGCATGACAACTGCGTTTCGATTAATCGTGCAACCCTAGAATACTATTGTTATGTTCTCTTAAATGTGTTGTTTTATAATGCATTGAGTTCGATTGTGCTGAAAGCATTATGTTATGCCTGACCAAATGTAGGTGTTCGTTTACTGGTGTCTGCAACAGGATATAGGAAGTAAAGAGTTACGATAAGTTGATGCTACTCGCTGTGTCGGTGTGATCTTTATCAAACACAACAACTATGTCTGGTCTTCTGTCAGGGAACTAGTGTTGTGTTCGATACGACGATGTATCGTCACAGAGATTTGACGATACAAGTATCGATACAGCTGGCCCTGTATTGATATTGTGGCACATGTGCAGCAGTAGACCGCACTTAATTTGAATACAGGAATGCCATTTAAAATGTTTAACAAACACCAATGTTTAATATATGGCCGCAGAGGAACACTACTGGGTTACCTGATATAAAGAGACGTAATTCCCGAAACTTGTGATACTTATCAATGTCAACCTGGCAACCATGAGTACGCGCGCTCCCTCCACACTGGATAAATGCGCTTGCTTTCTGAAAATATCGACTAGCTTGCAGTTTAAATAAATAAAAATAATAAATAAAATTAAGCTCAGGTGAGCTTTATTTGTCACATACACAATTACACAGAGTACAGCAGTGAAATGTGTTCTCTGCATTTAACCCATCCAAGTGCACACACACCTAGAGCAGTGGGCAGCCAATGTTGCGGCGCCCAGGGAGCAGTTGGGGGTTTGGTGCCTTGCTCAAGGGTATCACCTCAGTCGTGGACAATTCCTGCCGGAGCTGAGATTTGAACCCACAACCTTGGGTTATAAGTGCAACGCTCTATCCATTAGAGCCACGACTGCCCCCTTAGCGATCTCCACTTCAATATTCTCTTCTCAGAAAAGTTTAATTCATCAAGTGTTCACTTATGAGAGACAGACAGACAGACAGAGAGAGAGAGAGAGATGCTGTGTATTTATGAATTACCACCATAACAGTGAAGCTGTGGGTTTAATTCCTTCAGAAACAACAATGCTTTGTTGAGGAAGGTAATATAGCACTTGAGCGATTAAACTATTTCACTGATAAAATTGCGGGGCAGTGCTTAAAAGTTTGTTGCTGAATGCCTGTGTGCGGCCACAATGTGATCCGTGTGTGTGACTGAGCATGTGTGTGTGTGTGAGTGACTGAGCGTGTGTGTGTGCGCATTAGGTTCAGTGAAGACCCTGCATTAGTTTAGAACTCTTCTAATTTGTATTTTTTTAATGTAGAGAGTGCGTTAATTTGTGCAATGACAACCTACCAGCAATGTTAAGATGTTTTTTTTTATATATTAATATGACTATATTAGAAAATACATTTATTAGACGAGTACATTATTATTTTTGGGTTTAAAAACAAGATGCAGAATATTTTACCTGGTGGGGAGTGCATATGCAACATATGCTATTACCTATATTGTACTGTGGTACAGTTATGGAGGCCCTTCATATTGCTGAAGTTAACTGCCTGCTCTGCCTATAGTTAGCAATGGCCCTAAAGCATGCAGTGTTTAATAAACAGCTGTTTTACTAAATTCTTCTGAGGTGAAATACAGTGCAGTCCCGTATCATGATACGTATCGTATCGTGGCCTCTGCATCGTGATATGTATGGTATCTTGACTTTGCTGGTGATACACAGCACTGCAGGGAACACAGCTTTAGATACTTCAGTGTATCAATATTGAAGGATTTATTGAGACAATCAGTGCAATAGGTGAGTAGCTGCAACAACAACTGAGCAAAGAATAGCAGTAATGTCCTTATGGAGGGGAGTAGCACACGCATATACACCAATAGTCCTTGAATGGCATGTTTGGTAATCAATGGTGATCTTATATTACAGGAATCATTATACACAATAGGGACTGGGGAAGGAGACCGAAGCTTCGGCAACAAGGAGATACTTACTCAGGGTTCGTATCCAGGTAGGTAGCTCGCAGTGGCATTATAGTAGGAGTCCTAGAAATAGACCAGATATTGAACTAATGAACAGGGCAAACTTAAATAGTGGTTGTGATGAGTGTGATGATTGATGACAGGTGGTGATGGTTAGAAATCAGGGGAATGTGCTTGTTATAAGCGAGTGCCGGTGGAGCCTAGTGAATATGTGACAGTACCATTGAGATACTGTTATATTTGTGTCATTATTTTGAACTTTTTTTTTTAAAGTTTAGTTAAACAGTCATTTTTTTGTGTTTTTGTCATTTTATTAATGCTTTCTATATAAATAAGTCTATTGTCTGTATAGTTTTTTGTTTTATTACAAGCACGTATAATTAATATTGCTTTGTCAACTACACTGACAAAAAGGGCTAGAAACAATAAGAACACTATTAATACTATTTAAATTAAATTATAGTGACTTTCTGTGAAATTAGGAAGTAAAAAGTGATATAATATACCTAAAATGATACTACATAGACATAAAAATGACTGAATCTTTAACAAAAAAATAAAAAAAAATACCTTAATGACACAAAAATAACAATAGTGCTGGCAAATGTGCACAATGTGAGGTTTATAGTGGTGCTTCTCAAATAGAAGCTCACAACCTGAAAATGGTTTACATTCTGTGACTGGTGGGTCAGCGGAGAAACAACAATACTCGATGCAAAAAAATAAAACACAGTTACTCAAATAACTCTAGATAGCAGAAGAGAAAAATAGGCTTGTTGACTTTTAATAGAGAAATTAGAGAGAGAAAATGTTTTAAAATTATAGGTCATGCATCCAGCAAAACATTTGGCAAAAATTAATTTGTCATTTAGTAGAAGCCAGATTAGAAAGATGCTAACACTGACAGTTTGTGTGACAAGCCCTCGCCCTCTTAAATGATGAATCTCCAAAATCTCCACAAGGTAAAAGAAAACACAACCCAGACAATTTTAAAAACAGGTTTAAATGCAGGATAACACAGTTTGTGCTGACAATGTGTTTTGAGCAGGGAATTACTGGTTGCTAAGAGAATAAAAATGTACAACATTTAAGTGATGTTTAAAAACCAAACACTGTGCAGCTCATGGTGATATTTCAGTGTTGGATTTAAGGATCTTTTGGTACAATTTTGGTACTGTGTCTGGCCACCATATGACTTCCAGCCAAACTGGTAGACAAACCGTGTTTTATAGTGGTCAGTGAGATGTCATCAGTGTCTCGTTGCTCTACATGTGGACACTTTTAAAACGTGTGAGCTGATTTGAGGTCTGCAGAGGCTCCTGGGTGAATGTCACTCAACAACCCACATCTTATGCTGTTTGGCCAATGACCTACCATTTTTGTTTATTACACCTTTCACATGAAATCTCAAGAACTTTTTCATAAAGCTGACTAAACTTTTAACTAAGCAAGGCAAGGCAAGTTTATTTATGTAGCACATTTCATACACAGTGGTACTTCAAAGTGCGTTACATAAAAGGAAGTGGAATAGTCATTAAAATAATAATTACAGGAATAAAAACAATGAATTACAAATAACAATAATAATAATAATAATAATCATAACAATAAAAACAAGGAATTTAAAATCAAACATTAAAAACCTTTCAAAACACCTAACTATTCCACTACTTCTCCCTCTACTTACTTTGACCATCATAAACCATACAAATAGAACTCAGAGGTCCTATTTTCAACTGATAAACCAACACAGCACACTCTTTCTTTGCCCACATTCTCTTTACCATCACACTACTTACTTGAACCTTCCATTTAAGATAATTATGGATTTAAAATGAATTTAAAACAGTTAAGTATATAAAATTATTATACATAGTGCAATCAGTTCGGACGTAGCACAGCGCTCATTCAACAAACGCACAGCTAAACAGATGAGTTTTGAGTCTGGATTTAAATGTGGCTAATGTTTTAGCACATCTGATCTCTTCTGGAAGCTGATTCCAGCTGCGGGCGGCAAAATAGCTAAAAGCAGACTCCTCTTGTTTTGTGTGAACCCTTGGTATTTCTAACTGACTCGATCCTACTGATCTGAGTGGTCTGTTAGGTTTATATTCAGTGAGCATATCAGCAATGTATTTAGGTCCTAGGCCATTGAGTGATTTATAAACGAGTAAAAGTACTTTAAAATCAATCCTAAATGTAACTGGAAGCCAATGTAAGGACCTGAGGACTGGTGTCATATGCTCTGATTCTAGTCAGAATCCTTGCAGCAGCGTTTTGGATGAGCTGTAGCTGTCTAATGGTCTTCTTTGGAAGACCGGTTATGAGACCATTACAATAACCCCTAGAGTCAAGGTATGCATTCACCTTGAGAACTTCATCTTTGTTTCCAAATGCAATTGCTTCAGTTTTCTCCTTATTTTTAACTGAAGAAAGTTCTGGCACATCCAACTGTTAATTTCATAAATGCATTGGCAGAGGGAGTCAATGGGGCTATAGTCATTTGGAGATAGGGCTAGGTAAATCTGGGTACCATATTATTAATTAAAATTAATATTTTATGACTTACCATTTTTGGTGTGGCTTGTCATTCTTTAGCATTTCATGTACCATCTTCCTTTACCTTTGCACCAGATCATTCACATTACATTTTTGATTTTTTTTTTGCAATTCAGTTCAAACCGTGGTTGTCAAATGACTCAATTTCTTACATTAACTCTTCATCAATGACTGAATTTTCTGGCTTTCCGTGTTTTCACTGTTAAATGGTAGGGGGATGCTATTACACATCTTCTGAAAAAGTACTGCATCTCCAGATCAAATGACAGTGAAGAAGAAGCAGAAACAAGTGTTAATATATGTAAAATTATGTGATCATCAATCATTATGAAGCATATAATTCAAAACCGAAGTTACGGTTAGTGTTAGGGTGAAGCTTTGGGGGTACTGATGAAGTGATCTACTCATCTATGTTTTGGTCATCGATCTCAAATCAGGATGTAGCCTGAAACAAAACGTGATTTTCTCAGACTTTGGTTAAAATTATGCTTTTTTATGAAACTTGTCCACATTTAAGTGTTGATAAAAAGAGAATTCATGAACTAAAACTAAACAAAACTGGTGGAGAAAGAGTTAATTACACTGTAAATGTTTAATATTTCAAAGTGGTAGATAAAACAAAGATTATTGTAGTATGTTTTATAATAAAATATTATTTCAGTTTTTCTGCTTTAACATTTCATGTTTAATTCACTGTTGCTTGCCATTTCTTCATCATTTTTTTGTAAATTTCCTAGAAGTCTCTATGTATAAGAATAGTTTCTACACCAATTTTTACTATATATATATATATATATATACTAATTAACTTGCTAAATGAGTCACCTACTGTATATCAATGTTTGCTGAGAAAAGTCCCCACATAACTAAATAATAATCAAAAAAGACATTGTGCCGGATAAGTAAATAAATGAATATACAAAAAGTGACTTTAAAAGTCCATACTATATATGGGTTTTTGTACTTCCTCCAGTCCATCACTGGCCTTCAGTCCACAGCAAACCATTCAGTCTACAAGAAAATGACTCTTCCTGGTTGTAGTGTTTTGTCTATGATCGGCTGATGTCTGCTGACATAAATTACATAATGTGTCAGAAATTAAATAAACAGCTGCTTATATGAATATTTCACCTGTAGTTGATTTAGCTGCTTCTCTTTTACGTTCACACACTGCTTTGTATATTTATTCTTCTGCAGCCGTAAGGAACACTGAAATTTCTCCATAGAAAATGTATCCACTGGTAATAATGAGGAACTCCTCTGAGAGAGGGTGGGAGTAAAGCACACTGTCATGGCTGATGGTCCAGATTTAACACCTCATTTGAATGTTTTCTGTGTTGTTAGGGAACACTGACTTTGAGACTTGCAAGTAACGTTTGCTGGTTTCTGAAGTTAAGGAACAGGCTTTCTCTAAAAATCCTTTCCCACAATCCAGATTTAAATCATGCCAAATTAAATAAACATAGGGCACATGCTCAGACCACAATATTATATCATTGTAATTTTTTTTTGTTTTCATAAAAAAAAAAACTTCCTACGTTAGGCTAACCAGGACTTGTAACAGCCTCACAGGATTTTGTGTTAAAGTTCATTTTTGTTAAACAGCCTAATAAAAGCCTTACTCACTCCGGATTCCTGACTTCTTCGTCATTCTTCTTCACGAGCCGGGCTACACTGGTACCAGAACCCGGGATGAGGAAGTCGTCACACCACTATGCAGCAGCAAGCTGGGTCAACGCCGCTTGGGGAGCTGGTAAAATCCCTTGCCGGTCTCCACCACTCGCAACATGATGCGCTGATGGACCTCAGGAGAGAACAGGAGGATCGGTTCCACCTGTTGGTACAAGCACAGGAGGAAGACCGGCGGGCCATCCAGAGCTTGCTGGGCCAGGAGTTCCAGCCGGGCTCGGCCCCCCCTATTGCCCATGTACCGCTGGCTGACGATGTGTACACACGATGACCCAGAGGCATTCGTGGACCTCTTCGAAAAGACAGCAGAGGCATGTGGGTGGGATCGTGTTCAGTGGGCGGTGCGCTTGATCCCGCTGCTGTCCGGGTAGGCGCAGGGGGCAGCACAACAGCTACCTGTGGAGAACCTGCTGGCCCATGCCGACCTGAAGTGGGTCGTTCTTCAGCGAGTCGGGCGCTCCCCCGAGCAGCATCAACAGTGGTTCCGCTCGGTGGATCTGGGGGACCGCAGTCGGCCATTCATATTGGCCTAACAGCTCCGAGATTCTTGCCGATGGGACGGCTGAGTGTGTCCAGTGCCACTGTCCGATGTCGCTGAATCAGGCCATCCAGCTGGTTGAGGATCATCTGGTGGCGTACCCGGGGGTCGGCGAGCCCCCCGCTAATCTTTTTCTCTCTCCCCAAACCTTCCCTCTCTCTTTTTCGACCTACTCCTGCCCCTAGGTCATGGGGAAATGCACCCCCTCGAGCCCCACAGCGCAGAGTGGTGGTCCTGGGGAGCAGACCGGGGTCACAAGGGGGCATGGTGGAGACCGCTGGTGCAGTCGCCACACCTTCACCTTCTCCCTCTTTCCGCCAATCTCTTGGCCCTCCTTCTGCCATTGGGGTGGGGGGGAGCCTGGGCCGGCCTGCTGGATGTGCAGGGATCCGGGACATTTCCAGGATCGGTGTCCCGTAATGGAAGTCGGGATGATGATCCGGGTCCCCGACTCCCCGGTTGATGCCCCTGATCAAGCCGGCACTACCAGTTACCTGTGAGTATTAAAGGGGGTACACATCGGGCTTTGGTGGAATCGGGCTGTAACCAAACCTCTATTCATCAAAGCCTGATGCAGCAAGTGGCATTGGATATGAGCCACAAGGTTAAGGTAAGGTGTGTGCACTGGGATGTTGTAGGTCACCCGCTAGTGCCTGTAGGTATTCAATTTCGAGGAAAAAAGCATAGTATAAAGGTGACGGTTAATCCCCACCTTAGACATCCGCTGATTTTGGGCACAGATTGGCCAGAATTTTCACAATTATTGGGGTTTTTGTGTGCGGATGTCTCTTGGGAGACAGGACTAGCGAGAGGAGTGGCATTGGCTCAGGCAGAAGATGCTGATGATCTGACTCGGAGGAAACGGGAGTGAGGGTGGAGTTATTGCCACCCTGAACGAGCTGACTTTCCTCTCAAGCAGTCTCGGGATGAGATGCTTAAAAATACATATGACTGAGGTGTCCGCACCATCGACGGACAACTTCTCCAGCCTGATCAGCCGCTCTCCTATCCCTAATTTTCCATTATAAAAGATAGGTTGTATCGGGTGACCCAAGATGCCCAGACAAAAGAAGATGCAACCCAGTGGTTAGTGCCAAAAAGCCGCCGGGAAATACTTTTGCAGGCGGCTCACTGTAGTCCCAGGCCAGGCCACTTGGGGGAAGCAAAAACACATGTCATGGCCCAATTCTTTTGGCCAGGCATTCATGAGCATGTTTGCCGGTTGTGTGCGGCATGTCGTGAATGTCAGCTGGTTAATCCTCCGGCCATTTCAAAAGCGCAATTGCGTTCATTGCCATTAGTGGAGGTCCCCTTCGAGAGAATTGGTATGGACCTCATCGGGACATTAGAACGTTCAACACGCGTTTTGCATTAGCAAAATATGAGAAACTGTATTTCGTTATAATTACCTTTTAAATGTGTTAATCAGATTACAGTTACATCCGAACAGTATTTTAGATTACCAAAGTGATTCCTTTGCATTTTAATGTAATTTATTAATTTTATATTTAAGTAAACAGTTTGGGGATTTTAACCAATAGGGCAACTGATTCTCAATTGAAAAAAAAAACTGCGTGCAGCCCCTTGTTCATTTAGCAACTCGTATTGAGAGTACGCTTATCATCACAACACAAAAATGGACGACACAACAGAAAGTAAGTTGCATAATTAGCATTTCTCTCGTGGAAATACAAAGACTATTATATAAATCTGAAAAACAACATCAGTGCAGTGCAATGCCTACCTGCAACAAAACTTCAATTAGCATCGAAGGATACAACATCTAATGTGAAAAAAGTATCTTGAGGGAAGTCGTTCTTGATCATTGCAAAATATTATCCAGTAAGTCGTTTTTCTATTTTATCATATTTTGAGTGTTGAATCGTTATCATTACATTTAATATTTGTAAGAATTTAATTGAAAAATGACACCAAATTCTCCTAGAATTCACACTTTGCATTCAGTTAACAGATCCATATGAATCATGCATGAAATAAAAGTTTATAAAGTCACACGATAGCTTTGTGTGATTTTTGAATGAATAAAGACTTCAAAATCATCTGTAATGTTCAAGAACAGATCATCTTTGAAGGGGTAATGCAAGTTCACGATTCAATCCGTGAACATGATTATTTTGAGTCAATCTTTTAAATGAATAATTTATTTTGTTTAACGAAACCAGTGTGAATGGCTCACATTAAACTGGATAGATCTGGGGTATGTTTCCCAAAAGCATCATTAGCGAACTGTGGTTGTTAAATTACATTGAACTACAATGACATTACTTGCGACCATAGTTGTTTTGGGAAACGAGCCCTGTCAATTTTGACTCAGAATTGTTTTTGTGAATCCATAGAGAGGATTATGAGAAATCATTTAAAGTTTGGTCCATTCATTAAACAAATCTGATGTATATCTTGGAGAACTGTGCAAGTTGTTTTGGCTACTTTTATGATATGTTTGGTGTGTTTGGATTTGTTTTAAAGCTTGGAATGCAGCATGAATATTCAAATTTAATTTATATTGATTTGTAGATTTAAATGACATAACTCGTTTAGTTGTTCATAGAAATGCGGTGGAAAATTGATGTTATTAAAAAAACACAAATCTTATGACTGGTAGATGTCACTTTTATTTAGAGTTGGCAAACAAAAATAAGACATCAAGTATGTGTTCCCTTGTGTTACATAGCTTAAGTACTTCAAAGTTTTTACATTACTAAATCTATGTAATCTAACGAAATACATAACTGATTACTTTTTAAAGTATGTATTTTGTAATCTGTTGTAAAATATATTTTAAAAGTAACCTTCCCAGCCCTATATGTATATATATATTTTTACGGAAGCAGACTTCATACAAAGGGTTAATTCAAATGCACAGGGTTTATTATGACAGCAGAGTAATGCAGATGAAAGGTTTGTAAGTATGATACTCTAAGTAGCAGATCCAAGGGATGATGAGTTGATAACTGGGGTATTATGTCTTGACAGGAACTCGTGGACGTGGGTGGAACCACACACCTCAATATGAGGCTTGGATGAATTGACAGGAGATCGCTGGAGAAACTGGACACAGGAGATCGGAGGACACAACGCTGGAGAGGACACAGGATGTAGGTAAACAAGAAGGTTAGTAACAGGTATATAGCTGAGATAGCTACAGGAGTCCACTTCGTAGAAACGAGACCGGACGTTTGAGTGCAGTGAGGTGTGTGGCTTTATAGGGCTGGTTGATGAGGTTCAGATGACGTGCATGTGTGCTCCATTAGTACTCAGGTGATGATGTGCATTGTGGTTGGCGTGGGAGCCTGGCCGATCTGTGACATTACCCCCCTCTCCACGGCCTGCTCCAGAGGGCTGAGGAAACCGATGTCTACCTCTTCCCCTGGTAGCTGGTCGATCTGGGTAGGTGGAATGGAATTCGTCGAGCAGTGCAGGGTCTAAGATGTAATTTCTGGGGACCCAAGACCTCTCCTCCGGGCCGTAGCCTTCCCAGTCTACAAGGTATTCCAGCTGACCACCACGGCGCCGGGAATCCAGGATCTCCTTGACCATGTAGATGGCGCCATCCTCCAGAATCTGCGGGAGAGGAGGTTCTTCACTCGGACCAGGATCTGTGGAGGGAGAAACAGGAGAATGGTAAGGTTTTAGGAGTGATACGTGGAATTAATTTTGTATCGTGGAGGGAGTTGCAGTTGGAAGGTGACTGGGTTGATTTGCCTCAGGATGGTGAAGGGGCCAACATATCTGGGACTAAGTTTCTTGCAGGGCAGGCGCATCTGGATGTTCCTCGTTGACAGCCAAACCTTCTGTCCTGGTTAATACTGGGGATCTTCGGACCTTCGAAGGTCTGCTGTAATTTTGCGCCTGCGTACTGCACGTTGGAGTTGATGGTGAGCATCGTCCCAGACCCTCTCGCTCTCTCGGAACCAGTAGTCGACTATGGGTAATTCTGATGGCTCTCCAGACCAGGGGAATAGTGGTGGTTGATAACCGAGTACGTTCTGGAAGGGAGTGAGTCCAGTGGAAGGTTGACGCACGGAATTCTGAGCATACTCGGCCCAACCAATAAACTGGTTCCAAGAGTCCTGGTGGCCGTGGCAGAAGGTTCGTAGGAAGCGCCCAATTTCCTGGATCTTCCTCTCCATCTGTCCGTTTGTCTGGGGATAGTATCCAGAAGACAGACTTACGGTCACACCTAGGAGCTTAAAGAAGTTTTGCCATACTCTGGAGACAAATTGGGGCACTTGATCCGACACGATGTCCTCAGGTATACCATAATACCTGAAGACAGAGTTGAATAATACCTCGGCCGCCTCCATGGCCGTAGGCAGGCCTCTGAGGGGAAGAAGTCGACATGATTTGGAGAATTGGTCCACAATTACCAGTAATTATGCAGGAATTACCATCTGAGGCTGGTAGATAATCAATGAAATCAACTCCTAGGTGTGACCATGGACGGTTGGGAAAGGGCAGCGGAAGGAGTTTACCTGATGGTAAGTGGCGTGGGCTCTTGGAAATGGCACATCCCTGGACGAACCTTCTCACATCCCTGGCCATGTTGGGCCACCAGTAGCGGTCTTTCAGCAGCGAGAGGGTGCTGTTGGCCCCAGGGTGGCCAGTGCCCAGTGATGTGTGAACAGAGTGAATAAGGGGAGTGCGCCATGTTCAGTGGATATACTGTACACCCTGTGGACAGCCTGGCGGCTTGGCCGTGGAAGCATTGGAGGAGGTGACTGGGTTGGAGTTCCACTGGATGGGACTGACAATGATCTTTTCAGAGATGATGGGTTCTGGCTCTTCCTCGTTTTCTTCTGGAGCATGGAGACGAGACAGGGCATCAGCTTTTACATTCTTGGGACCTGGGACGTAGGAAATTGTCAAATTGAACTGGGTAAAGAAGAGGGCCCATCGGGCCTGGCGTGGGCTGAGTCTCTTGGCGTCTCGTAAGTACTGCAGGTTTTTGTGATCAGTGAGAACTGAGAAAGGGTGTTGTGCACCCTCCAACCAATGCCTCCACTCCTCTAGGGCTAACTTAATGGCCAGAGGTTCCCTATTGCCGATGTCATAATTCCTCTCTGCCGGGCTGAGTTTCCTGGAAAAGAAGGCACAGGGATGGAGTTTTGCGGGAGTCCTCTGCTGCTGAGATAGTACGGCTCCAACCCCTGTGGTAGAAGCATCTTCTTCAACGATGAATGGTTCCTTGGGGTCTGGGTGAACGAGGATTGGAGCGTGGATAAAGGCCTCTTTCAACTTCTCAAAGGCCTCAGTGGCAGTAGGTGTCCAGGACAGAGACTTGGGCTTGTTATGTAAGAGGTTGGTAAGGGGACTGGTTATGACACTGCAATTCTGGATTAACCTCTTGTAGAAGTTGGAAAAACCCAGAAATTGGTGGAGTTCCTTGATGTTGGAAGGAACTGCCCAGGTGGTAATCCCCTCATCCATCCGGATGCCACCACTATCAATGTTGTATCCCAGGAATTGTACCGAGGGTTAATGGAATTAAAAAATTTCGGCTTTAAGGAACAGATGAAACTCTCTCTGGCATAGTAGAACCTCCGCAATGTGGTGGTGATGTTAGGCCAAGCTCAGAGAGTAGATGAGGAAGTCATCCATATAGACCAGGATGAACCGATGCAGATACTCTCGGAGCATGTGCTCGGTGGTGCTGGTGGTGATGAATGAACAATAACTCGTCGGAGGCTGTCCACGAGTTCCTGGAACGGATCGGGATTACTCCTGCTATGTCTTCGGTGTAAGTCCGGTCTTCTGTTACGGAAGCAGACTTCACAAAAAGGGTTAATTCAAATGCACAGGGTTTATTATGACAGCAGAGTAATGCAGATGAAAGGTTTGTAAGTATGATACTCTAAGTAGCGGATCCAAGGGATGATGAGTAGATAACTGGGGTAATTTTGTCTTGACAGGAACTCGTAGATGCGGTGGAAACACACACCTCAATATGAGACTTGGATGAATCGACAGGAGATCGCTGGAGAAACTGGACACAGGAGATCGGAGGACACAACGCTGGAGAGGACACAGGAGGTAGGTAAACAGGAAGGTTAGTAACATGTATATATCTGAGATAGCTACAGGAGTCCACTTCGTAGAAACAAGACCGGACGTTTGAGTACAGTGAGGTGTGTGGCTTTATAGTGCTGGTTGATGAGGTTCAGATGACGTGCAGGTGTGCTCCATTAGTACTCAGTTGATGATGTGCGTTGCGGTTGGCTAGCGTGGGAGCCTGGCCGATCTGTGACATATATATATATATATATATATGAAGAGTCCCATCTGAATTGTTCTTCTAAAATTACCATTTTTCACAGGATCCTATGCTGATGTCCAGTTATTTTACTTTAATGGCAATGAAAATAACCTATGCATTGCCATACAAGTGAAATTACTAAAGAGACATTACAAGTTACTTACAGTAAGTTAAAGTATATATAAATTATACATTTTAAAGTATATTAAATTGCAATAATATTATATATTTAAATAACATTATTTATTTATTTGCCTTTTATTCATTTCAAGCAAACAAATCTTAATTTAATATATTAATAATTTGAACACTTGTCATACTTATTTTTTGTTTTTGTTTTTCCCTTTCTTTACTTCATGTTGTAGTGATTCAGTGAAATGTGAACTGGTGAAATGGCTTGCTTCAAAAGTGTGTGCTGTCTTTCTTTGAGCAATGACATCAAGCAATGACAATCTAAAGCAATGACATTAAAATATTTTCTATTGTGACTTAAATCTCACATAAAACACGTGGGGCTACTTCATAACATAAAGGGAAATAGCTGACTGTACTTCAGTATGCAATGGATAATTTCATGTTAGCCACTATCAGTGTTTTCCAAAAAATGTATTTTGCCTCCATCTTGAAACTGTCAGAGCTGGACAGACTTTGTATTTAGTTTATGCCAGACATCTTCATCATAATGACGTTTTTATGTTGATATTGTGTTTTTTCATTGCAGTTCACTTGGCCTTCTTGTAAAACAGATCAAGTTGTTATGTTCTTAAAATTTCCCAGCCTCTCCTTAATTGACACTCTTACAAGTCTTTGGTGTAAACGAGACCCCTAATTACTATCTAACCAGGTATTAGCTGCTATCCAACAGCAGTCCTTGTGAACACAGTTACGGCGGTCTTCGACTCAGATGCATTGTTCCATGAGCTAGACTTCAGTAATTTGCCTTAAGCTGACACACCACAGGAGATGATTTTTCATAGTACATATGGCACTTAGCTTTAATTCAGATGAAACATGCTCAGAAGTGATCTCAGCGGGCCATGGCTGCCAGAGATGTTAAAGACTGGGAGATATTTCCACATGTTAACTGCATGACTATTACCTTTTATTACCTCAGTGAATTGGTGCATATGCTTGTGAAGGGAAAAGAATAGCTCTTTGATCATGCTGGGTCATCCTATGACAATTTTCCAGGGTTTGGTGAAAAATGCCAAGCGTAGGCTACCGTACACTACCAGTCAAAAGTTTGGAATGATTTAGATTTTGTAATGTTTTTGAAAAAGGTCTCTTCTGCTCACTGAGGCTGATTTCTTTGATTGGAAATACAGCAAAATTGTATTATTTTGAAATATTATTACAATTTGAAAGCATTATTTTCTATGTGAATATTTAGCAAAATATCATTTATTCCTGCGATCTCAAAGCTGAATTTTCAGCATCATTACTCCTGTCTACAGTTTCACTATTCTAATATGCTGATTTGCTGCTTAAGAAACATTTCTGATTATTATCAATGATGAAAACACTTGTGCTGCTTTATGTATTTGTGGAAACCATGGTAAGTTTTATTTTTCAGGATTCTTTGAACAGCATTTATTTGAAACAAAAATCTTTTTGTAACATTATATATGTCTTTCTCTCACTTTTGATCAATTTAACATGTTCTTGTTGAATAAAGTTAAAAATAAATAAATAAACAGACCCCTAACTTTCCCGTAGTAATGTATCACGGTTTGTCGGTTTCCACAAAAAGCAGCACAACTGTTTTCAAAACTGATAATGATTGATTACTGAAGGATCATGTGGCACTGAAGACTGGATTAATGATGCTGAAAATTATGCTTTAAGATATTACAAATAAATGACTTATTAAAATAGGTTTGTTGGACTAAAGTTCTCTATGGGATGTTGTTCAATGGACCCTTGCCTCTCTAACTAAACCAGGATTAACAGCAGTGGATGCGTTTGTGACTCAATATTACACAAAGCTGGTATGTACTACTTTTTTATTATGGATGGTTTGATGTGTACTGTTTACTAGGGGTTGCACAGACTAGTCAACTTTAAAAAATCAGAAGTCATTCAACCCCTACTGCTTACACAAATTTAGCAAATACATTCCTTATAAGCTTTCCATCGGAAAACAGCGATCTATCGTCGATGCTTGATGCTTAGACCTTCAGAATGCTATATAGTTTGTCAAGATTAATTTTGTCACATTTCATTTAATATATTCGTAAACAATGACATGTGCAAACAAAGATTGTTCAGTGCGCTGGCATCCTGGTGTTAGGTAACAGGTAAAAATATATTACAATAGAAAACAGCTATTATATATTCAAATAATATTTTAAGATATGACTGTTTTGACTGTATTTTTTAAATAAAATAAATGCAGCCTTGAACATATAATTAGTCTTTAGACAAACTACAGACTGCCACCATTTCACTGTTAAAGTTGTATTGATGCAATTATAATTTCAAGTTGAGTACATAAGTATGCCACCACAACATTTTAAGTTGTTTTAAATGTTTGTTTTGTTGATGATAAACAGCAGTTAATGTTTTCCAGAAAATATATATATATTGTTTTTTGCCAGATTACAAGGTGACAGAATTCTGTTACTAAATGTTCAATCATTCTCTGTGGCATTGCAAATACGATCATATCTATTATGAAGGAATTGGAAACGAAATCCAGGAGTCCATTTATTCAGACCAAAAGCACATACTGCATGTTGTAATTATAACTTCTTAACCCTTAAATAGGAACTTCCCAGCAAGACTTTCAGGCAGGATTCTCATGCTCTTGTGTTACATCATTTGAGCCTCGCTGCCAGTGAGTAAAGACTCTTGGCAGTACTGTAAGAATTTGGCTGCCAACTCTCGTCATTCTTGATGTTTCGGTCAATACTTCAATTTATGTTGCTTCTTACATGTAAAAAGCTATCTCTTAATTCATGTTCAACCTGACATTTCCCATGCACAGTCGTCTTTACCCATGTCCACAGGCAATAGCAAGAGGGTGAAAGAGGTCCAAATGTGTTGGCCAGCTGTGGTGAGGCTAAGGCAGTAAAGCTAAACTCAGTTTAGAGACCAGGAAGCAGACTGCACCCATCTCTACTGGCAGGGTTTGCTCACTGCAGGGACATCAGCACCTCAGGAAGCCAAGCCTGGCCTCAGCACTCCAGGGGCAGGGATGTGGCATGTTTACACACCTGGTATATTTATGGACCCTTCCATGGGGAGACACTGAGTGTGAGGGATCCAACTCTTTACAATTGGCCACTCTCTTTCCCTCGATACTCCATTTAAATTATGTTGCCTTCAGAGCAAGCATTTACAAGAACCTTCTTCTGTGAAGAAAGATTAGAATGATGACTATGAAGCCTATACATTTACAGTTATTGTATGCTTGTGATAGATGTCAAACTGTTACTGTATGAATCAGGAAAACGATGAACAGCCTTATTTTAGTATCATTGATATTCTATTTTAGTTGTATTAATTGTAATGTTTTGTCATTTTTTATTTGTTTTTATTACTTTAGTAATTTTTATTTGTGTAATTTTTTATTAGTTTTAGTGAGTTTGTCTCTGTCTGTTTTTATTATTTAGTTTTAGTTTTTATTTAGTTTTAATTCAGTACTTTAGATTTGGGCTGTAGCTATCGAATATTTTAGTAATCGAGTATTCTACCGAAAATTCCATCGATTAATCGAGTAATCGGATGAGAACAACTTTTTCTTTATTAAAGAGCAATCCTAAACATACAAGAGAAAATAAGGCAGGTCTCTTAAAATGAACAAGTAATTTGCATTTTTATTGCTGAAATTGCATATATTAATAACTGTGAAAACTAAACCCATTTAGTGCATTTTATTGCCATATTACAATCAAAATGCAAATACAAATATAAAAATCTATTTCAAATTACTTTAAAAAGGTAAACATAGTACAACCTAAAACTAAGACATACATCATAATAAGAGTAATTCAAAAAAATTATAATAAAACCTAAACATTGTGCAACTTAACTTTCAAGTTTCAGCCGAACTACAGTTCCCTATCAGTCGGTCACTCTCGACGTCACGTCGGAGGACCGACGAATTGGGATATCGCTTAGAGAGACCAATCCACTTCGAGTGTAAACTAAACAAGCCAATGCACATTTGCATGCGATTATTGCATCCAGCTGCTGCTGATCACAGCGTAAGTATAAGTAAGCAGCAGGTGCAGCGCATTTTCAGTTTTTTTCGCTTCGGAGCCGAGCGGTTACATCGTTCTTCTGCTGACGAGTGAATTCAACGAGTTGAGCACGCTCTTCGGAAGACTCTCGTGCTGGTGGACGGCTCTACAGCGGTGGTGGTTCTTCCCGTGTCGAGTGGACTGCACACATCAGGCTGCACTACCCCCTGTTTGTGTTGCAGATGACCATCTCCCCTGTGCGCTGCAGCACGCTAAAATAGTTTTTTTTCCCCTAAAAGAACATTCACGGGTGCGTCTTTTTAAAGACGACGTTGCATCTGGCAAACTTGACATTGCATCTTTATAAAGACGAGTTGGGTCTTGCTTCAGACAACGTGTCACCCGTGCGTTTCTGGATGCTGGGTGAATGGTCACGATCGCTGCCTCACATGCCTGGGCGGTAAGCACGCTGCGGTGGCGTTCGTGGATGAGTCATCTTCTCACTGTGAAAGCTTATCTCGGAGTTGCGGCCAGGCTCCGTTACCTCGACAAAGGGGCGGAGCTGTTGCCTCTGTCTCGATTTAGTTCTCGTCCTGGCTGCAGACAGGCGAGGTCTACTTCAGGCGGTAGCACGGCTGGTCTGAGGATTACAGTGGTGGCAAACCCTCAAGGGACCATCGCTCCTCTTGCGCTCCGCAACCAGTTGAGCTGCCAAAAGGAACGTGCTGGGCCCTCTAAAAGGAGCGTACCAGCAGTATCCTTGGCACTCCTCCCGACGACCAGATGTCGATCGCTGCATCGGAGGGTGAGCCGGAGCTTCTGGAGAGGAAGATTCGGCTGCGTTGCCGCTCCGGCGGTAGCAATGCCTGAGTCGGATCTTGAAGTGACGGCTATGCTTTCCCGGGCCACCGAAAGGGTAGGGCTCGAGTGGAGAATGTCACCGTGTCCCGAACCCTCGAGGTTGGATGACTGGTTTCTCAGGGTAGCTTGTCCTGGTTCTCAGAGCCCTGCCCTGGGTGCCTCTCTCCCGGACGTGCATTAGGAGCTTACAGGTCGTGGACGGCACCTTTTACTGCCAGAAACCGACTTGCTAACTCCTCCTCCCTCACCACCCCCGATGGTGCAGCTAGGGGTTATGGGGGTCCCCCCAGTGGAGCGGTCAGTTGCGATGCAAGTGTGTCCTTATACTGTCTCCACCCGGCAGGGCAAACCGTGCCTCCTCTCTCCTGTAGGTACTCGTCTGGTTTCATCCGGCGAGGCTTATGTGGCCTTTGGAGATGCTGCCTCCATCTAATGCTATGGTGTTACTGCAGGTTCTTCAGGCTAAAAGCACTGAGGGGCATGCACTGGGGTGGTCACGATCAGGAAGTTCTGAAAGAGCTCCATACCGCACCTGACCTCGCGCCACGAGCGACGAAGGTTGTGGTACGGTCTCTGGGTCTTGCGATGTCCACACTTGTGGTCCAGGAGCGCCACCTCTGGCTGTGTCTGGTTGACATAGGGACGCTGACAAAGTTCGGTTCCTCTAGGTTCCTGTATCCCAGACTGGCCTCTTCGGCGACGCAGCCGGTAACATGGCCCAGCAGTTCCCGGCTGCACAGGAGCAGACTGAGGCGATCTAACACTTCCTGCCTCGGCGGGCAGCTGCTGCCTCCACCCAGCAGCGCCCAGCCTGCTCGTCGCCGAGGGCGGCCCCCTGCATCCACCCCCGCTCCCGCACCGCATCCGCAGCAGCCTCCAAAAGCGTTGCCGTCGAGCTAGGTGTAGGCAGGCCGTCCTGGCCCCCATCTACTGGCGGTAAGCGGAGGAGCAAGAGGCCTCGGGACAGGTGACCCAGAGAGAGAGGGAACTGCTTCGGGAGAGGGTAAGTGCATCTCTCCCTCCCCCGGAGGAGGGCCGGGTGGATAATCTGTTTTCTCCACAGGAAACGGTTGTCTCTAGGTCCCAGGAGGGCATGGAGAGTCATGGACGAATCAACTTTGGACCACACTCATCCTCCCTCTCGCCAGCAGGCAGCAGTGGGCGGTTCGAGACCGTCATCAAATGCTACTCACGCACCCTCTGCCAAATTATGGAAGCAGGTAAACGTGCACCGCACACTCAGACCCCTCCTCGGTCCTCCACGGGCCAGGTCCCTGCATTCCACCTTGCTGCCCTACCGCGGGTACGTCGGTGGTCCCAACGGTCCCGCTTGTACGGTGTCTGGGTGCCGGGAGCTGCCCAGCCGTCTTGCTGGCTCCTAAGGACCATCTGACTCGGCTATGCGATTCAGTTCGCCCGGCGTCCTCCCAAGTTCAGGGGCATCCACCTCACAGCAGTGAAGGCAGCCGATGCCCATGTCTTGTGAGAGGAATCACTGTCCTACTGGCGAAGGACATGATGGTACCGGTCCCTCCAGCCGATATGAAGGCAGGGTTTTTCAGCCCTTACATCATTGTGCCCAAGAAAAGCGGTGGGTTACGACCAATCTTGGGTCTGCGCATCTTGAACTGGGCCTTTCATAAACCTCCTTTCAAGATGCTCATGCAGAACCGCGTCTTCGTTTGCATCCGTCCCCAAGTTCGGTCTGCAGCATTTGACCTGAAAGACCCGTACTTCCATGTGTCGATCCTTCCGTGCCACTGCCATTCCTGCGGTTTGCGTTCGAAGGACGAGCTTATCAGTACAGGTCCTGCCCTTCGGGCTGTCCCTATCGCCCCGTGTCTTCACGAAAGTAGCAGAGGCAGCCCTTGTTCCCTTGAGAGAACAGGGCGTGCGCATTCTCAACTACCTCAACGACTGGCTCATACTGGCTCAGTCTCAGGATCAGTTATGCGAACACAGGGATTTGGTGCTCTCGCACCTCAGCCAGTTGGGCCTTCGGGTCAACTGGGAAAATAACAAACTCTTGCTGATGCAGAGGATCTCTTTTCTCGGTATGGAGTTTGGATTTGGTCAATCAGACAGCGCGCCTCACACAGGAACGTGCTCAGTCGGTGTTGAACTGCTTGAATACGTTCAAGAACAGGACGGCGGCACCACTGAAACAGTTTCAGAGGCTCCTGGGGCATATGGCGGCTGCGGCGGCGGTCACTCCGTTGGGGCTGCTCCGAGGTGGGCGTGGCAGAGCGGCATGCTGCGGGTCCAAGTCACTCCAGCCTGCCGCCAAACCTTCACCCCGTTATCAGACCTTTCATTCCTTCGGGCAAGAGTGCCCCTGGAACAGGTCTCCAGGCACGCTGTGGTTTACACGGATGCCTCCGCCAAGGGCTGGGGGGCCACGTTCAACGGGCTTGCAGTGTCGAGGGTTTGGACGGGTCCCCAACTGCACTGGCATATCAACTGCCTAGAGTTGCTGGCAGTACACCTGGCCTTGAACCGTCTCAAGAGACGCTTACGAGGCGAGCACGTACTGGTCCGTACGGACAGCACTGCTACCGTTGCGTACATCAACCGACAAGGTGGTCTACGCTCCCGTCGCATGTCGCAACTCGCCCTGACCGAAGGAACACTCGGCACGGATGCACTGGCACACAGCTGGCCCCGGGGCCTTCGCAAGTATGCATTTCCCCCAGTGAGCCTTCTCGCACAGACAATGTGCAAGGTCAGGGAGGAAGAGGAGCAGATCCTGCTCGTGGCGCCATACTGGCCCACCCGGACTTGGTTCCCAGAGCTGATGCTCCTCGTGACAGCCCCTCCCTGGCAGATTCCTCTAGGAAGGATCTACTGCCTCTGAGACGGGGCACCCTGTGGCACCCGCGTCCAGACCTCTGGAAACTTCATGTCTGGTTCCTGGACGGGACATGGAGGTTCTAGGTGACCTACCCCAAGAGGGAGTCTACACCATCACTTCGGCGAGAACTCTGTCTACGAGACACGCTTACGCCTTGAAGTTGAACCTGTTCGTCGAATGGTGCTCTTCTCACAGAGAAGATCCCGGGAAGTGCCCGATCAGAGTCGTACTGTCCTTTTTGCAGCAACGGTTGGAGCGAAGGCTGTCTCCCTCCATCCTTAAACGCCTATGTGGCTATGATTGCTGCCAACCATGACCCCGTGGATAGGAAGTTGGTGGGGAAGCATGACTGGGTCATCAGGTTTCTTAGGGGAGCGAGAAGGTTGAATCCTCCACGGCCCCCCTCTATACCCTCTTGGGACCTGTCTCTAGTGCTCAGAGCACTACAGCAGGGCCAATTTGAGCCTTGTAAACAGTTGAGCTGAAGTTTCTCACAAAATGAAAACTCTACTCCTGCTTGCACTAACCTCCATCAAGAGGGTTGGGGACCTGCTTGCATTTTCTGTCGACGATTCGTGCCTAAAGTTTGGACTGGCGGATTCCCAGATAATCCTGAGGCCCCGGCCCGGCTATGTGCCCAAGGTTCCCACTTCTCCCTTCGGGGACCAAGTGGTGAGCCTGCGAGTGCTGCCCCCGGAGGAGGCAGACCCAGCCCTAGCTTTGCTTGTCCCGTCCGAGCGTTGACATGCTATGTTGACAGGACGCGAAGCCTCAGGACCTCAGACCAGCTCTTGTCTGTTACGGAGGCCGGCAGAAAGGGAATGCCGTCTCCAAGCAGAGGATGGCCCACTGGATAGTGGATGCCATCACCCTGGCTTATCAGGAACAGGGTGTGCCTTGCCCGTTCAGGTTGAGGGCTCACTCTATAAGAAGTGTGGCGTCCTCCTGGGTGCTGGCTCATGGCGCCTCGCTGACAGATAATTGTAGGGCTGCGGGCTGGGCGACCCCTAACACATTCGCTAGATTCTATAGCCTTCCTGTGGAACCGTTTTCCTCCTGTGTTCTCACCTCAAACGTGTAGAAGCACTGAGGGGCTCCGGTTTCGGGTCGACTTACTAAAAACTGCTCCAGAGAGTCCAACTGTAGACCCTGTCGAGCGCCTCCATCCCCTCGGCAGCTGGACGTAGCGGAGCATCCGGCGCCAGGCCCTCACTTGATGAATCCCTGAGAACCGGTAGAGGGCTGGGTTCCATATGTAGAGACCGTTCGGATCCCATATGTGTATTTCCACGGTTTAGCCTTAGAGCCCGTGTTTCCCGGCAGACTTCCTGCTACTTCCAAGAGGGTTACAATCACCTCCAATCTTCCATATGCATCTGACTATTGTCCATATGTGTAACTGCTTCTGAACCTCCCTCGGGAAGGTAAGGGCTTCCGCAGCGCTCCTGTTCTGAGCTGAACGGGTACGTTTTCCCAGTGTTATCCAGTCCTACTGAGTGGGTAGTGCCATAGCAACAGTAACGGATCTTCCTATGGGGGCCCTAACCTGCGCCAAAAAATAACGGCACAGGAGGCCTCCACGGGACACTGGAAGGGGCAGTATCTGTGGCCTTTTGGTAGGGATCCCAATTCATCGGTCCTCCGACGTGACGTCGAGAGTGACCGACTTATAGGGAACGTCTCGGTTACGTATGTAACCCTCGTTCCCTGAAGGAGGGAACGGAGATGTCACGTCACGTCGTCACGTCGCCACGGCTCCTGTACCACCGCTGAGAGGCCGGGCCCCGGCTCGGCTCCTCAGCGAAAACCTGAATATGCGCTGCACCTGCTGCCTAATTATACTCACGCTGTGATCAGCGGCAGCTGGATGCAATAATCGCATGCCAATGTGCATTGGCTCGTTTAGTTTACACTCAAAGTGGATTGGTCTCTCTAAGCGATATCCCAATTTGTCGGTCCTCCGACGTGAAGTCTCCGTTCCCTCCTTCAGGGAACGAGGTTTACATACGTAACCGAGACGTTCAGACATGACACGCCTTTACTGTCTTCTTTTAGAAGGCTTTTGTGGCTTTTGTAAGAGACAGAAATGAGTGGACAGGAAGCTAACGTGGAACTAAAACAAGAGTCCATACACATAACATTTATTAACACATTTTTCAGCAACATGAATTTAAAGTTATTTGGAGATTAAACCCTCTTAAATGTATCTCTGCATACTGGTGTGTGTGTGTAATCCTTTTAAAGGAGCAGGGTTGCAAACAGTGCACAAACTTTTTGCACGCAACATATTTTAGGTGTTATAATAATTATAGCTATGATTAAAGAAAATGGCAATTATAAAGTTGTGTTTTATTTTCTGTAACCTAATCTTATTTCCTCATAAATTCTGTGTTGTATATCTGGTTATCAAATGAAGGCATAAAACATAATTTCACTTATCTTTAAATGTTTGAAAATGAAACTTTTTGGCAAACAAAAGGGAATTCACTATTAAAGTTAAAACATGGAAGAAATGTTGTTTGATCATTCCTCAAAAATCAAGCATTCTGCGTTAGTTCAGGCAGGCCTCGTAGTCAAGCTCCGCTATTAGCTGATTGGAGAAATTCAAACCCGGCCCCTGTCAGCTGATCCGACTCCCCAGCTCTCAATTGGCAAATCTCAAACAGGGCGCCTTACTTAAACCCGGCTTCTGTTGCTTGCTTTGCTGCTTCCTCTGTACGCTGCTTGCAAGAACCTCACTGTATGTTGCCGTACCATGAAATTACACTTGTTTTTGACGTTACTCACCCAGCTGGTTATCATGTCTTCTGCTGCCAATGACGAAGATCCGTGGGTCGAATCAATCGAAGAATCTCAACAACATCAAAGCCAAACAGGGGAAGCTATTCTAGATGAGAACAATGTTTCTGTCCGTCGGAGCACTCGTTTGGCAAGTAAATCCTCTTGTCCTTTCGGCATTAGCGACTGGCCTCTGCCTAAGATATTGGAGGTTCTGTTTAAAAGCCATATCCCGGTTCCGACCGGAGCTACTCATGAGGAACTGTTTACCTTGCTTTGTGAAAGTATTGATGTCCCAGCTCCCCAGTCTCCACCTCCTCCTCAAATCTCCGGCAAGAAAAATATGCAGAAAAGGAAAAACCTCGAGCTGGCTTCCACTTCGGCCACTGGTGCACCCAAACGGGCATGTGGTCTTTCCAGCTCAGCCCGGTCAAGCCACTCCACGATTCAAAACAATGATCCAGTGTTGTCAACATTGTCAAGTATCCAGTCTTCGATCTCTAACATAAACTCCAGAATCCAGGCTCTGGAGTCTGGCTCAGGATTCAGGATATCGGAAATCGGAAATCTTCTCTCCGGCCTGGCTTCCTCGAACACCGCGTCAACCACGGTCACGGTGCGACTACCTGGAGCCGAGCAACAGGTTGATGACGTCATTCCGGCGACAATCCCGCGGAGGACTATGGGAAGTGCAGTTCCCATGTCCACTGGTTCTACATTCTTTTCGCCAACTGCCGCAATCTCCCATCAGTTGAGAAGCCAAATAATTGCAGGTAATGATGTCAACCTTGTAAAAATATTACTGGGCACAGAATTAAGTGACGGGCGTGTTGTTGATTGTGGCGATGTGTACGTCATGCTTAAAGACAATGACCCCCGACTTTCAAAAACTTTGACTCTGGCTGAATTTATCGTAGCATTTGGAGTTTTCAGAGATGTTATATGCAAAGTTTTTCCGTCTCGTAGAGCCGAGCTAGACACGTATTTGGCTATAATCGCTGACTTATCTCTCACATATGGAGGAACTCTCTTTTATGAATATCATAAATCTTTATCCGCAAAAGCAGCCATGTTCATTCAGCGATTCAATCAGAGACTGGACTGGTCTGTAGTCGACTTAACTCTCATCAGCAGACACTTTACTCACTTTTCTCATCAAGCTCTCTCCTGCTCGATCTGCGGATCTCACACTCACCCGCCCAATCTATGCCCAAAAACTGTCGCTCTTCAATCTCCTAAACCTGGCTCAAGCTTGCAACCTGATCCTAAGGTGATGCCACTTGCCACTCCACTGTGTTATAATTTTAATGAAAATGTTTGCAAATTCTATAATTGTAAATATGTTCATGCTTGTAGTTACTGTGGAGACGGGCACCCCAAATCCGTGTGCCCGAGACGAACACGCTTTATGAAAAAGGAGAAAAATAAATAAATCCATCAACCCCAGTCAACATTTCAAAGCTGGGTCGGGCGTTGAGAAATCACCCTAATCGCTGTTTTGTCAATTACTTAATAACTGGTCTTGTTCAAGGTTTTTTTGCAGGGTTGTTTTGGATGACTGATTATTCTCTAGTCTGTAAAAAAACTTGCTTTCTGCTTTAAAGGAGCCTGAAGTAGTCGATTCTTTGTTAGAGAAGGAGGTTAAGAAAGGATTTATGATTGGGCCATTTGATGATCCTCCCTTTCCTGACTATCGAATTAATCCGATAGGAATCGCGACTCGGAAATATTCAGGGAAAAAGCGTTTAATTATTGATCTATCTGCCCCTCATAATGATGCAGCTCAAAGTGTTAACAGTCTCATTCCTCTAGCTCCTTTTTCTCTGTTTTACGCTACCATTGATGATGCAATAAAGTTCATGCTTGGCTCACAAAAGCAGATATCTCGGACGCTTTTAAAGTCATGCCTTTACATCCATCGCAATGGCATTTATTTGGCGTTAAATGGCAAAATAAGTTGTATTTTTCGGTTAGGCTCACCTTTGGCTGTCGCGGCAATCCCAAAATATTTGATACTCTGTCAGAGGCGCTGTGTTGGATTCTTCTCAATAACTGCAAATTGCCGTTTGTACTTCATCTCTTTGATTATTTTTTGCTAGTCGACTACCCACATGTTAAGCCGGACCGTTGCATCTCGGCGCTAAAGTGCACCTTCAGCAATTTGGGTGTTCCTCTTTCCGAGGAGAAAACACTAGGTCCTCTTAAAGCCATTAGATTTGTAGGCATCACATTAGATTCTAACTTAATGCAAGCTTCCCTGCCGTCAGAGAAAATAAATCGCATTAGAGAAGTTATGAGAAATGCAAAAAAATCTGCATCTTTTTCTAAAAGAGATTTGCTCTCTTTACTTGGCCATCTTAATTTCGTGATGCGGATAATTCCACAGGGAAGGTCTTTCATAGCCAGGCTCCTTGACCTCTCAAAGTCAGTTAAAGACCTTAATGATATAGTTACCCTAGAAGAAGGTTGCAGATCAGATCTCCGATTCTGGTCTTTGCTCCTTATTAACTGGAACGGCATCTCGTTTTTCTATTATGATGAGCTGGAGTCTTCTGCAACCCTTAAATTATACACAGATGCTGCGCCTTCCGTTGGTTTTGGGGGGGTATTTAATGGTCAGTGGTTTGCTAGTGCATGGCCAAATGAACTGCTATCTGTACCTGTTAATACCCTGTCAACTGCTTTGTTGGAGTTGTACCCTATCGTGATAGCTTGTATTTTGTGGGGTAAGCACTGGTCAAGGAAACAAATTATGTTATTCTGTGACAATGAAGCAACTGTCAATATTATTAATAAGAGTCGCTCCTCAGTACCGTTTATAAACCGTTTTGTTAGGGGCCTTACTTGGTTATCCGTATTGGGTAACTTCAATTTTCGGGCTGCTCACATTCCTGGCTTAAACAACCAAATTGTTGATTCTTTGTCTCGGTTTGAATTTCAGAAATTCCACCTCCTGTGCCCGGAGGAAGCACCATCCAGCCTGGTCTGTCCCTCTTTCAACCAAACTGTACTAGACTAGACATGACCTTTCAATCATATTTGCACTCTGCCGCACACTATATGCGTAATGGTCTAGCTAAAACTACATAAAAAATGTACGACTCTGCTTGTTCTCACTTCAGTTCTTTCTGTGCAACTCTCTCTGTAGCTGTACTTCCGGTCAATGTTTCATGTGTTAGTGCTTTTATAGTCCACTGTTATGAATCAAGAAAAATGCAGCCTTCAAGCATCAAAAGTATGGTCGCCGGTATCCAATTCCACCTGCGCTGCTTGGATCCATCTACCACCAGCTTACTAGGAAATCCATCGATTCGTCTCCTGATTAATGGCCTCAAAAAATAAAAACCTCAAGGCAACGATCAACATCTCCCCTTAACACTCTCACTCTTGCTAAAGTTAATATCATGTTTAAGAGAAGGATGCTTTGGGTCTTATACTGATTTAATGCTAGAGTCTGCTTTGCTCACAGCTTTCTATGGTTTTCTCAGAGGTGGCGAGTTTACCACACGCGCTGATACTTTTAATCCATCACAAGACCTCACAATTTCTGATGTAACCATTTATTCTCACTACTTCACCGTGTATCTAAAGCATTCTAAAACTAATAAAAACAAGGAAGGCACAGTCATTTTTATTTCTGAATCTAACTCCGTTTTGTTTTGTCCTCTGTCTTCCATGTTGGCCTACTTGAGAAGCCGTCCACAAGCTATGGAGGGAAAACCTATGTCCAGAGCCTGGTTTGCCTTCCGTCTCCGCCTTCTCTGCCAATACTGTGGTCTTTCCCCAGAATGCTACACAGCTCATTCTCTGCGCATAGGGGCTGCTACGACTGCAGCTTCCTCCTCTCCTGTCTCTACCTTGAAGGCCATGGAGCGATGGTCTTCAGTTGCTTATGAACGTTACCTCCGACCTGACGCTCGAGCCATCCTTGAGGCTCAAAAAGCTATGAGTGCAGCTCTCTAATCTGTGGTTAAAAAAAAAAATGCATGGCTTCAGTAGCTGTTGGGTGCGTTATTTAAAAAATATTTATTCTATCTCCATTCTTATGCTGACTTCACGTAGTTAATTTATCTATTTTTAAACATAAATTGGCTTCCGGCATGCTCATTTGGTTCCTCTGCTGGCTCTTTAGCTGGAAGAGCCAGGGAGGATCGCCTGGTATGGTTTGTTGGGGGTTTTTGTGCTACTCTCCTATTCCTAAAATGGGAGGGCTGCCCCTGAAGTGGCTGCTGTTTCCCTGTCTTGGCTTTCATGGAGCTCATGAAGAGGACAGGGAACTTGGAACAGAGCCATACCGCCAAATGTAACTTTAGTAAATATGCCAATAAAAGTTGACTAAAGGCTTGTCTATGGTATTCTTTTTGACTTAAGAGGTCTTGACTGAAATCAAGCATTCTGCGTTAGTTCAGGCAGGCCTCGTAGTCAAGCTCCACTATTAGCTGATTGGAGAAATTCAAACCCAGCCCCTATCAGCTGATCCGACTCCCAAGCTCTCAATTGGCAAATCTCAAACAGGGCGCCTTACTTAAACCCGGCTTCTGTTGCTTGCTTTGCTTCTTCCTCTGTACGCTGCTTGCAACCCACCTCCTCCCCATCTCCTCCTTAACTTGTTTAACTTAAACAATGTCATTCTGTTGTCATTGTTGCTTGCTCTGTTCTGGGTTTTTTTGTGCTACTCTCCTATTCCTAAAATGGGAGGGTTGCCCCTGAAATGGCTGCTGTTTCCCTGTCTTGGCTTTCATGGAGCTCATGAAGAGGACAGGGAACTTGGAACAGAGCCATACTGCCAAATGTAACTTTAGTAAATATGCCAATAAAAGTTGACTAAAGGCTTGTCTATGGTATTCTTTTTGACTTAAGAGGTCCTGACTGAAATGTAAGTTTTTATAATTTTATTAGTAGTAGTAGTAGTAGTATGAAAATTCTACTGAACAATAGTAATTTTGTTCAGTAATGAAAATTAGTGATTAGTAATTAAATAGTCATTTCTGCTGCAATGTCTTCAAATTAAACCAGACTTTTATTTTGACGGGTTGCCGTGAATACCTTGATATTTCTGTTTGAATGTGATATGACACTAGTTTACTCAAATGAAATGGTGAAATTCTCATGAAGTGACTCTAAGAGCAGTTCTGGAGATGATGTTCATGTGTTTGTGTCCTCATTGAGACAGCAGATGCTGAAATCACTGCGAGCGTCATGTGTGCTTCAGTGTGTGTGTGTAGTAAAATAAAACAAGTGTCTCTGCCATTCATTCATACAGAGATATGATCACGTAATATGAGTTAATGCTCATCAGATCGCTTAAATCAGTGGAAAATGAATAGAAATTATGATTCTGTGTAAAGAAGTATCAAGCAAACGTATAAAATATATAAACCCTGGCAAAGTTATTATTATGAGCACATGTGAGCAGAGCATAGCTGGGAAAAGATCAGTGAAGGAGATTTTACCAGCGTTGCCCAGAACAGCTGTACTACAGCATGCCACAGCACAGTATCGCTACTGCAAACAGGAACAAGTATACTACGTAGAAGTTTCCTGTCGGTGCGTTATTTGAGCGGACCGGTGAGCAGGAGCGGTAATTGAGCAGAATGCACATTGATAGAGAGGAATACTGAACGAAGCGTCACACGGTGCAGTGATGACGGTTGGAGGAGAGTGAAACCTGAACACTGCTGGGCAGTGCGGCGCTGCGCGGCATATATTTTCGGAGGCTGCAAATTCAGTGCATCCCTATAAAATAGACTAAATGATTCTTCGAGGCACATAATTTGCCTCGATTATTTTTTGTATTCGAGTTACTATGAATCGCTTCAGCCCTACTTTAGATTAAACTACAATGTGTAATATGCATTTTAGTTCATGTTTATTGTGTGCATATACAGTATATATATATATATATATGTACGTGTGTGTGTGTGTGTGTGTGTGGTTTCAAACTTCATGTCTGTTTCATATCTGTTTTATATGTGCTTGTGTAAGTGTAATTTGCTAAACAGGAGAAGGTCAATTACTAGACTACTTCTGAATTACTAGACTACTTACTTGCTGAACACCTAACAATTATGTGTTTAAGAAATAATTTACCTTTGCTCTCAAAATTGAGCTAGCATATCTAGGGCAGTGTGCCGAGATGTAATGAAGACACCAAGACATTTAAATTTAATCATTTCGCAGATGCTTTTATCCAAATCGACGTACAAATGAGGAGAATAATAGAAGGAATCAGACCATCGAGAGAGCAACGGTATACAAGTGCCGTGACAAGTCTCAGTTAGTCTAGCACAGTACACATAGCTAGGTTTTATTTATTATTTTTGTTTTTAATAGAATAGAATATAATAGGTAAGTGTTATTATTAGTTGGTCAGGTGCTGGCGAAAAGATGTGTTTAGATGTGTTTAGTTTTTTTTTTTTAAATGGCTAAAGACTTTTAAAGACCCAAGAGAGCAATACAATGTTCCAGTCTGGAGAGAACAAGGGCTTGGACAAGGAGTTGTGCGGCTTGCTCTGACAGGAAGTGTCTAATCTTCCTAATGTTGTATTAGGCAAATCTGCAGGACCGGGCCATAGTATCAATGTGGTCTGTGAAGCTTAACTGATCATCGATCACAACTCCAAGGTTACTGGCTGTCCTGGAAAGGGTTATGGTTGATGGTGAAGTGATGGGTTGGCTGAGACCATGAGCAGTTCTGTCTTAGCAAGGTTGAGCTGAAGGTGATGGTCCTTCATCCAGCTAGAAATGTCACTCAGACAGGCTGCAATGCGAGCAGCTACCATTGGATCATCTGGTTGGAATGAGAAGTAGAGTTGAGTGTCATCAGCATAGCAGTGATAAGAAAAGCCATGCTTATGAATGATTCCGTGTGAATTATGAATGAGCCATGCTTATGTCCTAATGATAACATGTAGATGGGGAAGAGAAGTGGTCCAAGCACTGAGCCTTGAGGAACACCAGTAGCAAGAAGTTGTGACTTAGAAACCTCACCCCTCCTAGACACCTTGAATGACCTATCTGAGAGGTAAGACTCGAACCACAGGAGCGCAGTTCCTGAGATGCCTCTCTTTCTGAGTGTGGACATGAGGATCTGGTGGTTAACTGTGTCAAAAGCAGCAGACAGATCCAGCAAGATGAGTACTGAGGATTTGAAAGCTGCTCTTGCCAGTCTCATTGCCTCAGTAATCGAGAGTAGGGCAGTCTCAGTTGATTGGCTGCTTTTGAAGCCAGATTGGTTGTTGTCCAGAAGGTTGTTCTGTGCAAGAAACAAATAGAGTTGTTTGAACACAACTTGCTCAAGTGTTTTTGCAATGAATGGAAGAAAGGATGAACTGATCATGTAGTTTTCAAAAAGTTCTGGATTTAGAGAGGTTTTTTTTTTATGAAGTGGGCTCATCCGAGCCTGCTTAAATGCAGTGGGAAATATACCAGTGTGAAGAGAGGTATTGATAATGTTAGTAAGCTCAGGTATGACTGAAGAAGAAATGACTCGAATGAGGTGAGTGGGGATAGGATCAAGTGGACAAGTAATGGGATTATTGGAAAGGATGAGTTTGGAAACTCCAAGAGAGGAGAGAAGGAGGTGAGAGAGTGTGCATTTGTCGTTATGAAGTTATAATCAATATGTTTTGAGCCTCTATAAATTAAGTCATCTGGTGTAGGAGGCATAAAACATGTCATACAGACCATAGTCAAGTAAACATAGATGCAGATTAAATTGAGTCTGTGCCATAATATGTAATGGATCTAGCAGGGAAGAGTTGAGGCTTGGATCTAGTTGCAGCAATTTTAATAAGCAGCCAAAGAATCCACAAACTCTACAGAATTAGAGCAGCCATATCACCCTGCAACCCAAGACTGGTTGCCACTGAAGCTAAGCAGGGTTGAGCCTGGTCAGTTCCTGGATGGGAGACCTGGGAAAAATAGGTTGCTGCTAACACCTAATGAGGCCAGGAGTGGGTGCTCGCCCTGTGGTCTGTGTGGGTCCTAACTCCCCAGTATAGTGAGTAAAAAGCACCGTCCTTCGGATGAGATGTAAAACCGAGGTCCTGACTCTCTGTGGTCATTAAAAATCCCAGGATGTCCTTCGAAAAAGAGTAAGTGTGCAACTCTGGCATCCTGGAGAAATTTCCCCACTGGCCTCTGACCATCATAGCCTCCTAATCCCCATACACTGATTGGCTTCACCACTCTGTCTCCTCTCCACCAATAATCTAGTGTGTGGTGGGCATTCTGGCGCAATATGGCTGCCATCGAAACATCCAGGTGGATGCTGCACATTGGTTTTGGTTGAGGAGATTCCTGCCCTTCTATGTAAAAGCACGTTGAGTACCCAAAAAAGTTCTATATAAATGTAACAAATTATTATTATTATTATTATTATTATTACAGCTTTGCAAAGACAACTACTGAAAACTCAAGACACAAACACAGGGCAATATATACACATATAATCCTTGCCGATTAATATTATTAACGTATTTGCTTAACCATTTTAATATGGCTTTCGGTTGCTTTTAGTCAGAAAACTTAAAGAAAAGGACTCATAAAGCAAGATACTATAATTTCACATACCTGGCCTATCACTTGAAGCAAACGTCTATCCCTTCTTAAAAGTCTGTGTTAAAAGAGAGCTGCCTGTTGTGCTATTTAATTAAGCCGACTGCTGTAGCCTACATCAGGTGTTCTCCCTTTTTCTTAATTTGTATATACACTGTTTGAATGACAGCTTGGTAAATCTGTTGGTGATCAAATATTCAATATTGCTACTCATCATAAGTAACTTACTTCATACATTATCGTAGCAGCGGGAAATGTTGAAACTAATATCACGTAATTTACGTCTCTATAATAATGGGTATACCAGATATAATAATTCTATAATGATTGATGTGTCAGAAGGGAGGCTAGCCTCCCCTGCAAGGTTTCTTTTCTCAACACTCCTCAGCGCTGTAAGTGAAAGTTCGATGCTGATTGGCTTTTTTTTTTTAAGAGGCACGAGATCTCAGCTCTCCCCGGCCTCCCCCTCCCCTTCTCACTTAGCGGTTGTAATTACATCAGCAGATTTGGCACATTCACATTTCGCGTTAGAAAATTACAGCTGTGAAATTACAAACACATTACAATTACGAGACTCATTTTGAGACATTAACTCAAATTAATTGTGAATTTTATTAACATTAAATCGTTTAATTTTCACCTCAAAATTTGAGGAGGCTTTGCCTCCCTTGCCTCCCCCGACGAGCCGCCAATGAACTCAAGAACACAGAAACCATAGAATCAAGTAAACTTTACAAGTTGGGGAAGTCGTGGGATAATGGTTAGAGAGTCTCAGGTCCGGCAGGGATTGTAGGTAGGGGAGTGAATGTACAGCGCTATCTTCCACCTTCAGTACCATGACTGAGGTGCCCTTGAGCAAGGCACTGAACCCCCAACACCTCCCTGGGCGCTGCAGCATAAATGGCTGCCCACTGCTCCGGGTGTGTGTTCACGGTGTGTGTGTTCTCTGCTGTGTGTGTGCACTTAGGATGGGTTAAATGCAGAGCACAAATTCTGAGTATGGGTAACCATACTTGGCCACATGTCACGTCACATTTTCACTTTCAATAAGAGTCTAGATAGGATTAGATAGAATGTGACAGATAAAAATGCAGTTCCTTTGATTCTTCAGGGAACCAAACATTGCCCAATAAATATTATCTAACGGCATAACTGTATATCTTTCCCTCACAGCCTAGTTTTAGTTTACATCTACTTCATTATGGCATCTACCTTGACTAAGGCTTGTAAAAAGTAGAGCAACACAATGATTTAAGTGCTCAAATGTGTACTGGTACACACTGTGCTTCTTTTGAAGAATTTAATTTACAGGACATCATCTTGCAAGCATCCCCACCCATTTCCATCAGAGCAAATGCTTCATCGCCCCTGGGTGGACTGAGCTAAGCTCAAAGGGGATGTATCTGAACATTACTCAGGGACAGGACAACTTACATCTGGAGCATTTGACCACACACAGGTTTGGTTTGGTTTGGTTTAATTTAAACTGAATTACAAGAAGATTAATAAGCAAGGTAGAGTATATTGTGGAATAAATGTGATTTTTTAAGGCTCATAATTATATGGGAGTGTGTCCTAAGCTATTAAGATAGAATGTGAAAACCTACAAATTATGATGATGCTGAGGGAAATGATGATGCTTATGAGGTCACTGACTATGCAGAAAAATCTATGTGGTTGAGGATGATTATGAGGATATTGCACAAGATGTTTGAAAAAGCCACAAATGCCTTTCCCCTACGATTAACTGAATCTACAGACAATTCCATGATCTTACACTTTCTGTCATCAGAATTTCCGCTAATGCTTCTGTGCATTTTCTCCAGACGAGTTATCTTCAAGTAACATATGTGTAATATATTACATTACAGCCCAAGGTAGTCTCCCCTACTGACTTCACCAGACACTGCCAGCCTAACCATCTTAGACAATCTGGAAGAGCTGTCACTGTTTCAATGCTTTTTAAACTTAAAGCATGTGAAATTTCATATTATCCAGGTTTTTTTTACCCTACTTGACTGTAATTCTACTAAACATGACGTTAGAAAATGATTACTGTGGGTTTCCTCCAACTAGTAATATTGTCTAAAGTCTGGCTTAATAATAATACATTTATTATTATAATAAGTATTTTCCATTGTCAGTGTTCCAAATGGCAACATTTCAGTATTCAACAGCACGTTTTAAAAGAAGGTAAAAAAAAAACATTTTCATTGTGACTGCATCCGGAGTGTTTTCCACTGTGTTTACCAAACGGTGCATCCAGAGTTTCAGCAGGAACTGTAGGACATAAACTTAACATGTTGTATATGTGGACACTTTTGTTCAAGGATGCTGAAACGAATTAATTGTCTGTTATTTTAATACTTACAGTTAAACTAAAACAAAATGAAAAAAGTTAATTTTTATTTATTTAATTTTAGTTCAGTTAATGTTTATTTAACATTTTTGTACCATAGCCACTGTATAATAATAACCATGGCAATGAAGAACTTCAACATTTATATGTGTTTTATGTGTAAACTGTAATTTGCTAAACAGAAGGTAAATTACTAGACTACTTCTGTAAGTGAGTGGCCTATTTACTTGAAACACGGACCCATGACAGAGCCTTGCTGAACTCCTAAAAAAATATGTGTTTAAGAAATCATTTACCTTTGCTGAAAATGTTTGCACAAGATGTTTGAAAAAGCCACAAATGCCTTTCCCCTACGATTAACTGAATCTACAGACAATTCCATGATCTTACACTTTCTGTCATCAGAATTTCCGCTAATGCTTCTGTGCATTTTCTCCAGACGAGTTATCTTCAAGTAACATATGTGTAATATATTACATTACAGCCCAAGGTAGTCTCCCCTACTGACTTCACCAGACACTGCCAGCCTAACCATCTTAGTCAATCTGGAAGAGCTGTCACTGTTTCAATGTTTTTTAAACTTAAAGCATGTGAAATTTCATATTATCCAGTTTTTTTTTTTACCCTACTTGACTGTAATTCTACAAAACATGACGTTAGAAAATGATTACTGTGGGTTTCCTCCAACTAGTAATATTGTCTAAAGTCTGGCTTAATAATAATACATTTATTATTATAATAAGTATTTTCCATTGTCAGTGTTCCAAATGGCAACATTTCAGTATTCAACAGCACGTTTTAAAAGAAGGTAAAAAAAAACATTTTCATTGTGACTGCATCCGGAGTGTTTTCCACTGTGTTTACCAAACGGTGCATCCAGAGTTTCAGCAGGAACTGTAGGACATAAACTTAACATGTTGTATATGTGGACACTTTTGTTCAAGGATGCTGAAACTAATTAATTGTCTGTTATTTTAATACTTACAGTTAAACTAAAACAAAATGAAAAAAGTTAATTTTTATTTATTTAATTTTAGTTCAGTTAATGTTTATTTAACATTTTTGTACCATAGCCACTGTATAATAATAACCATGGCAATGAAGAACTTCAAAATGTATGTCTGTTTTATGTGTTTTATGTGTAAACTGTAATTTGCTAAACAGAAGGTAAATTACTAGACTACTTCTGTAAGTGAGTGGCCTATTTACTTGAAACACGGACCCATGACAGAGCCTTGCTGAACTCCTAAAAAAATATGTGTTTAAGAAATCATTTACCTTTGCTGAAAATGTTGAAATGTATTAACGAATGCTGAGAGAATATAGTATGTGCCTACAACACTATAAGATCAATATTTTTAAAAAGTTCCTCTGAAAATAAAAATGGTCACGCCCTCATTGCATTGCAAAGCCATATACAACTTTTTTCTTCTGCAGAATAATTAACATTCACAATAAATGACAATGAATGTTGCCCAAAGCTATCTAGCCTCAAAAAGGGTGTAAAACCATTACAATTGCCGTAATTAAAAAAATAAGTCCATACTCGTCTATATTCTTCTGAATTCATATGGTAGCCTTGTGTGAGAAATGTAAAAAATTAAAGCAGTTATCTACTCACAATTTTCCTCTCTGAATTGTTAATTGTTGTAATCGGGTCACCAAATGAGTGTTAAACGTGAGAATCAAATCAGTGTGATTTGTTAATGAATCATTCAGTGTGGCATTTCACAAAAGCATCATTAGCTAACTATGGTCGTTAGTTATATTGAACTTTATTGGTAACAACAGAACTTGCAACAATAGTTGCTTTTGGGAAATGCACTCCAGATCAACTGAATAATTGAAAGGATTCATTTGAGTCCTTGTTCTCTTGTCCTTTAATGAAGAGAACAGATGCCAAGATTTTCAGTGAATAACAGCTTTACTTTGGTCTGTTCCACACAATTATATATAGTAATATATAGACACAGAATGTAGTACGCAAGTTACATGGGTTAATTTTAATGGTGGTGTGTGACACCATTTTCATTGCATGGAAAAGCATATTGGACAGTCTTTAAACTTCTGCAAAATCGAATTACACAAGAGCTAGTAAACACAGTATCATTTTTGAGTGAACTACTGTATTCATTTAAGACACTGAACCACAACCCTTACATCACTTGAACTACAGTCAATATTTCTGCCCAAATTAGTTTAACAGGCTTGTTTTTGTTGGTGTCCACAAAACAGGAGACTGATGAAGTTTGTTCTCCTTTTAGAGAGGTGTATGTGGACACTCAGCAGGGATCCAGGTCACACTAAATCACCAAACCTGGAAACACGGACACTAAATCTCTTAAAACCTCATAATTTTAAATGGGAATGAAATACTAAATCACTTGTGTGGTTCTTCCTTTATGCCCCAAATATTTGGAATTGTTTACCAATTAAAGTGAAAGAGGCTCCTAGCATTTATATTTCTCAAATGAATATTAATTGATAATGTGTTCAATATAAATGTAACTGATATTCTGAACTTCTTAGGCGGTTTATGAATATAATTTATATTGATATTGTTTGAAATTGTATTGGCAATGTATGATTGCTTGTTTAATGCTCATTAAGCTTTAAATTCCAGTTCCAGTTACGCATGTAACCATGGTTCCCTGAGAATAGAGAACGAGACACTGCATCCTCTAGAGGCGCTATGGGAACAACTTCAGCGTGACTGGTGTCTGAAGCATGAATGAAAAAACAACAATGCACTTGACATTGGCAGGTGGAAGCCTATGATGTAAGCAAATGAGCGACTGCGGGAATTAAAATGGCACCTGAGGAAAACGTCATCCTCTTTTTTTCTAAGGGGACACAGACAGGAATGCCGATGCATGGTCAAGAGATGCAACGTCTCGTTCCCTATTCTCAGGGAACCATGGTTACATGCATAACCTGAGACGTTCCCTTTCGAAGGGAACTCGATGCTGCATCCTCTAGATGGTGCTATGGGAACAGTATTCTAATGCCACCATGCTGAGGGATGAGTGTCCGAATAGCTGGATTCCTAAGTCACAGACTCAAGAAACATCATCCCTACCCAGCAGATCTAGAGCCAAAACCTCCCTACAGGCAAGCTCAAAGCTTGCCATCATAGACTAGCTCACCAGAGTATGGCTCTCAGAGTGGAGGTCTCAGGAAAAGGACTCTCTAGACTGAGAAGAGACCTATCTACACTCTATGCTACAAACAGGTAGTGAGACTCAAGAAAGAGCCTGCATATAATACTGCCTAGGCGGAGCTCTCGAGAGCATAGGCTTCAGCAGAATGACTCCCTTAAATGAGAGGAAGCCTAGCAACACTCGATCCAGGTAGGGGAACTCTTAAGAGTGGAGGTCTCAGCATAACGACTCTCTAAAGCGAGAGGAGACCTAGCTACACTCAACGCCAGAGGCAGTTAGTGATGCTCAAAAAGTGCCTACATACTCATATTACTGCCAGAGACGGAGTCCTGAAAAGAGGAGGCTTCAGCAAGACAATTCTCTAAACGAAAGGAAGCCTAACAACACTCAACCCTAGTTGAAGAGCTCTTAAGAGTGGAGGTCTCAGCATAACGACTCTCTAAGCGAGAGGAGACCTTACTAAACTCAGCGCTAGAGACAGCTAGCGAGGCTCACAATAGAGCCTACATACTAATGTGCTACCTAAGCGGAGCTCTGGAGAGCGGAGGTTTCAGCAGAATGACTCTCTTAAACGAGAGGAAGCCTAGCAACACTCGATCCAGGTAGGGGAACTCTTGAGAGTGGAGGTCTCAGCATAACGATCCTCTATAGTGAGAGGAGACCTAGCTACACTCAACGCCAGAGGCCGTTAGTGAGGCTCAAAAGAGTCTACAAACTCATATTACTGCCAGAGACGGAGTTCTGAAGAGAGGAGGCTTCAACAGGACGAATCTCTAAATGAGAGGAAGCCTAACAACACTCAACCCTAGTGGAGGGGCTCTTGAGAGTGGAGGTCTCAGCATAACGACTCTTTAGAACAAGAGGAGAACTGACTACATTCAGCACTAGAGATGGTTAGTGAGGCTCCAAAGAGCCTACACATTAAAAACTGCCTAAGCGGAGCCCTGGTGAGCGGAGACATCAAAAATGACTCACTAAATTGTGTGTGTGAGAGAGAGAGAGAGAGAGAGATTAACAATGCTCAATCCTGGTAGGGGAAATCTTAAGAGTGGAGATCTCAGCATAATGACTCTCTACAGCGAGAGGAGACCTGGCTACACTCTATGCCAGAGGCAGTTAGTGAGGCTCAGAAGAAAAGAGCCTACACACTCGTATTACTGCCAAAGACGGAGTTCTGAAGAGCGGCGGCTTCAGCAGCATGACTCTGCTAAACGAGAGGAAGCCTAGCAATACTCTGTCACGATGTCTGGTTGTGGTGCCCTGGATTGGCCACTTGAGGGCGCCTTCCCCCTGTCACTGTTACGTGTTTGAACTCTGTTTTCCATAGTCCTTTGCTTGTTTAGTCTGTACTGGTCATTAACATCTGTAGGTCATTTAGCTCATTATCCATTTCTACTTATACCATGCTCACTCTGTCTGTTGTTGCTGCAGTATTGTTTGGTCATGTTGTATTTTTCTCTTCCCTGTGTCTTGAACCATTCTTTATTACGTTTCGTTCTGTTTTTGATTATTTTTACATTAAACAAATTGCACTTGGATCTAACCTTGTTTTCTCCTGATTCCCCGTGACACACTCAGCCCTAGTTGAGGGGCTTTTAAAATAGCCCTGGAGAGCTCTTAAGAGTGTAGATCTCGGCATAACGACCTCCTAAAAAGAGAGGAGAACTGACTACGCTCAGCGCTAGAGACAGTTAATGAGGCTCAAAAGATCCTACACATTATTACTGCCTAAGCGGAGCGCTGGAGAGCAGAGGCTTCGGCATAATAACTCTCTAATGAGAGGAAGCCTAAAAACACACTTGCATACACTTGCATTAAACACGGTACCAGCAGAGAACTTCCTCCTGGATCAGACGATGTAAGTGACAACACATCCTACTCCAGCAGTTCACCTTCGTCAGCCGCCGATGAGCGCGAGAGATTGGCTGTTTCTCAATACCAAGAACGCAAAGAACGGACTCGTGTCTTGCCAGGCTTCCTTGGAAGAATGAACTCGGAAGGACATGACGATACAGAACACACATGGTTAATGATGACGTAGAGCGAGAACACAAGAACGCAAGATTGCTGAAGAACGTATATTGAGAAACAGCCATTAACTCAAACCCGTCACCAAGCTCCATCTGCGATCCCCATGATCTCAGTCTCCTCGCTGCCTCAGTAACCGCTGGACCCGAGCCGCGAGGGGCAGATGATTTCCCCAATTCACTCGAGAAAAGGGACAAACAAGAGCGGAGCTTTTTCAAAGAAAAACGCTCACAATTAACGCACTCTATTCCCTCGAGAACAGAGCGTGCATGCTCTTCGCCCAAACACATAACTCATAGCACTCACACTTCAGAAACAAACGTCCCCTGAAGACAAATAAAGAGAATGACCTGTTCCACAGGTGCCCTATTTATTCCTGCTGTCGCTCATTTGCTTACGTCATATGATTCCACCTGCCAATGTCAAGTACATTGTCGTTTTTTTCATTCATGCTTCAGACACCGGTCACACTGAAGGCGTTCCCATAGCGCCCTCTAGAAGATGCAGCATAGAGTTCCCTTCGAACGGGATTACGTATAATGAATTTAAATTCAAAGGAATGTGTGTAAACCCACTAAGTTGGCAAAAACATTTCCCAGGATGCCATTAACTGTTGAATTTTTCACTTGCATTTTATTTAAACCCCCTGACTTTAATTCCAATTAAAAGTGAAAATCATCAAATTCTCAAACTTTTTTTCTGTCTGAGTAGAGTTGCATTTATTTATGTGTAGTGTGAGTACATGACCAGGTCAACATCTGTCCAAGTTAGCTGATTAATGAATGTAGAAACAGCACGGGAATATGAATCATACATCATGCCCCTTACTATCATGATGTTTTGTTAATGAATCTGGTTTGGTGAACCCTGATCTGGTAGCCTTGAATTCACCCATGGGATGTTTATGATATCTGTGCTGAAAAAACAACTCTATGACAGCCCAAAGCACTAGGTCAAAGGCAACTAGAAGAGAGGGTGTACGTGTCCGCCGCGAGCGGGAATGTGCAGGACTACACATTTTCATAAGTTTGGGATGTTTGAATGATTTGTTGATCATAGCCTTGTTATGATCATAGCCAATTTAACTGATTGGAGAAAACCTTGATCATAGCCAATTAAACTGATTGGAGGTCATGTTCACTAAATGCTGATCAAATGTGTTTTTCAGAGGACGTGCAATGTGGAGCACAACAGAATGCAATTTCTAAAAGTTTAATTCTATTTTGAACTGGAGAGCATATTAAAGATGCAGTGCTCATATATAAAACTTGAAAAAACAGCATGAGACACGTCAGACAAAGACGTCCATCTGCATCTGCATACAGAGACCAGCATTTAACAGCAGGGCCTGAATCCAAGAACATGCAGCCAAGGTTATTTAGACCAAATATTTATAACCTTCTATTGCGTAATACAAGCTCAGTTTACACCAAAATGATGATCTGTGGATTATGATAATGACAGAAAATTCTGACAGTAATTTTGGTTAATTTGTTATGAAAACATTACACTAACTCACACACTGACACTATGTTAAAATCCTCACAGAGAAGCTAGAAAAGTTTAAAGCACAGCTACTACAAATATTGAGTATAATACTAGTCAGATAAGCTAGTCAGCTTTATGAGGTGTGGAAGATCTAGCAGACCATATTGACTAGTGGCCAGAGATTGGTCTGTTGCTTTCATCAGAAGATCCATTTAAACATTTTGTAAAAACTCAAAGCATTGGTGCATTTTTGGTATAACTGAAAGTTACAGTTAATTTATATATATATGTGATGCCATTAAATAAATATTAAATATATCTTTATATCTTTATGTTGTTTGTACATTGTACATTTGAAGATTAAATGTGAAATTATTGCAATACAAAATTATATTTAAAAACTTTAATATTAGGTGGGATTAATCGCGATTCATTTTAGAAAAAAATGTGCGATTAATTCGTTTTTTTTATCGATTGACAGCACTAATATATATATATAAATATATATACTGTATTTGCAGATAATCTGATCTTAATTAAATAAAAGGCCACTTAACTTTCTATTTAAGTGTACTTAAATTGAAACAGTTTGATGACTAATGTCAAATTAAAAGATTTTTAAGTAGATTTTAAATCATTGTTTTAAAGAAGTACAATTATTTTGATGTATTGACTAACATGCTAAAGCACACGTAAAGTACTTGATTATAATTTTTACTGTCGTGTTAATGAGTATATTTTTCTAAAATATACAAAATTGCAACCTTATTACAAATGTGTAATTACAAACATATTTAAATATATGACTTACATGTTTTAAAAGAAATTGCATTAAAGTATATGTTAGTTTATAATAAATGCTTGTCAGTACATTCAGCAGTAACTTTAAGCATAATTCAAAGTCAATAGACCTAACTGTGGAATTATATTTAAAGATGTACTTAAATCCTACTTAAGTAGGTCAAAACGTGCTCCTACATTTATTATAAATGTATACTAATTATGAATTTTTTTACAGCAATTAAGTGTCCCAAAACATCTTCAGCTTTCAGTAAAGAACATAACTACACTATTTCTGTAATAAGTCCTCTTTTTAAAAGTATGTTTAAGTGCACTTTTATTTTAACAGCATTGATTTTATTAATGTGAATAAAAAACAATAAGAAAAAATGGGCTTCAGCCTCGCTTTCCACAGCGATTTTGCAGACAGGAAGTGAGAAAGGAGCTTTGGGATTTGAATCATTCCCCTGAGTCGGTGCAGGATTAATACCAGATGCTGCTGCAGTGTAACCATCGCTGGCTGAAGGCCCCCACTATAGGGAAGGACCCGGCTTGGCAGGCGGACAGCAGGGAAAGAGTGTATCCCTTCAGCCCTGACTCACCATATCTTAGACGTAGCTCATACGTCACACACGCTAATCAGGAACTGCTGTGCAATTATGCAATATGTAAAAAAACATCTCTCTCTGTGTGTGTGTGTGTGTGTGTGTACGTGTGTGTGAGGCAGCACATATGGGTAGGGGTGTGTTTAGGTACCATTGTCGCTCAGGGTGGATGCAGTGCAGATGCAGTGTGTTTTATCAGATCCAGATGAACCGATGAGAGTGAAGTAAGTTTTCACGATACAACACCAGCGTACATCTATGTATTGATGACGCTGTTTGCTCAGTTTAAAGAAGGAAAGGGAAGCTACAGTGGTTTTATAATGTAGGGGGTTTACAGAGTTCATTGGAATACAATCATAAACACCTAAACCACAAGACTACGATTTAAGGAAATTTAATTTGCATTTGGTGCAAACCTCAAACCAGGAAGTGGCTTGTCTCACTTAAAATATGAACTGCATGATGTGCATCGTAAATGGCAAAAGCCAGGTTCTCTTTTTACACAACAAAATGTTTTGGAACAACAAGAAAACAATAAACAAACAAACAAATGAAGAAGCAATTCAGTGGTTGAGAATTTTTAACAATCACAATAATAATGTGTTATATTAAATATGATTAAATATTATTTCATTTAAATAATAATAATAATGTCCAAAATCCATCCGATAATCTAATAAAACATGATCCCAGTGACAATCCCAGAGGAGCTGTGTGTAAAGACGACAAGCTCAACATCCAGACCCACACAGATCCTCACGGGCCAACCAAACTACAGTTATTTCACTTACTCATTATACGCCTACTGGCATCGCTGTACCATGGCAGCTATTACCTAATTTATTGTACTTTTTCTAGTTACCAGGGGCTAAATTCACTGGAAAGCTTTGTATACATGCTATCACTGGATTTCAGTGAATCACACAGTCGCTTAAATGAGCTACGTTTCGTCTAGTAATCTAAACGTGTGTTTAAAGTAGCTTGACTCACTTAACCAATATTTATGGTTTGCACGAAAGGATAAATATAGTCAAAATCAAAGCTTTATTATAATGTGTAGTGTTCCAAAAGATTCTGGCTTGAATGAACATTTGTAGAGATGTTCTCGATGTTTTAGGTTAATCAAGACTGCATTTATTTGATAAAAATAACAGTAATATTGTAAAATATTATTACAGTTTAAAATAGCTGTTTTCTATTATAATATATTGCAAAATGTAATTGATTGCTGTGATCAAAGCTGCATTTCAGCATCATTACTCCTTTAAAACTCAATGCTAATATGCTGATTTTCTGATTGTTATCACCGTTTAGATGTTCTGCTGATTTTTTTATGAATAGAAATTGAAAGAAAAAAGTAATTGAATAATAAGTAATTGAAAAGTATTTTAACTAGTGGTGGGCCGTTATCGGCGTTAACGTGCTGCGTTAACGCGAGACTCTTATCGGCGATAAAAAAAATATCGCCGTTAATCTATTCTCAAAGTTGGGTTGGGAGCTGGGTCTATACTACGCAAGCTATGATGACTTTCAGCCTGATATTTTAGCGCGGATGTATACCAGTGGCGGCTGCTGATCTTTTAAAGAGGGGAAGCTCATTTTCGGCCTAAATCATAAAAATTGTCCATTTATTTATATGTAAATTCTGCCCTACGTTCCTTTTCAAGAAAATGCTCTGTAACCCTGTCGTACCAACTAGGCGTCTTTTCCAGTGACTTGACCAGTGTCCTCTCAATGGCCAGCAGAGCTAGGCTGCTTAAACGGCCTTGGCCCATTGTGTTACGGGTGTAGGACTTGAGCCGCTTTAAACAGGAGAAGCTCCTTTCTACACCTGCAGATGTAGCTCCAATTGTTGCCACTAATGAGAACAGTTTGTAAAGCTGAGGCATTGCACTGTCCAACTCCATGTCTTTAAGGAACACCAAGTAATCACACAGCTTTCCCCCGTTACTCTGCAAGTCCTGATCTGAATACAGGACTTGAAGTTCAGACCTCAGTCTCCCTGAATCAAAGTGATGGCCATAACTTTTCAGGACACTTTGGAAGGCCTCCTCTGGAAATGCTTGTCTCATGTCATCAAATTTCCCTGGATTGACTAATTCTAAGAAAAGCATACTTTCCAAATTTGAAAAACGTCGAGGAATCTGCTCCAAGATGTTATCAAGGATGGCCATGTACAGATTTCTGTAGCGCTCTTGGGGATCCTGCAATTGGGTCAGACGGCGCTTTCTCATGGGCTCATCTCTTGGGTCTGATGTGAGATCTGCTGCTTTGGCATAAACAGCTTGGAAAGCCCCCTCTGACCTCTTCTCTTTGACAAATGCAAGAAGAGACTCAATTCTTTTCTTGCAGTAAAGAACATCCATCGCTCTCTGCTGGACAATATCAAAGACCACATCAGTCTCAGAGAAGATTTGTTCATATGTGTACAACATGAACACAAACTCAAAATCCTCCAGTTTCCTCACGAAGCCTTTGGCACAATCCAGTGTATCATCATCCATTGTCGTATCTGCAATGATGTTATCAAATGTCTGCAGGAGGCCATCATAATTGTTTGCCACAGTGCTCACTATCCGTGATGTGAAATTCCATCGAGTAGGAGCGTTTCTGGGCAACCTTGAGCAGCCTGCAGACTCCAGAAAAGACGTCCTCTTTGTGGATTTTGAGAAAAATGTGGCAAACCCAGAGAGTGATGCAAAAAAAATTCTGCACTCAGGCAAGCATTTGGCCCCCTGTGACAGCACCAGATTCAGTCTGTGTGCATAGCAATGCACAAACATTGCACTGGGGGCTATTGCTTTCACTTTGGCCTGCAGACCATTGAGAGCTGAAGCCATGACAGCAGCCCCATCATAGGTCTGTGCCACAAGCTTATCCTTAAAATTGTAGCCCTGCATGTTCTCATTTAAAACATCAAAAACGGACTGAGCATCTCGCCCCCCAGAAACATCAAAAAATCCAATGAAGCGCTCCTGAATTTTACCTGCACTATCCACATAGCGAACAATGACAGAGAGTTGGGCACGGCAGGATATATCAGTGGTTTCATCCACCTGCCATCCAAAAAAGGGAGCATCCTGAATTTCATCTCTGATCTGATCAGAAATGGTGGCTGCAAGAGCAGAGATCAAGTCATTTTGAATAGTGTGTGACATACCAGAAAACACAGTTGAGGACTCGAATTGTGTGGACAGGACAGAGTCATATTTAGCTAATGTTTCTGTGAACTCTCTGTAATTCCCCTTGTTGGATGATTCACTACTCTCATCATGTCCCCTAAATGACAGCTCCTGCCGGCCAAGCAAGGATGTCACATCAATAAGGCGGTTTAGGAAGGCCCTGTTTTGTTTAACAGTTTCATTATGTTTAGCCACTTGAATGCGAGCACCTTCATTGATTGCATGCTCAACCCTGATCCTGCCCATGCAACTTAATCTTGCACATGCACTCACATGTTCATTGCTATTTTCATGCCTTTTATATGCCCTGTCAAAGTTTGACAGATCTCCAAACCCCAATTTTGACCAAACAACACATCCATGAGATGGTTTCATCAAGAGACATGGCCAGCAGTACATTTTCTTTTTCACAGCACTTCCAGTCAGCCAGCTAACTTTGTCATACCAGGAGAGCTGAAAAGACCTGTTACTTTTCCCTATCTTTTGCACTAAATCAATCTTAGGTGTTGATCTGCCCTGCTGTTTAATTCTAAGTTTCTCCTCGTAAGGAAGACTTTCTAATGGCTTTGCCAAAATCAGGTCGACAATATTAGCACTGTCTGCCATCGTGTGCAGTTTGCTAGCTGGCTAGTTCAGACTATATGAATTAATGAACAAACGATCTAATATATATATATATATTTAACTCAACGGGAGGAAATGTGGGAATTATGTTAAACTGAAACAATGAATGTGGTGTGAAATTGTGTGAAATATACGATGAAGGTTGCAGCAGTTTGTCTTTCGACTACACATGCAAAATCCGCGATGGGACTGAGTTGGAAATGGAGACACAGAGTGATACGCGTCATAATCTGAAGACCACGCCCACGCCCACACCAACCGTCTCTTTGCATTGCGAGAAGCTGCCGCCTCCTTGTCATTTATTTATAACAAAAAAAAAATACAAAAATGTCTAAAAGCTGATATGTGACAATGTGTATAGCAAACAAGCTAAAAAAAAACAATAAATACGTTTTTATAAGCTGTCGACCCCAAAAAACGAGCGTTTTAGGACATAAAAGTGGATTAAAAAGAGATGACAGACCTCACGCAGTCATCACGCAGACGCTCGGAGTCCGGGCCGTTTCTAAGCACTGAAAAAAACTGTTTAAAGCAGCCCCATTGAAGTCAATGGACGCTGGGCTTCAACAGAGTAATGCACTGTACGCTACGGGAATGAATGAGAAGGAAATCGAGTCAGCCGACCTAAGTAGCTGATTCTGAACTAAATTGTTTTCGTTCGAGATGAACGTGTTTAACGCATTTTTAGTCAATAAAATGTTAACATAATAGTACATATATTTGACCATTCATTTTTTGACAATTATAGGGGAAGCTGAGCTTCCCTTGCAGTCTTAAAGAAATCGCGTCTGATGTATACCTAGCCGAATTGCGCTGTAGGGGGCGAGAACGAGTCTTCGAACTAGAGGCTCGCAGTCCGTGAAGGACAGATTGTTAACGGCTGGTCTATGTGGTAATACAATCGGGCAGGACATCCAAACGCTCACCTATCATTCATCAACCTCAAATATGGCTTTTCATCTGAAAGATGTATGTAGTAGCAACTTTACATGGCCGCTCAATATGATGTTAACCTAGAGAAATGTGCGCTATTGAAGTGTTTGTGTGGAAGCGCGTTTGCTGCAGGACAGGCTCCGGTGTGCTCACTTGCTCTTAAAATCTCCGTCATTCTTGGTCATACAGATAAAAGTAGCCTAATACATCTTTCGAATCTGTAAAGACTCTACGTTTATTTGTGTGCACTCAGAATAACAACAAAACGTTGCGCTTTTAAGCAAACAGGATGCGCTTTAGGTCTCATGTGAACTTGAGCGAGAAACTTCGAAACTCGAATATATCTAAAAATACAGTACATAGAAAAATATATCTATAGAGAGTGAAATGTCTAAAAAAATAAAAATAGAAGACGTGTGTGTTAGCATGGATGATTTACATGAAATTTAATCTGTGCAACACTGTGCATAAGATGGCTTTCAGTTCAATATAATAACAAAAAACGACATTTTGGGTTTTTATTCAACTAATAAGGTGGGCACGCTGTGATCTGTACTATATTTTTACTGTAATTGACAGTTATCGGCAAAAAAACAACAACACGGGAGTGGGAGGGAATGGGAGTCATTCTTCCGGGAGTGGAACGGGATTTTCCTCCAGTTTTTTCGTGGGATTGGGACGGGAAGAGATTAAAGTTTGTGATGCATTTTGGAAACAGGAGATGAGCCCCTGGTCTAATGCGCCACCTGGCTTGAGAAACCCGTTCTCAAAGACTTACTTTTAGTCATTATTTGGGTAGCACACATATTCTGAATGCCTTCGGCAGAATTCAAATGAGCCATTTTAATCTAGATTAATCTAGATTAATTCCAAAATTAATCTAGATTAATCTAGATTAAAAAAATTAATCTATGCCCACCTCTAATTTTAACATTTTAGTAATTGCTGATTAAAAGTTACATTTTCCCTGTTTAAAACAACCATCACTAGTAGCAATATGAGCAGTGAATACTCAGCACAAAAGTTTTAAAAGGTTTGTTCTAATATAGTTTGTTTCTTCAGTGGGACACAAAAATAACTGAAGAATGTTTTTGTTCTCTTTTCCATACAAATTAAAGTTGACAGAGACCAGAGACTATTTGTTATAATATTTTGTTCTGGACAGTAGAATTGTTTAAAAAAAATGGTCAATTGTTTCATTAAATGTGTCTTAAACAATTGAGACAAACTCATTATTAAGAAGGAAAGAAGGAATTTGTGTATATTTTGTACCCTCAGAAGCAAATTACAGGTGCATCTCAATAAATTCGAATGTCGAGGAAAAGTTAATTTATTTCAGTAAATCAACTCAAATTGTGAAACTTGTGTATTAAATAAATTCAATGCACACAGACTGAAGTAGTTTAAATCTTTGGTTCTTTTAATTGTCATGATTTTGGCTCACATTTAACAAAAACACACATTCTCAACAAATTAGTATATGGTGACATGCCAATCAGCTAATCAACTCAAAACACCTTCAAAGGTTTCCCGAGCCTTCACAATGGTCTCTCAGTTTGGTTCACTACGCTACACAATCATGGGGAAGACTGCTGATCTGACAGTTGTCCAGAAGAAAATCATTGACACTCTTCACAAGGAGGGTAAGCCACAAACTGGCTGTTCACAGAGTGCTGTATCCAAGCATGTTAACAGAAAGTTGAGTGGAAGGTAAAAGTGTGGAAGAAAAAGATGCACAACCAACTGAGAGAACCGCAGCCTTATGAGGATTGTCAAGCAAAATCGATTCAAGAATTTGGGTGAACTTCTCAAGGAATGGACTGAGGCTGGGGTAAAGGCATCAAGAGCCACCACACACAAACGTCAAGGAATTTGGCTACAGTTGTTATCAGAGGCGTCTTACTTGGGCTAAGGAGAAGAAGAACTGGACTGTTGCCCAGTGGTCAAAAGTCCTCTTTTCAGATGAGAGCAAGTGTTGTATTTAATTTGGAAACCAAGGTCCTAGAGTCTGGAGGAAGGGTGGAGAAGCTCATAGCCCACGTTGCTTGAAGTCCATTGTTAAGTTTCCACAGTCTGTGATGTTTTGGGGTGCAATGTCATCTGCTGTGTTGGTCCATTGTGTTTTTTGAAAACCAACATCACTGCACCCGTTTACCAAGAAATTTTGGAGCACTTCATGCTTCCTTCTGCTGACCAGCTTTTTAAAGATGCTGATTTCCTTTTCCAGCAGGATTTGGCACCTGCCCACACTGCCAATAGCACCAAAAGTTGGTTAAATGACCATGGTGTTGGTGTGCTTGACTGGCCAGCAAACCAGACCTGAACCCCAAAGAGAATCTATGAGGTATGGTCAAGAGGAAAATGAGAAACAAGAGACCAACAAATGCAGATGAGCTGAAGGCCACTGTCAAAGAAACCTGGGCTTCCATACCACCTCAGCAGTGCCACAAACTGATCACCTCCATGCCACGCCGAATTGAGGCAGTAATTAAAGCAAAAGGTGCCACTACCAAGTATTAAGTACATATACAGTAAATGAACATACTTTCCAGAAGGCCAACAATTCACAAAAAAAAAAATTGTATTGGTCTTATGTAGTATTCTAATTTGTTGAGATAGTGAATTGGTGGGTTTTGTAAAATGTGAGCCAAAATCATCACAATTAAAAGAACCAAAGACTTAAACTACTTCAGTCTGTGTGCATTGAATTTATTTTATAAACGAGTTTCACAATTTGAGTTGAATTACTAAAATAAATGAACTTTTCCATGACATTCTAATTTATTGAGATGAGCCTGTATATTCTCAAGCCAGAGCTCAAGCAGACCGATTTTTAACTTAAACTTTGTAAATCTTGTCAATCCTGACTTTATTATTTGTTAAAACACGCATTCTTTAGCACAGCTTTCTTCTTTGCAGGGAAATGCCAGAGCGGCTGCCCTCGTAGTTCATGAATGGACAGTTGTGCTGGTTTTGAGTTAGACCAGGCCTTGTCCACACACACAGCATGTTCTGGTCCTGTTAGCTCAGCTGAGCTGATACACTGAGCACATGTTACTATTCAGACGGTTAGTTTGTCTGAGGGTGATTGATATGGCCGGGATGACCCACCCCAAACACGGCTGGGATTAGCCTCAGAAACAAGCCAAGACACACAGTAATATTGTCGCACACACACGTACAGATATGGCAGAGGGCAGCAGACTGTTTCTCTGACATTAACCACATCCTCCTCACACTAAATACATTCAGGAGCGGGTCCTGATAAAGGTCTGGCCAGTATAACGGTTTAAATGTGTGCTCGCTTAAGATTTTGCTGTATGGTTTACATGTAAGAGCCACAAAGAAATTCGCAGTAAGCTGAAAATATTGGTTGGGTCGTGTCCCAAATAAGCAAACATGAGGAAGATGCTATATGGATGTATAGAGAAGATTAGTTGTTTGCTGTTGTCGAGAAGTGTCACAACATGACACATTAATACTGAAAACAACTGATGTGTGGTTACATCTGTGGCTCATCCAATCAGAATTAAGATTTAAGCTTGAAGTGTTTCATATTATGAAGAATTATATTTGTATTCATTCCAAATTTGTTCCATTAACAGATAATTGAGATGAAGCACTTTCAAAGTTTTTAATACACTGATATGTAAAATATAGGTATTAATCACATTAATTGTTACATTTCTACACCATCATTCAGTTTTATTTAGCAAGGATTCAGTAAACTGATCAAAAGTGACAGGAAACGTATTTATGTCACAAAAGATTTATATTTCTCTGTCACTGTTCTTTTTGCCATATAAATGAAAGTGGACACAAACATTTAATTTCTGTTTCCGTGTTCCACTGAAGAAAGAAAAGCATATTAGAACAAATCTTTTCTAAGCACATCAGTCACAGCTCATACGGCTACTGGTGATAATTAGTTTAATCAGCTATTACACAATAAATTGAAAATCTATCAAAATTTCACAAAAATATTTAAAAGCACAACTTTTATTTTGCTTGAGCAGCAAATCAGCATATTTTTGTGATTTCTGAAGATCATGTGACACTCAAGACTGGAGTAAGGATGTTGAAATTTCAGCTTTGATCACAGAAATAAAAAAAATCAATATATTGGAAAACAGTTATTTTAAATTAATAATATTTCATAATATTACTGTTTTTACAGGTTTTTTATCAAATAAATGCACTTTGTGAGCAGAATATAATTTTTTTCAGAACATTAAAAAATACCCTAAACTTATGAACAGTAGTTCATAAAAGACATTTATTGTTGAATAATAATAATAACAATAATTATAATTTGTTACATTTATATTGCTTCTTTGAATTCCAAGCAAATAAGAATATTGTGATATACACCATTACATTGAATTGTATTATTGTTTTAAAAATCAGAATTGCACAATATAACAGTTTTGTCTCTACAAGGAATAAATTAGCCAATGGCTTAAGAAAAATAAACAGTTCAATATGTATTATTTGCAATCTTGTGGAATTTTGCTTTTGGAGTAAATGAAACTTGTTTTAAGGATGATCTATTTTTTTACCTTAATCAAGAAATATTATTTTGCTGTGTAAAAACCTCCTAGCTGTGAAATAAAGATTTACCTCGACCAGATTTTTTTTTCACCATGACCTCAACATTTACTGCTTATGTTTCAAAAGATCTGTTGAACTGAGAATATTTAATGTTTTTTTTTTTCTCAGTATGGACTCCAATAACAAACAAGCTCTTTTTTCCTTCTTCATTTCCGCCATGAAGGATATCTCTATAGGGCCTTTTCATAATTTCCCGGCATATTTTTCATAATCCCCTTTCCCCTGTCTGTGGTCAGAGGGGAGGATATAGGCTCTCGTATAATTAGCTGTAGCAGGCATGACCTCTCCTGCCCCCTGCCCTGTGACCCTGTCAGTGGCGGGTGGCCACACACACACACACACACAGCTCTGGTTTTGTGACTGCCCCAAAAACCCACCGAGCTGCTAATCACAACCTCAAGAGCACCCCCTCATCTTTACAAAGCCTCACATTCTCTATTTACTTTCTTTCACACCTCATAGATGTCTTAAGTCTTCATGTGCCCGTCTCTTTGTCTTCGTGCATTCACAGAAGCACAAAGGCCCACATTAAATTGGTTTACCTCATTAGACAGCATAAATTCAGGCTCACGGTCCATTTCTTACAATTGACCAAAACACCACAAATACTGCATCATAAACTCTCTACTGGCATCACATCAGCTGCAGAAAACTGGCATAAATGAGACTCCAGAAAGCTGAACTAAGAGCTAGTGATCAATACTGGCTATTTTCAAGGTGACGTGCCTAGTGTAGTGTTAATTCATTTTTTTTTTGAATGCATAAAATGTGTTTAATAACTTAAAACCATTGCTCGAGTCCATAATCAATGATAACGTTTCCTCCAGTTAAAATTTCAGCTGGTCTGAATCAGGAGACAATCTTGCACCAAATCAGTTCTAAACAAATGTGGGTGGATTTTGATGTGAGGCTTTTTCACTGGAGAAAACATTATTGTGGATTACTTATATTTTAGCAACAGTTTAGCTTAATTGTTGCTTTACAAGACATTAATTTATGGACTGGAGTGGTGTGGATTACTTGTGATTTATCAGCTGTTTGGACTCACATTCTGACTGCACCCATGCACTGCAGAGCATTCATTGCTAAGATAGTGATACAATGCTACAGTTCTCCAATAAATCAATAATATGAGGAAACAAACTCATAATTTAGCAAATATTCATTTTGGGTGAACATTTCCTTTTTAAATTGTTCTATGAGGCACGTTTCTAAAATACATCTTTACTGTTAATTTGGTGATGTTGTTTGAAGATTAAACAAAACTTTTGAGTAAAAACACCTACATGAACTCTAATAGTCTACATCTACAAAACTTGTCCAAAAAGAGATACTGTCCAGAGATTTAGAAGACGAGGTTCTTGTATAGCCAATTAGAATCACTCTTTGTAGGATAATGACTTTCCAGAGGCGTCAGGGTGAACTTCACTGACATCACTCTAAACACAGACTCCCACTTCTCTTAAGAAGCCCTGAGATGAGTACTGACATCTTCCCAAATCTCAGTCTGGCAAGATCAGCATGTCTAAACAACATTTAATCAAAACGGAATTAACTTTTGTGAAATAGAACAATATAAAGACAGGAAAATGTCAAATGGTCATGTTTTTAATTGCTGTCAAGGCTGACTCCAGCATTGACATTAATTCAGTTTCTAAAACTATTTGAATTTGAGAAAATTGTATTCAAAATTTGTGACAGCCAACCAGCACAACATTTAATCTATATTACAAAGTCCCATTTCAGTGCAACAGATTGACAGTGACAGAAAAAAAACCCACAGATAATAAAAATAAGAATTAAAATGAAAGTAAATAAGGAATAACAATTTACAAATTGAATGTACAGGTATATAACAATGGACAGTTTTGTATGTACAGGTATATTATGTGCAATTGAAGTGTAGACTAAGTATGTGTGTTAGATATATATGTGTATAAGTGTATAAATAGTGTGTGTTCCATAATTATTGTCAAGTGTTCATGAGATGGATTGCTTGAGGGAAGAAACTGTTTCTGCATCTGGCTGTTCTGGTGCTCAGAGCTCTGTAGCATTGACCAGACGGTAACGGTTCAAAGAGTGAGTGTGCTGGATGTGAGGGTCCAGAGTGATTTTGCCAGCCCTTTTGCTCACTCTGGAGGAGTACATTTCTTGGAGAGCGAGGAGGGTTGTACCAATGATTCGCTCAGCAGTCCGGACTACCCTCTGTAGTCTTCTGAGGTCAGATTTGGTAGCTGAGCTGAACCAGACAGTTATTGATGTGCAGAGGACTGATTCAATGATGGCAGAGTAGATCTGTATTAGCAGCTCCTGTGGCAGGTTGAACTTCCTCAGCTGGCGAAGGAATTACAGCCTCTGCTGGGCCTTTTTCACAATGGAGTCTATGTGATTGTCCCACTTCAGGTCCTGGGAGATGGTGGTGCCCAGGAACCTGAATGACTCCACTGCAGTCACAGTGCTGTTCATGATGGTGAGTGGGAGGAGAGCAGGGGGGTTTATCCTGAAGTCCACGATCATCTCCACTGTTTTGAGCATGTTCAGCTCCAAGTTGTTAAGACTGCACCAGACAGCCAGCTCCTTAACCTCCTGTCTTTGAGCAGACTCATCACCATCCTGGATGAGGCCGATCACTGTGGTGTTGTCTACAAACTTCAGGAGCTTGACAGAGGGGTATTTAGATGTGCAGTTACTCGTGTACAGGGAGAAGAGCAGTGGGGAGAGAACACAGCCCTGAGGAGCTCCAGTGCTGCTCGTACGGGTGCTGGATGTGTATTTTCACAGCCTCACTAGCTGCTGCCTGTCTGTCAGGAAGCTGTTGATCCACTGACAGATGGAGGTAAGCACGGAGAGCTGAGGTAGTTTGGGCAGGAGGAGGTTTGGGATGATAGTGTTAAATGCCGAGCTGATGTCCACAAACAGGATCCTTAAATAAGTCCCTGGTCTGTCTAGATGTTGCAGAACATAATGCAGTCCCATGTTTACTGCATCGTCTACAGACCTGTTTGCTCTGTAGGCAAACTGACGGGATATAGTGATGTCCTTCAGGTGGGCCAGTGTAACCGGTCCTTTGCTGACCGCTGCTACTATCATTTGCGTTGTGTGTAAGAAGGCTCAGGACACATTCACTTCTGTTCACCAGAAGGGGATTTATTGACAGCCATGCCCAGCATAAACTTTAATCCGTCTGTGGATTAACATGAATAAAGTTAATATCTCTCTCTTGCATGGGCATTCCATAAAGACATTCCTCTCATCAGCATATACAATGCGAACTCATTTTAACAACTGAGAAAGACACTGTTAACACTGAAACAGAGTATTAACATAGTACAAGAATATAGAAAAAAATAAACAATAAGAGCAAAATACCTGTGGATTAACATGAATAAAGTTCATATCTCTCTCTTGCATGGGCATTCCATAAAGACTTTCCTGTATGATATAATATTTGTTAGCTAATTAATGACTCAAGACCATGCCAATAACATATCATATGGCCCACTCGATATAACTTCACATTCTTAATCCACTCGGGCATAAAACTTATAACAGAACATTGCATATAATCTCAGAAGTACTTATAATAGAATATTTTGTCGATTTCCAAACTTAATTCACTCATAAAATGAAGAGCTCTGACAAACGCTTACCTCTCACCAGCATATACAATGCGAACTGACGAGAAGCGCGCACTCACTTGAAAATGGCGTCAGTAGGGCACCAGCAGAAAGTTTCAAATTAAAAGTCTCTAAACAGTAAACCGCAGAATCAACAATCATTGCGCAAATAAAAACAGAAATAAATCAATACAATAACAAATAAACCCATAATACAATAGAAAGGATTTTAGTGAAAAGAAATGTGTTACATTCAAATTGTATTCACTATAAATCGTTACATTCACCCCTTCCGGATTTCACTAAAATCCGTACTGAATCCAAATCACCTGGTACAGGTCCACAATGAAACATTCATTAATTCAACTTGTGAGTTACCCACTAAAGGGTCAAGAAAAACCTCAGGGTGATCAAGCCTAAGATCATCTTGGAACATTACGATGCCTGGTACACCATAATATGACCTGACCGTTATAGAACCAAGATGGCGCCGAGGATGGCAGCCGTGTTGCGTGCTCCGGGAAAACTTTGCAGTTTTTCGTATGTTTTATTTGTTTTTTGTTGTTTTATGTGTTAGATGTTGTTAGTATAACTGTCTACGATAGAGACACGCTTTAGAACATTGGTTCCTCCGTCGCGCAACGCAAACCGGACTTTGAGTTTTTGAATGCCGGTGGACTGTTCACAGACACCACATCAGAGCCCTTTGTGTGGGTTGCGAAACCGAGGAAACGCCGCCGACGCCGAAAACGAGGAAAAAGAGCTGGCGTTCTCGTCAGACTGAGACGCCGTGCTTTCCGACCTCCTCTTCCAACCATTTTACTGGCCAACGTTCAGTCACTGGATAACAAACTCTGTGAACTGCGGGCGCGGATCTCATACCAACGAGAAACAAGGGACTGCTGTGTTATTTGCCTCACAGAAACCTGGATGTCTGCAATGGTTCCAGACTCAGCCATCGGGAATCCATACACACAGAATACATGGTCCTACAGCTTCCTTGCGACTTGTTTTGCTGACTGATTTGCACAAGGGAAGGCGTGAGCCAACTTTGTGAAATGGTCCGTTACAACAAGCACGTCCACAGAGCGTTTCTTCCCATCCTCCGCAGTCCAGAAATCCAGACATACCAGCTCCATGGGCATAGAGGTCTTAATACTTTCATGCGGGGCTCATGCAGATGGTTCTGGAACCTTAGCCAGGATGCATCTTTGACAGCACTTGATGTATTCACGAACATCTTTTCCCATTCCCGGCCAGAAGAACCGTTGGCGGGCTAAATGAATGGTTCTCGCTTGCCCTTGATGACCCGCTAAATCATGCTCACCTTTTAAAGCTTGACCCTTGAGGCTAGAGGGTAAGACCAGCTTTTGTTTACTCTGTGGATCCTGCATTACTCGGTACAGTATTCCATCCTTAATCTTAAGTTTGTCCCATTGTTTGAAGAGAATTAGGGTCCTGGAACTCATGTTGGTCTTTTCTCGCCTTGATGGTTGACGCTTTAAGTTCACGAAGAAGGCCACTCTTGAAATTACTGAATCAGCCTCCTGCATTTCGCGAATTTTATCTGCAGTGATCATAGGAAGAGTATCAGCACCAACTGGTACTAGATCTTGATAAGACTGAATTAGCTGCACAGCTCTTGCTTTTGGTGTTTCTTCCCAGTGATCATGTAAACTTAAGCAGGCTTTGACAGTGGTGCTGTCAAAGGGAGAGGCAAGACAGGACTGAGGGCAGATCTGTAAGTTCTGAGCTCCTAAGTGAAAAGCATCTCGAACTCCATCTCCATCGACCTCGTCAGCCTCCACCAGCAAATCACGATAGCGCTCTCTCATTAGCCTGCTGCTCACAGTCTTGACAAAAGGGTCTCTACTCAAAGCATCAGCCACTATATTTTTCGTCCCTGCTATGTGCTTCAGCTCAAAAGTGTAAGCTGCCAGTTTGGACACCCAACGTTGCTCACAAGCATCGAGTTTTGCCTTGGACATGACATAAGTGAGCGGATTGTTGTCTGTCCAGGCAGTAAATGTTTGGCCTTTCAACCAATGGCTAAACTTCTCGCACACGCTCCATTTAAGTGCCAGAAATTCAAACTTATGAACTGGTTAGTTCCTCTGTGATTTGCTCAGGGTTTTGCTCGCGAATGCGATAGGACGAACTCGTTCTTCGCCTGCTGGTACTTGAGATAATACAGCTCCCAAACCATTCAATGAAGCGTCGATTGCAAGAATCAGATGTCGAGTGAAGTCAGGATGTGCCAGAACCATGCTTTGTAGCAGACTCTCCTTGAGACTAAATAATGCATGATCGCATTCCTTCGTCCAATCCATGGGTTTGAGCTTCCTGTATGTTCCTGCTTTAATATCTCCCTTAATTCCTCTCTTCCTTCTCTGCCCAGCCGTGAGAGCAAAGAGTGGCTTTGCCAAAGAAGAACATCCAGGAATGAAATGTTGGTAATAAAAGATCATACCAAGGACTGATTTAATTCTTTGCACTTATGGGGTACATCTGTCATCTTGCATCAGATCAAATTTGGAGAGCTTCGAGATTACCTCAACTTTAGCAGGATCTACAGAAACTCAATCCCTGTCTATAATATGACCTAGGAATTTTACAGAAGTTCTCAGTAGATGACATTTCTTAGGGCTCAACTTAAGGTAGTACTGCCTCAGACGACTGAACACGATCTCCAGCCTTTCCAATGCCTCTTGCTCACTTGGAGCGAACACCAGTAGATCATCGAGATAACATAACAAACTGCTGAAGTTTAAGTCTCCAAAGATGCTTACCATCATCCGCATAAAGGAGGCTGGGCTGTTACATAGCCCTTGCGGCATCCTATTATATTTGTGCAGCCCTACAGGAGTCGTGAACGCAGTATATTTCTAGTCCTCTTCAGCCATGGGTATGTTATAAAATCCTGATGTCAGGTCCATGGTGCTAAAAGGTGTGTTTCCGCCCAGAGCAGCTAAGCAGTCAGACTGGTGTGGAAGTGGGTGTGCATCCTTTATCGTTCTTGCATTTTACCATCTAAAATCTGTGCATACCCTCAGACTACCATCCTTCTTCCACACTAGGACTAACGGAGAAGCATATTCACTTACAGACTTCCTAATTATCCCTTGTTCTTCCATCTGGGACAGAACCTGTCGCAACTTTTGGTAGTGTGCAGGGGGCACTCTACGATAAGGGAGTCTGAATGGACGCTCATCCATTAGCCGAATGCGGTGAACAAGTCCTTTACTTCTCCACAGTCCAAAGCATGCTTGGAGAACACATCGTTATATCTCTCCAGTAATCGGACTAACTTCTCTTTTGTCTCATGGCTGACAGAACACGACTGGATGTCAAGATCAGTAAGACTAACAGTTTCCAGTCGCTGTCTGAAATCAGAGGATGGATTAGGTAAGCACTGACTCTCCTTCTCAAACAGCTCAGCTCGACTCAGTCCCTGGAAAAGTTCAAAATCCTCCACGGCGACACATGGCGAAACATCTGCCAATTTGCAATTTCTCTTGAGAGTAATTGGCTTGTCAGAGACGTTGATGACTTTTACGGGAACCCAGCGATCACCCCATAATGGATTAACAACTCGTCCAATCATGATGTCTCGTGATACAGACCTTGAAGTTGTTGGTTCCACTACAACTGTGCTTCCTGGAGACATGGGGACATTTTTTGGCAACATTCCCCAAACAAGGTGCTCCTGCCTTGCTAAGAGGGTGACACACTGCTGTAGCTTGATGGTTCCCACCTTGTCTGGCAACTCTGAGCCCTTCCACCGACACGTGTTGGCCATAACATCAAGGAACTGCTCACATCCTGCCATCGGTTCCACTGTCTGATTAGAAACAAGTCGCCAATAATCACTCTCCCCTTTCATGCGATGTGCGAGGAATTTTATCACATTTGTGCCAATGATTAGATCATCCCGCTGGCCGGGTACAACGAGAATAGGCACTAGGCAGCTCTCCCCATAAATTTTCAATTCAACCTTATACATACACTTTGGCCTTGTAACTTTACCCCCGCATCCTACTAGAATGACTTCCTGTTGAAGAAGTGTGGGCGGAGGCAATACATTCTCACTTATCATCCTCTTTTCTGCTTTGTCACTAAAGGTGCAGGCCATGGACCCAGTATCAAGCATTCCCATCATTAAAAACACATTATTTACACTGACTGGTGCATAGAACAATTCATCGAATGCCTCAACTGCCTGGACATTTTGTGCTATCACCTTGGTTCCAGTGGGAGCCTGTGCACATGCATTTTCATAAAAGTGATGGAGATCAGCACTCTCCAGGGGTTCTTCGCTTGTGCCCACACATCCCCCTTCCAAACGTGAGCCATCTAGTTTAAACCTGAAGAGCCCCTAAATGGTGCCGGACCAGGTCTTGACCGGTCACTTGTACGGTCTCTCTTACTATGCCCAGGCTGAAAGCACGCAAAGCACAGATGTTCTCGCCGACAATGCATTACAGTGGAGTGATCTGAGACCTGCATACTCTACAGAGCTTGCCTTGTGGATGTTGAGATAGTATTTGGACATTTTGAAACAGTGCACGATCAAGAAGATTAATCAGAGTTCTCATACAATTGTCATCACTATCTATAGCGTCTGCAGTGCTGATTCGACTACATTCACGTGGCTCTAAAGGAGAGCCAGCATCCACTTCATCAACCTCGTGTGACGTCTGAACATGAGCAGTGGCATGTCTTAAAGTAGTAAGATGCTTTGACTTTGTTGACATCTGCTCTTTCAACTCTGTTTGGTACCTGTCAAGCTGTTCTTGTATCTCTTGTGCTGTCCATTTCTCTGGAGCTTTGAAACGGAACACTGAAGCTAGAGTGGAGTCAGGGCAGTACTTCACGAACATCATAGCCGCTTCTTGACACGGATCCTCCATTTGTCTTTCCCAAGTCTCTTTAATGCTTCTTCCGCAAGATCCACTGCTTTATTCAACCGCACCCAGTACTCAACAGGACCTTCTCCTGTTAATGGAACAGTGCCATAGAAGTCAGCCAAGGGCATACATGAATAATTGACATCACTAAAATGTTGTTTCAGAATGTCCATGATAACCTTTGGGTTCTCAACTGGGTTTAAAGCTGAATTACAGCGATGAGTAACTCTGACAATATCTTTAGCTTTACCCATCAATCTGCTTAAAATATCTTGATGTTGCTCTGCTAATGGTATTCCTCTCTTTAGCAGATATGTGTCCATCAGCTCCTCCCATTCATGCACTCCAAGCTTGTCAGACGAATCACCACAGTAGACTGGGGGCTCTTTTGCATCTGACTCAGGGCTCTAGACTAACTTTTTGCACTGGTTGCACTGGTGCGCCTAACTTTTTTTCTTAGGTGCACTAGCACAAAAGTTAGGTGCACCCAAATTTTCGTATAGGCAATATTGACTAGTAAACGATTAACTAACAATCTGGTAAACATAAAGTTCTTTATTTGAAGCACAATTCTACAGGAAAGGTAACTTACTGAAAAGCAGAGCTGAGATTTAAGCTTAAAACATCTCAAGATAAATAAAATAAAAAGAAAATCTAAATTAAGTGTTTGAAGGCTGTCAAACTGAACATCTCATGGCTCAATGTCTTATGGACTATCCTCCATTGCAGTCACATGACCCTCGAATGGCCAACTCCTGTAGTTTGTCCTTCTTGATCTTTGGCCTCGGCTAAACCAGCTGGCCACACTCTCTCTAGCATCAACATCTTCCAGACTTGCCCCTCTACACTGATGAGATCTTCCACTGTGTCTGAATGAAGGGATGCTTTAGTGCAATGCACCCCCCCCCCCCCCCTTAAACCCATAAAACAATCCGGCGCCCCCATCCCACCACAGACTACCAAATCATTTCACTAAACATTATTAAAAAAAAAACGTATTTACAGTTTTTATAGCCAATTCTTACTATGCAAAAAATAAGTATACTTAGGCCTTTAGTGTTATGTTAGAAGCCTTTTTATACTCATACCTTTTCTTGATTTAATATTTTGAATTGTTTTTAGCTTTATTTTCATTTAAATGTTTAGTTTTGAAATGTTGTTGTATGCATTTGTCATTTTTATTTAATGTCTTTATCTTCTTAAATGTGTGTACATAATATGTATAGTTTTAACTTTTAATTTTAGTTACTTTTTCTTATTTGTAAGTCGCTTTGGATAAAAGCGTCTGCTAAATGACTAAAAGTAAAGTAAAGAAAAAAATAACTGTTCTGTTCTGTCTAATCGTCTCTCTGTGCTCATACTGTATTTTAATTAGTGGTGGGCCGTTATCGGCGTTAACGTGCTGCGTTAACGCGAGACTCTTATCGGGCGATAAAAAAAATATCGCCGTTAATCTATTCTCAAAGTTGGGTTGGGAGCTGGGTCTATACTACGCAAGCTATGATGACTTTCACCCTGATATTTTATCGCGGATGTATACCTAGCCGAATTGCACTGTAGGGGGCGAGAACGAGTCTTCGAACTAGAGGCTCGCAGTCCGTGATGGACAGATTGTTAACGGCTGGTCTATGTGGTAATACAATCGGGCAGGACATCCAAACGCTCACCTATCATTCATCAACCTCAAATATGGCTTTTCATCTGAAAGATGTATGTAGTAGCAACTTTACATGGCCGCTCAATATGATGTTAACCTAGAGAAATGTGCGCTATTGAAGTGTTTGTGTGGAAGCGCGTTTGCTGCAGGACAGGCTCCGGTGCGCTCACTTGCTCTTAAAATCTCCGTCATTCTTGGTCATACAGATAAAAGTAGCCTAATACATCTTTCAAATCTGTAAAGACTACGTTTATTTGTGTGCACTCAGAATAACAACGAAACGTTGCGCTTTTAAGCAAACAGGATGCGCTTTAGGTCTCATGTGAACTTGAGAATTCACTCCCGTGTCACCCTCTGCTTCGAACCTGTGTGTATGCCTAACGTTACTGTGAAATTACCACATCAGACGTGACGTGCTAACATGGATGCAGCTATGAAGCCGCCGGGTTTGCTTCAGGGAACATTTATTTTTAAGAAGCTTCCCAATGGAATCTGTAAACATTTCATCACGACCTCTTATGTAGGCCTACAGTTCAAAATTCATGTTTAACTGAATAAACAGTTAGTAAACACAAGTACATCTTATTGAACATAGTTTATTTTCATCACCAATTATCATAGTAGAACAGCTTTCTCAAGCAGTTTGTGATGCATTTTGGAAACAGGAGATGAGCCCCTGGTCTAATGCGCCACCTGGCTTGAGAAACCCGTTCTCAAAGACTTACTTTTAGCCATTATTTGGGTAGCACACATATTCTGAATGCCTTCGGCAGAATTCAAATGAGCCTTTTTAATCTAGATTAATCTAGATTAATTCCAAAATTAATCTAGATTAATCTAGATTAAAAAAATTAATCTATGCCCACCCCTAATTTTAATGCAGCCAAATTCTGAATAAAATTCTGTTTTACTTTATATATTTGACTGTTTATGTTGTCAGTCACCGGGATGAATATGAAATAATGACTGAAACACGTCCCTTTAAGAATACATAACCAGCTCTTCCTTCCAAGAAGCTAGTCTGCACAAAAATCATAATTTATAATTTTATTGAGCCGTTGTCTGATGAAATCAAATAATACACAATATAAGACAAGACAATTCATGTGCTGTGATTTCTTCTATATTTGCTTGTACATTTAGAGAAGCAATAATATCTGTTTTAACTGAACGGGCTCCTCTCAGACGCTCACTGAACAGTGCAGATGCAGAGAAAGCGCGCTGATCTCGCGCCGTTGCGGCGATCACAGAGACAATCTGAGATACTCGATTTGTCACTAGTTGCTTTTTTGGGAAAACAAAAAGTTGCTATGGGGGTCTACAAAGGCGCTAAATCTCGCTAAGTTGGCAACACTGCACGCATCTCTACTACTCACGTCTTTCTCTCTGTCTGACTGCAGCAGCACACGTGACGCATTTGTAAACGCGCACACACACATACAGGAATATCTGGACCACGGCCAATCAGAGGGGGGGGTCCGTCCTTCACTATCTCTGATTGGTTTAGACCACGATATAAGCCTAACGGGAGTGTCTTTTGTTGAACCACATAGAGTTTCTGAGTCGCGGATACTTTTTTTTCTTTTCTCGAATGGCTGGACGCACCAGTGCGACCTGGGATTTTTGTTAGTCGCACCCGTGAGAAATTAGGTCGCACGTGCGACCAAATTGGTCGCACTCTAGAGCCCTGTGACTGCATGACCAATCTCACTCCAGTCAAGTTAGGTGAAGGTATGTCTGAAAATTCCTTAGTGCTATCTAACCCCTGTGTTTGAGCACCTCTATTCTCTCCTTCCCCATAACTAGCTTCCCTTTGAGATGCTAACATTGTCTGACCTACTTGTTGAGCGATATGTGCTATCAACCCTTGCCAGTTTGGATCATTCATGTCTGGAACAGCTAAGGGAAAGGTGTCAGCTGTTGGATTGTGAACATTATCAGTTACACGCGTGGAGCACAACACACGAGGCATTATGTTCACTCTACTCTCCTTTTGAATTGGAGCGACTGGAGTTTCACCAAATATTTTCCCCCTACCAAGACCCAACACAGTCATTGTATCATCAAATTCATCTCCATTTAAACTGAATGCCATGTTCAGTTTCATACACAAAAAATATATAAAAAAGATAAATGTCCAAATAGAATAAACTAACAGAAAATATCAATCCAAGAATAATAAATCACTTGAGGAAATACACCAATATGAATATGAAAAATCCCACGTTTTTGTACTCTCAAATTTCTTCATTCAAAAAAAACGTGAACCTTAAAGCAGCATCCCTCGGTGACCCGACTGACGTAGATCCTGAAGCAAATCTTCATCCGGGTCACGGCACCAATGTAACCGGTCCTTTGCTGACCGCTGCTACTATCATCTGCGTTGTGTGTAAGAAGGCTCAGGACACATTCACTTCTGTTCACCAAAAGGGGACTTATTGACAGCCACGTCCAGCATAAACTTCACTCCGTCTGTGGATTAACATGAATAAAGTTCATATATCTCTCTTGCATGGGCATTCCATAAAGACATTCCTCTCACCAGCATATACAATGCGAACTCATTTTAACAACTGAGAAATATACTGTTGTTACGGACCTGCTGGCTCCTCCTCGTTTTGCCTGTTGATTGTTTCTCCCCTATAGGTGAGTGGAGCACAGGTGTGGCGTGTTGCATCTAATTGCTTCCAGGACTGTGTGGGATTGCTTCCAGTATCTTGGGTGTTAAAGGCTCTCCAGACCTGGTTGAAGAGAAGCCGCTGCTCCTTCTCTCCTGCACCGTTTTGCTTTTTGTTTCCTTTTGCTTGACTCTTCACATACCCTGATTGCATACGTTTTCGTTTCTCTCAAACATTTATACTGACTTTATTTACTTTATGTTGTTCATTCTTTATCTTTAATAAATATATTTTCTTTAAAATCAGATAATCCGCGTGGTCTTCCCTCTCTGTTACATAGCCCGGCACAGGCTGTATGTAACAGATTGGGGGCTCGTCCGGGATCTGAACGATCGGGATTTGAAATGAAACAGATTGAGGGGGCTCGTCAAAATAAGGATCTGAAACGACATCGGTAAATATATATTTTTGATGCGTATAACTAGGTTTTGAATAGCCTAGGTGTTAAAAAGCTTTAAATATATTGGGACCGTTTTTGTTTAAGTGCGTTTTGATTTGGAAAGTTCATTGAGTTGAACGTTTTTGTTTTGGATCATTGGGGAGACGCTTGTGGATTAGTTTGAAAATTAATTACGTTCGGAATTATTTGTTTATTTATTTTTCATTGTTGGAGCGGAGAGGAGGAGAATATTTTGTTAATTTGTCGGCGGCTATTTGTTTGGTAGGTGTGGGTCTGCACTGCGCGTTCAAGATTGAGTTTATTGATAAAGTATTCGATAAAATAATTATCGGAGCTCTACAAGTGCCCATCAAGCATTAATGTTTGTTATTTTGTTTTGTTATTTTAGTTTGTTATTTTTGTGCTATCCTGGGCAGAGGGCACCGTCGTGGAAGCCTGCTTTAATGGCATTTTGTCGGGGGAGTTAAGGCTCCGCTGATATCGTGTAATAAAAATCTCTGTCCTTGGGATATGCATGAAGAGGATCGCTGTTTTTCTTGTTTTTTTTACAGGGCAGCTCCATTTTGTCTCGTCTGATGCGCAGTGTTGTGGCCACATTTGCATTTGGGAAAGGTGAGCTCGTTTTTCTTTAGTAAAAAAAATATATATAAATAAAATAAAATAAAAGTATGCTGTAGAATTCGTTTAATTTATATGGCTAGTTTGGAGGATTTTTTGTAGCTCCATCTGTGGATGTTTTGAATAATTTGACAAAGGATCAGTTGCGTCAAGTTTGTGAACATTATGATTTTGATTTGGGTTTACCCAGAACAGCAAAATTAGCCCAAATTAGAGTGTCAGTTCAGGTGGAATTGGTTGTTAGGAATATTCTTTCGTCACCAGCATCTCTAATTATGGATGAGTTAGAGTTAGGAGAAACGTCGACACCTCTTTTGACAGAGTTTTCTAAAATGTCACTTACGTTTGAGCAACAAAAAGTGTTGATAGAAATGCAACTGAAAGAGAGAGAAGCTCAACGTGAGGCAGAGCGGAAAGAAAGAGAAGCTCAACGTGAGGCAGACCGAAACGAAAGGGAAGCTGAGCGTCAATTAGAAATGGAAAGAATAAGAAGTGAACGTGATGTGGCTTTAGAACGGCTGAGACTGGTTGCTGAAGGTAGGCTTTCAGTTGATGAGGGTGAGGGTACTGCTCCTATGGGGTTTGTACGTCCCTCTGATATATCTAACATGGTGAGGTTGCTGCCGAAATTCAATGAGAGAGATCCAGATTTTTTTTTTCCGTTATTTGAGAATGTGGCTGACGACCGTTTTTGGTCTGACTCCGAGAGAACGTTGTTACTCCAAAGTGTTCTTGTGGGTAGAGCACAAGAAGCGTTTATTGCATTGCCTGTGCTAGACAGGAAAAAATGTCAAAGTAAAAGAGGCAGTGCTTAAAAGTTATGAATTAGTTCCGGAAGCTTATCGTTTGCGGTTTCGTAGTTGGAGAAAAGGAGACAAACAGACGTATACAGAGGTAGCGAGGGAGTTGAACAGCCACTTTAATCGTTGGTGCTCTGCGGTGGGAGTCACTACTTTTGAAGAATTGTCTAACCTGATTGTTTTAGAACAGTTTAGAAATATCCTTCCTGAGCGTGTCGCTACCTATGTATTTGCGCATAAGATGAAAACCGCAGAGGAAGCCGCAGTTATGGCTGACGATTTTGCTTTGACACATAAGTATAGTCTTAAAGAAAATAATACAGGTAAGGCTTATCAGGAACAACGTTTTGGACGTTTCAATAGAGATTTGGGGTTTTCTTCGTTGGGTTCATTTGAGTCACCTACTCAGAGTAGAATAGATTCACACTCTAATCAGTCACATAGAGGTGCTGTGAGTTTTCGCAGAGATTCTAGGTTTTCTGCGTTTACACCTGCCAGTCAGGCTAAGAACGATGCTGATGTGTGTCGATACTGCTTGGAAAAGGGGCATTGGAAGAAGGACTGTCCTGTTTTAAAGGGAAAAAGTCAGAGAAAGGGTAGTGAGGTTGTTAGGGGGGTCACACTTGCTGTATCTGAGTCAGTTATACCTGCTAAAGTTTTGGTGGGTGAGACTGAGGCTAGACCTGAAGGCGTTGTGACTCCATCTGAGTTATCAGGTCTGAGCTCTGCTGGGACTAGTGAGAGAAACAGTGGGGCTGATTCAGTTGTAATGGGTGGAAGTGGTTATTTTCCTTTCGTTACGGATGGTTTAGTTTCACTGGTGGGTAGTTCCAACCGGGTGCCAGTTAAGATACTTAGGGACACAGGGGCGTCTGAGTCTTTTATCTTGGAGTCTGTTTTGCCTTTTTCTGCTGACTCGAGTATTGGGAACAATGTTTTGGTCCGGGGGATTGGGTTACAGGTTGTCTCTGTTCCATTGCACAGGATTAATCTGCAGTCTGATTTGGTACAGGGGGAAGTAAAAATAGCAGTTCGTCCTTCCTTACCAATAGAGGGCGTCCATCTTCTCTTGGGTAACAATCTGGCTGGAGAACGTGTCTGGCGTGATATACCGCCCCCTGTAATTGTTAAGAATGTTCCCTCTATTGCAGATGATAGTGACGTTCGTGGTCAGAATTTGTCTGTTTTTACAGCTTGTGCAGTGACACGGGCTATGAGCCGTGCCTCTAATGATGATATTTCTCAGACTAGAGAGTTCAAGTCTGCTGTTGTGCCTAATCTACCACCTTCTCTCTCCAAAAGTGATTTTGTTGCAGCTCAAAAGGAGGATGCAACATTAAAAGATCTGTTCGTTGGAGTGTTACCACCCGAGGAGTTGCGCAATGCAGCGAGGGGTTATTTTGTTCAGGATGGGTTGTTGATCCGGAAGTGGTCTTCACACACTGATGTAGGGGTCGAGGATCCAGTGTTTCAAGTGATAGTGCCATTTAAGTTTAGAGACTTGGTTCTACAGACAGCTAATGGGGATGTAGCGGGGCACTTGGGGGTATGAAAGACCTATGACCGTCTTATGAAGTACTTCTATTGGCCTCGAATAAAGAAGGATGTGGCATCCTTCATTAAGACGTGTCATGTATGCCAGTTAACGGGGAAGCCTAATCAGGTGTTAAAGCCAGCTCCACTTTACCCTATTCCAGCCATAGGAAAACCATTTGAACATTTGTTAATTGATTGTGTAGGACCATTGCCTTCATCTAAGTCAGGGTGTGTTTACATGCTGACGGTGATGTGTCAGTCTACCCGATACCCTGCTGCCTATGCTTTGCGTTCAATTACGACTAGATCTGTGGTGAAAGCCCTTTCTCAGTTTATTTCCATCTTTGGAATCCCTCACACTATACAGAGTGATAGAGGCTCTAACTTTACATCACGCATGTTCAGAGAGGTGCTCGAGCAGTTGCGTGTAAAACATCAGCGTAGTAGCGCTTATCACGCCCAGAGCCAAGGTGCTCTGGAGCGTTTTCATCAGACATTGAAGTCGCTTCTCAGGGGTTATTGTGTTGAGCTTAACAGAGACTGGGAGGAAGGGCTCCCATGGCTAATGTTGGCGGCACGAGAGGTAACCCAGGAGAGCACTGGTTTCTTGCCTAATGATTTGGTCTTTGGCCATAGAGTTCGTGGGCCTTTAGCAGTCTTACAGGGTGAGCTGAAGTGTCCTGAGTCTCCCGTTAATTTGTTGGACTATGTAAACGGTTTTCGTCGTAGGTTGTTCTTAGCCTGTGAAATGGCGACTGTTACCCTGACTAAAGCCCAACAGAAAATTAAGGGTTGGTATGACCATCGAGCTGGGCCAAGGGTGTTTAGTCCTGGGGATCAGGTGTTGGCTTTATTGCCAATAGCAAATTCTCCTTTCCTTGCAAAATACACAGGTCCTTATAGGGTGGTTCGACAGGTGTCAGACCTGAATTATTTACTTTCGACACCAAATCGTAGGCGTTCCACTCAGCTCTGTCACGTAAATCTGTTGAAGTCCTATTATACCAGGCTTTCAGTCTCTGGGGCAACAGAGTCTGGTGACCTGGTTATGCCCGTTTCTTTAGCCGCAGTTGTTGAGGCTCCTAGGGCCCATGAGACTCCCTACGTGGTGACAGCGAGTAGTGGTGAGGATGTGGTAGGTCCAGACGACTGTGTGCTGAAACCTCGTTTGAGGAACTCTGAAAAACTGGCGGAGTTGAATACATTGTTTGGACATTTGTCAGGGGAGCGTGCATCAGAATTGTCGTTTTTGTTGTCTGATTTTCCTTCTTTATTTTCAGATCTGTTTCTGAAACTGACGAGAAGCGCGCACTCACTTGAAAATGGCGTCAGTAGGGCACCAGCAGAAAGTTTCAAAATAAAAGTCTCTAAACAGTAAACCGCAGAATCAACAATAATTGCTCAAATAAAAACATAAATAAATAAATACAATAACAAATAAACCCATAATACAATAAAAATGATTTTAGTGAAAAGAAATGTGTTACATTCGAATTATATTCACTATAAATCGTTACATTAGCACCAGTTTTTCAAATGACTTCATGACCACAGACGAGCCACAGGCCTGTAGTCATTTAGTAATTTTGTGTAATTGTAATTTTGTAATTTTAGGTTTCTTTGGGATGGGGATGATGGTGGAGCGTTTGAAGCATGAAGGGACTTCGCGCAGTTCCAGTGATCTGTTGAAGATCTTTGTGAAGATGGAGGCCAGCTGGTCAGCACATGATTTCAGACAGGCTGGTGTGACACTGTCTGGGCCTGGTGCTTTTTTTCCTTTTATGCTTCCGGAAGACCTGGCATACCTCGTCTTCGCTGATCTGAATTGCAGGTGTGGGGGAGGGGGGTGCTGGAGGTGTTAATGGTTGTGTGGATAGGTGTTCAGGGCGGGTGTGTTTTTTTTATTTTTTATCTGCAATAGAACTCATTCAGATTGTCTGCCTGTATTTGATTCTCCACAGTGCTGGGGGATGGTGTCTTGTAACTGGTGATGTATTTTATACCTTTCCACGCTGAAGCAGAATCACTGGAATAGAATTGGATCCTTAGGTTATCGGAATAATTCCTCTTTGCTACTCTGATCTCCTTTTCCAGTGTGTATTTGGCCTGTTTATACAAGACTTTAACCCCCTTCCTGTAAGCATTTTCTTTGGCCTGACGGAGCTGTCTGAGTTTTACAGTGAACCATGGTTTGTAGGTTAAATGAGTCCTGGTAGGAATGCACATGTCCTCACAGAACTGATATACGAAGTGACAGTCTCTGTGAGCTCGTCCAGATCGTTTGCAGCAGCCTCAAAAACACTCAAATCAGTAAGGTCGAGACAGGCTTGTAAAACCCAGTCTGTTTCATTGGTCCATCTCTTTACAGTCTTTACCACAGGTTTAGCAGATTTTAGTTTCTGCCTGTAAGTTGTATAAAATGAACCAGCAGTGATCAGAGAGCCCCAAAGCTGCTCGTGGGACAAAGTGATACGCATTCGTTATTGTTGTGCAACAGTGATCCACTATGGTGGGACATGTAATGTGCTGTCTGTATTTTGGCATCATATAGTGACATGATGTCTGGAAGCAGATCCACATAAATGCCATGTGTAATTTTTATAGGAGTCTAAACTTTCATCTTTTACCTTTATGATATTGAAAATGACTTTTCATCCTGATGATATTTTGTATTTTTTCCAAAGACAACCAACATATTAGAAATGGATTCTGAGTCATTTGAAGCGGCTTCATGTTTGAGGTCTGACTGGGTAATTTATGTCACTGAATAATACTTGAATAACTCTGCAAGTATCACAAACCAAAGACTCTGCTTTACTCATAAATGAAACACTGCCATTCTACAAACCCCATGTTAAATTTCAGAGGGAATCTAGTGAAAATCTCTTCTAGGTTTTAGAACTACAGACTGAACAGTTTTTTAACAAGACTTGTTGCCACAAAACAACAGTAGAAATGCAATATACAAAGGCAGCATGGACAAATATCAAACCATTGTTTTGGCCAACACAAAAATTTACATATTTAATAAAATTACATTTTTTTTTAAGTTAATCATGTATACTTCAATGGCTAATTTAAACCAGTTTGAACTAGAATTTTGAGGCACACTTTATTGTAAGGTCCAATTGTCACTATTAACAAACCGTTAAGTATGACTTTTGCCTCAAACTCCTAATTGGCTGCTTATTGATAGTAAGGTAATTGTTAAGTTTAAGTATTGGGTAGGATTAGGGGTGTAGAAAATTGTCATGCTGAATAAGGCATTTATATGTGACCCTGGATCACAAAACCAGTCATAAGTAGCACAGGTATATTTGAAGCAATAGCCAACAATACATTGTATGTGTCAAAATTATCCATTTGTCTTTTAAGTCAAAAATCCTTAGGATATTAAGTAAAGATTATGTTCCATGAAGATATTTTGTAAATGTCCAAATATCAATATGTCAAAATGTAATTTCCTCGACCAAATATGGTCATTAACAAACCATACATCAATGGAAAGCTTATCTATTAAGCGTTCAGATGATGTATAAATCTCAGTTTAAAAAAATTGACCCTTATGACCCTTATGTGGTCCAGGGTCACATATGTGCTTTATAAGTACTAATAAACAGCCAATATGTTCAAAGCAACTAGTTGATAGTGAGAATGTTTCCCTATACTAAAATGTTACCGAATTCTGAAGCCAAACTCTGTGATGTAGTCACACTCATCTTGCACTTCACCATGTGACAACTAGCCCCAGTTGTCTGGTTAAAGGGACACATCTGTCATTAAGACACTGTGAGCTGTAAAATAACGGGGTTTAGCCTGTAGTAAAACACTGATTTGCAGGGAAAATGAAGTTTATAGGAAAGCAGCTCCCAAGAGCGGCATCAGTCTCATGTGTCTGTACCTTTACAGGGCTAGAGAGATTCATTCAGCCCAGCTCAAATGACATCCTCACACGTTACACTTAAACCACACTCCACCACATTTGTGGGAGCTGGGGTAAGATATGCCATCTTTTCCATATATCTTCCAGAGAAGTCATACAGGTTTGGAAAGTCATGTGCTGACTAAATGATGACAGATTTTTCCTTTAAATGTTTTTTTAAGTGACACTGTTTACCCACTGACACATCTTAAGCTATTTGACAGAGTCTGTCAGATTAATCACTTTAGTCATATTTATTCACATTTATTAAGTGACCAGTTGCAAAATCTCAGAAATTACCCAGACTGCTGACAAATGCAATGTCATGCTTTCCCCTATGAAGCATCAGGACTTTCTCTCTCTTAATTCACTTTCATTATGAATGCAGATGGTGACGTCATGCCTGTTTGACAAGATTTATGATCAAACAGCAACTAGGACTCTCTCCTCTCCTTATTTTTTTGTCCTGAGTGCCGGCCACCAACAAAGCAGTGACACACCATTAAAACTTGAGCTTTTTCAATTCAAGGCAAATTAGCGTAATTCACATATTGTCTCTTGGCATACATTACTTCTTCCCAGTGTCAGATCAAATAAGCACATGCTTGGAAAACTGATGCCCATTGCGCACCACTGAACATCCATCCCATTAATCACCCCTCAGATGCGTCTCAAGTATCTTTCTTAATAAAAAAATCTATTAAAATGTCTTACAATAATAAGTAACACCTATTCTCAGCGGATGTGGGTGTTTTGAAATAGTAATGAGTGTGCGGACCATGGACCATAATGTATATACTGTGTGATACTCTTGATTCAGTTTTCACCTCAGATGTGGAATAAACCGCTCCTTAGGTGAATGGATAGGAGTCCGTCTTACGGTAAAACAGCAGGATGACTGATTGACTTAAATGAGCTATAAAGTACTGGAAAGTATTGCTTTTGGAGGGCAACAAGGATCTTTCTTATTTGTTATATTTGGCCTTTTTTTCTCAGAGCAATACTGTATAGAGTACAGAGAAAGAAAGTAAAAGAAACTTTAACCCAAACTACATCATATAGATCATATTGCAATTAAAATAAACATGGTTTGCATTGACCATCATGTATTTAATGAAGTGAATAACCATCAAAACTCAGATGTTTATACATGCTTAAGCAAACACTCAAACTATATCAAACATGTTAATAACTATTGCATATGCAGTTTATGATAATAGTATTTCTGCCATTTTTGATTATTTTATACATAATTATATTATTTTGAGTCACTGCTTGATGTCTAATCCTGAAGCAACAGTGCTATTCTATATGATATTAATATTTTATTAGCACGTGTGCTGGTTTTACCACTAAAGTAGTACTGTATGCACTGTAAAAAATAAATAAATAAAGATTCGCAAATGTAAAGAAATGGAAAAAGTACTGATCTTTTTTACTGCTTGGACATCATGTGTATACAGACATTTCCTTTAACCTTAATACACAATGCAATGCGTAAAATGTGGGAAACTTCTGAAAATCAATATGAAAAATTCCTTAAATTCCATATTACTCACTCACAGTACATTGTAGCCTATTTTTACTGACTTTTTTTAGAGTGTGCGCTTACATGTAGTGGACTAAAAATAAGTCTGTCAGAAGTGAGTGAATGAATGTAGGAGAGTTTAAATTAACTGGAACATTTGCACAGGCATGCTGCATGTCAGGAACACATGTAATTCACAGCCATATACATCCTGTCACAAACACATATCTACATCACAACTCAACAAGATCCTGCAGTTTACTAGAAAGTGCTGAGGCAGGAGAACTTGAGAGCTGTACTTAGTTATACTAAAAGATCTACCTACTGTATTTAAGAGGAAAGTATATTCATATTTGCATATTTGTTTATTCAAATCACATATTCAGTAATTTGTTATTATATCCCAGTATATAAGAGCAATCATTGGCTTCTTTTAGATGGCTGTCGAAAGAAAAAGATGCATCTGGCTCCATAATTGTTAAGCTACAGCATCATGCAATGTAGTAAAATCTTCAGACATTGGCTTCAACTATGAAAAACGATGTTTCTGCAGTTATTCTGAGCGACAGATCATTTTTGTGTATTTATACACCTGTTTAGATTGCGAGTCTGTCTGTGTATCACAGAATACGGGTGTTATTGGAGCAGATGCCGACTGTGATGAATGGTGTTTACGTGTTGGCTACATCTCCATCCACAGATAAATCCACAATCAATCGGAGCGGCTGAGTTGCTTCATCAGACCCATAAACATCACTTCGGGCCCCCGTGGTGGTCTGGTTTCAGACCCAGCGGAGGTCAGCGGGCAGGGAGAGACGAGTTGCTGGTCATTCAGAGGGGCTCAGGGTGGGCCCAGATAATGTGAAACTCCTAATTACCTCAAGAGATGCACTATTCTGTGGGGACTGCTTACACAATAGAAGGGAGAGTACGACACGGAGCAGCTCTTTTGTAAGAGACATCTTTCCAAAGTAAACATATTTTTTCTGTGCTGACATTTTGACACTCATGACTTTTATCAGCAGATTTGCTTTTTCGCACCACTAACAGCGGCTCTGATATGCTGAGAGCAGCTATGGTGAAGAGTTTTATTGCCACTGAGTACCATGACGGTACACAAAGAGGGCCCTTTTCACTCATGTCCTTTTGGCACTGCTGTCCGACAACAGGCTGCAAATTTATATGAAACACTCAAAGCTCTGATGGATTGGTTTAACTTTAGACAAATCAGGAAAGTGGTTGTGCTTATGAAGTTATACTTTCCAATCCAGGCTCATGTGCCTCTAACTACATTTTTACAAAACTTTAAAAACATACCTAGACAATCCAATATTCCAGCTGAAATAAAAACCAGTGTCATTAGAAAGCAACACTAGGTATGTTTACTTGCACTTACTTTCATCAAACACACAATCTAATTTGAGATTCTGAAAGTTCTGTTTATATGAACCCTAAACTTTACAGTCAGATTCACATACACACACAATTTATACATGTATAAACTTAATTAAATGCAATGTGTCTAGTCATTGCATTCAGAATCAGAGAAAGCCACCGTGATAATGTCACCAGATCTAACTTGAGTAATAATTGTTATTATTTTTGCCTTGATTACAAAGAATGCTGATATATGATAATGTCAGTAAAGCATTTTAGCAAATACAGAATTTAGTAAATATTTAATCCAATTTCAACTAACCAGTTTGTAAGATGAAACACAAAAAACACAAGATGTAAAATGCATGCACTGTAAATATAAGCATCCGGTCACAATCCGGGTATAATCTTAGACAAAAACAAAAGCTTTTTGTTCAAAATGTTGCTTTTTTTATGAAACTTACCCACTTTCAACTGATGATAAAAAATTATGCATGCAGCTAGTATACAATATTTTTGTTTTATTTTGTTTAAAAGCAGAGGTTTTAAACAAAATACAATTTAAAAAAAGAGGTTCTTTATTTTTTTTAATATTGCATGTTCATATTTTCATACGACAAAATGTTGCCCTTTGTCTTTGTTACAATTGCTTTGTTACAATTTGTATTGTTAAAGGCGCTATATAAATATAGGTGATTTGACTTGTCTCACCTGGTTGCCCGTTGACAGCAACATTTCCCAAAGTCCCAACATTGCTCAAAACGTTGCCCAGTGTAACGTCAGTTTGGTGTTTGGGTTTGGTAACATTTAAGTTCCAAAATTCCACAATTGGTGCAAGAACGTCTCGGCTACATAGGTAACTCTCGTTCCCTGAAGGAGGTAACGGAGACATACGTCGGATTGACCGACGATAGGAATCTTGCTAGAGAGGCCAATCTGCTTTGAGTGTAACTAAAACGAGCCAATGCACATTGGCATGCAATCATATGCAGCAGCTGCTCACTTCGCAGCGCGGGTATATAATGAGCAGCAGGTGTGTTGCATCTTCAGGTTTTCGCTGAGGAGACCAACAGGTAAGGTGGAAGCATCAGCGGGGTCCAGTGACTGTGGGGATGGGACGTATAGGAATCCCTACCAAAGCGCCACAGAAGCTGCCCCCTTCCAGCGCTCGGTAGCATGCCTCCTGTCCCACCTTGCTTAACGATGGTGGGACAGGGCAAACACAGAGAGTGTCGATCACTGCTGTTCCCCAAAACCCATTCAGTGAGACTATTGGATAACACTGGGAAAGCGTACCCTTTCACTGGAAAGGAACGCTGCTGCGGAAGCCACATCCTTCCCTGAAGGAGTTATGTGGTGAAGTACATATGGGCTAATCCCGTAGGGCTGTACTACATATGGAAGTACAGGGGTGACTCCAACCTGGTGAGAGGTGGGTTCTCCCAGAGGGAAAGACACAGGCTTCGTTTAGGAGCAAACCAAGGAATAACACACATGGGATCCCTGTAGGGTCACACATATGGAACCCAGCCTAAATCCGGTACTCAAGGATACAACGGAGTAAAGATGTAAAAACGAAGTGAATGAATACCCTGTTCTCTCATGGGAACAAAGGCTCCCTCCACGACATTTGTGAAGACGTGGGGAGACAGGGCCAGCTCGAAGAGCAGGACCTTGTACTGATATGCTCGACCCTCGAATGCAAAGTGCAAAAATGGCCTGTGTCGAGGAAGAAACGAGACATGAAAGTATGTATCCTTCAGGTCGATCGCTGCGAACAAATCTCGGGGACGGATGCACTCAAAAATGCATTTCTGTGTGAGCATTTTGAACGGTAGTTTGTGAAGGCTCTGATTCAAAACTCGCAGGTCCAAGATCGGTCGTAACCCACCGCTTTTCTTGGGTACAATGAAGTAAGGGCTGTAAAACCCTGACCTCATATAGGCTGGAGGGACAGGTTCTATCGCATCCTTTGGCTGTAGGAATACGATCTCTGCACGCAAGACATGGGCATTGACAGCTTTCACTGAAGTGAAGTGGACACCTCTGAACTTGGGGGGACGCCGGGCTAACTGAATTGCATAGCCGAGCCTGATGGTCTGAATAGGCCAGCGAGATGGACTGGGGAGCGCTTACCAGGCTCGCAGAGACCACACAAGTGGGACTAAGGGGGACCGTAGGCGTACCCACAGAGAGGCAGCGAGGTGGAACGCAGGGAAGCAGCTGGGTTTTGGTCCTCCCACTACTCTCCGAACCCTCTTCGGGCCCGGAGAAGATAGAAACTGCTCTTTGATTGAAAATGTGGGTACCGCTGGGTAGAACCGAAATAAAAGGGAACAAAGGATTTACCACCCAGCCCTCCTCCGGGGGAAGGAGCGGTGCAGTCACCATCTCCTGAAGAGCAGTTCTAACAATATCGCCGTTCTAGAGCCTCTTGCCTTTGCCACCCCCCTTGGCAGGGGCCTGGACGGGCTTGGGACCCCGCTTGCAACTGGCTCCAAGGCGCCGCTTGGGTGCAGGCTGCTGCTGCTGCGGGAGCGGGGGCAGCTGCAGAGCGTCGCCCTCGGCGATGAGCAGGCTAAGGCGCTGCCAGCAGCGGAGTGGATGCAACAGCGGACCACCGCGGTAGGATGTGACCCATTGCCTCAGACTGCTTCTGTACAGCTGAGAACTGCTGGGCGATGTTCTTGACCACGTCGCTGAAGAAGCCGGTCCGGAACACGGGGGAATTAAGGAACCTGACCTTGTCGGTATCCCTTATGTCGGCCAGACACAGCCACAGATGGCGTTCCTGGACCACCAAAGTGGACAGGCTCCGAAGCGAAAAGCTGAAAATGCAACACACTTGATGCTGATATTATACCCGCGCTGCGAGGTGAGCAGCTGCTGCATATGATTGCATGCCAATGTGCATTGGCTCGTTTTAGTTATACTCAAAGCAGATTGGCCTCTCTAGCGAGATTCCTATTCGTCAGTCAGTCCGACGTATGTTGAAAGTGACCGACTGAATGGGAACCAACATTATGTAATGTTGCCAGACTCATCCGCAGAGAAAAATTAACTAAATTTGAATTGAAAATTGAAGTTAAACTCACTGGACGTTTAGATTTAAGAGTGCCACAAAACATGCAAGACACAACATAATAGCATTTTGCAAAATGTCCTCATTGGCCCGTTTAATTCCATGAGACTGGATGGATATTTTCACATTTTTTAAAGAAAGGTGCAAGCTGTTTGCCTCTGCTAAATTTTATGCATATTTTAGGTGATTCTAGGTGCTTTTTTATCACACTGCTATTGCAGAGTTGCTAGGCGGTTCTAAGATGCTGCTAGGGTGTTTACATTGCATTTTAACACTTTGGTATGCAGTTGCAACTGTAGGATGGTCTTGGTCTCATCACACAAAAATCTCAAATCTTATCACTTAGGAAAGTACTATCATGATCTTCTCAAAAAAAACCATGTCTGTAGCACAAACAATGTGGGATTAGTTAGTGCCTAAGTTCAATACTTAAGGGTTACATAGGGTTTTGTTCAAATCTCTAACCCTAAGTATGGACAAAGGTAATGGTGTTGCTTGCCTTAACAGCGCTAATGAGCAAAGGATATGCTGACCTTCGGAATCTTGACCACACACAGGCACACAAACACAAGCGGTTAAGACTGCTAGAAACCCAATTACTGGTGAAAGCAAAGTGAGAACTGGTCAATAACTCTGGACAAAGAACATTTAGAACCACAACACACACTCTTTGCTTGTATTTGTATATGCTATCAGTGGGGGGGGGGGGGGGGATGGGGGTTAATGTTGTTCAGTTCTAAAGGTTCCTTTTAAAGCAGTGAATAATTTTTAGCAGATGGCCTAAAATACAGCCAAACAAATATGTTTTTGAAGTTTAAATTGTTATATGACCTAGTGTAATTTTAAGCATCAGTTCCTGTCGCAGTAACCTGATTGATGGAGGTCCCAGATTATCTAGGATTTCCTTCCATGTGCTCGAGTGAGGCTGTGTCAGCAGCATTGTTTACCAAACCACCATTTACTGACAATTCCTCACTTCAGAGGCATGCTATTTGTGTTTCCAGAGAACAAACTATATTGAATTGAATTTAAAAGAGAGAAGTGGTTGCGGTTTTGGAGCTGTAATTGTAGTTCTTTAAAAGCCACATTGAGTGCATTAGAATCAAATCCTACAGTGAATCCCAAGAGGGCTTGTGAAGGAGCTCCATTGTGTTATCAAAATCTCTCAGTCTTTAACGCTCAGTCAACCAACAAACCTCTAAAGACAGATTGAAAAAAAAATCTGCCTTTTAAGTTGCAGAGAAGGAAATATAACATCATATGGGTTTAAACATGAGTCAATTATTTTTCAAATAAATTGTTGTGTGAAGTATTCCTTTCAGAGAAAAGATGATGAATAGTTACATAATACATCTGAGATTACATGTCCTTCCTTTAAAAAAATGCAGTATATCATGGCATGAGACTTTCATGCGTGTGAATAACCATACTCATTTATTAATAATATTATAATTTGTGATATTATTTACATACGACTTAATTGCACAAGGCTGTTATTAGACAAACACTCCTGGGAAAGGAAGTAAAAACAAACAAAAGGCAGCTACGTCTGGGAAGTTTACTTAACATTTGTATTATTCTTGTAAAGAGATACACATAGCATGCTGGGTATGTTTCAGTGTCTTATGAGCCATTTATTTGTGTTCTGTTGACTGTTGTGTGAAAATAGCAAAGAATTATCTCAAATTCCAATGCATTATGTTTTTTTATGAATAGCAGAGACCAGATACTAGTGTAAATGCATCATGGACTGCTCCAAAGCATAGACGGCATAGTAATGGTGCCTTTTAAGATACCTCATTTTGACCAGATTCTAAGGCTGCATCGCATGCATCCTTGCCTTGTGTAAAAGACAAGCTCTCTGGAAATGAAAGAAATGTTCACTATAAATGTAATTATTTGAGTACCTACAGTATAAATAGGTAAAAATTAACTATTTTACTCACTATCTACAGTTTTACACCCTGATATTGGCTTCTGCATTGGCCAGCCAAAAAATCTATATCAGTACTGTTCATTTAGGGATTCTTTTTCAGTAAGTATCTTAATTATAATAAGATCTAATAACTGGATTCACTGAAATTTGCAAGGTTCGGAATTATATGTTGAATAGACATTCAATGACAATTATGTAAATGCTACTTTTCTGAATGATGAGCTATTAAACAATTCAAAAGACAGAACTGTTAAATAATTGACAGAACAGAGCCTAAATTGAACATTTTCCATTATCAAACATTCTTAACTCGAATAGTTTCCATGGCATAAAATACAGTACACAGGAAGGCAGTTCACTGGGTTTGGAAAAGAGCCAGACATGAATATTTTCATAATTCAAATAGTTTACATTTAAAGCTCTACATCCAAATTCAGAACATTGTGATGTTGCTGTAATTACACTCTGAACTATTCCACATTCACTGTCATGATCTGCTGTATCCTCAACACTCACATGTCAGAAGGCCAGATCTCTCACTCAAGTCACCCAGGAAGGAAAGGAGGAAAAGAGAGAGGGAATAAAAGAGACTGATTGTAGCCAAATACTTCCTACAAATAATGTAAATGATTGTGTTTACAGGACGGATGTATGAACATGGGAAATGTTACATGTTCTCTGTGTGTGCTTTGCCCCGTTTGCTGTGGGCCTTGTTTGGCTCCATAATTACCCTCATTGGTTCCCTTGGCTACTCATTGACCACACCCCTGCCTGGTTTCTTGCCATAGTTGATCATTGGTCCTTTTATTCTCCCTTGTGTGTGTAACTTTATTGTCTCACTTATTACCTGTCAGTTGGTGCATGTAATGATGCTGTTCTGCTCGTTTTTGTTCCTTGTTCCCCATGTTCGCCATTGTTTGTTAGTTTAGTCTTCCTATTAAAAACCCTGCATATAGAGCCACACCTCAACCGGCTTACTCCTGCTTCCTGCACGTTACAGGAAACACAGGATTTTCCTGGTGTTAAGGTTTAACTGTGTATTATGACTGTATAATTTACATGGGAAAAAAAGTAAATTTCACAATTAATTACAAAGAAATAGCAAGTAACACATTCGATTATTTGAAATTTAGAAGAGAGAAAGGCTGAAAGAGTTTTTTCTTGTTTTCTTTGTTTAATTCACATATTTTACAAATCACTGTACAGTATTTTGTAAATATTTTGTGTGTTGTAAGAAAATAAATACTACTCGTAGTTTTTTACGAGAAAGCAAAAGTACATTTTAAAGGAGTCTCTGTGGAAGCATGAGCACAACAATGCAATATTTTTGTTGCATTTGTTTAAAAAGCTTCCACTCTTTGAATCTAAGTGAACAAGACAGGATAAAACAGGCCTGTTGAGCACATTTCTGTATTCCTTCCCAAATCACTTTAACGCCTGTCATGTCCAAATAATGCTCAGCTTTCCATTACGAGCTTCTCAGAAAGCCTTGAAAGCAGCAAAATTTCCTTTTAAGGCCAGTCACACACCCATTCAGCTATTTTCTGTGTAGGCAATAGGTCAACAAGCTACAGTTTATGTGAATTGTTCCAATTTTATATTTATTTATTTTTTATTTTGAATATGTCAAATGGTCCTTCTGAAGCAAACTCAGAAATTAACAAACAAACTGGATTTTTTTTGGCTGGCCCAGCAAATAAAAATACAGCAATGTTTGGAAATGACAAATTACTTTTTTCTTTCTTTTTTTACTTTAAAAAAAGTTGTTATAGCCGCCATATTGAGCATTATGATCATTTATTAATCTATGAGCGATCTGTCTCTGTGGTAGTTATTACATCAAACACAGCCTGATCATTTCTCTGGAATTTACACTGTTTTGTTGCCTTTACATACAATTCTTTTCCAAGAAAATTATGCAAGCACACACACGTACACTTCAAACTAATACATCAGGTTTAAAATCTGAGATATTATGGGAAAAGCCTAAATGAGGAAATGCATATGCAGAAGTGGTTTTGCATGACTGCGATTATTTTTAAAACAACGTATCATGCTTAAAGTGAAGGAAGAAGGAATATGATTACCATTGAAATTCAGGAGAATAAAACCAGTCTGTTGAAATGTTATAGGACACTTTGGAGTTTCTAGAGAATAAGTGACCAATATGAACTAGAATTAGATACATTTAGTAGTAGTAGTAGTAGCCCTTTATTGTCACTAGTACACAAGTACCAGCGAAATTAGCCATCAACCTGTCCATACATACACAACATACATATGACAACGGGGTAGACAGAACAGGAAGACAGGGTATTAAGAAAAATACAGCTTTTACATGAGAGAGAGGAGGAAAAATGTTTAACCCCCAGACTATGCTCCACTGGGGAGTACAGTCTGAGAACAGAAAAAAAAACACCTCAGCACAAAAGCACATATACCATAAACACATGACTTGCAACAGGGGGAACATATCCAGCTCTGGCAAGCAGCCATCCGGTCCGGTGCCATTTGCGGCGCCGGTCGCAGACCTGCTCGCCCTAGTGGCGGTACAAAGCGTTACAGAGGCAGTTGAATGGGGGAGGGGAGTAATGTCTGTAATCGGGGAAGGGAGCAAGAGAGTGAGAATTTGTGAAGAATAGTGGAGATCAAGGATGTTTTTATAGCTGTTGAGCCAAATTTGATGACAGAAAAGCTGGAATTGTTTAAAGGAATAATTGCTTTAAGAAACTTTTACTCTTATGAACACACACACACACACACACACACACACATACACACACACACACACACACACACACACACACACACTTAAGGCTTAAATATGCACAATAGTCAGCTGACTTTACAAATTGTTTGGCATTTAGAAAACAACAAATTATCTAAAGTTATTTAACACTCCTAAACTTCCAAACTAATTTGATTATTATATATGCTACACTATAGTCAACATTTGAGGTGGATCAAAACCTTTCATCAAAGTTTCACACACCTTTGATCAGAGTTCTGGACTCGAGTCGCATGACTCGAGACTTGATTCGGACTCGAGTCCCAAATTTGAGGACTTCTGACTTGACTCGACATAATCAAAGAAGACTTGCGACTCGACTTAGACTTTGACAACAATGACTCGAGACTTGACATGGACTTGAGCCCTGTGACTCGGCAAGTCTTTAAACCGTGTCTGTACCAGACACGAGTGGCGCAGAGCGGCGCGATAAAATTAAATAGAATCCATTATAATTAGCGATAAAGTCTCTACTGGATGCGGCGCAACGTGACAAATCCCTGACAGTAAACTAATGCTCTACTAATCTATTTATGACTAATTATGACACAAAGTTCAAATTCTTTTTTTATGGTTGTGTCCATTGTAGATGGAGTTAGCTGTTGTGGGGCTGCGCCTTCAGTGTAGACAGGGTTTTACAGAGTTCTTAAAAAAAGAAAGAAAAGAAAACACAGTTCTGATCAATATAGGCTGGTTATACGTATAATCACACTATGATTAGCGCAGATTTTGGCACTGAGCCAGAGATGGACTCTTTTAAATGAGCGCTTGTTAATGTATTCATCCACATAATGTTTAGGATATGTTTTAGATATTTAAAATACACATAATCACTATAAACCACTTATAAGATGAAGAAGAAGAGGAAGAAGCCTAGCTGTCAAGGTCAAGGTCAAGGTTTCTTTATTTGTCACATGATAAATTATACAGGGTATAATCAAAAGTGAAATGTAGGTCAAATCAGGTCCGCTCAGTGGACAGTGCAAAGAATACAAATAAAATAAAAAATAAAATCAAAATTAAATTATATAAAGTAACACCACACAAGAGTATATATATATATATAGGTAAAAAAAAGAAATAAGAAGTAAAATGTGCAATAGAATAAAGAAAAGTGCAAAACATTAAAACACTAAGATGTGCAAAACAAATTGGATGTGCAAAAACAGTATATGGGACTTAATAAATATTAGTATAAACAGGAGGGATGAGAGGGATGTGCAACGGGTTGTATTGGGTATGCACACATAGCAGCAATATGGATGATGAGAATATGAATGTTTTTGTTATTTTTTTTTACAGATAATAATGAGTCTTGTGAAAGTTTATGGAACTGAGTTTGTGTTAAGGAGCCTGATGGCCTGAGGGAAGAAGCTCTTCCTCAGTCTCTCTGTCTTTGCCATCAAGCTCCTGTAGCGCCTGCCAGATGGCAGTAAACGGAAAAGATGGTTACCGGGGTGGTTTGAGTCTTTGGTGATTTTAGCAGCTCTGCTTCTGCAGCGTTTGAGGTAGATGCCCTGCAGAGAGGGGAGTGTAGATCCTGAGATGCGCTCAGCTAAGCGCACGACTCTCTGCAGAGCTTTGCAGTCCTGGTTTGTGGCATTATTATACCACACTGAGATGCACTGAGTCAGAACACTTTCTATGGCCCCTGAATAGAAAGTTTTCAGGATAGCTGGTGAGACCCTGAATTTCCTCAGCTGTCGCAGATGGTACAGCCTTTGCCTGGCTTTCTTAACCTGAGTTTGAATGTGTGTAGTCCATGTCAGGTCCTCGGAGATGTTTACACCGAGGTACTTGAAGCTGCTCACCCTCTCCACAGGGGTCCCACTGATCATAAGAGGAGTGTAGGGCTGCTGCTGTCTCTTCCTGAAGTCCACGATCAGCTCCTTGGTTTTGCTCACGTTCAGAGAGAGGCAGTTGTCCTGGCACCATGATGTAAGTCTCTCCACCTCATCCAAGTATGCGGTCTCGTCATTGTTGTTAATGAGGCCCAGGACCACAGTATCATCAGCAAATTTAATGATAGATGTGGAGCTGTGAGAGGACACGCAGTCGTGTGTGTAAAGAGAGTATAGCAGGGGGCTCAGGACACAGCCCTGTGGGGCTCCTATGTTCAGGGTGATTGAGTTGGAGGTGAACTGGCCGACTTTCACCACTTGTGGTCTGGCGGTGAGGAAATCTTGAATCCAGTCACAAAGTGAAGTGTTAAGGCCGAGGTCTGAGAGTTTGACAGCTAGCTTGGTGGGGACTATAGTGTTGAAAGCTGAGCTATAGTCGATGAATAGCAGCCTGACATAGTTGCCATTTTTGCTGTCGATGTGAGTGAGGGAGGAGTGCAGTACCTGGGAGATGGCATCATCAGTAGACCTATTTGGCCGGTAGGCAAACTGAAGAGGGTCCAAAGTAGCAGGGATGGAGGAGCAAATGTGTTTCTTTAAAAGTCTCTCAAAAACCTTCATGACTGTCGATGTAAGGGCAACTGGGCGATAGTCATTCAGGCAAGAGGGTTTACTGTTCTTAGGCACAGGGATTATGACAGATTTTTTAAAGGGGGTGGGGACCACAGAGGTAGCGAGGGACTCATTAAATATGGATGTAAACAAACCAGCAAGCTGATCGGCACAGGACCTCAGAACGCGGCCAGTAATCCCATCGGGTCCTGCTGCTTTTCTGACGTTCACTCTCCTTAGTTCCCTCCGAACGTCGTCCTCTGAAAAGGTGATAGCATAATCATTGCTGCTCTGTCTGCTGCTTCCTGACGCGCTGATCGGCAGATTCGCGCCGCCATTAACGTTACACTCAAAGCGGCCGTAGAAGTTGTTTAGCTCTACGGCTAGCAACGGGTCTGCTCTCACCTCCACAGAGTTGTTGTTTCCAGAGGAACAGATGGTCTTTAGTCCCTGCCACATGCGTCGAGAGTCATTGAGCTGGAAATGTGACTCAATTCTCTCACTGTATCGGCGTTTAGCGGCTCTTACTGCACGACGGAGAGCATAGCAAGATGACTTGTACTCACTCATGTTTCCTGACAGAATACCGGCATTGTATGCGGCAGTTCGATGGTTAACTGCGTCACGAATCGTTCTGTCCACCCACGGCTTCTGATTTGAGAAAGTCTTTATTGTAACCGTTTCAGTGGCCTGTTCGGTTAGTGTGTTTACGAAGCTTAATGCTACCTCCGTGAATTCGCTGACGTCAGATGAACTCGCCCGGAACATGTCCCAGTCGACGTCATCAAGAGACGCCTGTAGCGTAGCTTCAGAGTGGGGGGACCAGCGCGTCACTTCCCTCTCCACCGGGGGTTCTTGAAGAATCCGTTGTTTATAATCCGGAGTGAGAAAGATGGCCGCGTGGTCTGATTTTCCAAACGCCGGCAGTGAGTGGGCTTTGTAGGCATTTTTGAATTGGGTGTAGCAGTGATCGAGTGTATTCAGTCCTCTGGTTGGACAGGATATGTGCTGATGAAAGTTAGGGATGACCTTTTTGAGGTTAGCTTTGTTAAAGTCTCCAGCAATGATGCATGCAGCGTCAGGATGTATGTTGATATATCCGCTGAGTTCGTCGTGTAGTTTAGACAAAGCCAAGCTGCTATCTGCCTTTGGTGGTATATAAACGGCAGTGACGACGATTGATGAGAATTCCCGGGGCAGATAAAATGGGCGGCAGATAATGGAGAGATGTTCCAGATGAGGCGAGCAGGAGCGCGACAGAATGGAGATGTTTCTGGGGTCACACCATTTCTTGTTAATGAAGAAACACACTCCACCACCTTTAGTTTTCCCGGCCTCGGCTGTTCTGTCCATCCGTAAAACAGAGAAGTTATCAGACGGCGTTACAGCGGTGTCCGGGACCGAGGGCGAGAGCCACGTTTCAGTCAAACAAATGATGTTACAGTCTCTGATGTCCCGTTGGAAACTAATCCTGGCTCTGAGATCGTCCATCTTATTATCCAAGGATTGGACATTGGCGAGCAAAATGCTCGGTAAAGGGGGACTGTGAGCTCTGTTTCTCAGTCTGTAGCGGATTCCAGCACGTTTCCCGCGGTGTTTCCTTCGCCTCCTGGTATTATTGAGGCGGCCTTTGTCAGCTTCGGTGCTCCGAAGAATCTCCAATGGCCACGCTGGATCAGTGTATAAAGTGTCCTGGATCAGGTTAGTGTAACGCTGTCCAATGTCCAAAAGTGTTCTCTTGTCGTACATAATCATTGCAGAAGTTACACGTATAAAAGAAAGGTAAAAATAGAAAATAAAAACACATAAAAGCACAATTTTGAGCGGAGCTAATTCACAGGCGACTGAACTCAGCAGCGCCACCGGAAGGAGTGATCATTATGAACAGCTGTGATCATTATGAACTTGTTTAAAACACAAAATACATTTAATTACATAGACTATATTAATATCTGAATAACTAGTTTTGCTGTGAATAATTTAATTGCCTCATTTCTTAAACCTGATATAGGGAATAGAACAAAGATCATTATAACCATTATTGCGCTCGTCTCCGTGACAGCATGAAATGAAACACATCATGCAAAAATTCATTCACTGATGGTTACTTATTTGTATTTAAAATTTGTATTCATTAGAACTATTGTTATTAAATTGTCTGCCTCATTTAATTTCTTTTCATATTATTTTATTAACATTCTGCATCGATTTGGACTTGAAGTAGCCTGTGTTAGGGAGCCAATGAGATGAGAGGCGAGTGGATCCATTTGCAAGGCTTTATTTCAGGGACATGGTCACAAAACAAGGAAGGTTCATGCAAAGGCAAACAGGTATAATACAGGCAAGACAAAGAGTAATCCTAGGGAAAGCGTGGGTCGACAATCGGCGATCAATATCCAACGGGTAAGGCAGAGAGATAATCCAGGTACACGAGCAATAGTCCAAGCGAGGTGCAAACTGAGTCCTAACGGCAAGGCAAAGGGTTAATCCAGGAAACATGGGCAAGAATCAAAACACAAGAAAACAGGCAAGGCAAAGACAACTAAGTGGGCTCCGTAGAGTCGCTATTGCTAAGAGAGTGATAAACACTTTACAATACTCTGCCATATGTGATAGGAAGTCCATGATTTATGTAGGTTTGTGTGATTGTGTGATAGTTCTCAGGTGTGAGCATGTGATTAGTGCAATCAGCTGTGTATGTGTTGTCAGTGCAATGTATGATGGGAATTGTAGTCCGTGGGTGATGTGCAGTGTAGTGCAAGAGTCAATTCGATAAAAGGGCGACCTCTGGTGGCAATCAGGCGGAAGGCCACAGACCGGATTCGTGACAGCTTGCCATACAGGTAAATGTTTTGTAGACCTGTCAGTAGATGGTGATAAATCAATTAGCAATTTATTAAATGTTTGACTCAATTGATTAATTAAAACCACTGAAGCATTAACATATGAAAGTGGACTTAAAATAAATTATTCATTCACTTAAGCCTATATTTGTTTACAAACATTGATTCATTACTCAATGAAATACCACTAATTATTATATCTTTATAATTATACTTACTAGATAGTAATAGTATTAATAACTTTAAATTCACTGTAGTAGTTTATACATAGACACTCGTTTAGGCAAATAGCACTACTGACTTGTTTGGGACTTGAAACTCGACTTGGACTTGCCTGCATTGAGTCGGCACTTGACTTGGGACTTGTCTGTCTTAAATCGGGACTTGACTTAAGACTTGAATGCAAAGACTTGAGACTTACTTGGGACTTGCAAAAAAATGACTTGGTCCCACCTCTGCCTTTGATGGACTTTTCAAATGTTGACTACTACATAAGTTTAGTGTCAAACCCATGGACGTTTTGTTGTGTTTTCATTCCCCATGTGCTCTGTGTGACCTATTTTTCCCTCACGTTTGATTGTGTCATTATGCTCAGATGTGTCTAATCATCATTCTCATTTACATTCCCCATATAAGTTGCATTCAGTTCAGTCATTCTTCATTCGGTCTCGTCGATGTTTACACGTGTTTGCCTTCCTGTTGTGAATTAACCTTATGTGGATTATTAAAGAATGTTGATCGTTATTCTTCTTCTTCATGCGTTCACTCCTACACCACACCGTGACAGAAGACTGGACCTTACAAAGTAAAGCGGTGTGTTTCCCTGCATTGTGTTTTTGTCAGTTTTTGTTTCGTTTATCATGAATAACCCTGCTGTCCTCATCCTCCTGCTGGAGCAGGGGGACCACTCTCTCGAGGACCACACCAAAGACTTCGTGTTTCTCGTCAACCTGACACACTACCCAGACAGCTTCCTCTGCTTGCTTTATCAAGCTGGACTAAACGCCGCCACACGAGCACAGCTGTCCGAGGAAGGTCCTCGAGAGTGCCTTGCCGCTATTGAGTGGGTGCTGGTGTTCTGCAAATACCCGCTCACAGTGAACATTGTGGACTATGACACTAGCCCCACTCCGGACCCAGAGCCCAGCTCACCATCTCCCTGTTGCACGGAGCCAAAGCCTGAGCAACCGCTGACGGAAAGCCAGAGCCAGCCGCGACCAACGAGCCATCAACAGTGACTGCGACAGAGCTGAGGATCGCCTCGGAGACAGAGCCCGTGATGTAAGACCAGGTGTGAGAGCCAGCAACAGAACTCGCCACGGTGGAGAGCGAGATGGACAGCAGAGGTGCGGAGGGAAGCTTCGCCCACTGTATCATGGCTGAGGGTGAGCAGCGCTCTATGGACAGCGCTCTACCGGCCCATCTCTTGTCATCACCTGCCTGCCCTGAGCTATCTATATTTCTGTCTGGAAATATTTGGCTGCCCTGAATCATATGCCAGTACGATAATGACCATGGAGGTCATTCCCCTCACGCTGGCGCTCACGGTGCTGAAAGTAGCCTTGTGGTGTATGTGGGCAGCACACACACTTTCTAAGCCCCCTGAGTATCCTAAATACCCAGCCACCCTCCCTCTCCTGCCTCCTCCTGTCATCCCTGTCTCACCATCGCCACTTCTGTTACCTGTCAGCCCCTTTGCTTACCCTTAGCCCACCATCTGTGTTCTGGGTTCACTGCGGGTCTGCCAGTCTCCATCGGCGTCGTGGCTGGAGGATCCCTTGACTTCGCCTCCAGCCTCTGAGTCCTGGACTCCGCCTCGGCTCTTCGACGCAGCGGCTCCACCATGGCTCCTAGTTCCCTCCTCTCCACCATGGCCTGTCAGTCCACCAGCTCCCCTGGGCTCCCTCGTCCCTCCGACTCTGGCAGGCAGACCTCCCTCTTTTTTCTGTGGTGCAGGGTCGCTCCTTCCGGGAGTGGTGGGATCTGTCACACCCATGGAATTTTTGTTGTGTTTTCATTCTCCATGTGCTCTGTGTGACCTACTTTTTGATTGTGTCATTGTGTTCAGGTGTGTCTAATCATTATCCTCATTTACATTCCCCATATACAGTACATATTGGTCTAATAGAAAATAATTATGACAGTTTTAAACCTGTTTTGTTCAGTTTGTCTAAAACTAACACTCCTCATCTGAGAAAAAAAAGTCAGAATTGTGAGAATTGTTTTTTTTATTAGTGGAAGAAACTGACTTTCATACAGAATACACGCTGGCCACTTTTGACACAATATGATGCATACTTTAAAAAGACAGAAAATATTACGATCATTTGAAGTTTTGAAGTACTTTTTTTAAAATGTAAGTAAACTAAATTAAACTGACTAAAAAAATGTTTTTAGTTTTATCTTCAGTGAAAACTCTACTTGAGCTTGACTGAGTGACTGAAGGTCTATTAACCTGAAATTTGGAATGTGTCCTTTTCTTTTACCTTGAGTCCCTTTAAAAGGATTGGAACGGCAGGACGGTGGTGACAAGCAGAGGAGAAATGAGATGAGAGAGGTCAGGGGTGGAGCAATGAACCATGTCACTGTGTGTTAAACAACCGGGAACCTGCTCTTTCTCTTGCTGTTTGTTTGTTGATGCTATCATGGCTTGTCTGTGGAGAAGATTAATATGTGTAAGACTGCAGGACAGAATGGCTGGAATTTCTATCATACATGCATTCATTATTTTGAAGAGAATCTTTGAACAGCATTGTGTAGTTTGCACAAAGACTATGTTCACAATGGAGAACTAGCATGCTCCTTGCTGCATAATACATGCGGTATATTATTCTGTTTACTATTATTTATGTAAAGATCATGTGAAATAGTATGCAACAATAAATGACTATCATTTTTGCAGTTTAGTGTTTGCATTATACTATACAAAGTATGCAAACTTTAAATATCAGAATCAGACTCAGGCTCATTATTTCATCAAACTGCCTAAAATTATTTTAGACATTTAGAAGTTTAAATACATTTAAAAAACTAAAATAAATATTCTGGTATGCTAGTCAACATCTTTGAAACAATATAAATTTTGTACCACATTTTGTATAAACTTGAATACAAATGTCAGGAAAGAGAACTGCTGTTGATATCATCATTTGGAGTGTATTTATCCCTCTGGACATGGAAGGTCATACTAAATTGAACATTTTTCAAAAAGAATCAATGATGAATTTATTAGTAGCCTCTGCTCAACAATCTCTAATTGTTTTTCCCGCTAGTTTAATATATGAAGACACGCTTTGTAGAAAGCATAATCTGTGGACAAGTGAACAGAGTCAGCTGGCATGGTAAAGCACTCTCTTATCTCTCTTTATTTTCCCTTATTCCCTAAATCCTGTCCTAACATTCCCCTTCCTGCAGTTCAGTTAAATGCAAGCTGACAAGTGGTCTGCTAACATCACTCAAAAACTGCAAAGACACTTATTTATTCAAGAACATCTCAGTTTATCCTGCTAAAAGAACACTGACAATCCAGGTGACAAGTGACTAGCATTCTTGCTGGCATTATCTGCTTTAAACGGATGGGAAAATGCTACATTTTGTGGCTTTGTTGTCCCACCTGTGTTTTCCTAAAGGATGTCACATACTAAGCTAAAGTCACCGTGCTAAGTGTGGCGTGCAAACATTAACCTTCCTTTCAAGTCAATGCTCTTCTGGGTCAGGGAGGAAGGAATGTTTGAGTCTGTCAGAAGGTTTTGTCATTTGTGGCATTATGATTTTCTGCAGTCTTTGATTGCGTGACCGGCTCTGCCGATTCTTGCGGGATGAGCGGATGAGATTGTCATCAGCAGATCAGGTTCATCAGGATCAAGGGAGAAGGACAAGCTGAGAAAATTGAGAAAATTGAGAAAATTAGATCTTGGGCTGAAAGATATAACGAGTGTGCTATCCTCAAGGCTAGTGACGAGAGACACAGTGTAACTGAGATAAAGCAATTTCTCAGTGGGTTGAGGATGTTGCGCTGAATCCAACTTGAAGAACAACCGTGTGGTCTGGAAGATGGACCACCCAAACATATTCTTAGCTCAATGAGTGGTTGAGGTATTGCTGAAGAGCAGGGATGGATGTGCACCATTCAGACCTGAAAAAACTCCAGCCCAAAGCAAACAAGAAAAAAGTACAAATTTGATAAAAAGAGGATTAAAATAGAGTAAAATATATTATACACTCTCAGAAGAAAAGGTAAAAAAGGGTAGTAATTGGGGTAGTACCTTTTTAAAAGGTACACCTTTGTACCATTTAGGTATTAATATGTACACTTTATATTGTAATATGTACCATTGATGTATCAGTATACTGTAGATCCTTTAGGTACAAATGTGTACCTTGTGAAAAGCTACCACACCACTGACAGCTTTTGTACTTTTTAGCTTTTTCTGAGAGCGTATTGAATACATTTGCATCAATACTTTTTCATAATTTTTATTTTACAGATCATTAAGAACACTTACAAAACTTACTAAATGGAAACTGTAAAATAGAACTCAATAAGTGATTCCAGTGACCAGTGAAATTCCTCTTCCTGTCATTTAAATAACAAATTCAATTTAGCTTCCTGTGGGGTGTGGCTAATTCAATTCATCACAAATGTACAAAGGACTGAGGGAATAAATAAATAAAAATAATTGTAAAATAATTGTAAATTAATGCATTTTAACTATTTTCTAATATTAAATTTGTTTAATATGCACACATTCAGTCTTAATTGTTTGATTAATATGAATGACCTTTGTTGTATTGTTTGTCTTTTATTATGTCAGTATGTCTTATTAGTTGTCAAATATTACATATTTAGCTACTTCTTTCCTCATACTATTTCATCATTGAAACAGAAGCCCCTGCAGTGTAAATATTGATTATTTCAAATTATTACAATTTTGCAATGTTTTTGGGTTGATTCAGTGATATTAATTAAAAGTGATGACTTGAGTCATACCAGTTAATTTAGATGCTACCTTTTTTAGATTACCATTTTATTGGTAGCACTTCAATTCAGGGAGCAGTTCTTAACTAGTTGCTTATGATCATGCATATATCATTTGTTGTTTGTTACTTATAAAGCACATATTAATGCCTTATTATGCATGACCATAATTTAGATCCCCTAACCCTTAAACCCCATACCTAAACTTAATGACTACCTTACTAACTATTAATAAGGAGCAAATTTTGAGTTTATTGAAGAAACATAGTTAATAGTGAGACTTGGTCCCCAAACTCAAGTGTGACCCATTTTTTTAAGTGCTGTTTCTGTAAATGGTAAAGTCCCCTTTCTTTTATTGGCCATCTCAATCATTTTGAAATTGACAAGTGCTAATAGACTGTTCAGGCAAACAGACCTAAAAATTTACATTTTTACCATATCTGATTATTATCCCTCTCGCTGTCTATGGTGGTTACAGCCCCCTATATAATGATCAGTTGGAGTCAGCTGAATATTTGCTCTTGCTTTCATGGAGCTGTTCATCAGATGTAAAGAAGTACTTGACTTGACCACAGTTTGATACTATTGCATCACATTAAATTATGCAGGGAAAGGCTCAGTTTGACTCAGCAGAGATCAGAGGGTGTTTGTTCTTTTCCTCAGTTTTCAGGTTTGTAAAGTGCACACGTCTTTAAAGGGATAGTCAACCCCAAAATTACAAATCTGTGATCATTTACTCATCCTGTCATTCCAAATCTGTAAGACTTTTATTCATCTTTGAAACACAAACAAAGATTTATAATCCATTTATAATCCATCCCAGCAAAATATGACACTATAAAGTTTAAAGACTTTGTGAAAAATACTATACCATCGAATATGGTAAAAAGAAGCTCAACCACACTTGTGAGACATGTAAACAAACCTCACGGGTTTTCACATGAGCTGCTGTTTACCATATTTGATGAGCTCTATGTATTTGCATCAATCGATGTATATGTATGAATAAAAGCCTAAACTAAGCCTGTTCATAATATAAAAGACTGTGTCTCTTCAGAAGACTTTGACTAAACAGCTTGATTTATGTAGGTTACATTTACGATGTTTTTTTGTACTTTTTGATAGGTGAAAGCTTTGGTTGCATTGACTTACAATGGATGGACGTAAAGGATGAGAAAGTAATGAAAACCATTATTTGTGGTTCAAACATGGGTTAGGAATGGCATAAGGATAAGAAAAACAGTTTTGGGAGAACTATCCCTTTAAAGCTCCCGAGACTGGCATCCTGGGATCTGCCATGCTATAATTTATATAGCACTAGAGACAGTAAATTACTGATTGTATTTCTGTACCATTTATTTACAGAAGTGGTTCTCACTGGTAAGTTGCAACCCAAAATTGGATTGCAGGTCTGTTCTGACAACAGGGAAACTGATTTAATGGTAAATTCAAATAGGCTAATAATACAAAACTAACCATAATCATGATTCATAATAATAAAATAATGCATACAAACGTTTAAAAAAGGAGAGGAAAAAGCATCACATATTTGTTGTTGACATCAAATGCTGTGCATTCAGTCTCTACATTTTCCTTGATTGCATTTTGGTGCATTTATAAAAGCTACCCAAATAAGACAAGATGGACAGGTTTCATGACATGATAATATGCAACCCAGACTACATTAAATAAATGAATACGTACAGAATTTTAGGGACTTTATTTTATTTATTTATTTTAGTTAGTGTAATTTTCACCACTTCAATATAATCACAGGCTCTATTATACAGTAAGGAAATGCGTTATGATTTTGTTAGCCAGTTGTGTCTGCGCTGCTCTATCGGATGTGCTGGTGTTTAGTCTTCTTTTTGCTGTATTACGGTTAAATAAATCATATTTTGATATAGTATCCATGGTCTGAATTGACTGGTGAATTGTGATTGTTACACTATGTGCTATGTGTTCCTCAACTGTGGTCTATTCTTATCAGGTTGTTCTGTGACAGTATATGTGACCCTCTCAGTGAAATCCAGGCTAAAGTCTCAAAATCTAATTATGAGATAACAAGTATCAAAATTTGATTTCTACCATTAATTTCACTATAATTTAAATTTTTGACATGACCTTACTCAGTCAATATTAAAAATATAATATTTTCACAGAACGTTCTTTACCATATGAAGGATGATTTTTTTGTAGAAAACAGCAAATCAGGCTTTGTTTTCACAGAGAGGGTCACATATCATCAGGACCTTGCTAAACATGCGATAATGATAATTTCTACTTCTGTGTTTAACGTAAATTTAAAATGCTACAAGTCAGTTTAGATTTGTGTTGCATTCTATAAGACATGTTAAACAACTAAAGAATTAAGGAGACACTCAAATTCAGCCTAGATGAACCTAGAACACAGTAAAATGAAAGATTAGCACTTGATATGAAGCTGTCAGGTCAGATTGTCTTAATTCACAAGAATGCACTGACTTCGAGACATACTTTTTAGGCATGTCTGGGTGCCGTTGTGCGCTCGGTATACTGTGACACCATCTGTGGTCTTGGCTCAGAGTGCTGGGAACTGGCTTACAATATTACATTTATGATGGTTATTAGACCTTATACAGGGGGGTCAACAGGACTTTTTGGCTCTATGAAACAAATTCCTGTGGATTCCATGCCATATGTTTGAGAACCTATAGTAAGTAAGTCACTCCACCAGCATGTAACCTCTTTCCTAGCTTAATCAAATTGGCATTTATTCAATATCTACATTATATATCACAACTTTTATTTTCATAATTCTCTTAAAGCTGCAGTCACTGTTAAACGTTTCAGGCCAAAAGAAGAGTGAGCATATGCTCTCAATTATTGTGTGCTGTTTTATGTGGCCATTAAGAAAACTTATTGTAGAACTATACACCAGGGAACATGAGATGTGAATGTAACACTAATAAGTAACACACATAAGTAATGGTGCAGCTGTTATGTGTCTTCATTACATTTGGAGTGTTTAGATCTCCACTTTATAGTATATACAGGCGCAGTGTTTGTATACATATAACTTGGTGTTAGTTTAAAACCTTAAAGGGCACGTGGTAAACTCTGTGATGTTAAATTCAAAATTCAAAATGCAGTCCAAAACTACAGTTTGGGAGGTGTATGATTATAACTCCCCAAATTACAATGGAAAGAGATATTACCTCACTCTTAAAAACAAAAAATAGAACAAAAAAAAATTAACTGGCCCTGCCCGAATACTGATCTTCTGAAAATCTTTTTAATGCACCAAATTCCCAACCTCTTGCTTGGGAGTAACACATGGCAAGGCTTGGACTCTTTCACCAATAATTTGCCATTTCTTTTTCAAACAGTAATTATAACCTCTCTGTTTGTCTTCCTAAATCAGTCTTTTATTTTCAGTGTGTCTCCGCAGAAACAGCCAAATGTTACTTCTCCCTTTTACTACACAAAAAAAGATGCCATTTTTGCTTTTGAATTGGATTTAATTGTATATATATATATATATATATATATATATATAAATAAATAAATATTTGTGACCTCTTTGTGAAATCCAGGCTAAAGTCTCACAATCTAGTTATGAGATAACAACCATCAAAGTTTGATTTCAACCATTAATTGGTTGTACAACCATTATGTTGGAGAATCAACAAAAGGCTGACAATCTGAATGAGTTCTATTGCAGATAAAAAAAACACCCCACATCCGCCCTGAACACCTCTCCAAACAACCATTAACACCTCCAGCAACCTCTCTCTCCCTCGCACCTGCAACTCAGTTTAGCGAAGACGAGGTGTGCCAGGTCTTCCGGAAGCAGAAAAGGAAAAAAGCACCAGGCCCAGACAGTGTCACACCAGCCTGTCTGAAATCATGTGCTGACCAGCTGGCCTCCATCTTCACAAAGATCTTCAAAAGATCACTGGAACTGCGCAAAGTCCCCTCATGCTTCAAACACTCCACCATCATCCCCATCCCAAAGAAACCCAACATTACATGACTAAATGACTACAGGCCTGTGGCTTTAACATCTGTGGTCATGAAGTCATTTGAAAAACTGGTGCTGGCCCACCTGAAGGACATCACTGGACCCTCGCTGGATCCTCTTCAGTTTTCCTACAGAGCAAACAGGTTTGTGGACGATGCAGTCAATATGGGACTGCATTATGTTCTGCAACATCTAGACAGACCAGGGACTTATGTGAGCATCCTGTTTGTGAACTTCAGCTCTGCCTTTAACACTATTATCCCAAACATCCTCCTGCCCAAACTAACTCAGCCCCCCATGCCCACCTCCATCTGTCAGTGGATCAACAGCTTCCTGACAGACAGGGAAAATACACATCCAGCACCCGTACGAGCAGCACTGGAGCTCCTCAGGGCTGTGTTCTCTCCCCACTGCTCTTCTCCCTGAACACTAATGACTGCACATCTAAAGACCCTTCTTGTCAACCTCCTGAAGGTTGCAGATGACACCACACTGATCGGCCTCATCCAGGATGGTGAGGAGTCTGCTTAAAGACAGGAGGTTAAGGAGCTGGCTGTCTGGTGCAGTCTTAACCTGGAGCTGAACACACTCAAAACAGTTGAGATGATCGTGAACTTCAGGAGAAACCCCCTTGCTCTCCCCCACTTACCATCATGAATAGCACTGTGACTGCAGTGGAGTCATTCAGGTTTCTGGGCACTACCATCTCCCAGGACCTGAAGTGGGGCAATCACTTGGAGTCCAGTGTGAAAAGGGCCCAGCAGAGATTGCTTCTTTCGCCAGCCGAGGAAGTTAAACTTGCCACTGGAGCTGCTGAAACAGTTCTACTCATCCAGAGTGAGCAAAAGGGCTGGCAAAATCACTCTGGACCCCTCACATGCAGCACACTACCTCTTTGAACCGTTACCATCTGGTCGACGCTACAGAGCTCTGAGTACCAGAATGACCAGACACAGAAACAGTTTCCTCCCTCAAGCAATCCATCTCATGAACACTTGACAATAATTATAGTACACACACACTATTTATACACTTATTATCTAACACACATACTTAAGTCTACACTTCAATTGCTCATAATATACCTGTACATACAAAAGTGTCCATTGTTATACACCTGTACATACAATTGTCAATTTGTATATTGTTATTACTTGTTATTTTTAATTATTCTTTTATTATCTGTGTTTTTGTTTTGTCACTGTCATTCTGTTGCACTGCAGTAGCTTCTGTCACAAAAACAAATTCCTTGTATGTGTAAACATACCTAGCAATAAAGCTCATTCTAATTTCACTATAATTTCAATATTTGACATGGCCCTACTCAGTCAATATTAAAGATATAAAGGTTACATTTTCACAGAATGTGAAATGTGAAAAAAGTCCTTATGAATAAAAAAAAAGTAGTCACTTAAAGTGAGCCTAAACCTGCAGCTCAATCAAAAACATAATCTAAACAATTTCTGTAAAAATAAAATTAATAATAATACAAAATGTAAAAAGCATTCATTAAACCTGCAGCTCAACAAGGTTTTTGGAGACATGCTCACTTTTTACACATTCATCCTTCAGTCCAAGTTATGCTGCAGGAATGTTCACCTTTCCCGGATTAAGTTTGGAGCGGTCAGCTACGAGGATGTGTGCACATAAGGAGAGAGAGAGAGCGCGAGTGTGTCACACACACACACACACACACACACGGTGGTCTCTCGCCATACAACACTCTGGCAAAGGTTGTTTTTTTTTTTGTCGTGATTTTGAACAGATGTAAACAATGGCAGGAGGCTTAAAAGTATAGATGTGATAAATGTGCTACGCTAAATTGTATTATTGTACCTAATCGCAGAGACGTAGTGCTTTACGTTAGTCTGTTATTCCCCCGCTCTGTGAAGTAACGTGAGGGAGGAAACTAGTTGACGTTAGCTAGTTAATTAGCCATGTTATCTGCCTCAGACCTCGGTAGCAAGCCAAATAGTATTTATTTCAACAGAGAAACAAACAACGGGTGGGTGAGTCTCTGTCTTGATCGGGGGTGAAAGAGGGAGAAAAAAATGATAACACAGATACATAATTTATGTATGACCTAGGCTGGAAGTATTTATTAAGCGATCGGCTCAAAAAAGTCATCTGCACGAAACATCGTTGTGTACGGAACATGATTAGTCTATACTACCAGAAAAACTTCGTGTTTTTCGACGGGGGTGGCAGGGATTCATCTCCTTTGGCATCATACACACAGGTGACTGACTCTCTCTCTCTCACTGCTCGCAGGCGCAGCCTCACACCAAACAGAGGGGGAGGGGGGCCATGTGACTCGTTCGCTCTTCACTGCACACAACTGAGGGAGTCCTGCACTTTCAGTCTTTGATGACACGTAAAAAAACTGTGCAAACCGCGGAAACAGAATAATGGAGAATTTTTGTGGTTTTGAAACCGTGACTTTTCCAAACCGCGGTATACCTTGAAACCGGTTATCGTCCCATGCCTAGTCTTAGTTAATGATTTGTTAATTGCGAGAATTGGACCTTGAAACAAAGTGTGACTCTGAAACCATAACAATCCATTAATTTGCCACTCCAGACCTAATTTTATAACTCTCCATTGCGTGCTTCATTTCTAACTAGACCATATTTCAAAGCTACTCAACTTGTGCTATGAAGAGTTCTTAAAAACACAAACTTATGTCAGATCCTTACCTCTCTATAAATCTCTCAGATGGCCACAGGATCCAAGAAACAAATATTTGTTTTAAAGCATTATCTAATTATTTTCCCAAATCCTACACATAAACAATTCACACACCAGCAAAATTGAACAAGTTTAAAACTTACTCAGTGCAGCCTCATGTAACACACACACACACACACACACATACACACACTTTATGAATTGTGGGGACATTCCATAGGCGTAATGGTTTTTATACTGTACAAAGCGTATTTTCTAATCACCCCACACCAACCCTACACCTAAACCTACCCCTTGCAGGAAAATGTCTGCATTTTTACTTTCTCAAAAAAATAAATAAAAAAAAACTAATTCTGTATGATTTATAAGCCTTTTGAAATATGGGGATATGAGGAAATGTCCTCATAAATCACCTTATCCTTGTAATACCTATCATGCCCATATGTAAATTTGTGTCCTCATATGTCCTCAAATGTACACACACACAAATGTCTCAGGTTACGTATGTAACCCTAGTTCCTTGAAGGGACCAGACGTTGCGTCGAAAGCTTTGGGAACGCCTTCAGCGTGACCATGCTCTGAATAACGTGTGTAATTAGACCAATGAAAGGGCGATGCGTCACGGGCATCCTAATCCACCACTTAGCAGCCTCAGCGCACCGTGGAGGAAACGTGTAACTAGGGGGTTTCTGCCATCTGATTGGCCACCACGAGGGGCGCAATGGCCGCCACATAGACCTCTAGGGTGGAGTGGGTCAACCCTGCAGAGAAACGGGCCTACAGGAACTCCAGAACTGTACCAACTGGGCAATCACTCTCTGCAGAACTCCCGGAAGCAAAGAGATCGGGGAAATGTTTACAGATGAAGCCTCGGCCACGTCTGTACCCTGGCATCCAGCCCCCTTGGAGCTGGATGAGTCAGAGAGAACCAGAGGGGACAGTGTGACATCTCTCGAGTTGCAAACAGGTCAATCTGAGCCCGGCCAAACTCTGCAAGTCTGCTTCACCACCAATCTGGTGCGCCAGCCTGTACAGTGGGTGCGAACGCAGACCTCCTTGGTGCTTGATATAAGAGACCACAGCTGTGTTGCCGGTGCAGCCTCACATATGTCGATATCTTAATTCCGGGAGAAAGTGTTTAATGCTAGAAAAATGGCCAGCATCTCGAGGCAGTTAATGTGCCACATGAGATGGTGAACACTCCACAGACCACGGGCCGAGTGGCCACTCATGACCGCTCCCCAACTGGTGAGGAATGCGTCCATCGCTAGCGTATGTGGCGACAAGGAGCTCCTAGCACCGGGCTCTGAGATAATAACCAATATCAGCGTGACCATGCTCTGAATAACGTGTGTAATTAGACCAATGAATGGGCGAGGCGTCACGGGCATCCTAATCCACCACTTAGCAGCCTCAGCGCACCGTGGAGGAAACGTGTAACTAGGGGGTTTCTGCCATCTGCAAGCCAATGATTATCCAGCAAAATGATGGTCTGCAGATCCGCCTCCTGCTAGAAGCCTTTGGACCGGGAGTACCACTCTGACTCCAAAAACTTACCACCCCGCCCGTGACGTCTCGCCCGTCCATTGGTCTGATTACACATGTTATTCAGAGCGTGGTCATGTTGAAGGCATTCCCAAAGCATTCGACGCAGCTCGAGTTCCTAAAGAGGAACAAAAGCTTTCTGCAACTTAAACGCCCTCTCTTACTGTTGTTACAACTTGGATACACCTGCATTGTTTTCACTTTTCAGCTTATTTCTAATTCAGTTATTTTCTCATTTGCAATTAATCTGATTGCTGCAGAACTTGCTGCATATACTTTTGCTTGCCCTTGTGAAAAATTAATATACTTAGCAATGAATATACTTAAATATATTTGAAATACATTTATTTCATGTTCAGTATACTACAAATACATTTAAATATTTATGTAATTAATAAAATGCCTTGCAATTTTACTTTTAGCATACTAAACTGGTATACATAAAGTCTGCTAAATTGGAACAACATATTTTGTACTTTTGTATTTTAATTGTGTGGAAGTAGTGCTGAAGTCCAACTAAAGAAACACTGGAGTATATTTAATTGTGCTAAAGTGGACCTTTTGCAAGTATGCTTCAGGTACACTTTAAATATATTGCATTTAAAGACAGATATTATTCAAAGATCATACAATCCTCATCAATAGTGACATTAAAGCACATTTTAAGCTTAACATTAAGAAATGTGTGTTGTGCACAAGTAGTACTCCAAATAAAGTTGAATTATAATTTTTATATCAGTAGGCCTAAGTCTCAAGTGATATGTCAGTAAATATGTTAATAGATTTGAACTATACTTCAAATAAATGCATCTTAAATATATTTATTTGTATAGGGTGTGCCAAATAAGTAAAATAAACCCAAAGTGATGACCAACAAATGCTCTTCAGTGTTATAAAACTTCAAAACTGTAGCTTGTCAAACTGTAAAACAGTATAAACGTATTATACCTTATAAAGAAATATAAACTCATAGTACAGTATTGAATAGCACTTAGTAAAATAAAATATAATTTTGAAATTATTAATTTTTTTAAATAACCACCTGTGTTTCAAATAACTTAAAATAAATAATTCAATTGAAAATTAAATAAAGGGCCTCAATAAATTGATAGATTTCTTATTGAAAGATTATTATTTTTATTTTTGATTTGACTGATATTTTGGACTCATTTAACTTTCACTGTGGTCAAAAAATCTTATACTTTGAATAATATCTTCTTTTGTGTTTCACAGAAGACAGAAAAATGAAAGAAAATTAGGATGAGTAAATGTTCATGTCAATTTACCTTTTTGGGTGAACTGTCTCATGATTTAGCAGCGACACTACTTTTAGCTAGTTGGTCCTAGCACAACTATAATCTCTACTGAATATTACGTTCTCATAGCTTGAATTGAGTATTTTTCTGAAGACCTCCAAGCAAGCCAGCTGAGCACTCAGTCTATTACAAACATGTGAATCAACTATTCATTTTTTTTATCATTTGAACCATGATCAGCCCTGAGTCAGTCAGGACTTATAGGACAGAGACAGAGCTCAAGACTCTGTGGACACGCTGACCACCGGTTTATATTTATGCAGCAGCTGTGATTCAACAGAATGTCCCAGCAGGCCCGTGTGTGTTTAGTGTGGGTGTTGATGCTGACATGACTCATTAAGTTTATCTGCCCATACATTAACATGGTCCTGACATCAGCAAACACTAAGGAGGCAGATGAACCTGCATGTTGTTCTTCAATTAAATCCTGTAAGGAACCCCGCACCAGGAGTTCACCACGTCTCCCTGCTCACGTCATTTCACCGCCGAAGGAACTTTCCCAATCCAGCATCTCTTTCTTTCACACTCTTTAGTTCCTCGCTGACCCTGTCTTCCTCGCTGTAACTCTCATTATTATGCAATGCGTTTGCAAGCTCTGTCTTGATCTGCAGCAGCTCATGTTATCGTTGTGACTCCCTTGGACATAAGGCCCAGACTAAATATTTTCACAGAAAGCATGTGAGACTTCTTAAGGAACTCCGACCGGTCCTTAGGATTAAGGAGTGGCGTTTGTGGGTAGGGTCAGTCCAGCAGAGTAGGTGCATCCAGCACCCGAGAGAACAGGTTCGGGTATCTACCTTCATTTCACATATCAATATTTTGCGGCTTCACATTTTATTTGGAGTGCATCTGTGAGCAGAATGCTTGCAGATACTCGTGATGTGAATTATCAGTGTGTCCTCCGCTCTGTGTTAGACACTATCAGGCCATTTACGGAGACATAATAGGCTCAGACTTAGACAAGGTGACAGATAAACCTGGCAGACAGACCTTGGCTGGAATTAGGTTTTCGATGTAAAATCACTTATTAAAAAATAGAGCAGGAGACTGAAGTGTGAGCTCATGAACAGAGTGTCCATGAGACGGATAGTATCAAAGAAAAGTCTAAGAAAAATATTTAATTTAAACCAAAATATACATTGTAAAATTGATTTGAAAGTTAAAAACAAAGATTACTGGAGTATGTTTTACAAGAAAACACAATTTCAGCCTATGCATATTTCAATGTTTCTCACTGAAATTATACATTTTTATATATTTTTTTAGTGTAGACTAGTGTCATATCAGAAAAATACAACCAGACTATGTATATTTCTATGTAATTAATCACAAAACTATCACAAAAAATAAGTATACTGGGGATGATCAAGGGGCACAAGAAGAATCTGCACAAGAACAAGAAGAACTTAAAAGTTCATAATTTTGGTTTCAAGATGACAATGTTCAAAATCACACCAAAGTAAGCTGGGGTTTAAGCACAGGAAGATGAATGTCCTTGAATGACCCTGTTAAAGACACACCCTTAATCCAATCCTATCTGGAGTGACTTAAAAATATACTTTGATTAAGTTCAAATAATTGTGAAAAAATGTCCTGCACTGATGATGCAAAGTTGGTAAAGATGCAACCACATCAGGCTGTTATCCAACCCAGCTGTATAATTACAATAATCTTGATCAATGCACATTTTGGGTTATTTTTTGTGCAGTGGTTTCTAGATCATTCAGCTGAATACATACAGTCAAAAAAATAAAATACAAAAAAATCACACTGTAACCTGCAATTGCTAACTTTGAAAGCTATTATACCTGATTTAACCCATAACACTTCGATTTGTTGGAATACATTCATAGATATGGGTTGATTCAGTGATATGAAATCATATTTTTGAGTTAAATAAAACCAATTAATTTAGATGTTACCATTTTATGTAAGCTTTTTTTCAGTGTGGTTTGCTGAATTGTATGGTAATGGATTCTATTGATGTGACTGTGCGGGCTTTACAGAGCTATTAAACACAACATATATTATTTAAAAAGTAGTAGCTGCTCTTCTTAATATGCAAACACTTGCAAAGTGTATTTCTTTAGATTATCAGCATGCAGCAGTGCCTACACAGTGCCCTCTGTGGGTAAAACTGCATAAATGGCCTACATGAGAACTAGAACTTGTTCTGCACTAATAAATTAATTAATTAATTCCTTTATATGAACACAAGCTCTTTCTCCTCTCTACTAGCATAAGATAATTAATTCTCACATAAGTTCAGAAAGCTATTGAAACTTTTGCCTTCTTCTTTAAATGCAGTGGCTGCTATTGTCTGTTGGGTTGCTCTTTACATTTTCAGTCGATGCCCCCAAACATGCTTATTAAAGTTTCACTAAGAGCTAATTTATTATATGAAATCTGTTTTTCTCCGTGATGACGTTTAATCAATGAATAGCTAGTACGGTTACTGCGCCAAAGCACGAGTGCATGGTTTACTAGTTTAACAGGCCAAAAAGTTCCACAGTGAGAAACAGCAGCGGTGCACCCGCCCTATTACACTTATCACTCAAGGATCAAGTTAGCGAGGATAAGGACAGAGCATAAAGAGAAGGAGGCTTTAAGTGGCTGGCAACCATAGAAACAGAGTAAAGTGTCTGACTCTGAGTGCTGTGGGAGAGAAGGCCGTGACCCATCTGTGTCAGGGAACATGGGGAATTAGTTTTGTGTGTGTGTGTGTGTGTGTGTGTGTGAGAGAGAGAGAAAGAGGTCATGGTGATTTCGAAGGGAAATTAAGCTACATCTAAATCTCCCATCATTCTACTGGGGCGCCATCCTTGAGTCTTCATGTACCAGCTGACTGAATTAGATTTTCTCAGCAGTTGTACTCATGGGAACTTGGAAGCCCCAGTATTACCCCCTGCCACTTCCTACAGCCCGCAGGGGAGTAAACATCAGCTCAAATTTACATTCATCCACATAGGCTTTTTTTTTCTTACTGCTGGTTTCAAAATATGACAGGACTGCCAAATACAGGTATCTGTGACCGTGAGCACACGAGTGACAGGCACATTTGTGAAAATGAATTTTTTTTCATGTTAACACACCTACTATATTTATAAGATCAAATATAAATAAGGCATATTTCATAATGCATGTGGACCTGTAATATTAGAAGTCTGTAAATATTAGTGTGGTAGTTTAAATGTTTATCACAGGGATTTCATTCCAGTGTAAAACCTCTATGTGACTTACTTCAAGCTTAAATTAAGTTATATTGTTAGCTTTAAAACTCAGTCAGTATTTGAGAATCAGGTTTGATTTTAGAAACGAATGTTCCTTTTATGTTTATTAAAGCCTACTTTGACATTATGCACCTATTTTATACTTATTCTGTAATACCAACAAGTTGCAGAATTTTTTCTTTTTCTTTTGTGAAACAAATATAAATCTTTCTTTGTTTTGTTCTCTTCCCAGCACACTTCTCTTTCAATAGACAAACCTGTTGTCAACTTATTTGAACACTTGAAAAGCACCAAATAAGTTTGTTTTAGCATAATTCAACACAATTAACACCGTACAGGACTCCCTCGCCCTAGACTCTCAGACAATCTAGGGAGCCTTAATATACTGTAAAATGCAGATTTTTTCAATAATAGAAATATACGGAATATATATATATATATATATATATATATATATATAAAATGTTTTGTTCAAACCTTGCAGCACTTGGATACCTGGTTGAACACCTGATCTCACTGTAAGAGTTATAATTGCCCACATAAAATACTTAACACTTTACAGTTAGGTGTAATTTGTCAACAATAATAAACATGAACAGTTAACATTTCTAAAACATGTAATAATCTTGGTTATTGTTAATTTCAAACTTTATTAATAAATTACTGAAATCAAATGTTGTGTCTGTTGATTATATTTAATGGACCTGAGCTAACACAAACTATCAATTAACTAACATTACCACAGATGATTAAATACTGTATTAGCTTAAATGTATTGTGTATTGTAAAGTAATTATATAGGAATTTCCATATGAATTTGAATAATCAACCATCATTAAGAGCCACATCCTTCCTTCTAGTAACCTACAAACTGGTCTAACCTGTACAAAACGAATCGGAAGATGTATGAGAAATAGCCTTCTGGACCAAGCATTGGCTAAGGATTGAATACAGTTAAAATGCTATTTTTGTGCTATGAATTGAATAACCCACACGCAATTGAAGTCCTGCTGAACTGAGTCATGTCTTCGCATTGGAGCATAACTACGTAGACTGCGGCTGACCAATCAGCGCTCTGCCGTCTGCTAACACGCTCAAGATCGGCAGCGATGAGCATTAAAAGCGCTGACAGACAGAGCGAGCGCAAAGTGACAAGACCTCCCCATACCGCCAGATAACATCCACAACGTTAGGAGACAACAGAAACCAAAGCAATAGCGGAAATAAGACGAGGAAAGAAGGAAACGTCTGCTGCAGTTTAACCAGGGATTGCCATTGGATCACTTTATACTGGCACATGTAGCGTCTTGCTCTTGACGATAAGCATATGCGCAGAAGCCGTTCTCTGGCACCCATAGAACTTGCGCTTGGAAGTGAAACTTTTTTCTATTTTGTTTCGCCTGTGACGTTTTGGAATTAGATTTATTAAACGTCGGCTTTCCGCTATACTGTGGATTTTAAAGGAGGACCAATATAGTGTGGATTTTCTCCGATTTGTTTTCTTTTTTTTTGCTGTAATTGCTATTATTTATATTAGGCTACATTGTATTTTCTGGAGAAGCGCTAGCGTTCAAGAAACTCGTGTTAGTGGATTCGACGCAGGTGCTTCGGTCCTGAAGGGCAGAATGGAATTGTTACTTTGACCCACGTTATCACGGTTCATTCATATTCAGCAGCTTCGCTTTTAATTGTTTTGAGAGCCAAAGACTCGCCGCAACACACCACTGGAATTACAACCATGAACTTTATTGTATATTCGATACAATTGTTTTTTGCGGCTCTCCTTCATCTATCTGCTGTAAAGGTAAGGGCTGTGCAATGTGGTGGGTTTGAAATTGTTGAAGGATTAAGCTTTTATATTTTTATTAATGTGTAAACGGAGGTCATATTACACTGACGAGGCTGTAATGCACTTGTCCAGTGCCATTACACCATTTATACACTAGGTTGCCTTAAGTTTCACGTGGAATTTCCAGCTTAAAAGTTACTACTTAAAATAATATTTAGGAATATTTAGCTATCAATACTGCGTAGCCCGACCAGTTCATACTCTGAGATGCCTACTGAGATTTAAGATAAATTAGGCAATGGGTTTGGTTAATAAATGCAAATGACTATAAAACAGACTAGCCTACGTGCTGTAACGGGAGTATACGTGTAGGCTATACGGGAGGCTAAACGCGTTCTGTTCAATAAGGGAATTGAACGAATACTGACACAACATTGACTTTCTGCATTTTATTAGTGCTCGCGATACATTAAGACTTAAAATCCTGCAACCAGCTACTCTCTTGACGAGGATAATGACAAGATATTACATGAACGCCTTCGTTTCTTTGTCTCCCGCCTAATTAATTCATTTAGGCTAACGTTACTTGAATCGTGATATGGCAACGCGCGTATGTTTGATGTCGTGACACATGTTTGTATGAGGTAAACTACCGTCGTTTGTTTGTTGGTTGCTTTTTCGTCATTGCCCTGGGTGCAGAATATGAAAAACGTCTGCTTGGATATGAAGCAGATGGTCTGTGAGGCAAACCGGCGAGATTCTCACGCAACACCGAGAGCTGTTGCGCCAGTCCACACCACCTGCAGAAACACGACCAACCAGCGACCGATCACGCTCTCTCGCCCGCGAGACTAATATGTAGGCGGGAAAGAAAAGAATAGTCTGAGTTGTAGGAGCATAATCATTGGCTCTCCGCTGCCGCCTTGAAAGACAAATTAACTCCCTTACTAAGAACTTAGAAGATGAAATTCAATTTAAAAATAAAGATTTTAAGAGATTATATACCCTGAAAAGAAATCTAAAACGGCTTTCTGAAAGCATTCAAACTCCCTTACTAGATTTTGAAAGACTCTCTGATTTGTATTTGGTCTGGGGCCCACTAGAGGGCTTCATGAAACGTCCGAGGGGACAATAGTGTGACTTAAAATGATTTAAAATAAGTTTAACTTAATTTAACTTACTTAAAATTCGAAAAGGGTACATATTTGCAATTACAGGGCTTCTTTCGTTTGTACACACACTGGATCATAGTTAATATGTGGGTTAGATAACGTACAGATACCGCTAACCATAGGGGTACAGCGGGTGTAGCTTTGAGGTGACAAGCCCTATAAAGCTTAAGTTTTTATATTTTCTCTGACATTGCCAATAAATTGACTTTTTGTATTTGTACCATCAACAGCTGTTGATTTTACTGAAGGGCATATGGTTCTTGAAACTAATGGAATCATGAAATCAACTCATGTTTATTATCTATTGAGACTGCAAGTTTATCTTAAATAGAAGCTTAGAAAACAAGCAACTTTTTTAATATTTCATCATTACAGCAGTACCAGAGGAAATATTGGTACTCTGAATATTGGAGGCTCTAAATATTTTCTTGACCAATGGGAGTCAAAAAGTTTGAGAACGACAACTTTAAACCAACGTCCAAAATTCTTACATATACTAAGCATTAAATTCTAGATTCTGGCCATGTATAGAGTAACTAGTGCTTTTGGTTGTGTAAAACTTAATGAAATGTTCCCTTTCGAGAGTTTCCCAAACATTACTATTGGTCTCTTTCAGTAGTGTTTAACATAGGTCCCATTTAACTTGTTGTATGTGTTCTGTGACTTACAATTGTCACTTTTCTGTCCTGACAGGCTGCCCACATACCTAAAGAAGGGATGAAGAGCAAAAATGAGGGTAAGTCTCTTTATATGTGCAGTGTTCGTAAATGATAAAGTGTGTATGATATGAAAAATGTTTTGGAAATGGGGCTAAGAGTCTAGCACCATCTGGGGGAGGTATATGTAATGACATCCGCAAGGCAAAGATTAAACTGCAAATGGTTTTATCCCAGTTCTGAGGCAGGTGACAGGCCTACAGTACATGGCCAATCCATTACTGTAAGTTTGCTGTACTCTTTTGTTACGCAACACTCTCTCCTTAATCGGTTTAATATCACTTACATACATATTTGCTTGGACACTCAAGATTAGTAGTCAGGGTATATTTCCCACCCTCATTAGTATCGTCAAAGTGAATAATTAATTCTACCCACAAGCAACCTTGTGTGGAGTCATTGACCATAGCTGTGTTTGTTTATTAACAAAGATTGCGTGATTTATTCCTGATTTGTCCTCAAGGTTACAATTATTTGTTAGCAGTGGACCTGGTTGTTTATATAGAGTCTCTGTTACGTTTCTGGGGGAGCGTGTATTGTTATTTTTACGTCATTCCCAATCTGCTTCCATTCATAAACACTTTCCCACAATGTAGAGTTCCTATGCTGGACGGTTTTGCTTTGCATTAAATTAACCTATTGAATCTTGGTTAGTAGTAGTCAGTTTGTTTATATTTTACTTTCCACTTTGCTAAATAAAGATATGAGATAAAAATATAATGGCCATAAACAAATAAGTGCCATGATAGGGCACTGTGAAATGTGGCTAGTACCACCAACTAATTACTAGCAGTTACTGACTTTATCATGATCAGCATCATGAATACAGTTGTGTTTGGTTTTCTTGCATGGCTCTGGGGCACTGACAGATTCATGGGTGGCAGGGAGTGTCACGCAGGGTGGGCTTATCATGGAGGTCAGGTGTCTGCAGTTGAAGCCTGGCGCCACACTGCCTGAGGTCACGCTTTTCCCTGGCACTCTGTGGGTCATGAGGCACTGGGGTCAGAATGAATGATGGGAAGCCAGTTGAAGGAGGTGTACAGATTCGGGTGGACGTGCAAGTGGGGTACATGTGCTGGTGTGTGTTCCTTAACATGTGTGACATGCCTTTTTTCGCCCACTTGGGAAAGTCAAGTCCCCAGTGAGCAGAACAGGCCTGTGTGAGGTGTTATGACATGGATGTGACTTTAATGGTGAACCTTGCTCAGGAAATAGTAGTTTTTGTAAAGAATGGAAATGATTTACTGACTCTAATTTAATTTCAAACCTGTATGCTGTTATTGTGACCAAGTAACGCAAAAGGAGAAGAATCTTCTCGCCGCTCTTTTCACAGTTACCATGACTGCTGGCTATAAAAATAATTAATACAAAATTGTGAAAAAAAAATATATAGTACATTTAAATGTAATCTTGTATAACATGTTAAGATTAGAAGTACTTTACATGTGGTTTAGTATGTTAGTTAACACATCAACATAAGTGTACTTCTTTAAAAGCACAAGATTAAAAAAACAATGATTTAAAATATACTTCAGTTAAACTTTTAATGTGACACTACTACATGTGCACTTTTTAAAAGTGTACTTAAGAATGTTAAGGAACAGTCAGAAAATTCACCTTTAGTTACATGAATATTATATTATGTCTAAATGTATATTTAAAATAATTTTAAAATGTGTTCACTACAAGTGCACATTCAATACAATTAAGTGCATTTCTTTTTCACAAGAGTCAAGACTTCTGAAATAGCTTTTATGAGAGACAGACTCAGTCATGGTCATTATGAACTGTCATTACATGGAAAAGAGCTGCATGAAGATACTTCAGAAATTGTCTTTTTGTGTTTCACAGAAAAAAATAACAACTTACAGGTTTGGAATGACATGACGGTAAGTAAATGATGAGAGAACTTCATGTAAACTGTACCTTTCATTTGACAAAAAAAAGAAAAGAAAAGAAGACATCAGTAGCATGATAGTGACTGAACTCTCACTTTGCTTCCTCTTTAGTGATTCCCTTCATGGATGTGTACAAAAAGAGTGCGTGTAAGACGCGAGAGATGCTGGTAGACATCATTCAGGAGTATCCTGACGAGATCGAGCACACCTACATCCCGTCCTGTGTGGTTCTCATGCGCTGCGCAGGCTGCTGCAACGACGAGGCGCTCGAGTGTGTCCCTACAGAGACCCGCAACGTCACCATGGAGGTGAGACTGGTTCAATCCAGCGCGTGCAGTCCTTCACCCTGCTTCCTATGACTTCATGTTTGCCCAACATGGGGACAGTGAGGTGGTGTTAACTGGCATGTCGGCTATGTTGTTTACCGCTGCACACTGTGTTTACACCCTGTTTATGTGGCTGAAGTTACTCTTTGCCACAGTTGAGGCATGGTCTTGTTATTTATTCAACAGAGTGTAAAATAAAATACAAAGTATGGTCCTATAGTGCATGAATGCATGCTTACATTCTAAATGAGATTATTTTTATTTTGTATATTCCTGTAGGTACTGCGTGTCAAACAACGTGTGTCGCAGCATCATTTCCAACTGAGCTTCTCAGAACACACCACGTGCGAATGCAGGTACGTCTCTAGAACTGAGATTGATCTTCAAGAAATAGTTAATTCCAAGATGTAAACTGTCCATTATTCACAAAGTTTACTCACTTATTGTTCACTATTTGTTCTGTTAGAGCACAAAGTCTTCTATAATTAAATACACATTAAGATATTTATTGGCATCTATGGTTACACAATGAGCCTTAAACATCCATGAAAATTTTCATTGTACAAAAGATTATTTATAGTAGAAAAAGTTTTTTTTTTAGATTATTAAATTGTTCTTTAGACTTAGAAAAAAAGAGTTATTTTAAAAACTTTTCACTGAAAGGTTCTTTGAATGAACCAAACAATTTTATTTTATGGCATCAATGAGAAAATCCCATTTTGGAACCGTTATTTTTGAGAATGTAGTGAGAAAATAGTGACAGAATATTTATTTTGAGCGAACTGTTCCCTTTACATTATGAAAAGTGAATTAAACATCTGTTGCATCTCTCTTTTTTAGGCAAAAGGTAGAAGTCAAATCAAAGAAAGAAAAGTAAGTTGAGTTTTATTTTTTATAATATTATTGTTTCCTATGTCAAGCTTTTGGGTGATTTTAAGATAACAGATCTTTCTGAAATGGTCAATTCTTCCCTTTTTCAACTTGGACATTGTGGGATTTGGTTAAGATTCGTTTGTTGACAGTGTGGATGGTTATAGATGGTGCAGGGTGTTTCTAAACACACGGTGACACGGTCACGCAATGACTGGGTTGATTGAACGGCGATGAGAAGCAGCCAGCTGGACACTATGTTAGCAGTTAGCACTTAGCAGTCAGACTATTAGCAGTAAAGCTTAAGTGATGCAGTATATATCTAGCTGCACGCCTGGACTGACCAATCATATTGAGAGCATAACATACTTTTAGGAATGCGTTCCGTTGGAGCTAGTTGTTCAGTCTTGATTAGTCAGTGGGTCAGTATTTATATTATGCACATGAATCTCAGTAAGTGCAGCTTCAGCAGTCTTTACTGTCTGTATGTGAGTGGAGCGAATGACAGCTGAGATGATGTGGGTGAGAAATGAAAGTGTGCATATCTTCATGATTGCCAGATTCACACTGCTTGCCTTGTCATAAATGGTGCATCCCATTTGCTTTTTGTTTAACACTAGTGTTTGATTGTTTCATAATAATTTTGCCTTGTGTGAGAGCACTCTAAATGAACTCAGTGTCCACAGCGCCAGCACAGTTCACATTGTAAACACACATTACTGTGAGTTTACTTTATTTTCACTTAAATGTGATTCCAAATATAAAGTTCCAGGAAATCCAACTCACCGCATCTCAAAGTCATCCGGACACTATTGACAATCTTCAGCCCTAAAACAAAATTAAGAAATAAAATAATTCTTAAACTTATTTTATTTCAGCTGAATAAAACAATAACAACTATATAATAAAACTTGTATAATAGAAATTTACAAAAAAGACAAAACATTTTCTACTTGAACTAAAATTGAAATGAAAATTTAATCTAGATCAAAATATGATAAAAAATGATACAACCCTGTCTAGTCCTTCAGCGCTCCCTCTACTGGATCAGTATCACCACTGAGTACTAAAAGTTCACAAGCATTGTTCTAGCATTATAAAGTACATGTTAAATATAACAAAACCATGGTATTATCCATTATGATGCTCAAATATCGCCAGGTTTACTACTGTAACCGTCATGAGTCTTGCAAGCACGCCTCGACACACCCTCAACCACGTTTACCCACAAAGCTAATAAAGTGAAACACTCGACTGTTCTCACACCCATTCATTGAAATCAGCTTACACTAAACGATACAACAGCCGAATCCCTCCTAATCCTCAGGCGGAAACTCAAGATTCACTGCTTTCAACAGGACTTAATTATGACACAACACCCCAAACAAAACCTGGTTTTCCTTTTATTTGTGTTGGACGTCTTTTTATAGCTGGTGCATCTCTATTTCTGGCAGATAACCATTCATAATTTAATGATTCCCATCTGCTGAGCATGGCACTATCATAAAGAAATAGTAATTATGCAAGTTATTTTAGATAAAAGCATGTGTTAAATACTGAATATGTGCCCTCAGAAAAATGTTCAGTCGCACATTTCTAACGCTTGCATGTTTGTTTCTGAAACAAACACATTTTAGCACATTTTACCATATTTAAATATTTGAAAAAATAACTGTTTGCTACAGCAATGGGATTTTTTTTTAAGTGTTCAAATAATACAGTCAAATGTGGTAAATCTAAATTTAGATCAATAAGTCGAGTGTTGAGCAGGTCAGGTGTCCGCAGGCCTCTCTGAGGTTTTACAGCCCATGGTGCTTGTGTTAAAGCCTGGATTGCTCCCTATTTATCTCTTAGGAGCTCTAACAGTCTTTTAAAGGATTTTTTCAGCTTTTTATTTTGGGGCAAGGCTCGGGTGCTTTATGGCAGCTGTAAGATGGAGTCTGTGAAGACCACCCGCCGCTCTCCTCACACCGCAGTTGCTCAAGTCTGACCCTTGCCTGCTTCCCCACACTAATCATAGTAACAAGAAGTGTCTGTCTTAACCCAATTTTATTTTTAGCCTTTTAAATAGTAGGTGATCCTGAGACGGAGGTCATTGTTGTTACCTTGAGCTGTTTCACAAACCTCATTTAGTGCTATTGTGTCTTAAAGGGATAGCTCATCTAAAATGAGGCTCAGCCTCAACCTGTATGCATTTCTGTCTTCTGATTAACACAAAAGAAGATATTTTGTTACCAAATCGTTTCTGGTCCTCATTAACTTCCATAGTCAAAGTCAAAGGAGACCAACAACTGTTTGGTTAACATGTTTTATTCAAGTCAAAAATATGATTTAATATTGATTAATCAACCCAAATAGATTAATTTATACCAAGAAATCCTCATTGTTTGTGTAAATGCCTCTTGAAGGTAACAATTGCAGTGTATATATTAACAAAAATATCAAATCAAATATGTAACACAAAAAAAGCTTGTTTCGTACATCCACTAACAACCGCCTTGACACCAGTTGGTCACATGTAATTTCAAAAAATGTCTCCGAAAAGTGAAGTTAGTGCTGATAAAAGCTCTTACAGCATCATTTTGCTCTGATATTTTATCTAATAGGTTCAGGTGAGGGAATGTTCCTGGTTTAATTGGATGAGTAGTGGCCAAGTGCGTTTCTGCACCTATAGGTTAATGCGAGCATACAGAGATGGATGGGGTTAGCCGAAAGAGCTAAATGAAATCCGTTGGTCATGGGACTAAGTGCCGGCTTTCTGCATGTCGCCTCTCTCTCAGCACGTAGGCAGGCCCTCATGCAGGGGGCGGGGAGCACAGCGACTCTCGCTTCTGATTCACAAGCTCAAGTTCAGCTCCATGTACTTCGATCCTTACCCCTGAGCTCCTCAAACACACACACACACACACACACACACATACATGCTACGGCTCAGTTCCTGCAGCTGCTTATTTGGACTGTAGAGTCTGCCGTTGAATCCTCATGAGGACTGTCTGTGATGCACTGCTCCTCGCTTTAATTGCTGGGCAGTAGGGTTGTCACAATAGGATCATTTTAGTGGTCTGTACTAATACCAGTGGAATTTCACAATTCTCAGTACAAATTTTAATATTAATGAATATGATTTTTACTTATTTAAAATACTAAATATGAAAAGAGAGAGAGAGAGAGACAAATAGGTTCAAAACTGTGGCATTTATATAGCCTTTGACATACCCACATTAAGATTTCTTTGTTTTCTAAATGTTGTTAAGATTTGTTAATTGTTTTTAATGTTTATGCTCAATAAAGATGCATTCATTTGATCAAAAACACAGTAATATTGTGAAATATTAATACAATTTAAAATAACTGTTTTCTATTGTAATATATTTTAAAATGTAATATATTTCTGTGATCAAAGCTGTATTTTCAGCATCATTTATCCAGTATTCAGTGTCACATGATCTTCAGAAATCACTCTAATATACTGATTTAATGCTCAAGAAACATTCATTATTATCAATGCTGAAAGCAGTTGTGCTGCTTCATATTTTTGAGGAAACCGTGATAGAAAGTTCAAAAGATTTTATTCGTAATAGAAAAGTTTTGTAACATTATAAATATATATATATATATATATATTCAAGTTTTTATATATATATATATATAAAAACTTGAATGGTAGTGTACGTAAATATCAACGTATAATTTTTATTAAACAAAATGTAAATAATAATAATAATAATACAAATTATATATATAAAACTTTTATATAAAGTATGATTTAATATATAATGTATGTTTTACTAAAAAGTTTTTTTTGTATCAAATTGGTATTTTTGACATCCCTATAGTGCTGATCGCTCTTTCTCAGCATGACTATCCGCAGCTTCATTTAGATGTCCCTTTCTTGCGTTATTTTCCTGTTTTGCAGAAAACCCAGAGTGGGGCGGGTTAAAAGCCGAAAGAGAGCGAGAGAGGGAGATTCGGGCGATCTCAGCGCCTCGGCTCACCTGTGCTCAAGCAGTATTTTGCTCTCAGTCATTGGCTTTATTTCAGGGCACCTTCTTTGCTCTTTGTAATCTCACTTGTCCTGACAGCTTAAAGCCCCAGTCTGCATTTATTTGTACTCTAATTCACACTGTTGGCCCACGGCCCATAAAGGGGAAAGCAACCAAAGGTAAATATACAGAGGTTGCATGGCTGTCTCTGTCATTATCGTACTAATGTGCTGCCACAGCTGGGATGATGCCATGCTCATGTGATCCCTCACCTGTATTTCAGCCCCTTTGATGATTCTGAGAACAGCAGTTGAATTTCTCTCCTGTAGATGAGCTTGTCTTTACTGCACTGAAACAGTTAAATGGCTGTCATTTATTTAAAGTGCATTTTTAATATTGGTCTAATTGAAAATCCGGTTGAATCTTCTTTTGGTCAGTTCAAGGCAAATAACACTCCTCATAGAAAAAAAAATATAAATAAAAGAAACAATAACAATGTTATTTTGTGTGTGTTGATGTGCAGAACACATACTATTTTTTATTTCTTATATTTTTTTTGTGCATAAAACAACATCACTCTAAAAATTAAGGTCTTTCAAAGTTGTCTTTATATTAACTAAATTAAATGAAACATTGACTAACAAAATGTTTTTAGTGTTACTGTAAGTAAAACATTTACTTACATATTACAGCTGGTTTTGATTTAGTTTATTATGGTTTTATTATATTGACCTACATTAAATAAAATTTTGGCTTATACAAATATATTGATTAAGTATGGTATGGTCATTATAATAAATACACTTTTTACTTTGTGTGAAGGTTTTTGTCTTTGGGAAAATATTCATATTAAACCAAAATGTAAGGTTTGAACCAAAAAAATAATAATAATATATATAAACTTGACATTTGTTGGTTATTCCAGTGTAGGTGCAATTATTACACAATTAAAAAAATTACATTTAAAGTCAAATTTCTGAGCAGATAATGTGTCTTTGAAACCGTTTAGTTTAAAACTGTTCACAATTTGGGCTTCTGTGTCAAGTTTCTATAGTTGAACAAACCACTTTAGCAGATATTGCTTGTGCTTCATACTGCTTTCATTCTTGTATGTGAATGCACTTGTCTGTCAGTCCAATAACTGTTCCTGTCTGATTTCAATGTTGCAGCTATTCACTGTCTCATGTGTGCTCACTGATGGATGAATGAATGAAGTCATTATTCGGTCTCATCACACAATCTGCTACTAATGCTACCCATCTTCAAAACAAAGCAACAACTGACCCAAATTTGTGCAATGAATGGAGGTGGTGTATGATGGTGAGGTGCATGAGTGTGTGTGTTTCTTCAGCTCTCTGCCCAAATCACTAGTGCTTAGATGTCTCTCTGTCTCTCCCTTCTGCTTCCCTTGCAGCCACTGTGAGCCTTGCTCAGAGAGAAGAAAGCGCTTGTATGTGCAGGACCCCCTCACCTGTACATGCTCCTGCAAATACACACAATTGCAATGCAAGTCCAGACAACTTGAGTTAAACGAAAGAACTTGCAGGTTTGTTTATGAACCGTCACCACGTGCAACATGCATATTCTCATCCAGTCCCATATGAAGATCTGAAATGTGCATGTATACAGCGCTTGTTGCATTTTCCCTTCTGTACTGTATATGCATGGTGACATAGTGTGTGTATGTGGTGTATTGCAGTGAGAAACATTTGATGTCAGAACCTGGTGCATTACTGCTGCGCACTAATAGTGACATCGTGTTTTGGTGTTGAGCATAGAAATTATTCATACATAAACTGAATTTGCTGGTATTCTCTCAGCAAGCAACATGATTTTGTGTTTTTGAAGAAACAGACAGGGATGCTGCATATGTGTGTGTTTGTGAAGTGCAACTCACACATCCTGCTCTTGATGACATCTTTTTCATAATAGGTCAGAATTTACTTTGGTATTATTGATTTTGCCATTCTGTGCAAAATCATGCCATTATCTGTTCATGTTTCAGATGGCTAATATGAGATCTGAATTATATCCATATTATGAATATGTGTCCATGCTGTTTGCTTCTCATCAACTGTCCCACTAATTTAAACTGTGTGACCGTATGTTAGCATTCTGTATATGTTGTCTAAAGGTTATCGTTATGTTTTGTTGAGATCACAGCATACTTTGATCCTGTGGTCGTTCCACCCAAACCACATTTTTACCCCATCCAAAATTTCAACAACTGAACATTTTTACATAACCACTATACAGATAAACAATGTGTTTGATTAGACTGCCACAAATACAATATTACTGGTTTTAGTTTTACTGAATTTAGTTATTTAGTTTGCGCTTAAGTATTAAGTGCTCTTAACTGTACTGAATAGTCACTTCTAGTGTACTTCAAATCTTAAAAGCATATATAAACATATTTATGTATATAATATTAATTAAATAAAAGGCCACTTAAGTGAATTAAAGATGACTTTCATGACTGTTTCATAACATACTTAAGTAAACTTTTAAAAAGTAATGACAAATTAAAGATTTATATATAATTATATATTACTTTTTTAATAATTACAATTAGTTTAATGTGTTTATTAACACACATAAAGCACTGAAATGTACTTAATTATAATTTTAACTACAGTGTCTTATTCGGTAACTAATACTTAGTTAATCTATTTCAAATGTGTAATTACAAATTTATTTAAATACAAGAAATTCAAGATTCAACATAAATTACATTAAAGTATATTTAGGTTTACAATTGATGCTTTCCAATACATGCAATGCACTTTAATAATACAACTACATATAAAGATCTACTTAAGTCTTACTTAAGTGGATCAAAAAAATCCATGTTAACTTCAGCTAGTTGCAATTTAAACTTAAACTTAACATGCAATTAAATGTCAGAAAACATTGCATTTCACACTAATAAATTATTTGAAAAAAAATTGTTTCAAAGAATATACTATGTGTTAAATGTAATGTTTTCCGATTTCAATGCAAGCACTACTTTTCTACTGTAAACACAGTAGTGTGGGGAAAGATGCTTAACTCTGATTGGTTGGGTGGCTAAAAAACACAGATCAATAATCACATACACCCCATGCAATGTCTAAGAAAGAAAGACAGAATATACTATAAGTGTTAAATGTAATGTTTTCTGATTTCAATGCAAGCACTACTTTTCGACTGTAAACACAGTAGTAAAAAACACAGATCAATAATCGCATAGGCTCTTCCTGACATATATTGATACAAATTTCAAGCAGATCTCTAACCAGTCCATTGTTCTCTTTCAGATGTGAAAAGCCAAGATGATGAGCGGTGTGCTGGGAAGAACAATGAATGAAGGATTTTTTTTTATGGCACAGCACTTTTTAAACCTGAGGATGCATTCCCTGGATGAACTGCAAACACTAGCCTGAACGAAAGACAGAGAATGAAACGAGGGCAGGAGAAACCATCCCGATGTAAATTTTTAAGATATTAATATATGAATACATAGAATATATATTATATATATTAAATGACAATGACAAAGTGTGTCGCTGCTATCATCTACAAGTAAACGAAGACGCTGCTTGGCGTGTGAATGGGATATATTTCTTTGTCACTGCACCTGGGCCTGTGATTGGACAGAACTCAGTGAAGTAAAGCTTCACTGGATCGGCCCGCTGTGTATTCATATTTAAAGACTCGGATCAAATGTCCAAGACTTCACTGAAAGGTGCAAACGACAGCCTCCAACCCTTTACATGAACAGTTACAGACTGTCAATCAAAGGAGAGGAAGTGACATAATAACGATTATTTCCGGAATGTTCGGAACAGTGGGTCCAGGCACAGGATACGAATGCGGAACTATCTCTTTCTGTGATGTTACTCTTTCTAGGGTGAAGTCACCCTGTACTGACTAACATCCAATAGGACTTTGTGTGATAATACTAAAGGGATATTACATATATGTACCTATGGAGATAAATAACATAAATGTGACAAAATGCAAATCAATTCTGACTTTTCCTAAGGAACAGACTTGTTCATTCACCGCAGTAGTTAAAGATAACTCAAATATTTACGTTTGTAAAGTTTTCCAAAGAGAATATTGCACACAAATTTAAGAACTGTTCATTACCACACAATATCTGTGTATACATATCTAATATCCCTTTGTGTAGTACACCACATCTAATTTATAATGTTAGAATATGTTCAGTATTCTGTGTATTTAATTTGATCTATTTATATGCAGTGTTATTGTTGATATTGTTTTGATTTTGTTTCCTATCGACATTGTCACCAATCTGAAAAACTGTGGACGGCTTTATAGAACGAAAGGCAAAAGAGAAACAAACACTTCAACATTCCTGAAAGCGCCTTTTTTTTGTTTGTTTATTGTAATGTTTTTGTATGAGCGATCAGTTTGGTGGAGATACGAGGTCTGCGGACGAGGTTTTATAATAGAAAAAAAAACATTCTCTTGTGTGAAAGTGCCAGAAATTAGTTTTTGTTTGTTTGTTTGTTTGCCATGTACAGCCACATTTTCAGTATATTTTCACAGTAATATATTTATTGGTGCTGTTAAATATTAACATCCTTTTGTGTTTTAGTATAACTATTAAACATATTTATTTTCAAATGATATTGTTTTTTATTAAAGCAAAAATGGATTTCTGTTTGACAAGTGTGCTGTGTTTGTCAGTCAAACAATTTACAGTTGCACGCACTGACTTTATTTCCAAAATGTTGTTTTTTATAAAATAAATAGTATTATACACACTCACTGTAGGACAAAGCAAATGCAAATGACACAAGTCAAGATGCTGTAAAACAATAAAGACGATGGCTGTGATCACATATTCCATACAAATCTCTAATGAAAAAACTCAAATGTATAAAACTAAAAGAAAAGATAAAGAAGGAAACACTAGGATAAAATCACTTTCACTTCAGACATTGAGATGAAAATCATCACGGTCTGTGCTCACATCATCATTTTTTCCTCAAAGATCTGTGATGAATTACCATCATTTACACACCCTCGTGTCATTCTGACCTTGTGTTGTTTTCTTTATTCTATGAAAACTAGCTTCTCTTTTCCATATAACAATAGTGAATAATTATTTTTGCTTCCAAGCTCCAAAAAGGACAAACAGCACCAAAAAGTCATACTGACTCGTACTCTGAATATTTAAAATCTTCTGAAGACTTTTGATACGTTTGTGTGAGGGGTAAAAAATTATGATGTAATTTATTTAAAAAATAAATAAATGAATGATGTAGCATGTAGCAAAAAAAATTAGTTATACTCATCTTTTATAACAGTTATCAGTTATACTCATCTTGGTATAGAATACCCCGTTAAATTATGCAATATGTCAATATGCAGACGAATACAAAAGAAGAATTACATTTAAAGAAACAGGACCATAATTTGATCCAGACATTGTTTTACAACAGCACAAAAATGAAACTGAGAGTAAACTGAATCCCAAGGTTAATTACACAAGCTTGTTAGATAATAAGACTTTAAAGAACGATTTACTTACGAAACATCTTTAGGAAGGTTAATGATATAGATTACAGCACCTTTTACACTTGCCATGTGACTGATACAAAATCCTGATCAGGATTATAAGCACTGCTTTATTTCCTTGACCTTTGGTTGTGTCTAATGAAACGACTTTGCTGTGGACTATTGTCATGGGTGAGCTCTGACCACCTGGCCATTCCTCATACCTGCTTCACCCATTGTCTCCTCCTGGTCTCCACCATATGTCTGTTTACTATTTTCAATCTTCACCATCCCTTCTCCAGCCCTCCCTAATCTTGGCTTCACAGGGCAGGGGGCATAGTATCACAGACTTTATTATTTTGTCTTATTTTCTGTTTTCATTGACTTTTTATTATTATTTCCTGTTGTCCTTTGTTCTAGTTTCCCACCACGTATTAGCTGTCATGGACACTCATTTGATTGTAATAATAATAATAATAATTTGTTACATTTATATATCGTTTCTTTGGGTACTCAAAACACTTTACATAGAAGGGGGGAGTGGGGGGGTCTCCTCAACCACCAACAATGTGCAGCATCCACCTGGATGATGCGACGGCAGCCATATTGTGCCAGAACTCCCACCACACACCAGCTTATTGGTGGAGAGGAGACCGAGTGATGCAGTGATGACTGTCACAGGTATTTAACATTAGTTCCCTTATTTGTCCTGCATTTGATTTGTTGGTTGTTGTTAGTGTTTAATTACACACTGTTGCACCTGTTCCTTGTTTAATAAACACATTTGTATTTTTAACAGGCTTTCATCTTCTTCATCTTCGGACCTTCCTTGACAGTGGCAGGAAACAAGATTCCATACATTTTAGCTTAAGAAAGGCAATGAAACATTTTCAATCTAGTGGACATGATGTATAGACTTTTTTTGTTCGTTTTGTAGTTTGGCATTTTAAATCATCCGCTTTAATGACAATATGGGGTCATAATGTTATTATGATGATGATTACATTTTCATGTATCTAGCTGTAGTTTTGTGATGCAACAGACAGTTATTGTCATCTCTTTATTTAAGAGTCTATGGCCAGGTTACACAAAACACTGTGCCGAGTGTGGCCACTGACTCAGCAAAAAACACACTTAAACCCAGAGGAACCGCACTGTACTTTGTACAGACAGACAAAGGCTTGCTTTTTAGTAAGCAATGCATAGTTGCGGCGTTCAGTTGTAACAGCCATGCCTCTGGAGGCTGCGAGCGCCTGATGGGTGAGAGATTAAATGCTCCCTAAACGGTCCTTGTGTAAACCTGTCTTTTGTAACCATGAACCTTACACCCCATGCAATGTCTAAGAAAGAAAGCCAGCAATATTAAATCCTGAAAATGGGTTTAGTCTTGTAATCGATTATTTTTCAACTAGACATTGAATGTGTGGAGGGAATTAAAATCGTCACTTTAGGAGTCCATCTGAGATTTCCCAGTTCACACGTTGTCACCAGAGCAACGTGCCTGCGATCAGGTATTCTGCTGTGGAAACTGTTCTCACAAGGATCCAGCATACGTCATCCAGTCACCTGCTCTGCAAGTGTAGCCCAGCAGTCCTCTAGAGTCACTGTGAGTGTATGTGTGTGTGTGTGTGTGTGTGTGTGTGTGTGTGTGTGTGTGTGTGTGTGTGTGTGTGTGTGTGTGTGCATGTGTGTGTGTGTGTGCATGTGTGTGTGTGTGTGTGTGTGTGTGAGAGAGAGAGAGAGAGAGAAACTGTTCTGCAAGAAAGGACTGACCTATATTTAGCTACCTTGGAAAATACCAAGTCACCTGTCATCTGATCTAAAGCAGAACACAGACAAAGATAGAGGTGTATCTTTTTCTTTATATCACTCTTGTTCACAGTGTTTTTCTACCTTAGAGAGGTAATGTACTTTAGGATAATTTATCCAGACCCAGATCCATGTCACTTCTGTCACTGTTACTCTGTAACCCTTTTAATTTATAGTAAAATTAACAATTGCATGAGTGATGCATAATGGCCTCACCATTATAGTTCTAAAAAGTATTGTTTTTTATTTATGTTTTATGTTTGTCAGTATTGGGATGATTTTAAAAGGTCAACTCTGTTACCATAATTTTGTGTACAGTAGTTCTACTACTGTAAAGCTGCTTATAGTAGAAATAAAATATATGTTTTAATGACAGAACGTAACAAATTAAAAACAAAATCGTAAACCCTTTTACACGTATGAAAGCAGCGCTGAATTTTCAGCATCATTGCTTGGTATTCAGTGTCATATGATCTTCATAAATCATTCTAATATGCAGGTTTGCTTATCAAGAAACATTTATGATTAGAATCAATGTTGAAAACAGTTGTGCTGCTTAATTTTTTTTCCAATAGATATTAAAATCTATAACTAGAATCGGTTTTATTTTGATTCAGATGCATTCATTTACTCTTAAACTTTTTTATATAAAATGTTATAATAAGATTATAACAGTCTAGTTGTCTGATTATAATAAGATGTTATAATACTGAATGAAGAGCTAGTACTGAGTGGAAGAATAAAAATACAGTACATTTGTCCCTTTTCCTTTTTATCAGACTTTAGAGTGGATTGAGTAACTGTTGCTCGTGATACTGTACATACTTGAGTAACTATTGGAGCGTAAAGTCAGTGCTTAAGTAAACAATGCTAGTGCCACATTTTCCTATCTGGAGGGCAGTTCAGACCAGCACTGACTGGAGATGATGGACTGAATCCAGATCATATATCAGCTGCTGACAATAGACACTGAAGGTTAAGAGTGATTTCACTCTTCCAGATGCATGTCTGACAAGTTTTATGAAATTATATTATCTCCAAATCTTTATGACTTCTGTGTAGGGAAGGTGAAAAAAACGTAAATGAAAGTTATATGGCATAAGTTAATAGAATACATTTTGTTAAATGTAATTGGTTTAAATTATTAATTTAAAGATAACAAATATTTGCAGCTAGACAGTTTGTTTAATATCCATTGGCTTTATTATTATTATTATTATCATTAGTATTAGTAGTAGTATATAATAAAATAAATACATTCATGGCATTTTAAAATGCAGTTTTATAAAACACAACAAAGACATTTTGACAACATGGTTGTAATAAACACCTCATATAGCACTACATTTAACTTCCCGAGGATAAACATAAATTACCCTTTAATTGAGCCTAAAAAACTAAAACTAAAACCAAATGGTAATGGTAGTGTCATGGTAGTGTCAAAAACAATGTCATGTACACAAAAGGCTGGTTTCTATGCATGTTGTCTATACATGCTTTTCTTTATTTTGACTGGTTAAGTAGCATGTGAGAGGAATCAAACTGATTGATCTTCCGGGGTGGTACACACACACACACACACACGCACGCACGCACGCACGCACGCACGCAGGCAGACAGACAGACAGAGTGTGTCTTGTGGATAAGGGAATCAACATGAATTAACTAATGTGGGGGTTGAGCAGTGCATTTAATAGGATCCTGTTGTAAACCTGCCTGTTTCTCTGCTGATAAGACCCATGTATGGAACACTTTAAAGACCATCTCACCCCCTTTTCAACCTGTCAATCACACTGTGCAGGATTGGACAAAACAGTTGTCCAACACATTGCATATTTTTGATAAAAAATAGACTAAATTTCACTCTACTGATTATCTAATTGAGTACTAATGAAAATAGGAATATTCCGTAATCCATTCCATAATTTCATAAGTGAATTCATAATTTAGTTAATTCATATAGGCTACATTTGCAACACCATTCAAAAGTTTGATGTCTATAGGTTTATTTTTTATATATATTTTTGAAAGACGTCTCCATATGCTCCCCAAGGCTGCATTTATTTAAATAAAACGGGAGTAGAGGCTTAGATTAATTTGCAGGAGTAGTGTTTTATCTACAAAAACAAACAAACAAACAATAAATTAATAAATATATCTGGAGCATAGGATATGGAGAATGCCAATAAAAATAACCAACCAACTAACGATACAAACACAATATGTACATGGGAAAAACAACTACAGAACAATACACAGGTGAAGAACATATTCAGTGGCCATGAAAACTACAGTATATAGGACATAATTAAAAACCAAGGCAATACCAACAGCTCTGAAAATGATGATGCTCCCGAACAAAATCTATGATTATTATATATTTTATGACATAGGCCTATATGGAGCTAAATATGAACATCAGACAGTCAGGTATAAAGAGACGAGAATTAATGACAGATAAAATGTATTACGTTAGGACACAGGTGAGGACACATTCGAGCTTCATTCATTGCATTTGGAGCTGGAGGCCATAGAAAAGCAGATCGGCAAGCTGCTGGCAAAGCAGGCCCAGCTGTGGGAGCGGAGAGCAATGATGGAAACATCCCGGGCTGATGCTCACAAGTTCTGGGTAAGTATGCAGCGCACTGCTAACATTCCCACCACCTCTCCCACCAATCTTCCTAGATGTCCTTCACTCCGGCGCCGGGAAACCGCGGACCCTGGGTGCAGCAGCAGCCGAAGACGCGAGCGAGGCCTCGTGCGATGACCTCTCCCCCTCCGCCACCTCCAGTCTTTGAGATCTCCACCCGCAACCAATTTGCTTCTCTCTGCAAGACAGAACGTGACACTGTGATCGTCGGAGACTCCATCGTCCGGCACGTCCATGCTACATTAACTGAAGGTAAAGTGCACACTCACTGTTTCCCTGGTGATCGTGTTCTGCGCAAATACCCGCGATCCTGAAAGGCAACGAGAGCGTCAGATTGGTCGTGCTGCACGCGGGGGTGAATGACACCAAGCTGCGGCAGATGGAGACACTGAAAAGGGATTTCTGTTCTGGTGCAATACGGCTGCCGTCGCATCATCCAGGTGGATGCTGCACATTGGTGGTGGTTGAGGAGATTCCCCCCTTCTATGTAAAGCACTTTGAGTACCCAGAAAACGCTGTATAAATGTAACGAATTATTATTATTATAATTATTATTATAAAATAGGATACAGGTTTAACTCATTCAAAATACTTACGCTTAATGATATACTGTCAGATATGCAAAATAAATCTGTCCTATCTCTTGCTCTGGTTACTATGTATAGACCGCCAGGGCCATATATATATATGTTTAAATAATTTGCAGATTTCCTCTCAGACCTATTGGTTAATGTTGATAAAGCGCTAATTGTCGGAGATTTTAACATTCACGTTGATAATACAAATGATTCATTAGGACTTGCGTTTATTGACCTAATAAACTCTTTTGGAGTCAAGCAAAACGTCACCCACTCATCATTTTAAACATACTCTAGATTTAATTATATTGCATGGAATTGATCTTACTGATATAGATATCATATCTCAAAGTGATGATGTTACTGAACATTTTCTTGTATCGTGCATGCTGCATATTACTGATATTAACTATATGCCTCCACGCTATCGTCCAGGCAGAATTATTGTTCCATCAGCTAAAGATAGATTCACAAATAACCTGCCTGATCTCAACTGCTCTGTGTACCCATAAATACAAATTAACTAGACAAAATTACTAGCAACATTTCCCAAAATACTGAATTTGGGGTTTTCATTAGTTGTCAGTTATAATCATCAAAATTAAAAGAAATAAACACTTGAATGTATACATTATACAAGTTTCACTTTTTGAATGGAATTAGTGAAATAAATCAACTTTTTGATGATATTCTAATTATATGACCAGCACCTGTATAATCCGCTGCTTGCCACCGCATCACATTTTCTTCAAAGGAAGCAACAGAGCGTGCAGCTCATAGCATGGCCAGGAATGCAGTACTCGCTCCCTTATCTCAGGGAACCGAGGTTACGATAGTAACCGAGTAGGTTCCCTTTCAATATTTCACTCGTACAGCATTGAGATATTGATGTTAGTATGGGAACCAGTCCAATCACGCCGTGCTATGACATGGAATGACTCGAAACCAAGACTTACATGGGATTAGGCCCAGGGGAATCAATAGAATACACCAAGCACAGGGTGAGCCTCGAGAGTCATCCATGGCCTGGGTGTTGTCCCGAGGAGACAGCTGGTGTCCAAATAGTTATATGAGCGCAGATTGCTCTGAGCCCATGCAAGAAGGTTGTTCGCCAGCGTAAAAAAAGTTGCTTCGAGACCAGGCCGCCCTTGCGATTTATGTATGACACCACGGACCTGCTGTCTGAACGTATTAGCACATGGTGTCCCCGAATGTCCGGCAGGAAGAATTGACAGGCCTGACACACTGCTAGCATTTCTAGGCAGTTGATGTACAGGCCCGACTCCTCTTCAGACCACAGGCCGAAGGTCAGTTTGCCCTCGCACAGCGCACCTCCAAGCCTTATTGGAAGTGTCTGTCGTGACAACCTTCCTTCTGTGTGCCGTGTCTAGGATCACGCCTCGCTTTAGCCAGAAAGGGTCCCTCCAACGGGCCAGGGCTGATACACAGGCCCGAGTCACCATAACGCGGTGGCGTCCGTGACACCAAGCCGCGAATGGAACCCTCTGCTGCAGCCAGAACTGGATGAGTCGCATGTGAAGCAGACCCAACTGAAGTACCGGTGAAGCCACTGCCATTAGGCTCAGCATTCTCTGAAAAGCTTTGAGCGGACGGACGGTACCTTCCTTGAAGGACGCCGCGTGGCGCTGAATTGTCGTGGCTCGCTCAGCTAAGACAGTTGTTGTCATCTGCACTGAGTCGATAACTGTGCCCAGGAACGAAACTCATTGGCTGGGTGACAGTATGCTCTTGGCAAAGTTGACCCTGAGCCCCAGGCAATCTAAGTGGCTGAGGAGGAGGGTCTTGTGCGATGTTAAAACCCCCTGCCACTGGGCCAGAATGTGCCAGGCATCGAGGTTATTGAGTATGTGGATTCCCATCTGTCGCAGAGTGGAGAGAGTCGCATCCATGCATCGTGTAAAAGTGCGGGGAGCCAGGGATAGCCCAAACGGCAGGACCTTGTATTGATATGCCACCCCTTCGAATGCGAATCTCAAGAATCGTCTGTGATGGGGGGCTTCCTGGATGTGACAGTATACGTTTTTCAGATCCAGCGACATGAACCAGTCCCCTGGGCATATTTGTGGGAGGATCTGTTTCAAAGTGATCATCCTGAACGACCTTTTCATCAGGGCGTAATTCAGAAGTATGAGATCTAGAACAGATCGCAAGCCGCTGTCTTTTTTTGGGACGAGGAAGTAGCGGCTGTAAAAGCCTGACTCGCTCTGGGCTGGAGGAACGATTTCTATGGCTCCTTTTTGCAGCAGATTCATCACCTCTGCGTGGAGGACTTGAGCGTTCTCGCTGCGCATTGTGGTGGCGAGCACACCCCAGAAGCGCGGTGGTCTTCAAGCGCATTGGAGTGTATAACCTCGTCTTACAGTAGTCATTACCCACGTTGACACACCGGGGATGGCCTGCCAGGCCTCGACCCGCATAGCAAGGGGTTGAAATGGCTGTGCAGACTGGCTGCATAAGGGCAGGACACTTATGGTAGGCAGAAAAAAAAAATTGCTCTCTTTTTGAAAATATATGCGTTTTAATTTGTCCGCTATCACAGCGGTCGGACACCTGGGCACTATAGTGTGCCCGTGAGGATCCACGAACACACTTTCCTCTGCTCCCAGCGCTAAAAGGGGCTGCGAGAGACACAATAGAGGCTACTTGCGGGGTGGTAGAGCAGTAGTGAGACTCGGGTCCTTCCTCTTTCTGCCTGGCTGTCCAGGAGGATTTCTGAGGCGCCGGATTCAAGGCAATCTTGGGCCCGGGTCCTTGGCGCTTCGGGAAGGGGTAGCATCGTGTCGAGTGTAAGCGCCCTCTACCTTGCGAACCCATTGGAGGTCGGGACTCCAGGGCAGTTGGCATTGGTTTAGCGGTCTGCTGAGTGGGCGCAGGTCTGGGGTGACTGGAAGCAGAGGAAGAGCTTGTGCGTTTAGGGAGGAAGTGTCGCTCCGTGAAGCATTCAGCAAAGCCCTCCACAGCTGGTCCAAACAGGCAGCCTGACGAGAACGGAGCATCGAGGAAGGGAACTTTGTCCGCCTCTTCCATCTCCGTCATCAAGAGCCAGAGGTGGCGCTCCAAAACTATCAGGCTGGACATTGAACGCCCGATTGCCTTTGGTAGCACATAGAGCCAGGTCTGTCACACTCCCCAGGTCCCTGAGAGAGGCTGAATCCAGACCGGCTTCATCATTGGTGAGCATATTGGCCTGGAATACTTGGAGCACAGCCATCGAGTGAAACGCTGAAGCCGCTTGTCCAGCCGCCAAGTAGGCGCATCCAGCGAGTGCAGATGTAGCTCTGTACGGCTTGGACGAATGGCTCGCACTTGCCTTCCATCCGATAGCTGTGGGGGGGGGGGCAGAGATGTGCGGCCACAGACTCATCTAGAGGAGGCAGGTGGTCGTATCTTTTTTCTTCAGTGCCATCAACGGATGTGAGAGCAACAGAAGCGAGACGAGTAGGGGACAAGTGTTGGCAGAGAGCCTGATGGCGCCCCGGGAAAAACCACTCGTCCAGCCTGCTACGAGATGGTTCCTCAGGCGGAGACCATTCGAGCCGGAGCTCGTTGACAGCCTTTGTCATAACGCGGATGAGCTCTTCATCCGCTCTGAGTCTGGCGTTGCGTGAAGCAGATGACGGCAAGAGGGTGGGGTCAGTCACAGAGCCCGATAACTGTTCTGCGTCTGAAGCCGCCAGAGAGCGGAAGGCTGGGCCACTCGTGGGCCAGGGCATCCGTGCTCCTTGTAAAAAAGAATGGGCAATGAGAGTTGTCTTCGGAGGCAAAGAGGTCTACTCGAGCTCTTCCAAAGACTTCCCCAAATTCTCTGAACTGCGAGCGAGTGGAGTGTCCATTCCTCTGAAAAGACATTGTTCCTTGACAACATGTATGCTCCTTGGTTCATTTTGCCCGGCACATGCGTTTCTTTCACCTTACACGAACCCATCACGTGCCGTTATAACTGCGTAATTGAAAAAGGCTTCAGTTGAAGAGGAAAAAAAGGGGTTTTCCCATACTAACATCGATATCTCGACGCAGTACGAGTGAAATATCGAAAGGGAAATAACTTGGAAGTATTTAGAATTGTGTGGAAAAACAGTATGTCCAGCTATAGACAGGCTCTAAAAGCTGCCAGGACCGAGCATATCCGCAAACTCATAGATAATAACCAAAACAATCCAAGGTTTTTATTTAGCACAGTGGCTAGATTAACAAATAAACAGGTGTCACCCGATCTAAATATTCCCTCACAGTTTAATAGTAATGACTTTATGAATTTCTACACTGATAAAATAGATAACATCAGAAATACAATAACAAATGTAAATTCTACAGCGTTTAGTTCTTCAGCTTCATTCATCGCACCCAAATAAATACTGCAGTGCTTTACATCTATAGGACAGGATGAGCTAAATAAACTTATCACTGCATCTAAACCAACAACATGTTTATTAGATAATATACCCACTAAATTATTGAAAGAGTTGTTATCTGTAGTAGAAGAACCACTTCTCAATATCATTGGCTCATTGTTATCGTCCCAAAACCATTCAAGCTGGCGGTTATTAAGCCTCTTATTAAGAAACCAAAACTAGATCCTTGTGAACTGGCAAATTACAGACCCATTTAATATCTTCCGTTTATGTCAATTTTTTCTGAAAAAGTTGTGTTTGCTCAATTTGTTCTCCTTCTTGCAGAAAAATTATAACTATGAAGAAGTTCAGTTAGGTTTTAGGCCCCACCATAGCACAGAAACAGCACTTGTTAAAATTACAAATTACTTGCTTCTCGCATCACACCAAGGCTGCATCTCATTGCTAGTTTTACTTGATCTTAGTGCTGTGTTCAACACTATAGATCATGACATACTCATAGATCGATTACAAAACTATACAGGTATTCAAGGGCAGGCTTTAAGATGGTTTAGATCCTACCTGTCCGATTGCTACCACTTCATTTATTTAAACGGCGAGTCATCACAATTATCACCAGTAAAGTATGGCATACCACAAGGATCTGCCCTTTCTGTCAGAAAATGTAAAAGATTGGATGACCAGTAATTTTCTCCTATTAAATTCAGATAAGACGGAGATATTACTAATTGGAACACAAAACAGTACACAGAATCTCTTGGATCACAATTTGCATCTAGACTGATGTACTGTTACTTCCTCTACAGTCGGAAATCTGGGTGTTATATTAGACAGCAACTTATCTTTTGAAAATCATATTTCCCATTTTACAAAAACAGCATTCTTTCATCTTAGAAACATTGCCAAGCTACGGAACATGTTCACTGTTTCTGATGCAGAAAAGCTAGTTCATGCATTCATGTCCTCCAGACTGGACTATTGTAATGCACTGCTAGGTGGTTGCCCTGACTCTTTAATAAACAAGCTACAGATAGTACAAAATGCTGCCGCTAGAGTCCTTACCAGCTCAAGAAAGTACGATCATATTACTCCAATTTTACTGTCTCTGCACTGGCTACCTATTAAGTTCCGTATCAGTTACAAAATATTATTACTTGCCTATAAGGCCCTAAATGGTTACTTGCCTATAAGAACCTAAATGGTTCCTGCGTACCTAACTAATCTTCTATCATGCTACAATCCTACCCGCTCCCTAAGGTTGCAAAACTCTGGACTCTTGGTATTACCTAGGATAGCAAAGTCCACTAAAGGAGGTAGAACTTTTTCATGTTTGGCTCCCAAACTCTGGAATAGCCTTCCTGGTAATGTTTGGGGTTCAGACACACTCTCTCTATTTAAATCTAGATTAAAGACATATCTCTTTAGCCAAGCATGCATATAATGCATCTCATAATCTTGTACTGCAGTTACATCTGATCAAACGCATATTATTATGCTTTAACTTGGGTTGAACAAATATTTTTTTGCTTGGATTGAACAACAGCTACGCTAATTATGATTCCCTTCCGAAGGGAACTCTATGCTGCGTCCTCTAGAAGGCGCTATGGGAACGCCTTCAGCGTGACCGGTCTCTGAAGCATGAATGAAAACACACAATGAACTTGACATTGGCAGGTGGAAGTCTATGACGTAAGCAAATGAGCGTCTGCGGGAATAAAAGAGCGCCTGTGGAACACGTCATCCTCTTTTTTGTCTTCAGGGGACTTTGTTTCTGAAGTGTGAGTATTATGAAATGCTTTAGGAGGTGTGCCAATCCGTGTCAGCGTTTCTGACACCAGATGACACACGACTTATGCGTTGGGCGAAGAGCACGCGCGCTCTGTTCTCGAGGGAATGGAGTGCGTTCATTGTGAGCCTTTTTTCTTTGGGAAAGCTCCGCTCTTGTTTGTCCCTTTTCTCGAGAGAATTGGGGCGATCATCTGCCCCTTCGCGGCTCGGGTCCAACCGTTGCGGAGGCAGCGAGGAGACTGAGATCGCAGCGATCGCAGATGGAGCTTGCTGACGAGTCTGAGAGAGGAATTTTTCATCTCGCGCTCTGACGAGAGTAAAGTGCTGGAGGAAGATGTATTGTCTGTTACATCTTCTGATCCAGCAGGAAGTGCTTTGCTGGCTCATAGTGGGCTGATGAAGGCGGAGAGGATATTTCTGAGCCTTCTCAGCTTGTCTGCCCCGCGTATGTAGAGCTGCTGGAGGTTATGAAGCGTGCGCTTCTGCTAGGTTAGACCTACAGTGGAGGCACGAAAAAGGGGGAGTGGCTCGCAGTAGACTGGATGAGCGAACTCTCTCTCTGGACATAACCACCCAGTTCCCGTGAGCCTCCCATTCCTTCCAGATCTTCATAGTGAGATCATGTAGGCATGGGATAAACCATATTCAGCCCGCATCCATCGGTGAAAGCATGCTAATTATGCTGACATCGAAGGGAGGCGCGAGCACGGATATGCATTGATGCCCCCTAGGGGCGCTTGCGAGCTAAAAAAATAAAAATAAATAGTGTTTTTTAACCTGCATTGAGTGTTGCTAGGCTTCCTCTCGTTTAAGAGAGTCATTCTGCTGAAGCCTCCGCTCTCCAGAGCTCCGCTTAGACAACACTATTAGTATGTAGACTCTCTTGTGAGCCTCGCTAGATGTCTGTAGCGCTGAGTACAGTCAGGTCTCCTCTCGTTTTAGAGAGTCGTTATGCTGAGACCCCCTCTCTTAAGAGCTTCTCGGATTGAGTGTCGGTAGGCTTTCTTTCGTTTAAGAGAGTCATTTTGCTGAAGCCTCCGCTCTCCAGAGCTCCGCTTAGACTGCACTATTAGTATGTAGGCTCTATTGTAAGCCTCGCTAGCTGTCTTTAGCGCTGAGTGTAGTCAGGTCTCCTCTCGCTTTGGAGAATCGTTATGCTGAGACTTCCACTCGTAAGGGTTCCCCTACCTAGATTGAGTGTTGCTAGGCTTCCTCTCGTTTAAGAGAGTCATTTTGCTGAAGCCTCCATTCTCCAGAGCTCTGCTTAGACAGCACTATTAGTATGTAGGCTCTATTGTGAGCCTGCTAGCTGTCTGTAGCGCTGAGTACAGTCAGGTCTCCTCTCGTTTAGAGAGTCGTCCTGTTGAGGCCTCCACTCTTCAGAGCTCCGTCTCTGGCAGTAATAGGAGAATGTAGGCTCTTTTGAGCTTCTCTAACTGCCTCTGGCGTTGAGTGTAGCCAGGTCTTCTTTCAATTAGAGAGTCATTATGCTGAGACCTCCACTCTTAAGAGTTCCCCTACCTGGATCGAGTGTTAGGCTTCCTCTCGTTTAAGAGAGTCATTCTGCTGAAGCCTCCGCTCTCCAGAGCTCCGCTTGAACAGCACTATTAGTATGTAGGCTCTATTGTAAGCCTCACAAGCGGTCTCTAGCGCTGGTAGGGTTGAGTGTTGTTAGGCTTCCTCTTGTTTAGAGAGTCGTCCTGCTGAGGCCTCCACTCTTCAGAGCTCCGTCTCTGGCAGTAATAGGAGAATGTAGGCTCTTTTTGAGCATCACTAACTGCCTCTGGTGTTGAGTGTAGCCAGGTCTCCTCTCAATTAGAGAGTCGTTATGCTGAGACCTCCACTCTTAAGAGTTCCCCTACCTGGATCGAGTGTGAGGCTTCCTCTCGTTTAAGAGAGTCATTCTACTGAAGCCTCTGCTCTCCAGAGCTCCGCTTCGGCAGCACCATTAGTATGTAGTCTCTATTGTGAGCCTTGCTAGCTAACTTTAGCACTGAGTGTAGTCCGGTTTCCTCTCGCTTAGAGAGTCGGTATGCTGAGGCCTCCTCTCTTCAGAACTCTGTCTCTGGCAGTAATATGAGTTTGTAGACTCTTTTTGAGCATCACTAACTGTCTCTGGCGTTGAGTGTAGCCAGGTCTCCTCTCAATTAGAGAGTCGTTATGCTGAGACCTCCACTCTTAAAGAGTTCCCCTACCTGGATCGAGTGTTAGGCTTCCTCTCGTTTAAGAGAGTCATTCTACTGAAGCCTCTGCTTTCCAGAGCTCCGCTTAAGCAGCACCCTTAGTATGTAGTCTCTATTGTGAGCCTCGGTAGCTGTCTTTAGCGCTGAGTGTAGTCCGGTCTCCTCTCGCTTTAGAGAGTCATTATGCTGAGACCTCCACTTTTAAGAGCCCCCCAACTAGGCTTGAGTGTTCCTAGGCTTCCTCTCGTTTTAGAGAGTCATTCTGCTGAAGCCTCCACTCTCTAGAGCTCCACTTAGGCAGTACTATGCACAGGCTCTTTCTTGAGTCTCACTAACTGCCTTTGGCGTTGAGTGTAGCCAGGTCTCCTCTCATTTAGAGAGTCATTATGCTGAGATCTCCACTCTAAGAGTTCCCCTACCTGGATTGAGTGTTGTTAGTTTTTCTCTCGTTTTAGAGAGTAATTCTGCCTAAGCCTCCACTCTCCTCTCAATCTAGGGAGTCGCTTTCTGAGACCTCCACTCCGAGAGCCATACTCTGGTGAGCTAGTCTATGATGGCGAGCTTTGAGCTTGCCTGAAGAGGGGTTTTTGACCCTAATTCTGCTGGGCAGGGATGGTGTTCCTCGAGTCTGTGACTTAGGAATCCAGCTTTCGGACACTCATTTCCTCAGCATGGCGGCGTTGGCATAGCGTTCCCATAGGGCCCTCTAGAGGACGCAGCGTAGAGTTCCCTTCGGAAGGGAACGTCTCAGGTTACACATGTAACCATGGTTCCCTGAGAATAGGTAACGAGACGCTGCATCTCTTGGCCATGCTTCGGGCATTCCTGTCGGCGTCCCCTTTGAAAAAAAGAGGATGACGTGTTCCACAGGCGCCCTTTTATTCCCGCAGACACTCATTTGCTTATGTCATAGGCTTCCACCTGCCAATGTCAAGTGCATTGTGTGTTTTCATTCATGCTTCAGAGACCGGTCACGCTGAAGGCGTTGCCATAACGCCCTCTAGAGGATGCAGCGTCTCGTTCCCTATTCTCAGGGAACCATGGTTACATGTGTAACCTGAGACGTTCTATTTGTTTCTCTGTTTCTGCCAAACTAGGTAAACTAGGTAAGTACACAAGCTTCAGTCTGGATCCAACCATTAAATGATCTGAGATGACCAAACACCTGAGAAGAGATGATGCCAACCCCTCAGAGGACCTCAGAGGAAGCCAACCTACAACAGTATACAGAATTAACAAAATTTTGCAATAAGTTAAATATATTAAGTTTCTACAATATATAAATCTATTGTAGAGACTTAATTTCCTGTAAAGCAGCTTTGCAAAAAAAAGCACTATACACATAAACTTGAATTGAATTGAATGTTACTAAATAAATACACAATTATGATAGATGATTTGTAAGATTTCTTCAAGTAGTCGTAATTACCATATTTACTATGGTAATGGCTAGCTTTAGCGTGGCCTTTGCATTGCTTATACATATTTCTGCTGTATATGGTAATCCTAATCCACATCGGATCTCAAAGAGAAGTTATTTCAAACACTCGCTGCTGTCGGAAAGTGAGTTTTGAGCTAAGATTATTTTAAAAGTATTTAATGCTGGTGTTACAGCTGTTAACTATATTAAGTAATCTGCGACACTGACATTCTACAGATGCGTAGAAACTCCGCCTTTGTTCACAGCCACTTCTCAAGCCCGAGCTGATACGCTTTGGCCCAAAGTTTTCAGCATGCCAAAAATCCCTGGCTTTTGGCCCCGAGGAAGCCATGACAAGGCACGATCAAACCCCAGAAGTGACAGTGGAAATGCGATTAGCATGCACTAGCATGCCCGCTTTTGTCCCAACAGTGGAAATGCAGCTGTTGAGGATCTACACAGAAACAGATGAAGCAGGAAGGAGTTGAGGGTGGGCACAATTGTGGGGACTGGTTCTGTGGAAACAGGTGAATCAGTAATTCCTTCAATGGTAGATTTGAGGCAAAAACGGCAGCAAGCTCTGGCTCCGGGATGGACATGGCGGCAAGCTCTAGACTAGCGAGCTCCATAATTCAGTGAACTCTTGCTCGAGGATTGACAATCCACAGAGATTTGGCTTGAATTTGTGATTTGTAGCAGGCTCTGGGTCTGTGGTGGATAGAGACATCCTAAACCTCCCCCGTACCAGCAAGACCTCAAAGTTGCATCAAGTCATGTTGCAACTTTCCACAACTATCCCGACTACTAGCGAGTCAGAATAGGCAAGGCAAGTTTATTTATACAGCACATCTCACACACAGTGGTAATTCAAAGTTCTTTACATAAAAGGAAATGAAATAGAAATTCTAAATAATAATAAAAACAAGGAATAAAAAACTAAATCACAACAATAAAAACAAAATTATATGAAAATGTATTTAAAACAGTTAAGAATAGAAAATGATTATACATAGTGCAATCAGTTCGGATGCAGCACAGAGATCATTCAACAAATGCACAGCTAAACAGATGAGTTTTGAGTCTGGATTTAAATGTGGTTAATGTTTTAACACATCTGATCTCTTCTGAAAGCTGATTCCAACTGCGGGCAGCAAAATAGCTAAAAGCAGACTCCCCTTATTTTGTGTGAACTCTTGGTATTTCTAACTGACTCGATCCTAATGATCTGAGTGGTCTGTTAGGTTTATATTCAGTGAGCATATCAGCAATGTATTTCAGGTCCTAGGTCCTAGGCAGTGGCGTAGGCAGAATTGTATTTTTGGTCGGGCCTAGGCAAAAGTGAGCGGGCACTTTCACGTAGCATACATATTTCTTAGCCAAAAGCAAACTAACGGACTCAATATTAAGATTACTTAAGTCTTTCTATTTATTTGTTTATTTAAATCTTTTATTTATTTAAATAAACTGCAGTAGCACACACGCACAGTACAAGAACAAACTACCACATACCATGTCTCCGTCACAAACACGAACAAGTATTGCATTAATATCACACTCAATTGCTTTAATTTTACCTAATCACCTTAATAAAAAAATTCGGAATAATGTAATTCCACTTATTTAATCAATTAGTTAAGAAAATGTTTTTTTTATAATTAACACTCAAATAAAATATTTAACAAATATTTAAAATCACGGTAAGACCGTTTTGTATATCAAGTTTTTAGTATTTATTTTCAAAAAAATGAAAAAACAATACAGGAAAATAGCATTTATTTAATCAATTAGTTTATTTAATAATCAAAGCTCAAATGAAACGTTTAACAAAAATGTAAATCGCACATATGGCAGTTTTTATCCTATCAACTTAATTCTATTTAATAATAGAAATATTTTGGAAAGACGAAAATAGCGCTTATTTAATCAAGTAGTTAATTAAACAAATTTAAACAAAATTAATAACATTGTATACTAAAATAAGTCTTATCAAAAAATTTTAATCACATAAGGCAATTTTATATTAATTTTTTAATAATATAATTATGTTCTACTCCTATTTGTTGGTAAATATAACCATTTAAACGATGGCTGTTATAATATTTTTTCAAGATTTATTCAAAAATATTCAATAATGAATACATCTATAACATGATAAGTAAAAAAAAAAAATCAATCTTGTTTAACTAAAATTACATTTGAAACATAAAACATATTTTTATGAGTTAATGTAAAAACATATGTTGTCAAAACTTATTGATCATGTGTATTTTAAAAACATAACCTACTGAGATAGATTTAAGAATCCATATTTATGTTATTTACGCCAATTCATTTATTTTGGCTGATTTATTTCCTATATACTTTTGGTGCATCTATACAGTTAAATCATACGATATAGTACCTTGGACAGCTACAGTACCATTCCTTCCAACCTCCAGTCCAAAGTCCGCAATCCAAATAAAAATCTGATTTGCCACAGCGGGGATAACAACACGCGTATCTGTTCTTGAGTTGGGCAGGCCGACACCTGGGTTTTGAATTGAAAAGTGCAATTATTTCCTCATTGTCCAAAGAGTCTGCAAGTTCACCTTCCATGGATAATAGCGACAGGTTGATGTGCCTGCGTCTGGACATCGTCGAAATTAAGCGTATCTTTATTCGATGCGTAGTGGAAAAAAGTATCTCAACAGTGCATGAAGTCATGGGTAAAGTCACCATGACTCTCAACAAAGCATTTATGTTAGAAAAAATGTCCATGTGGCAGCTGTCTAGCACTTACACAAGCGTAAGGTATCTTTGTTTTTCTGTTTGCATTTTCGATTGAAATTTTGAATAAAGACGATGAATTCTGCATCTTCAACAGCAAGTCCATAGAGCCTGCATGTTGGTTTCAGCAGTTCTCGTCTGCATGATACTGTATGTGTTCAGTTGGAATCGGTTGTTCATCTCTGAAATCTGTGCATCCAAAACAATGTTCCAGATCTGTCTGAGATCCATGTCACTTTTAACACTTTCAGTCTTCTCCAGTTTAATAGTGATTACAGAATCAGAAAACTTGCTGGGCAACTTTCGCTTATGCGATAATGAGACATCCCACTCCGAAATGTCATGCTTGGCCATTAGTTATTCAGATAACTTCATGACTTTCTCAAAATATCCCTCGGAATTGTCTCTGAATTTGACCAAGTTCAGTTTGAGATTTTCAATTAGACTGATTGTGTCTGGGATTGAGAGTGTGGAGCTCTGCAACCCCCTGGTTGCAAATTCGGTAGTTTCAAAAATCGCTGCTAGCTAACACTTAACTGCAAAATACAATGCGTGAAAACACAAACTCACACGCACGAAAAAGCTCAGGCAAGATAACCGCAGATGTCAATCAAATTCACCAAGGATATCTGACCAAAAATCACATTTTATTATTATAAGATTTGAGATGGCACAGTGTATTCATGTTTGCAATTATATTGAACACAATGAAATAGCAATCATTTAATAAATACTTTATTTTTTTGTAATAACTGGGTGGGCCTATGCATAAAGTGCCTGCCAGGCCCGTCCTCTGGCTACGCCCCTGGTCCTAGGCCATTGAGTGATTTATAAACGAGTAAAAGTACTTTAAAATCAATCCTAAATGTAACTGGAAGCCAGTGTAAGGACCTGGGGACTGGTGTGATTGCTCAGATTTTCTGGTTCTAGTCAGAATCCTTGCAGCAGCGTTCTGGATGAGCTGTAGCTATCTAATGGTCTTCTTTGGAAGGCCGGTAATGAAACCTTACAATAATACACCCTGCTGGTGATAAAGGCATGAACAAGTTTATCCAAATCTAGACTGGAAACAAAACATCCAATTCTTGCAATGTTTTTGAGATGATAGTATGCTGATTTAGATACTGCTTTGACATGACTACTAAAGCTAAGTTCTGTCTCCAGAATCACCCCAAGATGTTTTTCTTGATTTTTAGTTGTTTGACCCCTAGAGTCAAGGTATGCATTCACCTTGAGAACTTCATCTTTGTTTCCAAATTCAATGTCTTCAGTTTTCTCCTTTTTTAACTGAAGAAAGTTCTGGCACTCTTATCTGTTAATTTCATCAATGCACTGGCAGAGGGAGTCAATGGTCCTGTAGACACTCCCAAGCAATGACATTTTCCAGCTGTTATAATAAATTATCTGTTTGTTAATTTGGGCTGAAACTTCACAGAAACATTCTGAGGTGACCCAAGACCAATATTACATCTTGTAAAAAATGGGCGTAATAGGTGCCCTTTAAAATAGTATCACATGACCCCTTTAAATTGTACTGGCCAAACCCAAGCCTGATTACTGCCATACCAGTTGAATCAAGACATAACTTAAATAGAACCTGTCTGACAAAGTGAAGCATGCTTAAAGAGCAACACATCATGCCGCGATCTAAAGAATTTCAAGAACAGATGAGAAACAAAATAGTTGACATGTATCTGTCTGGAAAGTGTTATAAAGCCATTGCTAAGGCTTTGTGACTCCAGCGAACCACAAGAGCCATGATCCACAAATGGAGAAAACTTGGAACAGTCGTGAACCTTCCCAGGAGTGGCCGGCCTACCAAAATTACTCCAAGAGCGCAATGACGACTCATCCAGGAGGTCATAAAAGAACCCAGAACAACATCTAAAGAACTGCAGGCCTTACTTGCGTCAATTAAGGTCAATGTTAATGATTCAACAATAAGAAAGAGACTGCAAAAACGGCATCCATGGGAGAGTTCCAAGGCATCTCACATTTGCCAAAAAAATATCTTGATTATTGCCAAGATTTTTGGGGACCTAGACAACTTGCCATAATTGATGGAACCATGAATTCTGTACTCTATCAGAAATTCCAGAAGGAGAATGTCCGACCATCAGTTTGTGACCTCAAGCGCATTTGGGTTATGCAGCAGGACAATGATCTGAAACACACCAGCAAGTCCACCTCTAAATGTCTCAGGACAAAAAACTAAATCAAGGTTTTGGAGTGGCCAACTCAAAGTCTGGACTTAAATCTTATTGAGATGCTGTGGCATGATCTTAAACAGTCCTTTCATGCTTGTGTAAGCCTGGTGCCAGGATGTCTGGCCCCCCCCCCCCTCGAGAGGACAGGGGGCCCGCCTGGAAATCCACAGGAACTATCTCTTGCATATGTAACAACAGCATCCAGGACGCAGCACACTGGGGGGTTCACACCCTGTACTGACGGTCTACACGATGGACCTAGTACAGACACCATTCCCCCTCCCCTCACCACCTAGAATTCACTGAAAATCCATGCAATATAATATGTACAAAAAAGTAACCATACATGTTTGATATCTATTGAAATGTCTCAGTGCGCCTGGTAAAATGGTCTCATTCTCCCAATCATAATGAAAAGCTAAAAGAAGTTCTAAAATCTGAGAAGTATAGTGTACAGCCTAGGGATGTGCCCTCCCCCTGATCTCCTATTCAAAACACCTCCTGTATGTAAATAAGCATTCTCTGCCACAGGATCTCAAGAAGCCATTTGGTTGCAAATTCTAAAGTCTAATTATAATACCACCATTTGGTAGGTTTATTGAATTATCTGGGTATATAAGGAAAGGGGACACAAAGATCTGGGCGTCTGTAGGTTGACTGCCCACACATATCACTTGTGTGTAGTTTTCATTTCCAGCTATGGTTAGGAGTCAGTAAGCTGTTTGCTCACACAGATCACTTGTGTGTAGTTTCATTTCCAGGTATGTTTAACTGATGATTCTATTCTTGTAACATTGGAGTGTTGAATTATTGCTTCGATTACCTGGTCAATAAATTGTAACGTTTGATTCTATTCTAACTGCCTCTAAAGATTGCTTTCTCCCTATTAGAGTAGCGGATCCGTATATTTCCGCAAGCCTGCGTCAGTTTTAGCGACGGCTAATATCCGGCATCTTTTAAGTGTACTTGGATGCAGGGGCGGGTTAATTCCATTTAGGGACGGCGAACGCCGTCTGATCAGACTGAACTCGGGTACGCCCATACCTCTGACTTTTGATTTAATGTTACTTTAAACAAGGCTTTGACCAACCCAAAGCTATTACGAGTGTAGTATATTGATCTGCTAACATATCTGATAGTGGCCAAAACCCTTACTGAAGTAAACGATTGAACTAAAGTTCTGAGGGGGCTCCAAGAGGGTTATTCGATGTCTCTGATTGTGTACGTGTGAATTTACGGCAAATCTTAGATACATAACCATAATTTACCTCTGACTGATGACCGGGCCTGACGAGATTGTTTCCGTGAGACCTGTGGAAAACAGGGCCTCTGAGCGATATAGCTTCCCTACATCTGAGCGGGTAAAGTATTAAAAAAGAGCTGATAAGAATAATCAATCATTCGTTCATATTTTAATGATGCACAGATATCATTAAAACCTTTTCATTTATGGAGTCAGATGAAATAACGAGACAAAATATATAAGAAAAAGTGTTCCATTTTAATGTTCTTGTTGTGTCGTGAAAAGGAAAGACTGTAATACGCAAAGCCCTTCACCCGCTGAACGACTGCCGTCATTGGTTCGAATCGAACCGGGCCTTACAGTGGTGACCCCGACGTGATCTCGCAAAGACGAGAACGTGATTCTCGCAGAGACTAATACGTCATTCCAGCCGCGACATCCGACTTGAATTCTCCTTGGGACATGAGGTTTGATCTCTTTCTCATCAATATCCAGCTGCTGTGGTAAGTATATATTTTTTTGCCTTTTAGAAGTTGAGGGAAATATTGTTTACACCATATAGACACATTTGTAGTACGGGTCGGAATACCCATTTTTGAGACCGGAACCGAAAAACCCGGTGGTGATAAGAATTAGACGAGAAACAACATGTCTTTTCAGGGAAAGCACAGCAGCACTGGATGAAACCGAGTTAGAGACTCAAACTAAAATCAAAATCTGCGTTAGCATGTAACATTAGGCTACACAGAGACACTCGTAACCGAGCTCTTGTGAGCCTGTGGCCAGAGAAGCCGAGCCCGTGAAGCCCGATAAAGACCCGAACAAAATCAAACGACTCGCCAAAGAAAACAGTTAAAATCTGTGTTAATGTTATACCCATTCATCTGTCTAACAATTTCACAGGTCGGTTGAATTAACATTTGATTAAAGTCTTTTAACATTTGCGGGTACCAGCTTAATAACTGGTGGGTTATTAGAAGATAATTTTGTATTACCTCATCGTCTTGATAAAATGGTGATTTTGATTTCATTCAATTATAACCGCTTTTCTGATTTTAAACACTTCAGTGGATGAGTTGCTACTGTTAGGAATTTTTAATTGTTAATTAAATGTCATAATTGATTACAAATTAATTTTAAATTAATTTCATTGATAAAATGATTTCAACATTATCCATTGAATAATCACAAGCGATCTTATAATTTGACAATCACAGTAAAACCTTTTTTATTATCAAGAGGGCCAGAAATTTTTAATTTCGTCCACAAATAATTAGGATACAGATTATTATTAATAGTGTTTTAGTCTGCATGTCTCATGAGTTAAGAGGAGCAGGAGTGGAACTCTGTACAAGCCTAGAGTGGCTTCGTTCCCTCCTTGCATAGTTTTGTACTTGTACTAAACATGTGCTAAACAAATAAACTAAACTAACTAAACTAAACTAAACTAAACTATCATTATTTTTTTTGATGATGTTAATGACACAATGAGGAATGATTAAGTTTGGAAACTATTTTAATTATTATTATGGGAATCCAAAACTAGTGATTTAGAAGCCGTAAATTAATGTAATAATTAATTATTAATTCGAAAATTCTAATTACATTTAATAATTAATTACACTTCCTGTTTACATTTTGCAACAATATTGGTTTATCAACTCAATTGCAAATTACACGTGTAAATTATAATCCTAAGTGATCCTATTAATTTTAATTACAACATCATACATTTTAATTAGAAACCACAAATTCTAATTTCAGACTTAACACAAGTCTGGCACTACCTGTAGGCCATACTTCATTTCCCTAGGTGATCTGGTTAACTCAAAAAATAAATAAATAAATAATATATATATATAATAATTAATTAAAATAATTTTATTAAGTTAAAATTAAATAAATGCATAAATGTAAAGTCCTCTTTACTTAGGCCTGAGAGTAGATAGTGCTCCCCCTAGTGTTGTGTTGGAGAAGTGACAGTGACACCATACAATCAAAATGGCATCAGACATTCAAAGATGGTGTGACACATGCATCGTATGTGCCACCATTAACCAAGGCAAGCCTGGCCGTACAAAACTGTGTAGACCAGAGCCACCCAAGGGACCTTGGGAGTTACTCCAATTGGATTCCATAAGCCCACTACCTAGTGCCAAAGGGGGATATCGTTATTGCCTTGTGATAACTGACAAATTTTCCAATTTAACAGTGCAAACACAGTGGCACGAGTAGTAGCGAATCAAATCCTCCCACTCTGGGGAGCACCAATCACTCACACACAACCTGAAATGTGGGAGGTGGGTGTTGCGTAACACTCCAAGGGGCCATCCACACAAAAATCACAGTCGCACCAAAAGAGACAGTTACATGGCCTCCCGGATTAGTACCGGATCCAAATTGCACACCACAAATTTGTTGTAGTTCAGGTAACACCCACCTACAAAGAAACATTTCAGGACACACTCGAGCACCAAATTCATGCACAACCTCACTGCCTGGTATCGACTTAAAATAGATCCAGGTGACACAATAGGTAACATGCATACACTACACGAAAAAACTAAAACAATGGCATAGACCCAAAATTGTGCTACTATGTTAAAAATTTGGAACCTGCAACATATAGGTGCACACATACAGAAACACATAATGACACACATATGAGATTCACCGAGCTAATGTACGTGAACAAAAAACTTTTGTCTGGACCAACCGAAAGGAAGGAATGTATTGTGTCGGGGAATGTTCGCATAGCATAGACAATTTCACTAATCCACACAACTGTTCATGGACTGTTAAGTACTGTTTTTAATTTGACCACCTGTGGATACACTAAACCCAAAAAAGTGTACAGAATTGCACTCAATTCCTCCTGGTGGACTGATTAGGGGAAACATCAACTAGACTTTATTACATGATGTAAATTTGGTAATGACACATGTAACTTATAAGATTTCCAATATACTCTCTGCCTATACAAAACATTGTAATACTAATGATGAGTCGTATGCATGGCTACAGTCACGAATCGATGATTTAATTTCTGATTACAAAGACAGACTTGCCGTCCAAATTCCACCTGCTCGCTCAAAACGAGACCTGCTCAGCAGTATAGCCGGCCTGTTCGGATCAATTAATTCAGCAGCCAACACTTATAAAATAACCAAACAATCTCAATTCTCCACATGGTTGACAGATCAGATGGCCACTGGTTTCCAACACATCACCAATAGCAATGATAATATTATCAAAGCGGTTCGTTCCGAGGCGCAGACGCTTCTAACGATCAGCCACACATTGTTCAATCAGACCCGTACCATCGAACGTGACTTAGCCTGCAGATCATATGCACAAGATTTATTCACTGCAACAAGACAGGAAATTTTAGATCTTCGTCTTCACAAGACCCCGAGACATGTTTTGAACGATTTAATTGAGGTTTTAGATTTACATAGATGGTTCTCTTCGGAAAAAATGAAAAATGTAAAGTATTATGTATACTGGAAACGAATGTATTGGTTGCATTGGAATTTTTGCCACTTTTCCTTTAATCCACCCAGATCAAGTTTATCCAAATTCCACTAATATTCGATCCATTGGCATGGTAGTTAAAGATCAGGTAATTAAATGGGATCACCTCACTGGATATATGACGTTGAAGGGTACTGAGACTTTATTTACCAGTCGCACTTGTTGTCATGAAACTCACAATTATGTTGTCTGTACATATAACACATTACAACCTTTCTCTCCCAATGATAGCAAACTCATAAATGTTGAATCTTTGCATGGCCATTCAAATGCTATTCAGGTGTCTCATACACAGTGGTGTGTCATCAGTGAGATGAATTCGTTCACATATGGAGGACTGACCTGTCCTGCTGATCACTCATTTTGCTTGGAAGTGACAGAGGACCTTTCTATGGGCCAGATCGACATCCTCGGAAGGATGCCAAAGGACGCAGAGGTCTCCCCATGGTGGGACGACACCTTTTATGAACACGGAACACAAGCCTTGATCGACACGATGGACCTGGTACAGAACGTCATCCTCCAAACAGAGTACCACCTTACAACGACTGAAGTGACACTGCAAGGAACCCTGTGAGTGGCCCAAAACAGTGCCAAAGAGAGGAACTGTAAGCCTGGTGCCAGGATGTCTGGGCCCCCCCCCTCGAGAGGACAGGGGGCCCGCCTGGAAATCCACAGGAACTATCTCTTGCATATGTAACAACAGCATCCAGGACGCAGCACACTGGGGGGTTCACACCCTGTACTGACGGTCTACACGATGGACCTGGTACAGACACCATTCCCCCTCCCCTCACCACCTAGAATTCACTGAAAATCTATGCAATATAATATGTACAAAAAAGTAACCATACATGTTTGATATCTTTTGAAATGTCTCAGTGCGCCTGGTAAAATGGTCTCATTCTCCCAATCATAATGAAAAGCTAAAAGAAGTTCTAAAATCTGAGAAGTATAGTGTACAGCCTAGGGATGTGCCCTCCCCCTGATCTCCTATTCAAAACACCTCCTGTATGTAAATAAGCATTCTCTGCCACAGGATCTCAAGAAGCCATTTGGTTGCAAATTCTAAAGTCTAATTATAATACCACCATTTGGTAGGTTTATTGAATTATCTGGGTATATAAGGAAAGGGGACACAAAGATCTGGGCGTCTGTAGGTTGACTGCCCACACATATCACTTGTGTGTAGTTTTCATTTCCAGCTATGGTTAGGAGTCAGTAAGCTGTTTGCTCACACAGATCACTTGTGTGTAGTTTCATTTCCAGGTATGTTTAACTGATGATTCTATTCTTGTAACATTGGAGTGTTGAATTATTGCTTCGATTACCTGGTCAATAAATTGTAACGTTTGATTCTATTCTAACTGCCTCTAAAGATTGCTTTCTCCCTATTAGAGTAGCGGATCCGTATATTTCCGCAAGCCTGCGTCAGTTTTAGCGACGGCTAATATCCGGCATCTTTTAAGTGTACTTGGATGCAGGGGCGGGTTAATTCCATTTAGGGACGGCGAACGCCGTCTGATCAGACTGAACTCGGGTACGCCCATACCTCTGACTTTTGATTTAATGTTACTTTAAACAAGGCTTTTACCAACCCAAAGCTATTACAAGTGTAGTATATTGATCTGCTAACATATCTGATAGTGGCCAAAACCCTTACTGAAGTAAACGATTGAACTAAAGTTCTGAGGGGGCTCCAAGAGGGTTATTCGATGTCTCTGATTGTGTACGTGTGAATTTACGTCAAATCTTAGATACATAACCATAATTTACCTCTGACTGATGACCGGGCCTGACTGAGATTGTGTCCGTGAGACCTGTGGAAAACAGGGCCTCTGAGCGATATAGCTTCCCTACATCTGAGCGGGTAAAGTATTAAAAAAGAGCTGATAAGAATAATCAATCATTCGTTCATATTTTAATGATGCACAGATATCATTAAAACCTTTTCATTTATGGAGTCAGATGAAATAACGAGACAAAATATATAAGAAAAAGTGTTCCATTTTAATGTTCTTGTTGTGTCGTGAAAAGGAAAGACTGTAATACGCAAAGCCCTTCACCCGCTGAACGACTGCCGTCATTGGGTCGAATCGAGCCGGGCCTTACACTTGAAAACCCTCCAATGTGGCTGAATTAAAACAATTCTATAAAGAAGGGTGTACCAAAATTTCTCCACAGCGATGTTAATGACTCATTGCCAGTTATCGCAAATGCATGATTGCAGTTGTTGCTGCAAAGGTTGGCTCAACCAGTTATTAGATTTAGGAGGTATTTTTTTCACGTAGGGCCAGGCAGGTTTGGACCGCTTGTTTACCTTAATAAATAAAATCATTATTTAAAAACTGCATTTTGTATTTACTTGGTTTATCTTTGTGTAATCTTAAAATGTGTTTAATGATCTGAATCAAAGTGTGACAGTGTGAAAGGGGGCAAAAACATTTTCATGGCACTGTAATTTATTCTGTCTAATACACTTTGAGAGTTCAAAATTAAGAGCTCCAACCCATGTTTTTAACTAAATGTTTTTATTGTGCTTTCGGTTTTATTTCGTTTGACAAATACTGTGCCAAAGCATAATGTCTTAAAACTAGGGGTGTCAACGTTGCCTTAACGCATTAATGCGTTAATGCATGTGATTAATCTAAAAAATGTAACACGTTCAATTTGTTTTGCGCAAATGAATCGCATTATAAGGTTTGACCCCAACTTCTTGCCATCATCGCAGCACAGAAGGTTATCTGACAGATAATATCTGTCGTGTGTGATGAGCATACAGCGAACCAGTGTTGCCAGGGTAGCAGTACAACAAGCGGGCTATTTTGAAAATACAGTCGCGGGAAAAAATACAGAGCCATAGGTTGCGGCTTTTTGGGCTACTTGTAGCGCGGCTGCCCAAAGTGTATATAGACAAATAAAACTGAAAATAGATCCTTTTAATAATGTGTATTATACTTGGAATGTATACCTGACAACTTAAGAATGCAGAGGCGATTGTACACAAACAACGTTAGTTTCAGCCAGAGCATACATGTTAAGGCTTTTACACCGTACAAATAAACATGACAACAGCCACTATAGATTAGTTAAGATAATAAACACACGATTACGATAGAATATGATTTGTATGTTTTTTCTTGTGATGAATGTGTACATCTGAAATGCTAATTTGTGCAGCGATAGAAAGGGCTATAAATAGCATATTTTGACAACAGTAAATGACCAAATTCCACATGTGATCGCAAAAGGAAGTTATTATAAACACTCGATAGTGGTTTGAAGTGAGTTCTGAGTAAAAGTGTACTATTAATCTCATAAATTTTATTATGAAACATGATGCTAATGTTAGCTCTAATGCAGCTGCAGAACAAGTCCAATTCTTCTTCACAATGCATTTTGTCCTAATATTTCACGTAAGGTTACAAGAAAATGTTTTGTTGTATTTATTTAGAAATACACTATTATACTTTTGATAATAATTGGGTAAATGTATACTGGGATTGAAGCAACGTGGCTTGGTAAACGTTTTATTGTCAGTAAAAAGACTGATAATGGCCAAATAAAAAAAATATATATTTTAATAATTATAAAAGAATAACGAGGTGTCTTATAATTATGTCTCATACCTGGCGGAGGTGTGAAAGGTTATGTTTCCTTAAACTAGTTTGTCATGCAATTCAACACATGTACAGGTAAATCCTAGTATTTTAAATGTAATTTCCATGACTGTGATTAACGCGAATCATTTTTTAATCATTTGACAGCACTACTTAAAACACATCTTTAAAGAACTTTTATATAGTTTAAATATATTTCAAAAACTACACTTTTTTCCCAGAAAACCTATCATTTTATATCAAATAAAATAAAATAAAATAAAAATAAAATCACTTTTATTGTCACATCACCACAGCACAAGTGCCTTGGTGAGTGAAATTCTTGAGAGCTTGCTCCAGACAATTTACATATAGACAGTACATACTTACAGACTGTACAGAAGACAATGTGCAAAAAAAAAACATACATACACTCAGTACACTCAGTGTACTATTAGACATGCTTAGTTATCAATACACATTATACACTGTATGTACACATTCTACATTATGTACACATCTATACATAGTAATATGTGAAGGTGCAACAGATTATACATTATACAACAGATTAGTTGTGCAACAGATAGTTGTGCAAAGGTGCAACAGATTATACATATGCAATGTCATGGATGTGCATTGTATGGTATCCAGTGTAGAGATGGTTCGATACCATAATTTTGGCTTTGGTAAGGTACCAGAATGTAATACCTCATTATCGATACTAAATCGATACCATAGGTGACAAATAACCAGACTCTAAAAATAAGTGAACTGAAACAAAAGTAAAGTGATTGATCATAATATACAGCATATAGTATTTATTAATCTTGGTTAATGTTAGGTATGTGTTTAACGCATAATGTTAACATACTAAACATATATTAGTAAACATTTATAAATAATTATTGACCTACATTTATAAGTGCTATAATAATGTCAATGCTGTTAATGAATTATAACAAATGTTTCTTTAAAGTGTTATTCTAACAGTCAAAGTATATGGCAAAAATATCATATCACTATTTTTTTTTATATCACAATTTCACGATTCATTGTCATGTGGATTTTACTATTTTGTCTGAGCAGTGCAGACAAAATAATTTCCCTATTACAAAGACAAATCCTTTCAAGGCTACAAAAGATAAAAAAGTATGGTGAATATTTAGACCAAAGTGGGGAAGATAAAAATCTTTGTCATTATTTTATCTTTGTTATTAAAAATAAGAACAAAGATACACATTACAAATACACATAATATACAGATAAATCAAACAGTGCTTTATTTTCAGGTACAACAGGTGTATTTAGCAGAGCATTCAAGAAATTGAATGAACAAATATAAAATAAAACACTATATAGATTGATTTCAAGCAGCTGTATTATTTTTTAAGTCAAAAGTAGCAAGTTATTTTCTCTCTTTGTGTTTTGTAGAGTTAGCATTAAATAATAATAATTATGTCGATTCTGTCATAGTGTTTTATATTATACGATCATTTACTCACTCGAGTTTAGTTCTAAACCTAAGTGAGTTTCTTCTGCTGAACATAAATGCTTTTTTAAAGAACGTGGAAAACCACACAGTTGCTGGTCCTCAGTGACTTACATATGATTTTTTTCTTTCTATCAAAGTCAATGTGGACCAGCAACTGTTTGGTTTTTCCACCTTCTTCAAAATACCTTATTTTGTGTTCAGCACAAGAACGACATTAATACAGGTTTGGGACAACATGTGAGTGAGTAAATAATGACAGAAATACAATTTTAGGATGAACTATCCCTTTAATTATAGTCGGCGGCATGTTTAGTACTGTCCCTTTAAGACCTGCGTGCGTTTCTAATACACAGGCGCGCATCCGTTTGTCTCGGCTGTTTACTTTCCTGTTGCATTTACATTTACATTTAGGCATTTAGCAGACGCTTTTATCCAAAGCGACTTACAATTGAATTCATGTTATACATTTTTTTTTGTTAGTACATGTGTTCCCCGGGAATCGAACCCACAACCTTTGCGCTGCTAACGCAATGCTCTAACCACTGTGCCACAGGAACACTAAGTTGGTTATGTTAGACATAACCAACTTAGTCTATACATAAACCTTGTTGTGTTTTGACAGTATTGGCTCAAAAGATAACTTAGTTCAGTTATCAGGCGCTGTTAGGGAGGCTTTTCCGTGCGCCCTCTTCAGGTGTAACTTACGGGTTCAGAAAAAGCACACGTCTGACCACCGTTGAATGAAACATTTAAGCGGAAAGCCTTTAAAACATGCAAAAAAGTTGTGAATAAAACTTACAATTATGAATTTATGATGCACTTACTAACCTGTCAATCTCTATCTAATTCTCGGAAAAGATCAGGATGAGCAAGCGACAAATGCTTTGCCAGATTGGATGTCTTGCCTCCTGTGATCAGTTCGTTCACCTTTATCATCTGTTTTGTATGCAAAGTAATGCCATATTTAACTTCTACTGTTCTCTTCATTTGTTTGTTTCGGGCGCGTTAATAGTTTAATCTGTTTGATCCATCGTGTTGTTCACTTGTTCTGGTGTCACATTTACCGGATGCGCAGCAATTTGAGAAGCATGCCATCTACAGGTGAACTTCGGAACAGCAGCGTATGAAATACCGAAATATGCAAAATTATGATATCGTACCGTTTAAAATATAATAAATAGTAATTTTACAGTACCGGTATACCGCGCATCCCTAATCCAGTGACAGCAGATAGGTTGTGTTAGTGCAGTGTGTGCGTGTAGTGCAGTGGAACTGTGTTAATGTGCAGTGCATGGTATTTTGTGTGAGTAGGAGTGTGAGGTAGGGTGAATTAGTTCTGACTGTTCATTAGCCTGATAGCCTGAGGGAAAAAGCTATCCCTCAGTCGGCTAGTGCGGAATCGGATGCTGCGGAGACGTCTCCCTGAGGGCAGCAGAGAGAGCAGTCTGTGGAACGTGTGGCTGGAGTCCTCGATGATCCTCCTGGCTTTCCTTATACACCGCCTGGTGTAGATGTCCTGGAGGGAGGGAAGCTCACCTCCAACAATGTGGCGGGCAGTTCGCACGACCATTTGCAGAGCTTTGCGGTTGCCAGCGGTGCTGTTTCCAAACCAGGCGGTGATGCAGCCTGTCAGGAGGCTCTCCACAGTGCAAGTGTAGAAGGATCTGAGGATGCTGGGGTTCGTTCCAAACTTCCTCAGCCATCTCAGGAAGAAGAGGCGCTGATGTGCCTTCTTCAGCACTGCATCTGTGTGAGCAGACTATGTGAGATCCTCAGTGATGTGAACGCCAAGGAACTTAAAGCTGCTCACCCGCTCCACAGGTGTGTTGTCGATGGAGATGGATGTGTGTACTCTGCTCTGTCTCCTAAAATCCACCACCAGCTCCTTGGTCTTGTCGATGTTGAGTGAGAGGTGATTCTCCTGACACCATTTAGTCAGGGTACTCACCTCCTCTCTGTAGGCCGTCTCATCTTTGTCGGTGATCAGGCTTATCACCATTGTGTCATCAGCACGTATCGTCATATGACCAGGATACTATTGAGACAATATTGATAATATTGTTACATACCTACAACTGCGGTTTCTCTATAGCCCCAGAGCTAAAACTCACACCCGCCATGGACCTGGAGCCTATACCAACACCCATGTACATCTCAGAGACTGAGGCAGTAGCCCTGTGCTGACCGTAATAGATCAGAGCTCCCTGGCCCTTCCTCCTTTGCTGGTCCTGACCAGCCTCCTATTGCCTTCATCTCCACCAGTCCCGCCCATTCCATAACCCTCTCCTCTGGATCCCCCTGATTCTGCCTCATCTGCTATCCATCTGTCCTCAGTGGTGCTGTTCAATTTCTCTGCTCTGCTCTCCTCGTCAGCTCCACCTAACTTTCTGGCTTGGCCTTAAACTTCACAGTCCCAATAGAATGGTGGAACTATGATGTCACTTTGCAGGCAAAAACCCGGAAGCATTTTAGCATTTTAGCACTTCCAGTTCCATCGTCCCAGCGTCAATAGGTTTTTTGAATGGGATTTTGGTTAAATGCCTTAAATAAGGCTGTGGTTCACACAGGCTCAAGATACTTTCATGTTTTATTATATGACATAAAACACACTAGTTACACCCCACTCATTAATTTTTTTTTATTGTTATCTTTCTTAAAAAAATGGTTGTTAACAAGTTGCTAAATGGGACTACAGGTGCTGTTGGAAACATTAAACGTCATCATGTCAAACAGTTTACCAATTTACAGTATTTTTCAGTTGTAGTATAATTTGTAATTCAATTAATTGTAGCATAGCCAATGAATAGTTTCCCGGATTTTATATTGTTGTTCAACAGTTCTTTTGCTTTGCCCCAAAATGCGACAAGTCTTTGGAGGAAATATGCTCGTTTTTATCGCTTACTGATGCAGAGACTCTCGCACCATAAGGTAAAGTCATATTACGATTATTACATGTAAACACCGCATTTACCGGCTTTACGTGGTGAAACGTCTCAGGTTATGTATGTAACTATGGTTCCCTGAGTGGGGAACGAGACACTGCGTCCCAATATTGGGGGTGACCTATAGGCGATCCGCCTACAAAGGGACATCATAGTCCCCCCCTCTATCTCTGACTCCACCTCAAGCCTTTGAGCACATGACTCCACCTTGGTCTATCGACCTTGGCTTTTTGTTGCCTGGGCTCCACCATGGGTCCTCATCCCTCAGGCTCTGTCATCTCCCTCAGTCCTCTAACCATCTGGCTCTGCCAGGTTCCTACTTCCCTTCGGTTCAACCTATGTCCTCGCTCCCACTGGCTCCTCCTCTGTGAGCTAATCCATAGCCTTGGCGAGGCTGCAGCTACAACTTCCTTGCTTTGCCTCGGTTAGTTCATGTTTCCTTTGTACCTGTTTGTATGTTGTAGTTACTCATTTGTTAATTGATTAACCCCACCTGTTTCTTGCCCCCCCCCCTTGTCCTTTCCCTTAAACTTTTCCCTTAGTGTATTCATAGCCCTCGCTTTAAGATGTTCTTTGTCTGTTCTCGTCTGTATTATGTAGGGTTGGTCTCTCTCCTGAGTTATTTTTGGGATTATTATTTTAAATAATATTACTACTACAAAATGTGTCCTGCTTCTATTCTCCGTTCATGCAACCAGTGTGACAAGTTGTGCTGCTTAAAATGTTTGTCAAAACTATGATATAATTTCTTGAGTATAACATAGAGAGAAAGTTAATAGAAAGAACATCATATCAGAAAGACAGTCTGTTCACAAGTTTTTCCCCAGAATCATGTCTACTGCATCGCTGTATTTCGCTCTGTGAAGTTGAAAGGGGTTTCCATGCTGAGTTGGAGACCTGAGAGGTATGAACTTCCCAGCTAATGCTTCTCTTACCCAGCATGCCCCTGAGACTCTTAAAAAATATCTAGTAGCACAAGCAAGAAAAGTGCTGTGCCACAGTAAAGTGACAGTAAAGCTCTCAGTGATATATGACACAGAGGGCAAAAAGGGGATCGCAGCATGAGCGCTGGGGCACCATGGACCTTATTGCCCCCATGTGCCCCTTTGTAATTTAACGCAGAACAGTGTAGAACAGCTGTTACTCTCTCAGAATCTCTATGTAAACTTTTGCAGTATTTAGCTTCATAAATTTGCTAATATCCATTGGGATCCTGATTTTACTACAGGAAGGTATGTTTTAGTGCTCTTCACAAAAACACACTTATTCAGAGAGCTCTCAACGTGATCCCTTACTACAGATTAGAAGCACAGTGCCATGCCCAGAAGTCAATGGTCTGGATACTTAATTTTTGGGTTACTTAGATGGGTCAAGTGACCACATCATGCCCATGTGCCAGGTACAAAAACCTTATGAGTTTTCCGTCTTTGGATGTTGTAGTTGCCTTTGGCTTGCTAACTGGGGGTTAATACACAAATATATTAAGGCATACTTTTTTTAAAGGAATCTTTTAATGGAGCTGTTCAATGAGCGGCTTATCGATAATGTGCAATGTGAAGCGCTATATAAATTAAATTAATTTGACTTGACAAATGCACTTCCTTGTGAAAAAGTGGTAGACTTTGGCCTTCTTTTAAAGACTTATTACAGAAGCAATACAATTTAAAAGCATGTGCTTGTAATGTTTTTGGATACTTAATTGCATGTTAATTTAATTTAAAAGTAATTATAATCACGTGTTCTATGACCCACTTAAGCCTCTTCTTAAGAAACCAAAACTAGATCCTTGTGAACTGCCAAATTAGACCCATTTCCAATCTTCCGTTTATGTCTAAAATTTTAGAAAAAGTTGTCTGCTCAACTGTGCTCCTTCTCTCAAAAAAAAAATATATGAAGATTTTCAGTCAGGTTTTAGGCCCCACCATAGCACAGAAATTGCACTTGTTAAAATTACATTTGACTTGCTTCTTGCGTCAGACCAAGGCTGCATCTCATTGCTAATTTTATTTGATCTTAGTGCTGCGTTCGACTCTGTAGATCATGACATACTCATAGATTGATTACAAAACTATACAGGTATTCAAGGGCAGGCTTTAAGATGGTTTAGATTCTACCTGTTCGACGGCGAGTCATCTCAACGGAGAGTCATCTCAATAATCACCAGTAAAGTATGGAGTATCACAAGGATCTATTGTAGGTCCTCTGCTATTTTCAATATACATGTTGCCCCTTGGTAATTTTATTAGAGAATACGGGATTAGTTTCCATTGTTCTGCTGATGATACTCAACTATATATCTCAACAAGACCAGATGAAACTTCTAAATTATCTAAGCTAAAGGAGTATGTTAAAAATGTTAAAGATTAGATGACCAATAATTTTCTCCTATTGAATTCAGATAAGACAGATATTACTTATTGGACCAAAAAACAGTACACAGAATCTCTTGGATCACAATTTTCAACTAGACGAATGTATTGCTACTTCATCTACAGTAAAAAAACTGGGTGCTATATTAGACAGCAAATCATCTTTTGAAAATCAAATTTCCCATGTTACAAAAACAGCATTCTTGCATCTTAGAAACATTGCCAGGCTACGGAACATGTTAACTGTTTCTGATGCAGAAAAGCTAGTTTGTGCATTCATGACCTCTAGACTAGACTATTGTAATGCACTGTTAGGTGGTTGTCCTGCATCTTCAATAAACAAGCTACAGATAGTACAAAATGCTGCAGCTAGAGTCCTTACCAGCTCAAGAAAGTATCATCATATTACTCCAATTTTACAGTCTCTGCACTGGCTACCTATTAAGTTCCATATCAGTTACAAAATATAATTATTTGCCTATTAAGGCCCTAAATGGTTTAGCTTCTGCATACCTAACTAATCCTCTATCACGCTACAATTCAACCCGCTCCCTAAGGTCGCAAAACTCTGGACTCTTAGTAGTACCTAGGATAGCTGTCATGAATCTGGTTGCCACTCACTACATCTCTTGCACCACACTACAGCTGCACATCACCTATGGACTGCATCTCCCATCATTCACTGCACTCACACATTCCCATCCTCCATTACACCAATCACACAGCTGTCACCAATCACTCGTTAGCCTTGATTGTCTCACCACACCTGCACCTCATTCACACACACACATTTAAGCAGCACTATTACATACACTCACCGCAAAGTCTTGTTTTTCCCCGGCTGACATTCTGAGCGTTTCCCTGTGTTTGACCCCGGACTGCCCGACCTTGGAACTCTGAACCTGTGCTTGTGACCTCGACCCCTGCCTGGTATTGTTTACGTCACTGCTCTGCCTCTGATATTCCTGTTTTGCCCGCTGACCTTTGCCTGATTGATTCTGTCTAATAAATATTGCTGTAAGTGGATCCACTCGCCTCTGACCAGTCATTACAGAAGACTTCGCCCTACCAGGATCCAGCAGCTCGGTATCCCCTCGTCACCGAGGTATCAGTTCCGGTCTCTATGTCAGCCTATCACCAATCCAGCCTAACCATAGATCCAGTCGACCAGCTACTAGGTCTACGGCAGGGAGATCGATCTATTGAGGACTATGTTCAGCAGTTCTGTGAGTTGCTATATCAAATTCCTCTATATGACGAAAATTTGTTTAAGGAGTTATTCCGTTTTGGACTCAATGAGCCAGTTAAATCACGGTTACTCGGATGGGAGGTTAATGTCCGATTGAGTGTTTTCTTGGACTATGCACTAAAGTTGTGTGACTCTCCTTTTACTGTGGGTGCCACGGAGGAGGAACGCGACGCTGCACGCACTCATGAGATGACAGCTGCACCAGAGCACGCTCACAAAATGACGGCGACAACGGAGACTGGTCGCAAAATGGCGGTCACAACAACTCCCCGTCATGTCATTGTTACCAGTCACGAGTCAAGCCAAGTCACCGCTGATCTACCTGAGCCTCATAACAGGCCTGCCAAGCCAGAATCTGCTCTTGTCATGCCTGCCAAGCCAGGGCCTGCTCGCGTCATGTCGGCCACGCCTGAGTCCCCGGCCAAGATGGCCACCACGCCTGTGGATGCACCTTTTTGGCCAGGATTGATGGCTAGTGTGTTGGACCCACCACTGGTATCGGTGCGAGCAGCTGGCATCCCCAAGCCCGCTCCGTCCCAGGAGCTCGCAGAGTCCGCTCCAGAGCCCGCTCCGTCCCAGGAGCTCGCAGAGTCCGCTCCAGAGCCCGCTCCGTCCCAGGAGCTCGCAGAGTCCGCTCCAGAGCCCGCTCCGTCCCAGGAGCTCGCAGAGTCCGCTCCAGAGCCCGCTCCGTCCCAGGAGCTCACAGAGTCCGCTCCTGAGGCCGCTCCGACCCAGGAGCTCGCAGAGTCCGCTCCTGAGGCCGCTCCGACCCAGCGCCTCCCGAGCACCCCCGAGACTCAGCACGTCCAGAATACCTCCTGAAGTTTGCGCCTCCAGAGTGCTCCCTTGAGGTAGTGGAGTTCCCCAAGAACTTCCTGGGGGGGAGCTTCCCGCCATTGCTCACTGAGACTCCAAACCCGCTATGGCCCATGGAGTCCCCTGATCCATCATGGCTGCCCGAGGCCCCGGATCTACCATGACTGCTTAAACTCCCTGCCTCGGTCCTTGAAACTATATGTGCTCTCTCTGCCTCTTGTGTCTCAGTTTCCTCTAGGTCCCAGTCTCTGTCATGGGTCCCTGCTCCGCCCTGGAGGGCGCCTGTCTCGTCTGCTCCGCCCTGGAGGGCGCCTGTCTCGTCTGCTCCGCCCTGGAGGGCGCCTGTCTCGTCTGCTCCGCCCTGGAGGGCGCCTGTCTCGTCTGCTCCGCCCTGGAGGGTGCCTGTCTCGTCTGCTCTGCTCTGCCCTGGTGGGCGCCTGTCTCGTCTGCTTTCCCGCCATTGTTCACTGAGACACCGAACCCGCCATGGCCCATGGAGTCCCCTGATTCATCATGGCTGCCCGAGGCCCTGGATCTACCATGGCCACCTAAACTCCCTGCCTCGGTCCTTGAGACTATATGTGCTCTCTCTGTCTCTTGTGTCTCAGTTTCCTCTAGGTCCCAGTCTCTGCCAGGGGTCCCTGCTCCGCCCTGGAGGGCACCTGCTCCTGTTTCATCTGCTCCGCCCTGGTGGGCGCCAGTCTCATCTGCTCCGCCCTGGTGGGCGCCCGACCTGCCAGAGTCACCTCACGCCTCCGCTGACCTGCCAGAGTCACCTCACGCCTCCGCTGACCTGCCAGAGTCACCTCACGCCTCCGCTGACCTGCCAGAGTCACCTCACGCCTCCGCTGACGCAACAACTGAGCTGCCAGAGTCTCCTCACGCCACAGCGGTCTACCCAGTGTCCCTTCACGTCCCTGCTGTCTCGTCCGCCCTGCCCTGGTGGGCTCCTGTCTCATTGGCCCCACATGGACCTGGCCCTCCGTCCCCTCCCCCGGTTCCACCTCCGCTCCACCGCACTCCTGGATTATGCTTTGTGTGAAGCGTCTGGAAGCCGCTCTTTGGGGGGGGGGGGGGGGCTCTGTCATGAATCTGGTTGCCACTCACTACATCTCTTGCACCACACTACAGCTGCACATCACCTATGGACTGCATTTCCCATCATTCACTGCACTCACACATTCCCATCCACCATTACACCAATCACTCATTAGCCTTGATTGTCTCACCACACCTGCACCTCATTCACACACACACATTTAAGCATCACTCTTACATGCACACCGCGAAGTCTTGTTTTGCCCCGGCTGACATTCTGAGCGTTTTCCCTGTGTTTGACCCCGGACTGCCCGACCTTGGAACTCTGAACCTGTGCTTGTGACCTCGACCCCTGCCTGGTATTGTTTACGTCCCTGCTCTGCCTCTGATATTTCTGTTTTGCCCGTTGACCATTGCCTGATTGATTCTGTCTAATAAATATTGCTGCAAGTGGATCCACTCGCCTCTGACCAGTCATTACAATAGCAAAGTCCACTATAGGAGGTATAACTTTTTCATGTTTGGCACCCAAACTCTGGAATATCCTTCCTGATAACATTCGATGGAACAACAGCTACGTTAATTATGTCTCTGTTTCTGCCATGGGGAGGAATTACACAAGCTTCAGTCTGGATCCAACCATTAAATGATCTGAAATAAGCAAACACATGAGAAGAGATTATGCCAACCCTCAGACAGTATACAGAATTAACCACATTTTGCCATAAGTTAAATATATTAAGTTTCCACAATATTTAAATCTATTGCAAGTTTATTTATTTAGCACATTTCATACACCGTGGTAATTCAAAGTGCTTTACATAAAAGAAAGTGAAATGATCATTCACAGCAATAAAAACAAGGAGTTAAAAATAATAAAACAAGGAATTTTAAAATGATATAGAAATTGATTTAAAATGAAATTTAAAACAGTAAAATAGAAAAAGGATTATACATAAAATAATGCAGTCAGTTCAGACGTAGCACAGTGCTCATTCAACAAATGCACAGCTAAATAGATGAGTTTTGAGACTGGATTTAAATATGGCTAATGTTTTAGCACATTTGATCTCTTCTGGAAGCTGGTCCCAGCTGCGAGCGGCATAATAGCTAAAAGCGGACTCCCCTTGTTTTGTGTGAACCCTTGGTATTTCTAACTGACTTGATCCTAATGATCTGAGTGGTCTGTTAGGTTTATATTCAGTGAGCATATCTGCAATATATTTAGGTCCTAGACCATTGAGTGACTTATAAACGAGTAAAAGTACTTTAAAATCAATCCTAAATGTAACTGGAAGCCAGTGTAAGGACCTGAGGACTGGTGTGATATGCTCAGATTTTCTGGTTCTAGTCAGAATCCTGGCAGCAGCGTTCTGGATGAGCTGCAGCTGTCTAATGGTCTTCTTTGGAAGGCCGGTGAGGAGACCATTACAATAATCCACCCTGCTGGTGATAAAGGCATGAACAAGTTTCTCCAAGTCTTGACTGGAAACAAAACATCTAATTCTTGCAATGTTTTTGAGATGATAGTATGCTGATTTAGTTACTGCTTTGACATGACTACTAAAGCTAAGGTCTGTCTCCAGAATCACCCCAAGATTTCTGACTTGATTTTTAGTTGTTTGACCCCTAGAGTCAAGGTATGCATTCACCTTGAGAACTTCATCTTTGTTTCCAAATGCAATGACTTCTGTTTTCTCCTTGTTTAACTGAAGAAAGTTTTGGCACATCCAACTGTTAATTTCATCAATGCATTGGCAGAGGGAGTCAATGGGGCTATAATCATTTGGAGATAAGGCTTATTAGATCTGGGTATCATCAGCATAGCTGTGATAGGCAATTTGGTTCTTCCTCATTATCTGACTTAGTGGGAGCATATACAGGCTAAACAAGAGCGGTGCAAGAATTGAGCCTTGTGGGACTCCACATGTCATGGACGTCCACTTAGACTTATGCTCTCCTATACTCACATAATAACCTCTCCCTTCTAAGTATGACCTGAACCATTTGAGTGCCATCCCAGAAAGCCCGACCCAGTTTTCCAGTCTCTCTAGAAGTATGTTATGATCGACAGTGTCAAACGCAGCACTAAGATCAAGTAGTACCAGCACTGATATTTCTAAACAGTTAAGCACACTTTTGAAAAAAGATGTGGGAAGTGTGTCAAGATAGCAGGTTGACGATTTAAGATGGTGTACTATTTCTTCCAAAATTTTGCAATAAATTGTTTTAAAAACAGACATAGTCACTTATTTTTGAGATTGCTGTCGAATCTGTGTTACCTCTGTATTACAGGAAGATGTGCCAATCTCCTTCCTGATATTACTGATCTTCTCTGAAAAGAAGGAAGCAAACTCATTGCATTTGCTGTCAGAGAGCATTTCACTGGGAATCTGACTTGGGGGGTTTGTCAGTCTCTTAACAGTAGCAAAAAGAGTGCAAGTTTTGTTTAAGTTACTGTTTATAAGGTTTGAGAAGAAGGTCTGTCTAGCTGTGGCTAGTTCCAAATTGAAAGCATGAAGGCTGTCTTTATAGATGCTATAGTGTATTTCAAGTTTCGTCTTCCGCCACATCCGCTCAGCTTTTCTGCATTGTCTTTTCATATTCTGAACTGCTGTTGATTTTCTCCAAAATGATTTTTGTCTGCCATTCTTCTTGCTGACCTTTATCGGTGCAATATCATCAATAAAATTCTTAACTTTTGAGTTAAATGAATCCAGGAGAAGATCAACAGAGTCTGCAGAAATGTTTGGTGTTAAAGATATTGCCTTTGTTGTGACTCATCAGACTCAGTCAGATCCATTTGCAACAGTTTATTAATCAAAGTCAACAGGCAAGGGTCCAATACCAGAGAAGACAGTGTAGCAGGGCAAGCAAGGCGTAGAAGGGAGCCAGGCAAGAGGTCAGGGGCAGGCAGCAGACGACACGAAATCCAGGAACCGGGCAGGATAACTTTCTCAGAAAACGCTCAGAGATGCACACAACAGTGAAACAAGACTTCGCACAGAGTGTGCTGTGAGTGTGGTTTATATAGGGCTGGGAATGAGTAACAGCTGTGTGTGTGATCATTACTCACAGGTGCAAATGGAATCAGTGCTTGAGTGAGGGATTGTGGGATTTGGAGTTCGGGAGACAGTCAGTATTCAGGCGAGGGCGCCCGTTGGTTGTTACTGAGGGAGATTGCGGGACTGGTAGTCGTGACAGAGCCCCCTCCCTGCGAGCGACTCCTGGCGCGAGGATGCTGGCGACGACGGGGTCTACCACGTGGTCGAGGAGCAGGCTTGTTCAGGTGGTTTAGATGGAACTCCTGAGTGAGCGTGGGGTCCAGTATATCTTTGGCATTGACCCATGACCGTTCCTCTGGACCGAACCCCTCCCAGTCGACTAGATACTGGAGATTGCCACCCCGGCGCCTGGAGTCTAGCAGTTGGTGGACTAGATAGGCCTCTTCACCCTCCACGAGGATGAATTGGGGAGCTGGCTCTGCGGACCTCTCCTCCCCTTCCTCTGTGAGGTCCGTGGCCAGCTTGAGCAGCGAGACATGGAAGGTGGGAGCAATGCGAAGGTGTTTAGGCAGGGCAAGACGATAGGATACTGGGGTGATCTGCCGGAGAATTTTAAATGGGCCCACATACCTCGGGCTGAGCTTCTTGCAGGGGAGCCGGAGGCGGAGGTCTCGAGTAGAGAGCCACACCCACTGGCCGGGTTGGTACTCTGGGTTGGGTCGGCGGTGTCGGTCGGCCTGTCTCTTGCAGCGATTTATGGCCCGTTGGAGGTGAGTGTGTGCAAGGTTCCATGTCTCTTCACTGCGCCTTAACCAATCATTCACGGAGGGGACGTTAGTGGGTTCACCGGACCACGGGAACAGGGGTGGTTGAAAACCGAGGACACATTGGAAGGGGGTCAGACCCGTGGAGTGTTTTCGGATGGAGTTCTGGGCGTATTCAGCCCACATTAGATACCGACTCCAATCCTCTTGATGAAGGTGGCAGTAGGACCGAAGGAACCGGATGATTTCTTGGTTGAGGCGCTCGGCTTGTCCGTTGGCCTGGGGATGGTACCCGGACGTAAGGCTCACGTTAATCTGGAACATCTGGAAGAAGGCTGCCCAGACTCGTGAGGTGAATTGGGGACCCCTATCGGACACGATATCTTCAGGCAGCCCGTAAAACCGGAACACCAGGTTGCAGAGGTGTTCAGCCGTCCGCAGGGCAGTGGGGAGTTTGGCGAGCGGAATGAGGCGACAGGCTTTGGAAAAACGGTCTACCACTGTGAGGATGGTGGTGTGTCCATCGGAGGGGGGTAAGTCAGTAATAAAGTCGATGGCAATATGTGACCAGGGGCGTTGCGGGACTGGAAGAGGGTGGAGTAGACCGGCGGGCAGTAGTCGGGATGCTTTCTGAGTGTTACAGTTCTGGCACTGCTGGATGAACTTGGTAGCGTCGCTGGGCTAACGTGGGCCACCAGTAGTGGTTCTGGAGGAGTTGAATGGTGGCCGTGATACTTGGGTGCCCAGAGCTGGGGAGAGCATGTACGTGTTCCAGGACCCTTTTTCGGAGTGCTTCGGGGACATGAACTTTATTGGGAGGACAGTCTGGGGGAACTTCTATCTGGGCGTTGGCCTGACTGAGCTCGGTTTCAATATCCCACTGGATCGGGCCGAGAACGAGGTCGGGGTTCAGGACTGTTTCAGGAGTCTGAAAGGTCAGGTCCGAGTCGTATTGACGAGACATAGCATCAGCCTTAGTATTTTTAGAACCGGGATGGTAAGTGACGGTGAATTGGAACCGAGTGAAGAACAGAGACCATCTGGCTTGTCTGGGATTCAACCTCTTGGCTGTGCGGAGGTACTCTAGATTTTTGTGGTCCGTGAGTACAGTGAAGGGGTGTGAGGCTCCCTCCAGCCAGTGCCGCCACTCCTCGAAAGCGCCTTTCATTGCCAGCAGTTCACGATCACCTACATCGTAGTTCCGCTCTGCCGCGTTGAGCTTCCTGGAGTAGTAGGCACAGGGGTATAACTTGGGTGGAGATCCCAGCCGCTGGGACAGAATGGCGCCTAGGCCAGTGTTAGAAGCATCCACTTCCACTACAAAAGGCAACTCTGGGTTGGGATGGTGCAGGATGGGAGCCGTGGTGAACCGTTGCTTGAGTTGGTTGAAGGCGTGGGTGGCGCCCTCATTCCAGGGGAGACGCGACGTGCTTTTCCGCACCAGAGAGGTAAGAGGACCTGCCACTGTGCTGAAGTCCCTAATGAAGCGGCGGTAAAAGTTCGCAAAACCCAAGGAAGCGTTGCAACGCCTTCAGGGAGGTGGGTTGAGGCCAGTCCAAAACTGCCTTGACCTTACTCTCGTCCATTGCAACGCCTTCTGGACTGATGACATAACCCAGGAATGTTGTAGTGGTCTGGTGGAAATCACACTTCTCGATCTTAGCGTAGAGTTGGTGCTGGATGAGTCTTTGGAGGACTGCCTGGACGTGCTGGATGTGGTCCTTTAAGGTGTCTGAATAAATCAGGATGTCGTCAATGTAAATGATGACAGTTCGGTGGAGCATATCTCGGAACACCTCATTGATAAAAGACTGGAAGACGGCTGGACTATTTGCCAGGCCGAACGGCATAACCAGATATTCATAGTGCCCCGTGCAGGTGGAAAAGGCGGTTTTCCACTCGTCCCCCTCGCAGATGCGGATCAGGTTATAGGCACACCGCAGATCCAGTTTAGTGTAGAATCTGGCTGTGCGCAAGTGTTCCAAGGCGGCGGGCACTAGGGGCAGCGGATAGCGGAACTTGATTGTGCAGTCATTGAGAGCTCTATAGTCGATACAGGGTCGGAGACCGCCGTCTTTCTTCTGCACAAAGAAAAACCCGGCCGATGCAGGGGACGTTGAGGGACGAAGGAAGCCCTTCGCGAGTTCCTCTTCAATGTATTTTCGCATGGCCTCGGTTTCTGGTTGGGAGAGCGGGAAGACTCGGCCCTTGGCGGGCGTGGTGCCTGGCACCAGATCGATGGCACAGTCGTTGGTACGGTGAGGAGGAAGCCTGGAGGCTTTTGTCTTGCTAAAGGCCTCCGACAGATCGTGATACACGGATGGGAGGCGGTTCATCACAGCGTCCTCCCGGGGCTCGATGATGCTTTGGACTGGTAATGGTGTGACAGTGGTGAGACAGGTAGTATGACAGTTCTTTCCCCAACAGACGATTTGGCCGGTTGCCCACTGGATGTGTGGGTCGTGCTTGCGGAGCCAGGGCAGGCCCAGGATGACTGGTGTGTGCGGAGCATGAAGTATGTAGAATTGGATGGTCTCATGGTGAAGGGCTCCAGTCCGCATGCGGATCTCTTGCATGACGTGGGACACCCGGCCGGAGCCTAGTGGCCGCCCATCGACTGCTTCGACTGTGAGGGGAGAGGAACAGGGAATCAGCGCAATCTTGTGGTACATGGCATAATCTCGGGACATGAAGTTTCCGGCAGCTCCGGAATCTATTAAGGCGGGCGTGGAGACTACTTGGCCCTTAATGATGAACTCAAGGGGTACAGACACACAGGAGTTGGGATTGAGAGAATCAATGGTCAGACTCACTGGTGCCACATCTCTCAGAGGGGGTCATGAAGGACAGTTGACACGGAAGTGGCCAGCCCCGCCACAGTACAGGCATAAATTCTGTGACCTTCGTCGCTCCTTCTCCTCCTGGGTCAGTCGGGAAGTGTTTATTTGCATGGGCTCACCAGTCTCCATTGATGCTGGGGCGGAGGCTCGAGGAGTGGATAGGTAGCGGGAGGTAGACACGGGACGATGGCCGGGGCGTCGAGATCGCATCAAATTATCTATTTGGATGGACAGGTGGATGAACTGATCAAGATCCCTCCCCTCATCGCGACAGGCTAGCTCCGCTTGCAGCTCGTGGGTTAAGCCTCGCCGGAAGACCACCCTCAGTGCATTATCAGTCCAGTTCGTCTGAGCCGCGAGGGTGCGGAATTCGAGTGCATACTCAGCAGCGGTGGACCTGCCCTGCGTGAGTTCAAGGAGATGATCCTCCGCTCCCTTACCCTCCTTGGAGTGATCGAAGACTGCCTGGAACCGCTGAAGAAATTCGGCGAACGTGGAAAAGGCGGTACCATCCGATCTCCATACCGCTGTGATCCAGCCCAGAGCGCGACCGGTGAGCAGTGAGCAAATGAAGGCAATTTTACTGGTATCAGTAGAATGAGACGTGGATTGTTGGGCGAGATACAGCGAGCACTGGAGAACAAAGCCCTTGCATTTACTTGGGTCCCCCTCGAACTTCTCGGGAAGCGCGAGGCGGGGACTCGCGCTCGCGGAGGGTTGAAGCTCGGGGGCGCGAGCAGCAGGTGGCTACGTAGGCACCGGAGGCGGATCTGGGGCAGAGGTTTGCAGAGCTCGGACCGCTTGTATCAATTCTTCGGTTAGTGAAGTCAGGCGGGTTAGTTGGTGATGATGAGCAGCGAGCTGATTGGCTTGGGTGGAGAAAGCGACGGACAAGGCAGACATCGTTGCTGGACCTTCATCAGGCGAAGTCTTCTGTTGTGAATCATCAGACTCAGTCAGATCCATTTGCAACAGTGTATTAATCAAAGTCAACAGGCAAGGGTCCAATACCAGAGAAGACAGTGTAGCAGGGCAAGCAAGGCGTAGAAGGGAGCCAGGCAAGAGGTCAGGGGCAGGCAGCAGACGACACGAAATCCAGGAACCGGGCAGAAGGTCAGTAGGCAGGCAGCAGACAATCAAAGAGTGAATAACAGCAGAGGTCGTAAACACGGGCAGGATAACTTTCTCAGAAAACGCTCAGAGATGCACACAACAGTGAAACAAGACTTCGCACAGAGTGTGCTGTGAGTGTGGTTTATATAGGGCTGGGAATGAGTAACAGCTGTGTGTGTGATCATTACTCACAGGTGAAAATGGAATCAGTGCTTGAGTGAGGGATTGTGGGATTTGGAGTTCGGGAGACAGTCAGTATTCAGGCGAGGGCGCCCGTTGGTTGTTACTGAGGGAGATTGCGGGACTGGTAGTCGTGACAGCCTTCATAAATAGCACACTAGTGTTCTCATTAATGCATCTCTTTCTGACAGAGACAGATCTAGATTCAGTGGTGACAGAGATCAATATATCAAAGAAAATACAGAAGTGATCAGACAGAGCTACATCCTTAATGACAATGGATGAAATGCTTAGACCTCTACTGATGAGTAAATCTAGAGTGTGTCCACGATTGTGTGTGGGTCCGTGCACATGCTGAATCAGGTCAAAAGTGTTTAAAACAGTTATAATTTCTTTTATTTCAGCATTGTCTATGTAAATATTAAATTCCCCTGCAATAGCAAAACAGTCAAAATCTGAAGAAATCATTGATAACAGTTCTGTGAACTCTTCAACAAAGGCTGGACAGTATTTTGGAGGCCTGTAAATTACGATAAACAGAATGCGTGGGGCACCTTTCAGCACAATACCTAGATATTCAAAAGACAAGTACTGACCAAATGACACTTGCTTGCATTGATAAACATCTTTAAACAGAGCAGCTACACCTCCACCTCTCCTAACAGTCCTGCAGACACTTATAAAATTAAAGTTAGGAGGGGCTGTTTCAGTGAGGACTGTTGCACTGCAGTTGTCTTCTAGCCATGTTTCAATTAGAAACATAAAATCCAGGTTGTTTGTGGTTATTAAATCATTGATCACAAATTATTTATTTTTTAGTGAGCGAGTGTTTAAAAATGGTAACTTGATGGAATTACATTTTGTCTCTACAGCAATCTTAGACTGATGCATTACAGGCCGCAGATTAGAGACTTGTAGAGACTTAATTTCCTGTAAAGCGGCTTTGCAATGAATGTATCATAAAAAGTGCTACACAAATACATTTGAATTGAATTGAATTAATTACATCTTTATATGTAATCTCATAGTTACTTCTACTGACTGAAATATTGCTAAAGTGTACTGCATTTTGACATATTGCAATTACACATTTGTAATGAAGTTGCAATTTTGTTATTTGTTTAATATATACATTTTTAAATATAGTACTGAATAACACACAACAGTTATCTTATCTTATAAAAATTATAAACATATTTAAAAAAGTAATGACTTTGCATTTACTGTTAGTCACATCAAAATGTGTCAGACCTGTGTCCCCATGTCTTGTGTTTCCCTCATTCTTGTGCCCATATTTGGTGCTTCCTGTTTCCAGTTCCTGTCTTTATTCATTCATTAGTTTTCCTCTGTGTTTAATTACTAATAAGCATACTGTTTGAATTACTCTAATTGATCAAAAAGAGATGCAATACAGTTATTCACAATGAGAGAATTTAACCAATTCAGATGCAGATTTGCAATTAATTTTAATTAAACTGGCCAAACAGATAAATAATAAATTTAGGAGGATATTTTCAGCTTGCTTTGCATGAAACTGGATGAGAAAAAAAACTATAACTATATTGTAAGTGTTTCTGGGAAAGTAACACAGTTATTGCTGTTAGTGCTGAACATGACTGTTAAGTTAACATTTAGAAAATAGTTATTTTGAGGGTTACTGTTGTGGTGATGAGTGGAGACTGTGGTTGGGACAGAAACAAGCTGTTATTAGACAAAACTATTCTGAAAGTTGTTTCAGTGAGCAAGCATATTCCCAATACTCTATGTTTGCAATTTATAGTGTTATTATATAATTATCTAAATAAAGTACATATAAAGTTTAAAGTAAATAAAACAAAAAATACTAGAGCAAGTTTTACAAGAACATATTCTTTCAGTCTTTCTACTTCAAAATTTCACATTCAGTTCAGTGTGTTACCTGCCATTGCTTTGTAGTTATTTTTGAAATCTAAATTAACGTTTTATATATATATTGAAAATGTAACTTTAGAACTAATAACACAGGAACGTTGAGTTGCTTCATTAAAAGCTTATTGTACTGATACTGATGGCAGATTCTTCGTGTCCGAATATCAGTAAGAAGGATTTAGTCTAGGGTGGCAGACCCTTAAGTGGCTGTAGAGGCCAATCCTGGATGTGTATGCTTGAGGCAAGAAAAGACCGGGTTGCTGCTGTTGGGTACTTGGACAGCCAGGCCTTTCCTACATTTGCCCTTCTCCTGGGCAGTTGCCACTCTGCATTTCTCAAACTCTCAAACCAGTGACTCATAATTTGGGGGTTGATGTTAGCCTTCAACAGCTGTCGCTTAAGCTGATCCTTGTATCGCTTACATGGGGCTCCTCACTAGCATTTTCCCTGACAGAGTTTCTGCTACTTTTGGTAATCTTGCATCCTCCATGCGTGATACTTGACCTGCCTAGCAGAGCTGCCACTATAAGAGTATAGCCTCGATACTTGGTAAACCTGCTGTCTCCAGAACCTCTGTATTTGTCTTGTAGTCCTGCTACTGAAGATACCGCTGGTGGAAACATTAAAGTGTTCGAGTGTGCTTCCGGTACAGGACCCATGACTCAGATCAGTAAACCAGGGTGCTAAGGACGACAGCTTTATAAGGCTTTGGCAAGTCGATTGTCCATGTCCTTGGTTATTGATATATTATTTGAGGTAATGCTGCCCAAGTTAATAAACTGATCTACTGCTTTAAGGTGATGGCCATCAATAGGTGGTCTGTAAGTACCTTGTGGAGGCTTATGGTACACGTCTGTTTTCTTCAGGCTAATGGTCAGGCCAAAGGTGCTAGCTACCGCAAAATGGCCAACGACTGGCGGGTTGCTTTTATGTGTGCCAGAAGTGCACTTTGAGGGACCAAGAAGTCAGGAACAAGGAACACAAGTTTTTCACTAGAAAACAGGTCTTTATTTTAACCCACGAAAACAAACAAACTCATAAATCACACAAAAAGATAGAACAACAACAAAAAGAAAATTAAATCAAGTCATTCAGACAGAAAAATACAACTAACCTCACAAACGAACAAAGCAACAGCTTATAAAGGGAAAGATGGGCCCATTACAAATTAAGAGGGAAAGCAACAAACTTTACATTCAACATATAACGTTAAATGAATCAACAACAAATCAAACAGAGAAATACATTAAATCAAGATAAATAAAATTTAAGTGTAATTATATATCATAAATGTACAACTAAATAAATCAATTGATAAAGAAATCAAATTTTCCTCCTTCTCCGGGCAACCTGAGTGAATGGTATATCCGGGCAGAACCACTAATGCTTAAATTCTCTGTTCCTGCCCGTACTCTAGATTTCGTCACGCCAGGATGCAGCTGCAGCGGATCATGTCTGAAGATCACCATACATCACCGGTAAACTGAAACTCAAAATAGAAACAAATGTAAGTAACCGATACAGCGAAACTAATTTGTGTGCACTCCAAATCAGCAATGAAGTATATAAGATGAATTGTAAATGTAACCCTAACAATAAAGAACTAATGAATATTGTTTGTGGCATGTGATTATTATAAACTGAAACCAAAATTAATGCAAACAACAAAGAGGGCAATTTAAATAAAGATTAACCTTAAATGACTAAGCATACTTCATATAGATGCATGTGTGAGAGAGGATACCTCCACATGACCACTCTTGTACGGCCACCACTCAGGCCGTCACATGCACAATCATCTGAAAACAACAATTCCATGATTAGTTGTCTTTGAGTGAAGAGGCGGCAAAGTTTAAAGATACCATCTGTTCAAAACCTGATGTATATGCTGTACAGTAGGCCGAAATGTATCACTTTAGATGGAGCAGCCATCAGACCAAACAGTCTCTGTAACTGTTTAACAGTGAGTGACTGACCTTCACTTACTCCCCTCATAGCTGTGAGAATCGCTTCGATATGCGTCGTTGCCGAATCCCACACCACGCCCAGATAAGTGGTTCTCTGTAGTGGAGAAAGCACACATTTCTTGACGTTCAACCGTATCCCCTGCTCTTTCATATGGGCGAGGATGACATTTCGATGCCAAGCCGCCATCTGCTCTGACTAAGCTAATATCAACCAATCGTCAATGTAATTATCAATGTATTATATGAATCATACGCATTATGCCCTGGAGCAGCAACGGAGCCAAGGCAGCATCAACACAGTTTGTGAAAGTGCGGGGTGAGAGTGACAGGCCGAACGGAAGAACCCAATACTGGTATGCTTCACCCCCAAAAGCAAACCTCAGGAACTTCCTGTGTTGAGGAAGGATGGATACATGGAAGTATGCATCTTGGAGATTTATCGTGACATGCCAGTCCTTGGACCTGACTTGAGACACAATCTGTTTGATAAAAAGCATCTTGAACCTAAATAATTTGATAGCGTGGTTCAATAGACGCAGATCTATGATTGGATGCAACCCCCATCCTTCTTCTGAATGAAGTAACGGCTGTAGAACCCTGATTCTCTCGAGAGAGGAGGAACACGTTCTATGGCCTCCTTCCTCAAGAGAGTTTCTACTTCTTGTTCCAATACCAGAGCCTGCTCGGAGTCACTAATGTAGGAGTAACCCTGTTGAAGCGAGGTGGATGAGAACAAACTGAATTCTGTAACCTCTCTCTACAGTGTGAGGACCCATTGTGAGACATTTGGCAGAAGATTCCACGCTATCAGAAAGTCTACTTAGGGAACCAGTCTCTTGAGACTGACCTCTGGTCTCACTAGAGGAACCACTTCGGTGCAGCCCCGTGATGTAAGAGTAGTTGGATACCGTAGGGCTGAACAGTCAAAACGAATGTGTTTTATCCGACAATCTCATGACTTCAATATGGATATCGGGGAAAAATGGAAGGCCCCTTCATGAAGGCTGTGATCTAGCTTTGAGGAAGTGCTCGTCCAGCTTGCTCTTGGGACTAGCATCCTGTTTCTCGGCTGGCCATTTGATGTTCAGTTTGGCTACAGCACGAGTCATAAACTCCATGAGCACATCATACGCGAGGGACTGCGGTGACGAGTATGGACATGAGCCGGTCAGAATAACCCACTGGGAAATTACGTTTTTTTTATCAATGGAGTTATTAATCATGAGACCAACTCTAGATAATCAACGATCTTCTTTGGCTTTTCAAGACCAATGCAGAGTACAACCTGCTCCATGCTCTATAAGTGAACCTTGCTCTGCAAGGCGGACTTCACTGACTGCAGCTATATCAATGTCCAGTTTGGCTAATTCTCTTGCCACCAATGCTGAGCGTCTCTTGGGTTGGTCATTGTGTGGACATCCTTTAAGCTTCTTGTCTTTGTTGACTTGCTCTTCATGTATTTACCGCTGTTATGAGATGTCCATTGGCCATGGCTATCCAACCAGGTGAAGGGTGAGGCAAGCTGGGATTAGGCCACCTTTTCTAGGCCCATCTCCATGTGGAGCAAGTAGAGCTGTCCCTAAAAAATGGCTGCTTGATTGCTCAGGGTGTTGCCAAATGCTGCTGTTGCCTCATTTCAACAAACAAGCAACCCATACTTCTGAGCGGCCTACATGCAGAATTGAGACTGCGACTTCCAGTGCCATCTTGTACCTGCCATTTTTGCTTCTTCTCCATCGCTGTAGGCCTTCTTGCCAGCATTATATCTGTTTAAAGGGTGGATTAGGATGTGCAAAACCAATCTCACCCTTTAGGCCATGTGCCAAAATCACAGTGGCTTAGCAAACTAAGATGGTTGTGGAGATCACCAGGCTGTAAGTTTTTTGTTGGAGTACTTTCTCCTAGACTGGCCCAGTCTGCCTGGGTTGATGAAGGTTTATTATCAGAGTTGCCCTTCTCTTAGATGGATTACCAACCAAGGTTAAAGAGCCCCATCCGCCCGAAGCTACTGGTTTTCAGGTGCCAGTGACCCGCCTTTCGCCTCTTCTCCTATCAGTTGAAATGGTTCCGCCGTGCTCAACACTAAGCCACACGAGAAGGCCAGGAGTTGGACTTTACTGTCGTAGGCTATTACGCATGCCTTAGTAGCATTTGTAGGCAGTGAGAGCTTATCTACCACTATCTATCACTACCACTCCCAGACATGACATCTTCTTTAGAACCTTCTTGTATTACTGTATTAAAAGCTCATTTTATTATTTAGAGTAGAGCACTATGAGAGAGAAATGGACTGAGCGAGTGTGATTACCTGAATCTGATATAGTATTTATTCTCAATCTCCTATTTACAATAAAACGTTAGTTTAAATGTCCGCTGAGGAAAGTGATATCTTTGTTATACTCTCCTGTAATAAAATTATTAAATGAAGCTATTGTTTCAGCTCCGGGAATTATTTGTTAAAGATTCAATATTGCTTGATTAAAGCAATATTAATATTTAATTTACAATTTATACTTTATTAAGTGGTCGTCCAGCGATCACTAACATAAGTATATCCTATTAATCTCGTTTCTCTTGCCTCGTGGCCACGGGAACAATAAAACGAGATTAATAATCTCTCAAATTCGAGCTAGGCAACGTTATCTTTGTGGCAAGAAGGATAAAATACTTGAAAATCACATTCCAGAGACAATTCTTTATAAAACGAAACAAGGTTTATTTACAATACTAATATTCTAACATACATAATAACACACAAACATACACACATGCATACGGGATTTTGCGGTAACCTCAGGAAGTTAAAATAGCCCTCTTAGCTATTTTGAACTTAAACCAACAGGAAAGATCACGAACAAATGCTTGTGCTTTGTTACTGCATTCAGATCAATTTACCAGTTCAGTCAGGATAAAAACTTAGTTTGATACTTGCTTTCGGTTGGTTAAGCAGGCTGGATCTTTGTTATTCGTCCACGTGGAAAACCACGTTTTCAACGTGTTGCTCTGGGAAACTCCGCTGCCTCGCGTCGCTGTTGCGTGACGTCACCGGGGAGCCGTGTTGGAATAACGGAGGCTATTTGATGCTGGTTCTGCGTTGAGATGAAAGCGTCGTTACGCTGCTGGTTCTGCGACGTTACGGCGTTTACAAAGTCTTTGAGATAATTTGTCTCAGCCGGTCTTAAGGCGAGAGTCCAGCAGACCGTCCGGGTCATCCTTGTGCGCGTTGGAGAGCGAGTTGCGAGAACAGGAAGAGAGAGTGAGTTTTGCACACTGGCGCGTTGTTTTAAACAGTCCGATTTGGCCCCGCCCACGGGCGGCTGCTCGAATCAGTGTCCGTGTGTGGTGGAGCCCCGCCTGCACAGCTCCCCTTATTTAATTCAACGTGAAAGATATACACAGGTCTTTTATATCTGTTGTAAACATACATTATGATGCCAAAGTTTAACAGTCATCCACACCACTTATGACTTACGACGCCAGCTTCTTTTAGAGACTAAACATCACATTTGGCACACACACATTACACAGTTTAGGCACAGATTAAGAATCGCCCCACATTGTCCTAAATAATTCACATTCAAAATAATCAGATCAAGCCTATGAAAGGCCGAGTACAACATTAATATTCATCTTGTTTCTTGAGTGGTGGTTTTAATAGTCATGAAATAAATGCGTCTTTTAGAAATCCTCCAAGGTAATTTCCTTTGTTCTGTGACCGAAAGAAATCGCGCGCTTTTGCGCTGATGAGGAGGGGGAGGGGTTTTAGATCCAGACTTTAGTTGGCTGGTATTTATGACATGGTACCTGAAAGTAACCAAATTCCCCAAAGATGTGCTGTTCTTCCATCACCTTTCTCTACACTCCTTTCATCTGTTAAGGGTGATTTTCAATGACAGTACTTCTCAGTGCATTTGTTAGCTGCGCAATAAAATCACAAACACAAATACACATGCACATACATACCATTTCTAAATATTAAATACAATAATTAAATGCTGCTATTTATATAAAATATTATTTATTGAAAAATAATATTTAATCAACAACAACAACAGCTATCATAAAAGGCAATTCAGTCAAAAGTACAAAGGCAGTGCTCTGATATACAGCATTACAATTACATAAAATATTATAATCAGAATCAGAAAGAGCTTTATTGTCAAGTGTGTTTGTACACACAAGGAATTTGTCTTGGTGTTAAGAGCTTCCAGTACAGAAATTATAAACATAGTGCAGACAACATATACTTAAGGTAATAAAAAACACTAATAATGAAGAGAATAGACAATAATTATTAATAAAAATTGTAATAAAACAAAAAATATACAGAAAATTAAAATGTCCATAGACAGAACAGTGAATGTACACGTGTCCTAAGTACAGATGAAGGTTTGATGAGTTATTTACAGATGTACAGTCCTGGGGTGTGTTATGTGTTGTTCAGGTGGGATATGGCCTGGGGAATAAAACTGTTTTTGTGTCTGGCTGTTTTACTTTAATGTGATTGTCCCACTTCAGGTCCTGAGAGATGGTGGTTTCCAGGAATCTGTATGACTCTACTGCAGCCACAGTGCTATCCACGATGGTGAGTTGGGGGAGTGCAGGGGGGCTTCTCCTGAAGTCCACTATCATCTCCACAGTTTTGGGAGTTTTTAGCTCCAGGTTGTTACGACTGCACCAGACAGCCAGCTGCTCAACCTCCTGTCTGTAAGCAGACTCGTCTCCGTCCTTGATGAGGCCGATGACTTGGTGTAGAGGGATAAGAGCAGTCCGGATAGAACGCAGCTCCGAGGGGTGCCAGTGCTGATGGTGAGAGTCCTGGATGTGAGTTTGCCAAGCCTCACTAGCTGCTGCCTGCCTGTCAGGAAGCTGGTGATCCACTGACAGATGGAGGTGGGCACAGAGAGCTGTGTCAGTTTGTCTGAGAGAAGGTCAGGCATGATGGAATTGAAGGCCAAGCTGAAGTCCACAAATAAGATCCTTGCATAATTATCAGGTTTGTCGGGGTATTGCAGGATCTAATGCAGTCTCATATTTAGAGATCGACCGATATATCGGTTTACCGATATTTTTCCCGATATTTAAGCATTTTACCGTTATCGGTTATCGGTTTTATAAAAAAAAAATATCGGTTTTGATATTTTTTTATTTTTTTTTTATACATACATAATTATACAGAGTATAACCAGCAGTGAAATTTTGACCTACATTTGACCCATCCAAGTACACACACACCTGGAGCAGTGTTCACTCAGGAAATGCTCCAGCAGGGCCACTGCATGTAACTTTATACAAGATTAACTTGTTTGAAACACGCTGAATTATATTAACATTTACTATAGAACCATTATTTCGCCAATAAACATCTAAATAAATACATCTCTATCGAAATTAATTATTTATTATCTCCACAAGCGATCGCAGTTTGAGTATAGTTCTGTGTAAATAGATAAACCGCGCTGTCAGCAGTTATTTCATAATCTAGAATGACAAAAACATTTGAATAATTCTGATAAAACATGCCAGTTGAGAAATGCAATAAAATACGATGTTTTGTTTGTTATAGCTTATTTCAATATTTCAGAGAATATTATTCAGTGAATTAACATTATCCAGTGAATTATTATTATTCACTCTTTAGCCTATTAAACAGCGTATAAACCTAAAACTGTAGTTTAAAATGAAGTTGATATTTTGTTTGAGTTTTCCCTCTTTTCCTCAGGTTTTAAATAAGCCTGTAAGCGCCGTGCACGTTTTACTTTGACTTTAATATCAGCAGCAATTCAGAGTCAAGCAGTGTTTAAATAAAAATCAGCAAATACTGTGGAACCAAATAAATGAGAAACAAATGTTTTTTTTAAACATTATCACTTAGATCAGGGGTAATAGATCGTATTCACCTCTCTACGTATTCTGTGTTTAGGAGGAGAAATACGGTCCTCCTGGCGCTGTGAATACAGACTGAACGGCGGCTCTAAACCGCTGTATGAGAACATGATACACAAACTACTGCTCTCGCTGGATAAAAGAAGCCAGCGTCATACTAGTAAACAAGTTTGGATGGGCAAGTTTTGTAATCAAGGTAAAGCTGATTACAGTGACATGATCGTGCATTAGGCGCGCGCTGTGTCCGTTATAAATTACGCGCAAACGAACCATGTGTGCTCTCGGTCTCTCTAACATCATATTTCTGCTTGAATACAGCTCAGTATATAGTTGAATACAGCGACGTGAATAGTGAATAATTATAAAATACTATTTTATGTATCATTATTAAATTAATGCAACATAAAGATACATCACAACAAGCCTTTTTAATTATTTATTTAATGCGTATTTTATCATTTATTTACTTTTCACTTGGTAGATCTCGGTGAGTTTTCTCCTTGACCTAGATTAATGTCGGACTCAGAAGTCAAAACGGGCGCTTTTACATTTCGTTTTGAAACTCTTCCGCATCTTGTCTTGTCCGTTTCACCTCACTTTTCTTGTCAGTCATCTCTCTTCACGTGATAAATGAAATCTGATCTGTGATGTAGAAGTCTGCGCGGGAGTATTTTAGGTTTTATTCCGCACTCACCCGCTCCCGCGATATATTCTGTTTGTTCACATTTCTGCTGAAAGAAAGAGAGCTAGGCTAACAAATAAAAGTTTAGTCTGCACAAAAGTGTATTTATTTTATTTTTGTCTTGTCAAGAGTCTTGAATGTATTGACTGATAAATGTCAATAACATTTTGCTGCCAACACGGAATAAAGTTTCACAGAGAGGAAAAAAGTTATACAAAAATTGTAATCCCTATTATAATTTGTTTTGTCAGGATATAATTCGTTTATGCTAACATTCAGCCTACAACACAATAGGAAAAAAATGTAGGTTTAGCCTAATAGCTATTTTATTAGTCTTGTCAAAACACTAAATTCATTTAACATCTTGCTGTTAACACAGTGAAAAGTGCAGCAGAGAAAAAATAAATAAATTCGACAGTCTGTCATTTAAAATGATAGGATAAGCATAACACAAAAAAAAGGAAAGAGAATTGCACGTCCTTCAAGGACAGCGGAGTAAGAAATCTGGTCGGGACAGCCAGCAATGCAGACCTCGACTGCTGTGATGCAAGACTCTCGTTCGTTCGGTGCGTTGCATTTAGCAACCACGTTCAGTTTTAATTTTAGTGTCCTCTATCTGAACGAATTTATTTTTATTACTATAAAAACAATCTAAACGAAGGTGGGGGACGGTGCCATGGTGAGCAAGTAATGTAACAGTGTTGCGGCTTAACACCAGTATAACCGTCGTCACATCTATCACGGCAAGCCTACTTCACTCTGTTATTTATTTACTTTATAACAGTAAATAAATATCGGTTCTGAATATCGGTTATCGGTTAAATAAACTATAAATAATCGATATCGGTATCGGTTGTAAAAAGTCAATATCGGTTGATCACTACTCATATTGACAGTGTCATCCACAGACCTGTTTGCTCTGGTATGCAAACTGAAGACGATCTAGTAAGGGTTTAGTGATGTCCTTCAGGTAGGCCAGGACCAGTCTCTCAAATGACTTCATTACCACAGATGTGAGAGCGACAGGTCTGTAGTCGTTAAGGCCAGTGATTTTGGACTTTATGGGGAGGGGAATGATGGTGGAGCGTAAGAGCAGGGAACTTTGCACAGCTCCAGAGATCTGTTGAAGATCTGTGTAAAGATGGGGGCCAGTTTGTCAGCACAGACATTTAGACAGGCAGGTGAAATACAGTCTGGTCCTGAAACTTTCCTAGATTTCTGTTTTCTGAAGACCCAGTTCACATCCTCTACACAAACTTTAAATTTAGGTAGAAGGGAGGGGGGGGGGGAGAGGGAGGGGGGTGGCATGGAGGGTAGATGAAGTGTAGATCAGAGTGGGTGCTGTGTGTCAGTCTGGCCTTTTCAAATCTGCCTTTTCTAATCTTTTCAAATTAACTGATGAGATTTTGCTCTCAGTAAAAACTATTCACTCTGTAACAAATAATAGATTAATGAAACCAAATACTGCATGAGATTTACCTAAAACAAGATATCTCATGTTTAACCACTATAGGGACATCAGAGCCAGTGGAAAATTCCAGAAGAACTGGACGAGGTAAGGCTGATTTTCGGAGATGTGAGCTATATTAATAAACTGCATATTTGAAGTCTAAACAAGTACATTCCGTGACACAAAAAACAGTATTATTTATAAAATTATAGGGGATTTGGGTGTCCACCATGACATTTGCTGTGAGAGATTTTTATATATTTCTCTATATATTTGTTATGTGTGTGTGTGTGTGTGTGGGTGTGTGTGTGTGTGTGTGTGTGTGTCATAGCACAGCTAAGTTTGGAGTTCCGTTCACACTGCAGACTTTCCACGTGCATACATACATACAATGCATACAGTGAATACATACATACATACATACATACACTAGTAAGTAAATGAACAAACAAACTAATTAATACATAATGTAATAGGAAAATAAAGTAAAGAACCAATAGATTCCCAAGAATGTGGTCATTGCATGACTGAGGCATATTATACTGGTTTCGGTATGATAATTGTTTTAAAGAATGTGAGTTTTTTTATGAGTGTGTGTGTGTGTGTGTGTGTGTGTGTGTGTGTGTGTGTGTGTGTGTGTGCATGTTGATGTGGTTTATGAGGACACAAATTTGTATAATGACATGGGTATGACATAGGTATTACAAGGAGAAGGTGATTTATGAGGACATTTTCAGTGTCCCCATAATTTAAAATGCTTATAAATCATACAGTGTGCGTTTTTTGGGGGGAAAGTAGAAATGCACTGTCTCCTGTGAGGGCTAAGTTTAGGTGTAGGGTAGGTGTAGGGCAATAGCACATACAGTTTGTACAGTATAAAAACCATTACGCCTATGGAAAGTCCCCGTAAACCATAAAAACCAACATGTGTGTGTGTGTGTGTGTGTGTTTGATTTGCTTCGGACAGACCTGATGCCAGAAATAATGAAAAAAAGGTGACAGTTGGGCAAGTCTTGACCTGTTGAATACATTCCAGAGCAAAGCATCAGGAAACCACGTCTCAAGAAACACAGGGGATTTCCACTGCAACAATTCAAATAATACAAATAATCTCAGGTGAACTTACAGCAATTAAACCATTAACCTGACCTCTCTTATTATGTAGAGATTAATGTCTACTTGTATTGCCAATCACAAGAACAGCCCCAGTGAGGCTACCTGGAGGAAATGGTGGAGTAAATGACACCTAATGCTCCACCTCTTCTAGAACACACATTCCAGAGCTCATTCATGCAGTAAAACAGAGCCAACAATAACACCTACAAACAAGACCACGCACTTTCCCAACACACCGCTGATCACATGGTCTATGTAAGTAATGCTTGGGGGCCAGCAGTGGGCTTGTCTGAACACACCTCTCTTACACATACGCTGATAGAATGTAAACAAACTGGGGGCTCTAATTTTATTGGCCGTCCTTTGGAAAAGCTCTGCCTTTACCTGCTCAGGTGATTCCTGACTTCCTGTTGCACATAATGGTGTGAGCCACGTGGTTAAGATCAAGTTACACCCTTTACAAACATTTAATGAAGTCAATGACCTGACAGTTACTACATAAACTCTGGTGCCACTGTCACTTCAAGCTTCGTGTCATAAGGAAGTTCAACAGTTCCACAACATGGCCATATGGGCCAAATAATAGATGATGATCTAATAGTTATGATGAATAGTTATGACATCAACATTGGGAGTCTACAGCAGTCTGTCATATCCTGAACCTGAATATATTATTGCTGAGCCCATTGCTTCCCTTCTTCCTATAAATGTTAAAGGAAATGTTGATGGAAATATCTTGAGCTATTTAAAATGTAGAGGAGTTTGTTTCTTCATCAGATTTGGCTATATGTAGCATTCCATCACTTGCTCACCAATGGATCCCCTGTAGTGCATGGGTACCATCAGAATAAGAGTCCAAACAGCAAATAAAAACATCACACTAATCCACGAGTAATCCAGACCAATCCAGTCCATCAACTAACATCTTGAAAATCCATAAGTTGCATGTTTCTAAGAAACAAATCCATCATCAAAAGTAATTGTATCTGAATCAGGAGAGAAATATGCACAGATTGAGCACTGTTTACAAGCCAAAACAGTCCTAAACAAATATGTGGGTGGATTTTGATGTGAGAGGACAACAGGGGATGAAGTTCTGTCTCATTGTCCTTCATCAAATTATGTAATTGTAACACTTTTTGTTAATTACAGAATTATTAGCAGAGTAACAGGGTTGATGCACATTTTTAGGATACAAATTTTCTATAAGATAATTTATTATAATTTTCTATTAATTGACAAATAAAATCTAACCCAGAGTGACTCTTTCAAAGTGCAACTCTTATAATGGTGGTTGATATTATCCGTATGGTTAATATTATTTGTTTAACAACAGTAAAAGTAAATTGTTTTTATGTTTGTTGTCAGTACATCATAGGTCAAAGAACGTATAGGTCAAAGAACAATGCCAACATGACAGCTCTCTTATGTCTCCATATAAAAAACAAAACAAAAAAATAAAATAAACACACACACTCACTTCTGTGTTAACACATTAAATATTAGCATTGCCTGTTAAGGTGCAGTCACATTAGCAAAAATTTCGGCAAAATGTAGTGGGTAATTTGTCCATTATCAATAGTTTAGCAATGTATGCAGCACATCTCAAACAGAAGTCAATGTCAAACTAAGCATCTTTCTGTTGGTCAATGATTAACTTGAAACCATTGTGAACCATTGCATGGGGAAATCCTCCACTTTGACACAAAATCCTGATTGTGAGGATTCCTGCTGAAATTACCCAAATTTCACCGAACAACAGTAAATGTGAGCGCACCTTTAAAAGCCACTTTTCACAGATATGTTTAATGAGCGATACACATGCCTGTATTACTGAACAACCTCTATAAATAATTCTGACACAGTTGAAGGAAGCATGATGTTCGTTCCTCTTCATAGCAGCATGTTTTAGGGTGTAGCTGCTGACTCACGGGCCAAAGGAGGGGGTAAACGCTTGTGTCGTCTCCACCCGCCTGCACTTGTACTTTCAGATTTTCAGACAGCTATGTCCTACTTTGGCGCCAGTCTTTTCGGAGCTACTCATTTTCTCTCCATGCCCCATTTCAGCTGGATCAGCACATCCTCGCCATCTCTGTCATAAAGTTTTGTATATGTCCCATGGAGAAATCCAAGCTGCCCAAATAAAAAATTGGATGTTTGTGTGAAATATAATTAACTGCAGCATGGCTGTATGTTTCTGGTAAGTTTAGGTTCAGTTCTGGGAGGTCAGCACTTGCCCTTTTTGCAAGACTTTAAATTTAATATTTTCGTTTTTTTATGAGCATGTGCGCAACAACTACTGCAAAGTTATTTATTAAATAACATAGTTAAGAAATACCGCAAGAGCTAAAGTGCTTCTATACCTAATATCAGCACGATTGCAAATGTGCAATTGATTTTGTCTAACAGTCTAATAATAAATATACTTTTAACATGCAATAAATACAGCAATATGCAAATTTTAGACACAATATTGTCAGTTTTTGCTACTGTTTCTGCCAGTCCATCATTTCAAAAAAGTACTTGTGTCTCACTAGTTTTGAACAAATCAGATGAGTCAATGGTTCAATGATCTGTTCATAAAGACAATCACTTGCTTCTCTTCATTAATGAATCAATTGGTTTGAATCAATCAGCTGAATGAATCAGATAAATATTTACAAATATTTAGCCTATTAAACATAAAAAATAGCTTGTGACTCAAATCTTGTTGGATCCGCTCAAATGGTCAGTAAAACCTCATAACTCCACCCCCTCTATCTGGACTGAATGAACTGAAGTTTTACAGCAGCAGTGTTGCCAAGTCCACGGGATGTTTTTCATGTCCGCGGCTTGAAGCGACCTCAATAACATGATATTTAGGCCCTGGAATGCAAATTTACCAGGGGACCCCCCTCGAAATGCGATTGGGCTAGTTTTGGGTTAGTTTTGAGTAGCACTTAGGTGGGTTTTGTTGTGAATACAGGCAACCCTGCACAGCAGCTGGACGAAGTCTTGCGACAGTAAATATCTTGTTTGAATAAGTGCAGTGTTTTCTTTACGCAAGAAACACTGTCAATAAAGGCTCATATTTTATGTATTTGAGGTCTGAGACAGGTGGGACCCGAGAGAGAGGGCTAGCATTTGCCATCTTAGTCATAGCCAAAAGCCTACACTTAAATAGCATGTGCATACAGACAATAACAATTCTTCTTTAATCAAATGAGATTTTGGCCAAATGTATTTTATAACAGGAAAAAAACTGAGCGCCCAAATAAATACAACAAACTTTGTAACCTGTTAATGAAAACATAATACGATGCCGCCGTTTTAATGACGGAAGAAATGCACATTTGCACACATTCGCTGCATGGTCAAAAACCCCATTTGAGTGATCCTCGTCACCTAGGTAAAATATATTTCTAGGAAATGTAATCTTTGATTTATGATTGCTGATCATAAATGTCAGTTAATCACATGATATGGTCGCATGGTTCATGTTTATGGTGTTAATATGCATGTATTCCCTAGCTAGCTATTTTTTTCATCTATGTTAGCTTGTTGTCTTCACATGTACAAATGCAGTAAAACACAGTAAAATACAGTCTCATGTTGTCGCCATGTATGCGGATACATGTTGGATATGCTACTGTTTCTTATAATCTCCTATTTTGACTGGAATTATGTTTATTATTTAAATTATACTTTAAAGTAGTTAGGCAAAAATACCTGACTCGTTGCTTTACCTTCCCCTCTTCTCAATGACAGACAAACATGTTAACCAAATAATGCAAATTATATAAAACCAAACAAAATAGCCAAGCAAAAATACTTTTTTTTTCAAACATATTTGACTTTACTTTAAATTTACTTTATTTAAACTTTATGTGCAGAGAGGGACATCCCAGTGGATCACAATGGTGTCATAAACATCTTCAAGCACATGGTTACTAGAAGATTGCTGTTGTAATTATGTTCAAAGAAGCCCTGAAACCCTGTATTTCTACTGTATATTATCTATATTATTATTGTTATGATTGTTAAATAATAATAGGAAATAAATCTAAAGCTGTTAAGACTATTATTTTGTGTTATTTAATTAAGTTGGCTTAGGAAAGCCAACTTACTGATATTCTATTTAAACTTATTATTATTCTTCTGAGACTAAATTTCTGACTGCTACTCCTCCTAGAGCTTTAACTCTACAAACTCGAAACTCGCAACATATCTCCAAACTATTCTGACTCGAGTTGCTATATCTTTTCTAAGCGATCGGGTTTATGCTAATCGCACAATTAGCAAAAAATCGCGCAAAAAAACGCATCGACAATGCATGGCGGCGGGTTGTAGCGCAGAGCGAGAATTTCGTAGAAACTTGTGAATCACAACATTTGAAGAGGCTATCAAGCTGAGCGAGAACATACCCTGCAGTGGGGTATAAGTTTTACCCCTGGGGCGCAAGAGCCCCCCAAAATTGTGCCATAGATTTACATAGTGAGGAGACGGCCCATGAAATAGCATATAATTTGAAACTTTTTACATAGGAAATGATCTATTGACTCTATCTACTGACTCTATCTATCTATCTATCTATCTATCTATCTATCTATCTATCTATCTACTGACTTTATCTATCTATCTATCTATCTATCTATCTACAGACTCTATCTAGCTATCTACTGACTCTATCTATCTATCTATCTATCTATCTATCTATCTATCTATCTATCTATCTATCTATCTATCTACTGACTCTATCTATCTATCTATCTATCTATCTATGCTAGCAACATGCTAGTCACTTGCTAATCATGCTGGCAACATGCTAGCAACATGCTCATCATGCTAAAATCATGCTAGCAACATGCTAATTATGCTAGCAACATGCTAGCAACATGCTAAAATCACGCTAGCAACATGCTAGCAACATGCTAATCATGCTAAAATCATGCTAGCAACATGCTAATAATGCTAGCAACATGCTAACAACATGCTAGCAACATGCTAATAATGCTAAAATCATGCTAGCAACATGCTAATAATGCTAGCAACATGCTAATCATGCTAAAATCAGGCTAGCAACATGCCAATCATAGTAGCAACATGCTAGCAACATGCTAATCATGCTAAAATCATGCTAGCGACATGCTAACAACATGCTAATCATGCTAGCAACATGCTAGCAAAATGCTAGCAACATGCTAATCATGCTAAAATCAGGTTAGCAACATAGCAACATGCTAATCATGCTAGCAACATGCTAGCAACATGCTAATCATGCTAAAATCATGCTAGCGACATGCTAATAATGCTAGCTACATGGTAGCAACATGCTAATCATGTTAGCAACATGCTAATCATGTTAGCAACATGCTAGCAAACATGCTAATCATGCTAGCAACATGCTAGCAACATGCTAATCATGCTAAAATCAAGCTAGCAACATGCTAATCATGCTAAAATCATGGTAGCGACATGCTAATCATGCTAAAATCAGGCTAGCAAAATGCTAGCAACATGCTAATCATGCTAAAATCATGCTAGCAACATGCTAATCATGCTAAAATCACGTTACCGACATGCTAGCAACATGCTAATCATGCTAGCAACATGCTATCAACATGCTAATCATGCTAGCAACATCCTAACAACTTGCTAATCATGCTAACAACATGCTAATCATGCTAAAATCATGCTAGCGACAGGCTAGCAACATGCTAATCATGCTAAAATCACGCTAGCGACATGCTAGCAACATGCTAATCATGCTAGCAACATGCTAGCAACATGCTAATCGTGTTAGCAACATGCTAATCATGCTAGCAACATGCTAACAACATGCTAATCATGCTAGCAACATGCTCGCAACAATGCTAATCAAGCTAGCAACATGCTAACAACATGCTAGCAACACGCTAATCATGCTAAAATCAGGCTAGCAACATGCTAATCATGCTAGCAACATGCTAGCAACATGTTCGCAACATGCTAATCAAGCTAGCAACATGCTAACAACATGCTAATCATGCTAAAATCAGGCTAGCAACATGCTAGCAACATGCTAATCATGCTAAAATCTATCTATCTATCTATCATCTATCTATCTATCTATCTACTGACTCTATCTATCTACTGACTCTATCTATCTATCTATCTATCTATCTATCTATCTATCTATCTACTGACTCTATCTATCTATCTATCTATCTATCTATCTATCTATCTATCTACTGACTCTATCTATCTATCTATCTATCTATCTATCTATCTATCTGAATCTATCTATCTATCTATCTATCTATCTATCTATCTATCTATCTATCTATGACGAGTGGGGCGGGGCCGAGAGCCGTGGGAACTGAGCGAGGCCGGTGGAGTAAATGATAATGAACGACACCTGCGCCACTCACCGGTCTCGAGTCCCACGGAGGAGCTCCGGAAGGAATAAAAGGAGGAGTGACAACAGTGAAAGACGAGAGAGGACCAGGCCTGGAATTTTAGTTTGTGTTTTGTTTGCGGCAGTCGTCCGTAAGGGGCTGCCGCTTTTTCTGTTATGTTTATTTATTGTATTATTAAATGTGTTTGAATGTTCGCCGGTTCCCGCCTCCTTCTTCCCGTATTTACGAACAGCGTTACATTGGTGCCGAAACCCGGGAGGAAGGAGGGACACGCTGTCAGAGAGCCCTCGCTGCTGAGTGGGATCGCGGTGCTGAAGAGATCGGGCAGCAGGAAGTGGCGGAGACCGCCAGTGGCTGCCCGAAGCGGTGGTGCTGGAGCAAAAGAAGAACAGGTGGGACGCAAGGCTCGCTGCCGTGCTCCTGGGTCGAGGAGGGGTGGCTGCCGTCCGAGAGGGAGCGGAGGAGTTGGCCCCGTTCGCCTGGAGGCTGAAACCTGCTGCCATCCGCCATGTTTGGGGAAGGAGCAGGGAACGGGGGACTCGCTGCCGGCTGCCCTCGACCGGAGGAGCCATCCCCGTCCGCCAAGTGGCGGAGGGGCATCGGGCCGTCCACCAAAGAGGTCCAGTACCATCGCATGGCACCGCGAGTGAGCCGCTCAGTTGGTTGAGGACCGAGCGGCAGTGTGTCCGGGAACCGGACCGAGATTTTTTATTTTTTTTCTCTCTCCCCTCTCTCTTCTCTGTCACTCCTCATCCTTCCGTCTCCTTTTCTCTCGCCTCATCTGTCCTTACCCCCAGGTACGCCGCGGCCGCCCTGACGGGCTCCCCCCGGGAGAGGGGGGAGGGGGGGAGTAGAGCGCAGTCTCGGGAGTACCCCCCGGCCTGCGAGGGGCGATGGGGGTATATGACGAGTGGGGCGGGGCCGAGAGCCGTGGGAACTGAGCGAGGCCGGTGGAGTAAATGATAATGAACGACACCTGCGCCACTCACCGGTCTCGAGTCCCACGGAGGAGCTCCGGAAGGAATAAAAGGAGGAGTGACAACAGTGAAAGACGAGAGAGGACCAGGCCTGGAATTTTAGTTTGTGTGCGGCAGTCGTCCGTGAGGGGCTGCCGCTTTTCTGTTATGTTTGTTTATTTTATTATTAAAAACGTAAATGTTCGCCGGTTCCCGCCTCCTTCTTCCCGTATCTGTCAACTGCGTTACACTATCTATCTATCTATCTATCTATCTATCTATCTATCTATCTATCTATCTATCCATCTATCCATCTATCTATCTACTGACTCTATCTATCTATCTATCTATCTATCTACTGACTCAATCTATCTATCTATCTATCTATCTATCTATATCTATCTATCTATCTATCTATCTATCTATCTATCTACAGACTCTATCTATCTATCTACTGACTCTATCTATCTATCTATCTATCTATCTATCTATCTATCTATCTATCTATCTATTAATCTATCTATCTATCTATCTATCTATCTATCTATCTATCTATCTATATCTATCTTTCTATCTATCTATCTATCTATCTATCTATCTATCTATCTATCTACAGACTCTATCTATCTATCTACAGACTCTATCTATCTATCTACTGACTCTATCTATCTACTGACTCTATTGTAATGATAACATATAATATATATATATTGTTATAAGGGAAACAGGTCAATTTAGCTCAAAGGGAATCATTAATGATTTTATAGGGAATTTGAACAGACTCACTGTTTCACGGCGATTCACCGAACAAGCCGTATAACAAACTCTGCACTGGATATTAAAATCCCAAAATATAGTGAAAACACTATTAACTAGCACAGTAACAAAATCGACAGATTAAGGCATTAACTTATGAGCACAAAACACAAGATATTTCTCTTTTCAATATAAACAAGACTTTATTTATATAACTCTAAGACATGTAAACTAATCTACACATGAACACAAGCATTCACACATTCACGCGTTGCAGAAAGAGAGAAAGTGAGGAAAGGATTAGATTAAAAGAATGAGAATTTGATATCCCACGTTTACAGCAAGATGTGCAATTGCATAAACCTGAACAACCATCAATCACATTTTTAACACTCGCATTGAGTTTTCAATGAGGCTAAAATCTATTTTCAATATTACACCAGCTACAGCAAGAATCTGGGGTTTGTACTTGCGTTGCTTTTGTGTTTAAAGATTTCCCTTTGTCCTCCGTCTTTGCGGGAAAGGGTTTCTCCGAAGTCGCTGATTGGCTTAAAGTTCAGGAGTCGTTGAAGTGGGCGTTGGCTCGTGGCTGGCCCTGCAGAGTTTTGGGCTGGTTTCCGCTGGCAAACGTAACTTAGCACACGGACTCAACGAAAGAAAATAAACTAAAGTAAAAGAACAAAAGGATGTAAAGAGCTAGGTGGTTTTTCTTCTCATCATGGTATCAAGCTGGCTTGTGGTCCAGAGCACATGGCTGGAGAGAGAGTCAGTAGATGGCATTCTCGAGAGAGCGCATTTTTTAAGAGAAGTTAGAGGAAAGTGAAGAATTCAAGAGAGCGAGGAGAAGTTAAGAGAGTGTCCTGGGTATTTATTCTCGGCCTTTTAGGGACCTCCCAATGGTTGTCTTGACCAATTAGATCCCATGCTGGCTCTTTGTTTCTTCACCCAATCAATAAATCACATGTCATGGTCAGTCACATTGCCCGAATTCTACATTCTCTTGCAAAATATCCTTTTGAATGTGATTTCTATAACCAGAATATGATGCATTTGATAGGAAATCCATCAAAAGAAATGATTAAAGCTATACTTATGACACTCATACATACCAAACATGACATTAACCCTTAAGGCTTACGCTATTCAATACTAATTAAAAGCACGACAAACACAATGATTAAAACAAGGATATTCAAATTTGTGGGTCACATACATAATATGCAGTTATGCATAGAAATGATTAGTTTCATTAACCATGAGAATGAAAGTACTTTAAGATGATTTTACAGTCTGTAGCTGTGATTTCTATCACAGATTTACATGTAATGGTCACATGTTGCATCTCTTTGACCATCAATATTTATTCCTCAAATGTATTACCAAATTCCTGCATTGGAATTATCATGAAGTGTTCCTTTGGTTTTGCGGTTGCAGGCTGTATTCAGACGGGCTGGAGCTAGGGTCTGATTTATGACTTCCTGCTGTTGTCCTGTGGAATTCGGCTTCTCATGTTTCAACCATGCTTCGATCGAATCTTGATTTGTCTGATATTCTATCTGATATTCGGCCTTGATATTCTACACACCCCCCTTCGTTCGGCGAGGTGTTTAGCATGAAGACATCGTCGAGCGCTGGAAAAACAAGGGCAGAAGCAGCAGACAAAACACAGCAAACAACAAGACAACACCTCCATGACAATTACTGTACTGGTGCCGGGCATTAGGTTATCCGGGTTATTCAATTTTGGAAATTATTGTTCTAATTCTTCGATCAAATTTTGCGATTAGATTTGTGTGTTTCTTCTATGTTGTCTTAACTTAAGAATGTTCACATTTAGTTTCTAATGAAATTATTTGTGGTAAAATGAATCGACCTATCGTGCATGGAGCTCTCTGGCTTTCCTTCAGTCTAGAGTGGCTTGTGGATATTAGGTGTGGCGAGTCAATCCTAATATCAGACCTTTGACCCTTGCAGGGTGTCTAGGTATTTCACCTACTAAAGAAAGAGGGGAAGGAAAAGGATAGGTAAAAGAAGAACAAAACAAAACAAAGCTGCTGTGGGTTTTCCTAGCATGATTTGCAACTACTGTTGAGCTAGGATGTCATGTGCAGCTAGGGGGCCATGCACCTTAACTTCGTGTCAGGTGTTCTAACTCTTGTGAGGATAGCTATATGTTTCTTCATGGTGGTGTATGTAACTGTGTTGCGCTAAATTTGGATATTCTACTTGTGGGAAGAATATGTTTGTTGAATGTGTTATCAGTAGATGTGGCTACCTCTGGGTGTAGGTAATGTTGTGTGTGTTAATGGTGTAGTGTATGTGTGGTCAGATCTGTTCCAGTCTGTGTTGTCTCCCCCCTTTTCAGGTATGTTAATGAAGACTGGCTCTCTTCATCCTTGGCTTGGATGTGGGCACGTCCATGATCTAATGGGGGTCAGTCCAGAAAGGCAGGAAGTTCTTTAGCAGACAGTCGGAGGTAGTTTGGCATGGCTGTGTGAAGCTGGGATGCAAACTTTGTCTCCTTTGTTGCATTCCTCTTGTGCTACCTTCTGGATGTGGCAGACTTTCTGACCTTCTGTGCTTTGGTGGTTGCTGTTGCACAGACGGGAATGTGGTTCTAGGAGTTGGAGTTAATATAGCAGTTTGCTAGTGAGTGATGGGTGAGTGAGGTGATGTTCTCTGGTACCTCAGTTTTCATCAAAGGTTGGCCGTGAGAGACTTGCTCGTCCTGTGTGGTTGTTGAACAGGTGCTTGTCATCTCGGATATGGTGGTGTACCATGCGATCGTCGGCCTGCTGTTCTGTCGCTGGTCACAGCGAGCATGACTCAATTTCGTAGTCATCCGTGTTCAGCTTATCTTGAAGGAACTCGTTCAGTTGGCTCATGACTTGTTCCATGTCTTCTGACGGTAAGCTGTATGGTTCTGGAGCATACTCAGCACTGTGCATGTCTGAGTATTGCTGAGGTGGGTTTCGTTGTCGCTTAACCCTACGAGATGCTCTTGGATGAGTCAGGCGATTACCTTTGGATGTCTGGTTAGGTTTCCAGTTGTTGCTATCTTTTGCGTTTCTTGAGAAGCGTGGCTGGTCCCATGGATTTTTCCAGAAGTTGGGCTGATAGCTTTCGTGGACATGGGGATCACGTTCTCTGTGCTCTTGATGGAGGACTCTGGTTTTGTGATGCATCTGGGTGTCGTCCAGTGCAAGGCTTGAGTCTTTGTTGACAGAGTTCAAGAGTGTGGATGTTTTGTCACCTTTCTTTGAGGCCATCTTCTGCTTGTTGTAGGCCTTCTGTGTTAGGTCACGCAACTGTTGGATGGTCATGGAGCGTGGACAGGCCATGACGCCTAGATGGTGGCTGACTCCAGGGTGCAGATTTCTTAGGAAGAGGCTTTTGAAGTTCACATCCTCTTCAAGGTCAGGTTCGTTGTGTGCACCAAAGTAGGCTTGTCGGAGTTGGTTGTAGTAAGCTTGTGGAGCCTCTTGTCGACCTTGTTTGGTTTCTAAGGCAGTTAACAGTCCATGTTCGGAGTCAGGGTCGGTAAACTCTTTAATCAGGACCTCACGAAGTAGCTGGTAGTCTGACTTCGTTCGACTGGGCTGTCGATCTAGGAAGTTTCGTACCTCGGAACTGGACGTGGCTCTAAGGAGGTATAACCTGTCTCTGTCAGTCACGTGAGGTCTCATTTCTAGATAGAAGTTGACATCTTGAAGGTGGGCCTGGATGGTGTGGCCCCCTGTGGAGTTCGGGTTGAACTTGCTGATGTTTTTAGACAGCTTGTCGAGGTCTTTGATGGTCATCCCAGGTGCAGCTCCAAGGTCTGCTTGGATGGGAGGTTTTCTTTTGTTGACAGGGAAGAGTTCTGTGGCGAAGGCAGGTGAGGTTTTGGGTTGTGCCCCTTCGCTTCTTTCGCTGTAGACGAGTTCTTGGACATGGGACTCTGCTCTGCTCAGCAGTGGTGAGGCTGAGTGTGGTTTCTCTCGCTTTGGCTCTTGCTTCTGCTCATAAGCATGTTTGAGTCCTCTTCTGACCATGTAGAGCTGATCGTTGGTATCGTCTAGTTGTGGGGTCAGATTGTCCATTTCAATTCTGTACCTTTCAAGGTGGTCCTTCAGGGCACTTATTTCAGCATTCTTGTTGCTGATGTCATGCTTGGCTTTCTCTAGTAGCTGGTTGGCATACTGAAGTCTGTTTACCAGGTCTTCCTGGGCAGCCTTTGCATGTTGTTGGTCGAGCTGAGCTGCTGTCAGGGCTGCTTGGAGCTCCTTAACTTGTTCCGTTGTTTCCTGCTCGCTCTCGTTGGGTGCTTTGAGTTGATCTTGAACTTTCACTTCCAGCTTGTCTATGCGACGTTGAGCACATGTCAGTTCCTCTTGAAGGTGGGTGATGTGCTTGTCGCTCAGTTTCAGCTGGGTCGTGAAGGCATAGCTTAGGGAGCTGGCAATTTTGACTAGCTCCTCATGGTTGTTATTCTGGCTTGAATCTTGTGTCAGGAATCTTCTCAGGACTAGGATTATTATTAAAAATAATAACAGTTCAAACGTCTTGGGGGTGAGGCTGTCTGTCGTGCCTCTCAGCCAAGTGTTCACATCTTCCCCTTTTGCCAGGGGGTCTGCAGTCTGCGGCATGTTGGCACGCTGGGGAGAAGAGAGGCTGACACAGATCTGTGTGGAGTGGAAGCTTATGTGTGGTGCGACAACTAAGTGTTATGTCAGTGATTTTGAACCACTAGTGTAGTGTGGTGATCACTGTGTTGGTCTCAGAGTATCTAGGTAGACTAGCGATGTGAAGACTTCGTCACTCTAATGAGGAAGAGGGAAAAGAGACAAAAAAGGTGAAAAACAAATTTAATAAAAAAAAACAATTCCTTTTCTAATTTTTTTCAAAATGAGGAGAATTCCTTTTTTTTTTTATTAAATGTTGTTATCAAGGAGGCAAACAGTATTATTAAATCTTTGTCTTAGACAAACAAATATAATAATAATAATTCTGATATCTCTTTTCTTAGTCTGACAGAATTGACAACGCACACCTTACAGTTGGATCGCTCACCAGGGAGGCTGCGAAGGCGACAGTTGCTCAACACTTATCTCTATTAAAATTGATCTCAGCGTTGCATGAGTTGTTAAAATTTGGATTGCGTTTTAAATATAGGGAGGTTAGGAAGAACAAAAGAAGGTTTGATTGCAATCAAATTAATAAGGATGATTCGCCTTTTGACAGGATTGTGTGTCTCATACACTTAGAATTGATTGATGGTTCTTACAGGTCCCTACAAATGTGAAAAGTGAAGAGGAAAGAAAATGGTAAGACAAAGTAAAATTGTAAAGTAATAAACAGGCAAAATAAGCAAATATGAAATTAAGTAAATGAGGAGATAAGTAAATAAAATAGTGGTTATGTGTATAACCAAAACAGGAAGAATTAGGGGTAAAACGCAATAAAGTAATGAGTGAGTATAAGTCTGAATAGAATCTACTTATATGGGTAATAAATCAATTAGGTAGAATAAGTTTACTTAAACTTTCAAAGTTCAATACTTATTTGTACCTAAAATGATTATGCCCACAAGGGAATACTAGAAGGAAGGATCATATTAAACAATAAATTTAATTTAATTTAAATTATTTTCCAAATAAATTTAATGTTGTAATTAAATTTGGCACAATTAATAATTGTGAACTAGTATTTTCCTTTCTAGTAGCACTACAAATAAGTGGTAAAAAAAAAAAGAAATAAGGAAGAGACCAACAAGTATATTAGTTTAAATGTTTAAAGGGTTAAACCACTTTAGCTTTTCCAAACACACACTTTATTCAACCATCGGATGCTAACTTCTAACCTTTGAGGCTAATGGCTTTAGCATAGACTTCAATGTAAACACAACCGTGCCATTGGCAACAGCATGGAGTTTGTTTACAAAAGCATCGATGTACTGCGCGTGCGCAGTTCAAAGTTGCTCTGGAAGTATGTTAAGACTTTCGTGTCACAATCGTATCTGTGGCAACCGAAACAAACTAGTGGCTAGCACATTAATCGTTGCATTACAAATACAGTTAAGCATGTTACGTGAAATGTTGGCGCATCTCAACACTGTACAAATAACAACACCGCTTGTTCTGCGATGTGGCGCTTAAACTTTCAGTTCGTTCAGAGTTAAACTTAAACCTTATTCAAATAATAGCTTCGTGCTGCGGTTGAGGAAACAGTGAATCACAAGCCCGTGTCCGTTTATATGGACATAAACACAACAGGGTTTCTTCGCTGTTGGTTCAAAGGTAAACTTTACTTGATAAAGCTTTTAAAGCTCCCATTCAAATCACTCTCGGACACGCGCAGTGTTTCGCGAGATTTAATCCACTTTGTGAACAGTGTAACGTACACAAACAGGCAAGCATTATTCTCTAATGTTTAACCCAGGGAGTCATAGCATAACGTTATATGATCTGACAATGGAACACGCACTGACGATCAAACTATGAATAAGGCTTTGATAAACAGGATTGAGGAACACGCTCAAAACTATTCTTTATCCACTGATTTATTTCCCTTTTAATTGCTGCAGTTTAGCTTCGTGCGGCTAACAGTTACTGAGATTTGGGATTAAATTATAGCTATTAGATGACCTGGAACACGCAGGACATTAATTCAGCTATAAAACAAGGCATTACAAGAAGAGAGGAAAACGCTCAAATCCGACCTTATTCTCCGATCTTAACTGTTAACTTTGAGTTCCCTTACTGCAGTTAAACAAAGGAGAGGCTGACTCCAGTTACAACCTTCTCTGCGCTCATTCATTCAAGGAGGCGCGCGCTGCTGACGTCACTCACACAAACGCACACACACCAGTCTCGATCTCAGATCTCATCCGTAAGAATATAAAAGATTAAATAATTTGGTTTATGCTCATAATTTAGATTAATCTGCCCGCAGATCCTCCACCAATATGTAATGATAACATATAATATATATATATTGTTATAAGGGAAACAGGTCAATTTAGCTCAAAGGGAATCATTAATGATTTTATAGGGAATTTGAACAGACTCACTGTTTCACGGCGATTCACCGAACAAGCCGTATAACAAACTCTGCACTGGATATTAAAATCCCAAAATATAGTGAAAACACTATTAACTAGCACAGTAACAAAATCGACAGATTAAGGCATTAACTTATGAGCACAAAACACAAGATATTTCTCTTTTCAATATAAACAAGACTTTATTTATATAACTCTAAGACATGTAAACTAATCTACACATGAACACAAGCATTCACACATTCACGCGTTGCAGAAAGAGAGAAAGTGAGGAAAGGATTAGATTAAAAGAATGAGAATTTGATATCCCACGTTTACAGCAAGATGTGCAATTGCATAAACCTGAACAACCATCAATCACATTTTTAACACTCGCATTGAGTTTTCAATGAGGCTAAAATCTATTTTCAATATTACACCAGCTACAGCAAGAATCTGGGGTTTGTACTTGCGTTGCTTTTGTGTTTAAAGATTTCCCTTTGTCCTCCGTCTTTGCGGGAAAGGGTTTCTCCGAAGTCGCTGATTGGCTTAAAGTTCAGGAGTCGTTGAAGTGGGCGTTGGCTCGTGGCTGGCCCTGCAGAGTTTTGGGCTGGTTTCCGCTGGCAAACGTAACTTAGCACACGGACTCAACGAAAGAAAATAAACTAAAGTAAAAGAACAAAAGGATGTAAAGAGCTAGGTGGTTTTTCTTCTCATCATGGTATCAAGCTGGCTTGTGGTCCAGAGCACATGGCTGGAGAGAGAGTCAGTAGATGGCATTCTCGAGAGAGCGCATTTTTTAAGAGCAGTTAGAGGAAAGTGAAGAATTCAAGAGAGCGAGGAGAAGTTAAGAGAGTGTCCTGGGTATTTATTCTCGGCCTTTTAGGGACCTCCCAATGGTTGTCTTGACCAATTAGATCCCATGCTGGCTCTTTGTTTCTTCACCCAATCAATAAATCACATGTCATGGTCAGTCACATTGCCCGAATTCTACATTCTCTTGCAAAATATCCTTTTGAATGTGATTTCTATAACCAGAATATGATGCATTTGATAGGAAATCCATCAAAAGAAATGATTAAAGCTATACTTATGACACTCATACATACCAAACATGACATTAACCCTTAAGGCTTACGCTATTCAATACTAATTAAAAGCACGACAAACACAATGATTAAAACAAGGATATTCAAATTTGTGGGTCACATACATAATATGCAGTTATGCATAGAAATGATTAGTTTCATTAACCATGAGAATGAAAGTACTTTAAGATGATTTTACAGTCTGTAGCTGTGATTTCTATCACAGATTTACATGTAATGGTCACATGTTGCATCTCTTTGACCATCAATATTTATTCCTCAAATGTATTACCAAATTCCTGCATTGGAATTATCATGAAGTGTTCCTTTGGTTTTGCGGTTGCAGGCTGTATTCAGACGGGCTGGAGCTAGGGTCTGATTTATGACTTCCTGCTGTTGTCCTGTGGAATTCGGCTTCTCATGTTTCAACCATGCTTCGATCGAATCTTGATTTGTCTGATATTCTATCTGATATTCGGCCTTGATATTCTACACTATCTATCTATCTACTGACTCTATCTATCTATCTACTGACTCTATCTATCTATCTATCTGTCTGTCTGTCTGTCTGTCTGTCTATCTATCTATCTATCTATCTATCTATCTATCTATCTATCTATCTATCTACTGACTCTATCTATCTATCTATCTATCTATCTATCTATCTAAATATCTATCTATCTATCTATCTATCTATCTATCTATCTATCTATCTATCTATCTATCTATCTATCTATCTTTTTATGTAAACTTCGTACTTCAAACTGCTAGCTTTTAAAACTAAATAAAAGGTCAGACTTTCACAAGCCAACTTCAAAGTTTGTTCACAAACTTTTTTATCTAGTTTGTCATTAAGATGCGACCAACTAAACTCTCTTTTCGGTTCCAGCACATGCCCCTAAAAAGGTCTGGGCAGGGCCCTCAGTTTAATGAATGATTCTATGACTCACTTATTAAAGGGATAGCTCACCCAAAAAGTAAAATTCAGTCATCATTTACTCACCCTCAAGTAGTTCCAAACCGGTATTGATTTATTTGTTCTGCCAAACAAACTGAGTAAATGATGACTGAATTGTCATTTTTGGGTGTACTATCCCTTTAAGACTTGCCACAACCTACTGCCATTCCAACATTTTAGTTTTCTTTATTCAAAATGTTAGAATTATACATTAATCTCATATCTAATTGTAACTGCACTGTAAATGTATTAATTCCACCTCTGAGCTGCATTAGAACATCTTTATAAATACATCTACATGATGACATCTAAATCCAATGATAGGTTTTTTATACTGATTTTCAGTGAATAACAACTGAAATTGTGGACTGGTTCTCACATAAATCATAAGACTTCAACAGACTGCATATAGAATTCATATGGACTATGTCTGTGATGTGTTTTCAGCTTTTAGGAACTTTACAAATGTAGTTGGTCTATGAGCTTGTTATGCAAACAACTCACATTTGTGTTCACTGAAAAAATGCAGGTTTGGAATGACATGTGTAAACCTGCTTAGTTAAAAATAGCCTTTGAGTAACAAGTTTAAAGTTGGTGTTAAGTCACAAGCAAAGGAAGTGTCTTTATGTAAGCGAGCCTGGCTGATGACATAGCAACTAGAAGTTGCAAGTTATACAGATAGACACGCATGCATACACTAATAGAGCCTTTGGGAAGACTGTTTTCTTCACTGAAAATTTTCCAAGGGTGAAATATATCAGTGTGTGCATTTACTAACGTCAAGTAACTGTAATGGTGACCTCCCTTCATAGCTCCATCACCCCCACACGGATGATGGCGATTAGGTCTAAGACTGCTCTAAGCTACGATTAAAACATTCCAAATGTTCATAGTTCAAATGCCGATTTGTGGCTGTTCATATCATTCACAACTGATAGCCTTTTGCTTGAATACACACACTAATCTGTCTCCATCTCCGGAAGTCAACCTGGATGTGAAAAGTGAGCCAAGTCCCAGACGCTCAGAGAAAGTCCAAGAGAATTTGAATTAAAACGCATCACTGCTCATCGTTTCTCTTAATCTGTATCATGTATCATCACTGTTACTGTTTTCATAAGGACAAAGAGACCCCAAAATGTATGTATAAGAAAAATGCTTCCTCCATTGAAAAGTCCATCCCCTGTTGTCTCTCATATCAAAACCCACCCACAAATTTGTTTAGAAATGTTTTGGCTTGTAAAGAGTGCTTGATTTGTGTGTGTGTGTGTGTGTGTGTGTGTGTGTGTGTGTGTGTGTGTGTGTGTGTATGTATAGATTATTGTGATGTTTTTGTTAGCTGTTTGGACTCTCATTCTGATGACACCCATTCAATGCAGCGGATGCATTGGGGAGCAAGTGATGGAATGTTACCTTTGTCCAAATCTGTTTCCATGTAGAAACAAACTCGTTGACATCTTGGAAGTCCCAAGAGTACATTTTCAGCAAACATAATTTTTTGGGTGAACTCTTCCTTTAAAAGACATATATATATTCTAAAAACAAATCACTACACTGCTAATGTGTCACGCTGCTCTGTAGCAAGCAAATACAGTCGATAAACAAACATGCTCTTCTTAACAGTCTTCTATTTTTCATGCCATGTTTGGAGGTCTGATTCATTGTGATTCATTGATCTTGTCACAGTCATGTTGCGGGAAGGACACGGGAGACGAGAGGTAAAAGGAATAATGGGATTTTAATGACGGAACACAGGATACACAACTACATAGAGTTGACAGACAAAGACTCAGGGAAAACTCAGGGCTTATGAACACATAACATAATCAAGGGAAACAGCATCAGGTGAGGAGCAAATCAAACACAGATGGGGATGAATGAACTAATGACAGGAAACAGGAAGGACCATATATGGGTGTGGAAACACAAGGAAAAGGAAGACAAAGACAGACATTACCCCCCCCCCCCCTCTCAATAGGTGCGCCCCATGCCGTATAACATCGAAAGTGGAGGGGGGGGGGGGGGGGGGGGGTGGGCGTTCTGGAGGCCTCCCGGGACCTTGAGCCCGGACAGGTGGCCTCCAGGGCGGTGTCCGTCCCGGGACCCACAGTGGAGCCGGGAGATCAGGCGGCCATGGCGGATCAGGTGCCTTGGGCGTCCATGGTGGATCAGGTGCCTCGGGCATCCATGGCGAATCCGGGGAGTCCGGCATCCCTGGCAGATCAGGCGGCCATGGCGGATCGGGGAACTTAGGTGACCAGGGCGGATCAGGCGGCCATGGCGGCCATGGCAGATCGTCCGTGGGCCATGGCGAGTCCGGGGTCTCCATGGGCCATGGTGGGTAGCCCCCCCAAAAATTTTCTTGGGGAAGCTCATCATCTCTGGGGGGCGCTCAGGAGGCTTGGACGCCGGGGGGCGCTCTGGAGGCGTGGAAGGAGAGCTGGACAGGGCCAGCGGGGACGAAGGTGAGCTGGACAGGACCAGCGGAGGCAAAGGTGAGCTGGACGGGACCAGCGGAGGCAAAGGTGAGCTGGACGGGACCAGCGGAGGCAAAGGTGAGCTGGATGGGACCAGCGGAGGCAAAGGTGAGCTGGATGGGACCAGCGGAGGCAAAAGTGAGCTAGACGGGACCAGCGTGGGCCAAGGTGAGCTGGACGGGACCAGCGGTGGCAAAGGTGAGCTGGACTGGACCAGCGGAGGCAAAGGTGAGCTGGACGGGACCAGCGTGGGCCAAGGTGAGCTGAACGGGACCAGCGGGGGCAAAGGTGAGCTGGACGGGACCAGCGGAGGCAAAGGTGAGCTGGACGGGACCAGCGGAGGCCCAGGTGAGCTGGACGGGACCAGCGTGGGCCAAGGTGAGCTGGACGGGACCAGCGGAGGCAAAGGTGAGCAAAATTTTCTTGGGGAAGCTCATCATCTCTGGGGGGCGCTCAGGAGGCTTGGACGCCGGGGGGCGCTCTGGAGGCGTGGAAGGAGAGCTGGACGGGACCAGCGGAGGCAAAAGTGAGCTAGACGGGACCAGCGTGGGCCAAGGTGAGCTGGACGGGACCAGCGGTGGCAAAGGTGAGCTGGACAGGACCAGCGGAGGCAAAGGTGAGCTGGACGGGACCAGCGTGGGCCAAGGTGAGCTGAACGGGACCAGCGGGGGCAAAGGTGAGCTGGACGGGACCAGCGGAGGCAAAGGTGAGCTGGACGGGACCAGCGGAGGCCCAGGTGAATTGGACGGGACCAGCGTGGGCCAAGGTGAGCTGGACGGGACCAGCGGAGGCAAAGGTGAGCTGGACGGGACCAACTCTTGGGGGCGCTCTGGAAGCGCTGACTCTCGTGGGCGCTCGGGTGGCGCTGACTCTCGTGGGCGCTCGGGCGGCGCTGACTCTCGTGGGCGCTCGGGCGGCGCTGACTCTCGTGGGCGCTCTGGAGAGCTGGACGGAACCAGTGGGGAAACTTGAGAGCACTTGCGAGGAGCAGGCACCGAAGGGCTCTGGCGAGGAGCAGGCACCGGAGGGCGCTGGCAAGGAGCAGGCACCGGAGCGCGCTGGCAAGGAGCAGGCACCGGAGGGTGCTGGCGAGGAGCAGGCTCTTGAGAGTGCCGGCGAGGAGATGCCAATCTGGATGGAACCAGCGGAGGTGAGGGAGATTCTGGGTTTGGGCTCCAACTTATCCCCTCATATGCCACCAACAGGCCCAGGGGCACATAAGCATCGGTAGGTGGGCTTGCGGTGGCTGGCGGACTTAAGTGAGCCGCGAATGGCCGCTGACTTCCCGCGAACGGCGGGCTGGGCGAGCCGCGGGCGGCGTCAAAGGAACCCTGCGAACGGCAGACCAAGATCAGCTGCGGGCGGCGGCGCTCCTCCATCCTTTTTTGTGTCCGTCAATCTGTCACAGTCGTGTTGCGGGAAGGACACGGGAGACGAGAGGAAAAAGGAATAATGGGATTTTAATGATGGAACACAGGATACACAACTACATAGACGAGTTGACGGACAAAGACTCAGGGAAAACTCAGGGCTTATGAACACATAACATAATCAAGGGAAACAGCATCAGGTGAGGAGCAAATCAAACACAGATGGGGATGAATTAACTAATGACAGGAAACAGGAAAGACCATATATGGGTGTGGAAACACAAGTAAAAGGAAGACAAAGTCTGACAGATCTGTTCAGACAAAAGCTGGTTTATTAAATTAACTGCAGATTAATTAATTAATTAGTCCTTGAGCAGAAAAGCATAATGTAGCTACATTAAATGCTGTTGTTAACTAGTAACATAGTTAGCTTTTTTAAAGGGTGGCTTGACTGTAGTTGAATATTTTAAATATTTGTTTTTTTGTTATTTTTAAATAAACATAGCTCGGCCAGCTACAGTTTTGAAGCAGATTCTCCAACAATGGTGGCACAAACACTTTGTTCTGGCTGTGATTCTGGCGAAAGGAAAGACGTGTGACGAGAACGACGAAAGCACAGGAAAAGCAATCAAAGGTGAGGAGGCAATCACAGTGGCTACATCAGACTCTCCATATTCAGCTGAATTGCCTACTATGGGAGCAATTGATTATGTCAACAGCCATATGGCTTTGTGCTGGGAAACTGTTGGCGGTAAATTAATTACACACACTGGAACCACTCTGAATGCCCCGAGTCTCTTTCTACGATTTCATACAAGTAGCAAATCAAATGTCAAGGGCATGTATGTACTACTACATTTGTTACTTGAGATTCACTGATACAGGCATGAAAATAAAAAGTACCGCCGGCGGTACGCTGGATTCTTAAAGGGTTAAACTAAAAATTTTAACTTCCTTTAAAATTTTCACTGATCAAAACTAATGTCATATCTTTTTGAAGTAAGCACCTGCAAATCAAGTAATCAAATAAGCAGAAACTATAAGCATGTGAACATTGGTTCGTGCATTTATATATATTTTACATATTAATAAATCATACACCAGCTTTGCTAACAGTTATTTCTCATTAAAGTGAGTCCTATGCCGTGATCCTGCAAGTGAACAGCTCGTGCTGTAATAGCTCCCAGTCATTATGATCTGTACTTGGTAACTTATTTTCAGCACTGTGTTTTCTAAATTCCAAAGCCTCTGAGGAGCCGTCATTGCTATAGAGACGTAACATTTCGTTTGATGTATGTTACTTGGCAGAATGTTTTAAAAGATTGAAAGATTGTCATAAAATGTATCTTGAAATATATAGTGTAGAGCGAGAGAGGGAGAGATCAAACACTGAGAGAAAAAAAACTGATAAGAACAGGATGATACAAAATATGTATACAGTATGTACCAGTGCACACTTGTATAATTTACTTTTTGATAATATCTGGCAAAAATTTTAGAGATTTACCAGAGTTTATATTTGTTTTAACAGTTTATATTTGATTTAATAAAAATAATTTCAACGATATGTTATGTTTAAAACAAATTGTAAAATTTGTAAAGTGGATCTTTATAGCTTAAGACTGAAATTCAGGATCTGTGACACAAAAAAAAGATTCATTTAAATGTAGAATTTTTTTGTACCACTTTACATTAAGATTTTTAACTACTATGTACTAACGTTTAAATTATTAATTTGATACAAAGCACTTGTTGTATACAAGTTCTATTCTATTACATTTCTATTTAAAAATGTAAACATGAACACACTAAGTACATTATATCTATAAATACATAAGACACTTATTATAAAGACGGACACATTTTTAATCTACATTTCACAGAAATAAATAAATATCTGTGTGAATAAATGTTTGTTCTACTAAACTGCCAAAGAGAAGGACAACCACAGTAGTGAATATGTCAGTCAGGCACAACGATGTCTCTCGTGTGTCTTATTCTTTCATAACATTTGTTGCATGAATCATTTCTTCAATTGCACTTTCTCCACATTATAATCTGTGAATATGTGTGCTTCTGTACTCAGTCGTGCAGACAACAATATCAGAGTAAAATCAAGTCTATAGAGCGTCTGTCAGATAAGATAGCAGCCTCACTGACTCTGTGCCCACACTTCACCTTATCCCCGTGTCTCTGAGGATTCCATTCATCGTGCTGATAAGCAAAAAGCAGACATTTGGTCACAGTATATCCCTGATTCATGCACAGCACACCCCACTAATCTCTCACAGCCAATGATAACCAGCAAACACAGACAGACTCAGAACATGACACATACAAGCAGAAGCCATTTTAACCCGTTTTTCAGGTGACTTTCCTCTCGACACCTGAGTGTAACATGTCGTTCCATACCAGGAATTGAAGCGGGTCTGTTGTTTTCTCAGCTATCAGACATGATAAGCCACTGTTGACACAGCATTTCCCATGTTCTTTGTCATGATATGAAGGGTCTTTTTTGTAATAGATATCTTTCACCTGTTTAGAATAGCATATAAACAAAGCAGACCAGAGCTTTGAATAAACACATTCTGAAATGATACATAATTCCATCCATAAATGACAATCTCTGGGATATTGGAATGCTTAAACCAGTTTTAGAGTCTAGTGGTTGAATAGATCTAGGAGACTTTGTAGTCTATGATAATGATACAATCTGAATGTAACTATGTAAATATTTTGCACGGTTATGATTTTTTATGAATTTGAACAAAAGCCTAACCATCAGTGGTATGTAGGCAAAGTGTAGGATAATTAGCCACCAATTCACCAAAATGTAAAATGGTTATGAACTGCATTGAGATTGTGTTGGAATGCTGTGAGTGGCATGTGTGTGTGAAAGTAAAGACAAAATATAAATTAATTATTTGTTACATCTTTAAGGTACATGAATGTATAATTCACTATAATCTGTATATGTGGCTACTGGTCTAATATTTCGGTCTAATGTTACTGTTCTAATATTATTATGCAACAGCTTTGGGGTGAATGAAAAGATATGTTGTAAATGCTGAGGAATTTCAGTTATTTTATCAAATGAAAAGTGATTAATCAAATATACCATATTTCATAAATGTGGTACATTTTTTAAACCTTTTGATGTTTGTCCTAAGTTCATATTCATTTAAAAGCATCAATATATATATATATATATATATATATATATATATATATATATATAAATAAATAATTCATTCATTAAAAATATTTATTTAAAGATTTAATATTTAATGAAAAGATTAACCCTGTAAACCGTTTAAAATTCCCTCGCAGCAATCAAAGTTGTATGTATGTATGTATGTATTTATTTATTTATTTACAGCTCTTACTATCATGTGAACCTGCAATGTAACTTAATCTACTATCGGATGACTAGAATAGTATTTCACCAGGGGCAAACTGCATCATTCACACACATTGTAAAATGATGAGGTAGTTTGTCAAGGGGTTACATCAGGATAACATTGACATGTTGCTTCTTGACTTGCTGTCGATGTTTTCCCAAGAGAACTGTTTTAAAGACACTCAGGAAACTCTTTCTTGAAGCCACTGGCATAATTCATTGGAACAGAGATCAAAGGAAAACTAAGTCAGAAATCAAGGATCGTGTTTACTTTGGTATGTTGATACTATCACTTGAGTTGCTGGTAAACATACAAGTGAAGTAAAGTTTAAACATCTGTGGACTGGAATTACACATTTAAAAACCTTGAACTAGATCAAACCTAGATGTTATGTATCATAAAATTGGAAATATATAAAAATATAAAGAGTTACTAGACAAGCTGCTTCAGCACCTAGTGACAGTCGCAGAACAACTTGCAGCGAGATCAGATGGTTGCAGCGAGACCTGTGCCAGCCAGGATCCTGGGAAAATAACGTTTGGATTAGGAAAGAACTGCCACTAATCAAATGAATCTTTTTTTATAATTAATAATGCACTGAATAAATTTCAAATTCTAAATATTGTTACATGCATTTCAGTCATGACAACTATATATTTGGTTTCTATTTGGTGCTACACAAATCTAGTATGGACTTAAGATAAACACTCTGATAAACACCAGCATGTAAAACGTAAGATATACTGCTGCTGCATGAATAGGCATACATAAAGCCCATAGCAGATTTAGACAAGTGGTGCTGGGGGAGATGGAGGGTCTCAGAGGAACTCCAGGACAGGCTAACAGTGAACCAAGCTATTTAAATGTCCCACAATCAAGCAGAATCAGCATAGGCCAATAAGCTTGATTTGACTGCTAGCAGATCGCATGGAAAGAGCCAATCAGTCTGCGCCATCTAGGGTTTAAAGACTGAACTAAATATTTAACTTATCTGAAATTTGTCTTTGTTTCAAACCAGTCATGATCCATTGAACTTCACCAATGCATACATAACGTACATCACAAAGCAAATTACATCCCAGTCATGTGATGAACAGGTATTCAGGCCTGCTGTGATGTGTACAATTAGTCACATGGAAGCACATAAAATCTGGCTTCTGCTGGCTGAATGAAAATACCTGACAAATCTGGTTTCCGCTGGCTGAAAGAGAATAGCCTGGGGTCAGGGTTTTCAGCTAAAGGGAAGAAGATGACTCACCTGACAGATTACCATTGCTCTGCTGAGGTCCTCTTCATGGAGTAATATCCATCAAAGAGATGTATGTACGGTTAACCCCACCCATCCATAAACCAGGTCTTAATTATCAAAGAAAGAGGAGAAAAAAAAATTCACATGAGTCAGATAACATTTACCCAGCTTTAATAAGCTCATGTGCAAGACAAATGGATTTACCTGACCATAAATCAGATTGTCAGATTAAGACTGTTCTCATTTTTTGAAGGTAATGTCATAATGTCTTCTGGGTCTGTTTAATATGAGGGAGAGTGAAGCTTGTGTTTACAAAAGACTTAATTGTATTTAGGTGTGTGTGTGTGGATGCGTGTGTAAGCAGGCCTGACAAAGGAGTGTTCAGGTTTCATCAATCAATGTACAGTAACATGTCAGGGAAATGTCTCAGGGTATTGGAAGTGTTGTGTTATATCTCAAAATATATTTTCTCAATTCGTTCTTTTATAGAGTGCCTGTTGTCAACCACATAATTAGTGGTATCATAGTGCCAGAACAAAATGAGAAGAAAAGTATGTGCTGATCTCGTGTTAATGGTTAGTCGGGATCAGCATGATCTAAATCTTTTTTTTCAAAGGGTTTTATTTGTATTCTTGACAGACATAGATTCACTAATGAGACAATGAATCACTGAAAAACAAAGGGTAATGAAATCCAAAATGTCTAGCAAATGAATGACTAGTCTGAATGCTAAGTAACTGTTCATCAAGGTCACAGCACTGCCACATGATAAGAAACATCTGCAAATCCAACTGCTATGAAGATTAATGTGTAACAACGTTGGCAAAATTGTTGGCACAAAAATAAATCAAAAAGCTTAAGAACTAGGAGGCCAGAAGTTTGTTGTAAAGGGAAACAGGAGGCTACTAGCAGACATTCCCTTGACAAAATTCCCCATTCAGAAATTCCACAGAATTAATCTCTGAACAGAAGCTCATTCTAACCCAACTTGTGTGACAGCTCAAATCCAAACAAGAAAAACTGCAAAAACTTCAGAATTCTGTCTGAACACCCTCATATAATTCCAAACCTACAGGACTTACAGGACAAAATTTATTTTGATCCTTTCTGTGCTGATTTGAGCTTTGTGACATCAGAAGATGGGTACACTGTAGTCATAAAGGTATGGACATGGTCAGCAAAAATACTCAGGTAGACTGACGCATTTAAACGATGCTCAGTTGGTACTAAGGCACCGAAGAAAATATCCTCCACACCATTACACCACCTGCCTGAACCGTTGAGACAAGGCAGCATGGATCCATGCTTTCATGTTCTTTTCGCCAAATTCTGACCCTACCATCTGAATGTCGCAGCAGAAATCGAGACTCATCACACCAGGCAACGTTTTTCCAATCTTCTACTGTCAAAATGTTGGTGAGCCTGTGTGAATTGTTGCCACCGTTTCCTGTTCTTAGCTGACAGGAGCGGCACCCGGTGTGGTCTTCTGCTGCTGTAGCCCATCTGCTTCAGGGTTCGACGTATTGTGCGTTCAGAGATGGTATTCTGCGTACTTTGGTTGTAACGAGTGGTTATTTGTGTTACTGTTGCCTTTCTATAATTTCTAACAAGTCTGCCCATTCTCCTCTGACTTCTGACATCAACAAGGCATTTTTGTCCACACAACTGCCGCTCACTGAATATTTTATATTTTTCGGACTATTCTCTGCCAACCCTAGAGATGGTTGTGCGTGAAAATCCCAGTAGATCAGCAGTGTTTGAAATACTCAGACCAGCCCTTCTGGCACCAACAACCATTCCACGTTCAAAGTCACTTAAATCCAATTTCTTCCCCATTCTGATGCTCGGTTTGAACTTCAGCAAGTCATCTTCACCACATCTAGATGCCTAAATGCACCAAATTCCTGCCATGTGACTGGCTGATTAGCGATTTGTGTTACCAAGCAATTGAACAGCTGTACCTAATAAAGTGACCGGTGAGTGCATATATATGTGTTTATTAAAGAATTTGGTGATTTTCTATCAGCGTCAGGGCTGGCTTCAGATAAAGTCTTAATTGTGGGTGATTTTAATATCCATGTCGGTAATGAAAAAGATGCATTAGGATCAGCATTCATAGACATTCTGAACTCTATCAGGGTTAGACAACACGTGTCAGGACCTACTCATTTTCAAAATTATACTTTAGATTTAATACTGTCACATGGAATTGATGTTAATGGCGTTGAAGTTCTGCAGCAAAGCGATGATATATCAGATCACTATCTAGTCTTGTGTAAACTCCATTTAGCTAAAGCTGTAAATTCAACTCCTTTTTACAAATATGGTAGAACCATCACTTCTACCACAAAAGACTGCTTTGTAAGTAATCTTCCTGATTTATCTAAATTCCTCAGCACATCCAACAGCGCAAAAAAACTTGATGATGTAACAGAACTATGGATTCTCTCTTTTCTAGCACTTTAGATACGGTTGCTCCTTTACGCTTAAGGAAGATTAAGAAGAGTCCAACACCGTGGTATAATGAGCACACTCGCGCCCTAAAGAGAGCAGCCTGGAAAATGGAGCGCAGCTGGAGGAAAACAAAACTAGAGGTATTTCGTATTGCTTGGTGGGAAAGTATCCTATCCTACAGAAAAGCATAAAAACTGCTAGATTTGATTACTTTTGTCTCTTTTAGAAGAAAACAAACATAACCCCTGGTATTTATTCAATACAGTGGCAAAATTAACAAAAAATAAAACATCAACTGGTGTTGAAATTTCCCAACAGCACAGCAGTAATGACTTTATGAACTATTTTACTTCCAAAATCAATACTATTAGAGATAAAACTGTAACCATGCAGCCGCCAGCTGCAGTATCACATCAAATTGTGCCCTGAGGAACAATTCCACTCATTCTCTACTATAGTAGAGGAAGAAATGCATAAACTTGTTAAATCAACTAAACCAACCACATGTATGTTAGACCCTATTCCATCTAAACTACTAAAATAGGTACTTCCAGAAGCCATAGATCCTCTTTTGGCTATTATTAATTTGTCATTGTCACTCGGGTATGTCCCCAAAACCTTTAATTGGCTGTTATTAAGCCTCTCATTAAAAAACCACAACTTGACCCCAAAGATCTAGATAATTACAGACCGATCTCGAATCTCTCTTTTCTGTCAAAGATACTAGAAAAGGTAGCATCCTCACAATTATATTCCTTCTTAGAGAAAAATGATATCTGTGAGGATTTCCAGTCAGGATTTAGACCATCTCATAGTACTGAGACTGCTCTCATTAGATTGACAAATTACCTGCTCTTATCATCTGATCGTGGTTGTTTCACTCTATTAGTGCTCCTGTATCTTAGCACTGCGTTCAATACTATCGATCACAACATTCTTTTGAATAGAGTTGAAAACTTTGTTGGCATTAGTGGAAGTGCATTAGCATGGTTCAAATCGTACTTATCTGACCACCATCAATTCGTAGCAGTGAATGAAGAGATATCATATCAATCACAAATGCAGTATGGAGTACCTCAAGGCTCAGTACTAGGGCAGTTACTTTTCACACATGTTACCCTTGGGAAATATCATCAGGAAACATGGGGTTAGCTTTCACAGTTATGCTGATGATACTCAGCTCTATATTTCTTCACGGCCCAGTGAAACACACCAAATTGAGAAACTTATGGAATGCATAGTCGATATAAAATACTGGATGCCGAAAAATTTCTTACTGCTAAATTCTGAAAAAACAGAGGTGTTAAAAGTAATAACCTAGAACGCTGCCAAACACTTGATGGCTGCTCTCTCTATTCTTCATCATCAGTCAGGAACCTAGGTGTGCTATTAGATAGCAATCTCTCCTTTGACAGCCATGTTTCTAGCATTTGTAAAACTGCATTTTTTCATCTTAAAAATATATTTAAACTGAGACCTATGCTCTCAATGTCAAATGCAGAAATGTTAATTCATGCGTTTATGACCTCAAGGTTAGATTATTGTAATGCTTTATTAGTTGGTTGTTCTGCACGCTTAATAAACAAACTACAGATGGTCCAAAATGCAGTAGCTAGAGTTTTTACTAGAACCAGGAAGTATGACCACATTAGCCCGGTTCTGTCAACACTGCTCTGGCTCCCTATTAAATATTGTATAGATTTTAAACTCTTGTTAATTACATATAAAGCGCTGAATGGCTTAGCTCCTCAGTACTTGAGTGAGCTCTTATCGCATTATAGTCCTCCACGTCTGCTACGATCTCAAAAATCTGGCCATTTGGTAATACCTAGAATATCAAAATCAACTGCCGGCGACAGATCCTTTTTTGATTTAGCGCCTAAACTCTGGAACAATCTATCTAACACTGTTTGAGAGGCAGACACACTCTGTCAGTTTAAATCTAGATTAAAGACCCATCTCTTAAACCTGGCGTACACTTAACATACCGTTAATCATTTAACATTTAATCCGTTAAATGATTGTTAGGCTGAATTAATTAGGTCAACCGGAATCTGGAAAACTTCCCATAAAACACGATGTACTTGTAACATCGTAAGAAGATTGACATCTACGCTAATATTAGTACTTTTCTTTCTTATTCCGAGGTCACCGTAGCCACCCGATCCGGTCCTTATCCAGCCCAAATGATCACTGCAGTCAACAGATCCAGTCCGTATCCAGATCAGATGATGGATCAGCACCTAGAGACTAGAGACGACAGCTCTGAACGTCAGCGGAGACCAGGAAACCTAGATGAGCCCCAGAGACAGATCCCCAGTGAAGACCTTGTCACCTAGACAGCCATCGGGAAAAGACCACTGGAACCAGTGGAGCCCTTACAATCTGACTTTGCTGCAGTTAGAACAAACTACTGGTTCGTCTGGCCAGAGGGGAACTGGCCCCCTAACTGAGACTGGTTTCTCCCAAGGTTTTTTTCTCCATTCTGTCACCGATTGAGTTTTGGTTCCTTGCCGTTGTCGCCTCTGGCTTGCTTAGTTGGGGACACTTCATTTCCAGCGATATCATCAACATGATTGCACAGATACTATTTAAACTGAACTGAGCTGGACGATGACATTACTGAATTCAATAGTGAAATGCCTTTAACTGAAAAATGGTCGTTTAATCTTGTCATTTTACATTAGTGATACACTATTTTCCTATTTTGATATAGTGCAGTTGCTTTGACACAATTTGTATTGTTAAAAGGGCTATATAAATAAAGGTGACTTTTTTATATATATATATATATCCACATATACATGAAAAAATAAATTTGTTAATATCTGGATACATATATTTTGCATACATTTTTACATATATACTGTATGTGACATTATACTGCATATACAAACCCGATTCCAAAAAAGTTGGGACACTGTACAAATTGTGAATAAAAACAGAATGCATGTGGAATGTGTAAGTTTCAAATTTCAATATTTTATTCAGAATACAACATAGATGACACAGCAAATGTTTAAACTGAGAAAATTTATAATTTTAAGGGAAAAATAAGTTGATTTTAAATTTCATGGCATCAACACATCTCAAAAAAGTTGGGACAAGACCATGTTTACCACTGTGTGGCATCCCCTCTTCTTTTTATAACAGTCTGCAAACGTCTGGGGTCTGAGGAGACAAGTTGCTCAAGTTTAGGAATAGGAATGTTGTCCCATTCTTGTCTAATACAGGCTTCTAGTTGCTCAACTGTCTTAGGTATTCTTTGTCGCATCTTCCTCTTTATGATGCGCCAAATGTTTTCTATGGGTGAAAGATCTGGACTGCAGGCTGGCCATTTCAGTACCCGGATCCTTCTTCTACGCAGCCATGATGTTGTAATTGATGCAGTATGTGGTCTGGCATGGTCATGTTGGAAAATGCAAGGTCTTCCCTGAAAGAGACGACGTCTGGATGGGAGCACATGTTGTTCTAGAACTTGGATATACCTTTCAGCATTGATGGTGCCTTTCCAGATGTGTAAGCTGCCCATGCCACATGCACTCATGCAACCCCATACCATCAGAGATGCAGGCTTCTGAACTGAGCACTGATAACAACTTGGGTTGTCCTTGTCCTCTTTAGTCCGGATGACATGGCGTCCCAGTTTTCCAAAAAGAACTTCAAATTTTGATTCGTCTGACCACAGAACAGTTTTCCACTTTGCCACAGTCCATTTTAAATGAGCCTTGGCCCAGAGAAAACGCCTGCGCTTCTGGATCATGTTTAGATATGGCTTCTTTTTTGACCTATAGAGTTTTAGCTGGCAACGGCGAATGGCACGGTGGATTGTGTTCACCGACAATGTTTTCTGGAAGTATTCCTGAGCCCATGTTGTGATTTCCATTACAGTAGCATTCCTGTATGTGATGCAGGAGATCAGGGGATGCCCCCTGTGCAAAAGATGATAGCCAGCTTATCTCTCTGTGGGTGAGACATCCTCTCTCAAGGGTCCCTCCTTGCCATCTAAGCCCCTGAATCTTGCTTAAATGGCAGGGCATATGCAGCAGCAGGTCAGACCGTCGCTTCGTTGGTGTGGCTTTAGGATGGCGGTGCTATGGCCATAGTGTCTTTAGGACACTATGGCGGTGCTTCAGGCGTACCAGACTGATCTGCTGAAGGACCTGGATAAGGCTTTCTATAAAGTCCAGGTCTGAGCCCGAACAACCAGGGGTCCTAGCACATCTCGGTCTGGGGATCAGAGATGGGCTCAGAAGGCTAGTCTCGCGACTCATGCCCCTCCCCCGCCTGTGGATAGGGCTAGAGAGAGGCAAAACCTGAGGAAGGTGTTCCAGATAAAGCGTCCTATATGACACTTTCGTCCGGACCAGAGTAAGACATCTACTCCTTCCCCTTAGGGGGGCATCTGCCCTCTTATTCCTCTCTAATTCCCCTGCAACCAATGGATGAGTACGATCCATTTCTAAAGGCTATCACAGTGATTACCTCACTCGTCGATACTAGATCCAGGCTAGGAGCGCTCCCTGTTGGTCGAGCTAGCATCGCTCCCCTCACCGTAGAGGGTCACCTATGAGCATGCCACTCCCTTCTGAGAGTCTAAGTTCTCCACTCTCCAGAGCTCGTTGTTGGTAGAGCTAGCATTGCTCCCCTCATCTAGAGGGTCACCTATGAGCATGCCGCTCCCTTCTGAGTGTCTGAGTTTTCCTCTCATTCTGAAGAATGTGTTCTCCGCTCCCCAGAGCTCTGTGATAGGTCGCTCTCCTGTTGGTCGAGCTAGCCTTGCTCCCCTCACCTTAGAGGGTCACCTATGAGCATGCCGCTTCCTTCTGAGCATCTCAGTTCCCTCTCATTCTGAGGAGTGAGTTCTCCAGAGCTCGTTGTTGGTAGAGCTAGCATTGCTCCCCTCATCTAGAGGGTCATCTATGAGCATGCCGCTCCATTCTGAGCATCTGAGTTTTCCTCTCATTCTGAAGAATGTGTTCTCCGCCCTCCAGAGCTCTGTGATAGGTCGCTCTCCGTGTTGGTCGAGCTAGCATGGCTCCCCTCACCATAAAAAATTATTTAATATATTGACCGTTCATATATAATAAAATATATTTTCTTTCCATAAGGAAAATAAACTATTTCTCCAATAGTAAGTAACACAGACCCTCTCATCTCCCATCCAAACCGTCATCCTCCTTCCATTTTCACCTCAAAACATTGGGGAGATTGTGCCTCCCTTTCCTCCCTCGACAAGTTGTCACTGCCTGGAATATGGACATGGGTATATTTTCCAACATGTTTGTTTCAGAAATGAAAAGCTACATACTGCATCAGTTAGGGTAAAGAATTGTTGGCCAAACATACAACATGCCATAAATATATTAATCACAGCAATAATTATTCAATCCTAATATAATAAGTATTTACTTATTGAAATCCAAATGACATTTTTTTTTAATAAGTTTTCAACTGCAGTGTTTGTTCTACAAAAAATTATATCAAGCCAACTATTATCTGATGTGAATGTCAATGTGGTCTATTAACTGTGATGGGAACAAAAGCACAACACAGCTCGGAATGAAATAAGATTCTCACAGGTAATGACGTGTCAAGACATCTGTTAGATAGCTTCTCTGCTGTAAAACGTTCCAAGCTTTAATGCTCGACTGATATGCTTACTTGACAAAACTCTCTCAAATCTCAAAAAGAAAGATTAAATATTTAGACTAGTAGAAGTTTAGAGGATGACTGTTTGAAGAAGAGCAAAAGACAAATACATAAAACTGTTGTACTTCACATTTTTGTGTGACATCTTTGAAAATGACCTTTACTTCAGATTAAGCACAGCTGGAACAGTATGTACATATCTTTTAAAATATTTTGTACAATAAGCACTAAACACGCTCTCTCCCTCACACACACACACACACACTAACGCCCCACCAGCAAATCTCACTCGCCTCACGGATGAAATGTGAGAGGGTTCAGGAGGAGGACTGTGCACTCATTGACACACTATCACTGTTCTCCTCAATTTCATCTAAATTAAGACTAGCACAGTGGAAAAACGTCTTATTATAAATATAGTATGCCTTCACCTGGCAACGTTTAAAGAGCACTGGTCATAAGACAGTGTGTCTGTTAACTAGGCCTGTCAGGAGTTTCTCAGGGCTGTTATGCCTTTATGTATTATATAATCTGATATTATACCAAGTGTAACCTGACTAATTTTATGGACTGAATGAATTACATGACATGAAAAGCAGAATTTCATGACAAAATGCAGAATTTGTTACACATAAACTATGGGTGCGCAGTGAAGCCAATATCTGTATCTGTTTCAGTGGCAAAATCATACAGTAATTTAATTAGATGAGCGGTAATCATTTCGTTTAACAGGACTGGGATGTTTGTATCACTTCACTGCTGTGTTTGCTAAATTACAGGCCAGAACTGAGTGATATGACATGAAGCAGGGAGCATGTTTTTTGGCAGTTCAGCTTAGAGAGTAAAAAAAGCAAGTATACAGTACATAATAAAACATAAAAAAACATGATTACGTCATTTATTTATAGTGCATTTTTATATTGGTTTAATCAAAATTATTATTTCTATTTAAACCTTTACTTTAAAAGCAAACCACAAACTTCCTTATTTAGTTTGTTTGTTTGTTGATTGACCAGCGGTTGCGGTTTTAATTTGAACGTAATGGAAAATAAGAAGCATATTTTAAAAATACATCACAATAGACATTATGGTCCTTCAAGCTGTCTTTATTTAAGTAAGCTGAATTAAATATCAACTAACAAGTTCTAAAAATCCTTTATATGTTTACAAAGGAAATGTATTTATTAAGTACGTGATCTATAATAAAATCATCTTTTTACTCTTGATTTTGTCTTTGAACCAAAAATACACATAATTTAATAAAAGCTAATCTATTTAGCAGGAGCAAATTAGATTATGTATTTTCTTTTTTTTATGATTTGAAGTGTCCTCTTCTCATAGTGACCCGGGATCACGTTCTTTTAAAAATGAGGGCCATCACATTTACATTTAGTCATTTAGCAGATGCTTTTATCCAAAGCGACTCACAATTGGGACATTACAATACATCTAGAGTAGAAAATGAAACAAAAATATAATATAGTATACGTCCACTTCAATATTAGTAGATATGATGATGAAAAAGTAGAAATAAAAGTCTCTGCTGCATTCCGCTGATTTGATATTGTGCATCTAAAACAAAGTGTGACATAAGTTGCAGTCAACTGTGTTATTCTTTTTATTTTTCTAAGGTCTGATGATTCACACTGTAAATTTTAGCTTTGGTGTCAGCATTATTATTTTATTACTTACAGCAGCATTCATCCGAGAACTCAAAGTCAATATAATTATGCTTACGCTAGCAGCTCAAACCAAACTGCACAAATGTGTGGGGTGTTTTAGACTCGGATCTTAAAGTTTGGCTCTTCTACAGCAAATCTTCATAATGTCTCACTGAGACGCATAATCACCCTTCTGGCAACTCGCTTGTCTAGACATACAGACTAGAGTTAGTCTGCTGTTTATAGAGTGAACATCTCTGAACAGAATTAAGAGAAAGAGAGAAAGATGCAAAAAAGTATTTCATATACGTATATCGTATTTCTTGTTTTTTATGCCAGTGACAGATAAATATATTTGCATCGATCCCAGTAGCATGACTCACACTAGAAAATATGTTTCCTAATTGTGTTTTAAATAAATATAGTTATTGTGAAGGAGAAACATCCTTCACTTTATTCTGGAGCTCCAGTTCAAGTTCAGGACATTTACAGGATATTGAAACTCAATATGATTTATTTATTAAACTAGCCATGACCCAGTAACCTGTCCATGATCACAGGAAGTAGAACTATGAAACAGATGACGGTCGGGGTAACCCTTTACAAAGATTGGAAGATCCCCACCAAAAGATCCCCACCAAAGACCCCCACCCAAGATCGTATGATCATATCGAGGAGGAGATGCGGAGGTGGAGGGATGCCGGAGGAATTGTTGCAGAAAAGCCACAATGACTGCTGCTTATATTTACTCGTAATGATGATTGATAGAAGTGAATGATTAGACTTCTCCCGAACCTGCATTTGGAACTTCATATTGATTGGGGTATGACGCATGTAGGAGATTGTGTTGATTTTCCTTTACTTTAAAGAAGGCCATTCCTTCTGCAGTCTTTCCCCAGTGCCATGTAGTTCCACCTCTGTCAAGTGAAAACTATCACCGCTGTATTAGATTCTCATGATGTATCTCTCTCTGTTATGGCAGATATTCTTTTGGCTGACCTCTCTGAACACAGGCATGCCCTGGCAAAGGCACAGGGGTAAATCTGAGTCATCTATGAACCTTGTGAAAGCACCCACAATTCCTGCCCTGCTCGGATTGATTGATTGATGCATTCTGGAGTGGTTGTAACTACGCGATTTGCTACGGTCTGTAAGGTAACAAGATTCAAACTAGAATTTGACTTTCTCTAAAATGTGAATTCCATTTTGTTTGTTTGTTCATTTGTAAGCAACGTTACTTCTGTAATCTGACATATTAGCAAGCAAAACAACATGAAAATCTCAACTGCTTGATTGTTATATCATTGAAAATATGATAAATATATATTCCAACAGCCTGATATATTTTGTTGCAGAATCTAATGATATTAGAACCCAGTTCTTCCAAAATCCATCTTCCAAAAATGAAAACTGTATCGCACAGCAATATACTCTATTCATCTTTATCCGCATACATCTCAACTTGATTTTTTTTATCTTATCGCCCAGCTCTTTATATAAATTTGGATATGTGAGTATCAATAATTTCATGATTGCTTGTATCATGTTGTAAAATGTAGCTATATTATCTTTATTTAAATTCAGATATATGTCCAGTGTTATCCTTATAAATACAGTAAATTCACACAAAGAAATATATACTATATAGCAAATCTCAACTACTTGCTGACTTGTAATGTTGCAAATTATCCCCAGCACTAATCTGCTAAATTTGATTTTAAGACATAAAAAAATTAACATAACACATTTCTGCAAAGCTATTTTGAAACAATGTTTTGTAAAAAGCGCTATATAAATTAATCTTACTAGTTGACTAATAAATGTCACAGATTTCATCCATCTGGAGTTGATTTGATAAAAAAATTGGCACTACTGGTTAACTATAAATGTTTTTTTTATTTGTGTATTTAGCAGACAATTTTATCCCAAATGACTTACATTGCATTCAGAATATACATTTTATTAGTTCATGGGAATTCAACCCATGACCTTATCTCACAGTGGGCTGAGATACTAGCAATAGATTCTCCTGAAAAGAGTAGGAGAGTAATTAATGCTTTATTATAAGGAGCTTCCAGTTAATTCATGTGGTTACATATTCACTTTCCATCTAAAAAGCCTGAGGAAGCTATGAGTTTGTGCACCAGAAAACGCCTCTCTGTTGTCCAGTATGCGACGTGGCTCCTGTCTGTTTATTTGTAGACGTCAGAGATGATCGGTGTGGTCAAGTGACTGCTGACTTCATGGACCGTGTGAGTTCTCCATTGCTCTGAGAAGGTGACCTTGCCCTCATTGTCTATAAACATCTCCTTGAGGTCAGCCAGCAGTCAGACCACACCGAGGAACATTTCCCAACCGGACTGCCACCACGGCACCCGTTACTGCTGCCTGAGCCCTCGAGGATCTGCTTTATCCATCTGTAAAGAGCACACAGCTTCGAATATTTACAGAAGCAAATGTCACATATCAGGAGTCCACCGTGACATTATCCCTTAAAGGTTCTAGGTTTACTAATACATCATGAGATGAGGAATGTTTTCCATCATCTTGTGATCGAGCCAACACCAAATATAACAAGGAAAGCAATTAACACCTGGTAAAGTTGTAAATATAGCGTCATCAAATGTCACAGCAATGGGCTGATGATTTGTTGCTTTTCATTTGCATGGCTTGTTTACTTTCTGCCAGTCTACTGGCTGCTGCAAATACGTTAGGAGTGCGAGGTGGGCTTGGAAATGCTTATCATATGCTTGCATAACAACATACATTAACCCTTTACTTTGAGAGTTAAGGTGACTGTTGGAGATTCTTGTTTATGATCCAGCATTCATGACATCTGAAAGTATCACAGCAGCCTATGCTACTTTTAGCATATCCAATCTCATGACTGGACTCACAAGTTCTGGACTCCATCCAGAATATTCCTGCAGAGAGTTTCACAAGGCCCTTGTAAACCCCAGCCATTGAAGCTTTTATACATATAATATACATATAAGAGAAAAGCTTGTCTTTTGAAGTTAAAAAAGTTAAGATTAATTTTACAAATCTTGGGAGTAGTTAACTATTCTACACAAGATGTGTTATTGTAACACTTGCTGGAACATCTTAGGTTGGACTCAGTGTTATTTGGCATCCATGACTGCAGAAGCCCAAAAGACTTCAGAAAGCGGCTGAAATATTTTTCTATTAATAACCCAAAGCAGGTGACGTAAAGATGGCCTGAGGAAAAACTGGGGTTTACCAGTCTTTGCTGGTCAGGAAACCTGCACCAGCATCCAAACACAGCTAGGAATCTAAATATAGTAATCAGAATGGCAATCCAAATATCCTTATAAAGTAGTGAGAGAAACACATCAATAAGAACAAAAATGTTTAATATTCAGAGCTATTTCTTCTTGATTTAACCCATAAAATTGGTTTCGTTGGTTTAATTAAATGTATTTGGGTTGATTCAATGATTTCAATAATATTGACTTGAATAAAACCAGTTAATATAGATGGTACCATTTTTAGCATTTGACCTAATAATACACTCATAAAATAAATAAAGATAGAATTTGTGGTTTTTAGTTTGTTTGTAAGATTGAAGTCATATTTATGCTAGTGTACTTCTAAGTATGGACATAATTCACTTTTAGCAGTTATACACATTTAAAATGCACAGCCTGTAACTTTCAGAAAAATGGCCTGAAATATTGATCCTGTACGGCACACATTTTAGTGAAATCAAATACTCTCTAGAATGAGAATGCCCCTCCTACTAATATCTCCTCCCATCAGCTAGCAAATCATAGTTCATGGTGGTGATGTACATAAAGCCTGCTGGTTATTTTTTAAATGAAGGATTCCTACAGCAGGAATAGGAAATGTGCAACACTATGTTTTTGTCTTTTCATTTTATATCCTCTTGACTGTCAAAAATAGTGAAGTACCATTGGAATATCTACCTCTATTTTTTTTTTCAGGAGATACAGAAAAAAAACACAACAACAGTAGAATAAAATCTGAGAATCGTGTTCAATGAGGAATGATAAACATGTTAGTGGTTTACTGTCCAAAATATGTAAGTTTCACAATGCTATTTCTATTTGTGTTCCTGTGGCTCAGTGGTAGAGCATTGCGTTAGCAGCGCAAAAGGTCGTGGGATCAATTCCCAGGGAACACACAAACTGACAAAAAATATATAACCTGAATGCAATGTAATGTAAGTCACTTTGGATAAAAGCGTCAGAAAAATGTAATTAATCAAAAACTGTTTTTTTGTTGTTGTTTTTGTTGTTTCTTTGTACAAAGGGAGGGATCAATTTCTTATTTAAAGTATATTATGTGTGCTCACCCGCCGCTTTATTAAATGCACCTTGCTAGAATTGGGTTGAACCCCCCTTTGCCTTCAGAACCGCCTTAATTCTTCATGGCATAGATCCAACAAGCATCTGGAAACATTCTTCAGAGATGATTATTTCTTTCATATAATTATAATTTTATCAACAATTCTCAGCTCTATCTACCACCTTGGATAGAAATATTTAATTGAGCTTGTGTCCATAGATTGGGATTGTCTTATCTTTGAAAGTTACACAGGTTGTTGCTCAAATGTCTGGTCAGAATGAAGACCGTTCAGAGCATTTAGAGACTGTTTTTTTAGGATAATTGTGTGCTTATGGCACAAAACAGTGTCTAGGTAGGCAAATCGTTAGGTTTTGATGATCACTGGAATAAAGCTAGGAATTACTGGGTGTGGATGTGATTATGACGTAACCTCCCACCCTAACATTGACGTATCAGGCAAATCTCGGTGTTAACAACATAAGCTGGGCTGCTGTCAGCATCTAATGGAGGAAGGGTTCAGGTGGTGATTGTGTGGGTTGGATGGAGAGTAGAACAGGTATTTTAGTGAAAGACGTGAAATGTTACTGAATTTATTACAGTTTGAGAAGCTTGATTTTTTTTAATGCTACATCATTTCCAATCATCAATCGGTGATGGTTGGTATCTTAAAATGCACTGACATATAATGCTGGTGAATTGATTGGTTTGGGAATTCTGGGTATTTTCTGCTTGGGGAAGATATGCCATGCGTTTGAAAAGAGATCAATAGTAATTAGAGGAGTAGAAACCCCCTGGAATACTGATTGATCAACAATAAATGATTAAAGAAGTCTGTGTTTGCCAAAACAACATGGATTGGCCTCTGGAAGTTGCATCTATTTACATAGGATACTTCTGCTTAATCCACATTTAGCCTCTAACCTTTCCCCATACTCTACTAAACCTAGCTCAGAATCCTGCATCTGTGATGAATATTATTCTGCATGTATTTAATTATCTTGTCTCCATGACCGGTCTGAAAGCAACTGACACTGCTTACTCAGACAACGTTGCTTAGGGTGAGAACCAGCATAGGTGGATGTTATATTGACAGATTACCTCCATTAGTGATGTTTGCTATGGGCTACACGTCACCAAGCAGATGCTGATTGTAAAAATTGAAGCAAATAAAGTTTTCCCTTAAGTACACAAAACCATCTGTGTGGGGAATGTGTAAAAAGTACTAAAGCACATGAGGCCTAGCTCAGTCTCGGTCTCAATTCACCTTAAATAATGATTTGATTTCTTGCCATTCTCATTCATACTCATGGCATTTGAATGCTGTTGGTCTCAAATATATCCATCAAATGATCATGTTTACATTCACATTTTTTTCATGAGAATTTTGAAGTATATATAAAAAGCCAAGGAGCTCACAAAACCTTAAAATGCGCAAAAAAATGTATGCTTAAATGAGGCAAAACAAACACGCAGGAATGCATGCACATAAACTATGATGGAAACACATCTACTGAATGAATTCCTGGATGCACAACAAAAAAACTAACCAAGAAGCCGATCTCATTTGCACACCATATAAAATGTAGTTTTAGTCATTCTGGAAAAAGTCTGAAAATGATCTGGTATAATTACCTCTCATAAGTGTCTCTCATAAATGTTTTCCCAAAATTCAGTTATCTGAATATAGTGTTTGTTACTGTGTTTACTTATTTATTTAGGGCGCAACTGATATATTATGTAGGAAAAGAGTCATATGCTTCCCCCCGGTTGCAGTAGCTTTTTATAATTGTATTGTTGATACTTTGCACCAGTTTCCCAGGAAGTGAAGATATTGTTCTCTTGAATACATGGAATGTAAATATGCTTTATTTGAAAATGTTTTAGGCACTATTCCACATTTTTCATACAATTAAATTTTTGATGGAAAAGCTGATGAATCCTCCATCATTGCACAAGAGGCTGTGGGTAACATTAGTCGAGAAAAGACAAGCAAACACATAAAAAATAACAGAACAATGAAATGTGGTGTGCAATATGTTTAGATGGTAAATCTAAATGGTGGTTGCATGTGCAAAACTCACCATCATAATGCTATGAGGTTTAAGCAACAGCAATAGCTTGTCTTAGCAAACTTAACTAATGAAACGTTTTAGTGGATGAAAGAGTGTATTTTCTGGTAATACATTCATGAATCAATCTTTTGGTTTTGCTAGCACAAATTTCCTCATTACACTTCAGTCTAGGGTTCTTTATTTAAAATGGGTGGCACTATATTTGTAACCATGCAGTTATGTCTAAATACATCCATGCATATTTGCGTGGGCGGCTTTTGTTGATTACAAGAAAAAGGCCAAAACATGAAATGGGTAAATTCATGCGTTTCAGAGGTTAATTAATGGTTTAAAGCACAGAGAAAAGCGAAGCTATCATCTTCAGTGCTCGGAAACCTCAAACGTACCAAATTTGCTCACTTTCTCTGCATGAAAAGTTCCTGTAAAAGCAAGAGTCATAATTTACAAAAATATCATGTGATCATGACCTTCAACACAATGTTGCATGGTGGCCAGCAGAAGACGACGATCGGTATGATGCATTTGTGGGACATGTCCCACATGCCCATTGGTCTGCTGACAAAACCTCCATGGAGCCTATGACTTGAGCCTGAATGAGACGGGTTTTGTAACATTCATGTTACAGCATCTTATTCGAGTCCCAGTAGACGACGAGTTGTTCACACCAAATTTTATTGGTTAACCAAAGTATTTAGCAATAGTGCTGCTTCAATAGAGCACATCAGTGACAGCTCACATTCACAGCGGCCTCACTTCTGGAATTCATTCATTTTCTCCACGGGGATTTAAAAAAAATCCCTCAATAAGAAATGAACCAAACCAGCTGGCAACACAAAATAGCTTTCATACATTACATTTCGTGATTCAGCATGTAACCACAGCTAAAAAGTATTCAAAAATCCTTCATATGATTTAGTAATTTAGAGAAAAAATAAGAATTATTTTAGGACTACATCGAACGTCTTGATTCTACAATAAAAAGCTACTGACTGATGCGCACTGATTTTACTGTAGGTGTAAAATGCCATGTATTGCAATGCAAAATGCTAAATATATATGCATGTATTTTGAGAGGATAGGTAGAGTGAGTCATTAATGACATCTGCAATGCTTTATGGGAGAGGGCGGTCACCGTTTAGATCTTTTGACACAATTTCCATTTCCATTGTAACATAGACTTAAATCTACACTGGAACGACAGGTTATGAATCACAACACATGACAGAAGCTTGAGTCTGTCTGTAATGGAAGCGCTAAAACTCATCTAAGAATGATCACTAACATCTTCTGTATCAGCTGTAAGCTTGAAAATGGGCGAATAATCAAGCATCTGACTTTGTGTTTGATAGAAAACCCCTTGGTTTAGAAATTGACTTTTTATACAACTATTATAGTAATGTTTTGATCCTTAATTAATATATATACATATATATATATATATATATATATATGATTAGAAAATAAAGATGGTTTAAATTAGCAGACTAGAGACATCACAAGTTAGATTTAATGTAATGGACAAAAGTTATTTAACACTGTAATGCCCGACATATGAAATTATAATAGAAGTATACTGTATACTGAAATTATTCTTATGTTATCTGTATAAAAATCAATAAATATTTAAGAGCAAAAAGGCAAGTGAAGCATTAGCTGAAGGTGGACGTTTGTACAATTATACTAAAAGAGCTTTTACTTAATAAAAAAATTATACACTATCTTTCAGAAAGAAGGCATGTAGTAAATTGAATGCAATAGGTTTATCAGCAATGTTTTGATCACGTTGATCATTTAGAGGCCTTACAAATATGCTTATCAACTATGATACGCTTTATAAGGCTTAATATAATTTAAATATGTACCTAATTAAACTATGGCAAAAATATTGTACATAATATTAAGCTTAAATCATTTTATCATGATAATTGTATTTCAGAGTAAAATCCTTATTTCATTTGGATGGTGTAATAAAATGTCTGGAGCATCTGAAAGTGGGCAAGGCATTAACTAGAATTGGAGTGACACGCTTTTGACATGATGCAACATGCAAGTCCTGTCCTCTGTGTTTTCTGCTGAATAATTGCCAATGAAATATTTCACTGGAAATGTGTCAGTCACACACTTTTTAACATGAACATTGTGATTACAGGCCTCTGCAGGATATATGAGTGATAACGATTTCAGAGGTCTGTTCATTAGGTCTGTCTTGAAAAATGATATGAATAATTTATGAAGCTCTCCATGGAGAAATGAATAGGATTTTGGCTTCAAGAACATCACAACTCCGCCATGCGTTAAAAACAGCATTGACAGTCTGCGTATACGTTTCATAAATAAAAACAGCAGCAGTGCACATTTGCAGAATTACTGTCGCAATAAAGTTAACATATTTGACCCTCTCTGGGAAATCAAGGCTAAAGTCTCAAAATCAAATTATGAGAAAACAAGCATCAAAATTTGATTGCTACCATTATTTTCACTTTAATTGCAATCTTTGACATGACCCTACTCAGTCAATATTAAAGATATAAAGGTTACATTTTCACAGAATGTTCTTTACCATATGAAGGAGGATTTTTTGTAGAAAACAGCGAATCACAAAGAAATGACTTTAGCTGGCTTTTCACAGAGAGGTTCATATATCCTAGACCATGACAGAGCAGGTGTGCTTTGTGGACACAGATGACACAGGTCAAAGGACTGTAATGCCCTCATTTGAACCTATGACCTAAGTATTTCTCTCTGCCTTACCACACACACACATACAGACACAAACAAAGCTTAGTCACTTGCGAAGTAGTCATTAAAATCAGATGACAGAGACCTCACACCAATGTCTCAAAAGACCTCACACACCATCTCTGGAGCTGTCAAGCTGAAATACACTCCGTGACCTTAACAGGTGTCCACAGTGGTCCAGAGCCATGTGAGGTTCAAATCTAGACCCGGCTAAATGTTTTTAAGTCAACATGACATGCTGTTCACAAGTGATTTCTCTTGCGTAATGCAACTTATGTCTACGTGAAACAGGACATTTAACAAGAAAAATGTAGGATCAACCAAAAAGGTCTACAACACCTAGGGAAAATTAACATTCTTATTAATCTCAATCAGGGTTCAAAATAAACACTGCATTACACACAATTGTATTTTCTTACTAAATTAATCCAAACTCATTTGAGTGAACAATTCAATATCCCATTCATAAACTTATCAGAATGAATCAGTCATTTTGAACAAATTGGTTGAGTGAATGATTCAATGACTCAATCTATAAGAAAGAAACTTTCCATCACCAATTGGCAACTGTAGTTTAATTTGTAAAGTTTTTTTTATTTTTTTTTGTATTAATTGATTCTGAAAGTAAAGATACAGTGTTCGTTTAATAATAATTTTTGTAAACCCAGCCAGTCTATACAATGAAGATGTTCAAACCTATATTTGATAACTGCAAGACGTCCAATAAGCAAACAATATAATTTATGCACTAAACAAATCCAGCAGAAAATCATGTAAAATCTGCAAATGACAAATAATAATACATGCACCTCTGTCAATCCCACAATCCACTGTGCGAGCGTTTCAGCTGCTCCACACTACTGTAAACATGCTGTTACTGCTGATCAAAGTGCATTCAGCCAGTGTGCATTTTGGGACAAGGAAATATATATATCTATAAAACTCACATAACAATTAGAATACTCAAGAGTCGGGCACACAAATGATTTGTATGTATTTATTTGGTTTTCTTGTATTGCTGGTTATAGTTTGCATGTAAACTGATAATACAAGTTTTTCAATAAGCTGATTTGTGGTACACTGGACAGTCATTATTGGTGCTCATCGTGTCAGCATGGGTCGCATGCAACAAATGTTTAAAATCACGCTGCTGTATTTCAGTCAGTTGTTTTAATAATATCACTTCTCTTTTACAAAATGTTATGAGATACTACAGGCCAAATGAAGGGTCTGCAATCCTATTGTGAGGTCCCATTAAAAAAAGATGCATTTATGCTATTATGAAGTTATAGCTCCCCCATGTGGTAGGGAATTTGATTTTAGCATAAACTTGGTACTGGGGTAAATAAATAATTTTAGTTAATAGATGTCTCTGCATACACAGAGGCACATAAACATGGAAAATGCAAATACAAAATATAATATAACATGCAATAAATAAACAAAAATACTTAAATTATCCTTTTAGATATTATATAAATAAAAAACTGGTTAAAAAAATTGTGAAATATCAAAATTGATCATATAAAGGTTTATTAATAACAAAATGTATCTCTTTGTTGTTTTACATTTACAGCACAACTTTAGTCATACATTTGCCAAATATAGGAAATCATTTGTGGCATTGAATTCAAGCGTACTTGCACCCAGCAGTTATCTGAAAGTTTGTTCAAGCAGAGATATTCAAAAAAGAACAACTATTATTAAAACCAACAGTGGTTTCCCCAGTGCCACACTCATTCATCCTCGATATATAGGATAGGAATATGACAATGTGCTAATAAATATGTTTTGCTTTAGTAGGAGAGGAAGAGATGGACACTGACTTTAGTGCAAAGAACTGTAAATGGTTGTCATTTTAAGCAGTAAAACTCCATAGCATTCTAAGTTGTACGAATGCACACCAGGCCTCTTTCAGATTAGAGTGTGTTATCATAAATTAAGACTAAACAAGACATTCATCCTTGTTCTGCATAAAGACTGAAATCACCAAGCTGTGGATGATTTGGCTACGGCTGTGGATGATATGATTTCCACTTTTTTCAGACAAAATAGGAACAAATTGAAGTATACAAGCACATGCTCTTTGGAGGATAACAAGAGATAGCAACGAGTGAAGACGGTGTGGTGTAGAGGTTACATCCATGCGTGATCATCATCGTGTCCTTCAGCTGTACTGTAAATGATTCTGTCTGTTTGATGATTTACTTACTAATGAAAGGTTCTCTTGTGATGGATAAGGTCGTCACAGCACTTGATAATGGGTAATACTAATAGGTTTCTGAACAGATTAAAGGCATAAGTTTCTCAAAACAGAAAACTCTGCCATTATTTATTCACCCACGTTGTTTCAAACCTCTCTGGTTATTCTTTAGTGTATAGGACAGAATTCCAAATCATCCAGATGTTTTTCATAAAATGACAATTCATGGGGAAGTTTCTGAAACTCCAATTGATTCAGAAGGTATAGTACATTAAACGTATGAAATATACTGTACATATATGATGTGTTTATGAAATGTATGTATGTCAGAGCTTCATAATTATGGTGAACTGTTGTTGTGTGGACAATGTAGCATGGTTTTCACAGAAATATGAAGCAGAACAACTGTTTTCAACATTGATAATAATCATAAAGGTATCTTAAGCAGTAAATCAGTATTTTATTATGATTTCTGAAGATATCATGTGACACTGAAGACCTGGAGTAATGATGCTGAAAATACAGCTGCGCATCACAGAAATAAAATCTATTTCACTATATAGTACAATAGAAAACATTTACTTATTATGTTTGATATTTGAGGAATGATATTTCACTTTTTCTAAAAAAAAATGCTTTTATCAGCAGAAGAGAAAAAATTATAATAATCGTACCGACCCTAGATTTTTTAATGGTAAAGTATATATAAGGTTAATAGTTTTGAAAAAATTATCTTATTTTCACCAATGCTATATTTATCTAGTCAAAAATACCTTGAAAATGTCTCAGGTTATGTATGTAACCATGGTTCCCCGAATGGGGAACGAGACACTGCGTCCCCTAGGGGTCGCTACGGGGAACGCCCTCAGCGTGACTCGTGTCTGAAGATACATATGTAAAAACACCACCTGTTGGCCGGCGACAGCCCATGACGTCACTACCGGCGTGCCACAATATAAGTGCCGCCGGGAGAATACATCATCAGCTTCTTCGTCTGAAGCTTGCGTCCGAAGCATGGCCCAAAGCCTAGGGGACGCAGTGTCTTGTTCCCCATTCGGGGAACCATGGTTACATACGTAACCTGAGACGTTCCCCTCCATGGGAACTCGAACTGCGTCCCCTAGGGGTCGCTATGGGGAACGTTATACCCACTTCACCATGCTGAGGGGAGTGCAAGCCAATTTCGCGAAAAAGGCGAGCACTAAGCCAACTCTACCCGGCTAATGGAGTTGCCCCTGGGACGGCTGATGGCTGTCAGTGATATTATCCCCTTCGGCCAAAGGCCCGAGCTGCATACCCTAGTACTTACCTGCTAGGTGCCGGGATTACCGGGCCTAGGGTAGAGCTCAAAGTCTTGGAATCAGAAAAAGATTCCTTTAAGGGGATATGGCCAAGCACCTGGTCACTAGGTCCTGGCCGATCACTCAGGGGTTACCACTTGCTCTGCCCAAGCTTACTGAGGGAACTGTCTCAACAGATCTCTTGGTAGCGTACACCCATTTTTTTTTTTTTTTTTGGACCCAACATATATGGGACAAGGGAGCGGGACCCAAGACACAAGCCGGGGCTTTGACCAACTCAAAAAAGGGCACGAAGCTGTGCGCGTAACCCTACCCTTACGGGATTTTTAGAAAGAACGCAGAATCTTTTGATGTGCGGACTTACCACTGAGTGGATTTTAGAAAGTGCCCAAAGTCTCGCGTGTGCACTTATTAGAAGAACGTTCTATGCCCTGGAGCGGAGAACTACTCATTCCTCAGAGTGAGAGGGAACTCAGATGCTCAGAAGGGAGCGGCAAGCTCATAGATGACCCTCTATGGTGAGGGGAGCAATGCTGGCTCGACCAACAAGGCGAGCGACCTATCACAGAGCTCTGGGGAGGCGGAGAAACTCGGACGCTCAGAAGGGAGCGGCATGCTCATAGGTGACCCTCTGGTTGAGGGGAGCAGTGCTAGCTCTACCGACGGCGAGCTCTGGAGAGCGGAGAACTCATTCCTCGGAATGAGAGGAACTCAGCTACCAATGAGGAGCTCTAGAGCGGAGAACTCACTCCTCAGAGTGAGAGGGAAATCAGACGCCCCGAAGGGAGCGGCATGCTCATAGCAATGCTAGCTCGACCAACCAGGAGAGCAACCTATCACAGAGCTCTGGGGAGCGGAGAACTCATTCCTCAGAATGAGAGGGAACTCAGACGCTCCGCAGGGAGCGGCATGCTCAAAGGTGACCCTCTAATGAGGGGAGCAATGCTAGCTCTACCTATAACGAGCTCTGGAGAGCAGAAAACTCATTCCTCAGAATGAGAAGGACTCAGACGCTCAGCAGGGAGCGGCATGCTCATAGATAACCCTCTATAGTGAGGGGAGCAATGCTAGCTCGACCAGCACGGAGAGCAACCTATCACAGAGCTCTGAGGAGCGGAGAACTCATTCCTCAGAATGAGAGGGAACTCAGACGCTCCGCAGGGAGCGGCATGCTCAAAGGTGACCCTCTAATGAGGGGAGCAATGCTAGCTCTACCTATAACGAGCTCTGGAGAGCGGAGAACTCATTCCTCAGAATGAGAAGGAACTCAGATGCTCAGGAGGGAGCGGCATGCTCAAAGGTGACCCTCTAACGAGGGGAGCAATGCTAGCTCTACCTATAACGAGCTCTGGAGAGCGGAGAACTCATTCCTCAGAATGAGAAGGAACTCAGACGCTCAGCAGGGAGCGGCATGCTCATAGATAACCCTCTATAGTGAGGGGAGCAATGCTAGCTCGACCAGCACAGAGAGCGACCTATCACAGAGCTCTGAGGAGCGGAGAACTCATTCCTCAGAATGAGAGGGAACTCCGCCGCTCAGACGGGAGCGGCATGCTCAAAGGTGACCCTCTAGGTGAAGGGAGCAATGCTGGCTCTACCAACCACGAGCTCTGGAGAGCGGGGAACTCATTCCTCAGAATGAGAGGGAACTCCGCCGCTCAGACGGGAGCGGCATGCTCACAGGTGGCCCTCTGGGTGAGGGGAGCAATGCTGGCTCTACCAACAACGAGCTCTGGGGAGCGGAAAACTCATTCCTCGGAATGAGGGGACATTTGGACGCTCCGAAGGGAGCGGCATACTCATAAGTAACCCTCTTAAGGTAAGGGGAGTAATGCTGGCTCTACCGACAGCGAGCTCTGGAGAGCGGAGAACTCATTCCTCAGAACGAGAGGGAACTCAAACGCTCAGAAGGGAGTGGCATGCTCATAGGTGACCCTCTAGGTGAGGGGAGCACTGCTAGCTCTACCGACAACGAGCTCTGGAGAGCGGAGAACTCATTCCTCAGAATGAGAGGGAACTCACCCCTTTTTTTTTTTTTTTTTTGTCCCGGCTTGGCAGGAAACTTCCACCTAACCTCGGTCAGGTGGAGTTTACGGTGGTTACAGGGGAATTAGAGAGGAATGAGAGGGCTTGCCTCTCTCTGACCCGCGCCTCTCTCTCACCCTAGCCGCAGGAGGGGGAGGGGCATGAGTCGCGAGACTAGCCTTCTGAGCCCATCTCTGATCCTCAGACCGAGATGGGCTAGGACCCCTGGTTGTTCGGGCTCAGACCTGGACTTTATAGAACCTTATCCAGGACTTTCAGCAGGTCAGTCTGGTACGCCTTAGTGTGCAACGAAGCGACGGTCTGACCTGCTGCTGCATATGCCCTGCCATTTGAGCGAGATTCAGGGGCTTAGATGGCCAGGAGGGAGCCTTGAGAGAGGATGTCTCGCCACAGAGAGATAAGCCTGCTTTCTGGTTATCATCTCTTGCACAAGGCATCCCCTCATAGCCATTTTCACGCATCCCCTCAGTGTCAGCATAACTAGTATGCTGAAACCTATGAATACGAGAAAAAATAGCTTTTTCCACTCCTTCTCAACCTCCACATCGAGATTTATGAAGAAAGGAAGGCTCACTCGAGCTGGGGGTTATTTTAGATTTATTTTTATGATCCATAACCTCCAAAAACTCGTTCATATGCAGCAGATATGAATCTGATGATGCCAGAAAGATCGCATCGTCACAATCCAGCAGCTCACTCTCATTCTCGGCCGACGTGCGTGAAAAGGGGCGGTCCCTCTCTAACTCATCGGCCACATCCAACTGCGAACCCCACGATTTCATTCGCCTCCGTGCCTCGGCAATGGTGGGTCTTGATTCGCGGGAAGCAGACGGCTGCCCCTCTTTCCTCGAAAAGAGGGACAGGCGAGAGCGGAGCTTCCTCATAGAGAGCCGCTCACAATGCATGCAAACCGCCCCCTCAAGGACATCGCGTGCAGTGCTCCATGCCCAAACAAAAGACGCAACAGTCGTGTGTGTCATCGGGTGTCAAATAACGAGGACACGGATCCACACACTTCCTAAACGCCTTGCTAGTGCTCGCCATAGTAGAGAGAAAACTGTACTCTTACCAGATTCACTTTGCACACTTCAAACAAACCAGTCAGTGAAGACGAAAAAGCTGATGTTGTATTCTCCCGGCGGCACTTATATTGTGGCACGCCGGTAGTGACGTCATGGGCTGTCGCCGGCCAACAGGTGGTGTTTTTACATATGTATCTTCAGACACGAGTCACGCTGAGGGCGTTCCCCGTAGCGACCCCTAGGGGACGCAGTTCGAGTTCCCATGGAGGGGAACAGCTATATTTTTACTAAACGCAGGAAAATCAGCAATATTCTCACTGAACCCAAATTTGATGAACATGTTAGGGTCAATATCACTGTAGGGTGCCTTTTGGTGTCCTGTACAGAAATAACTAATTTGTCATGATAACATAACAATTACTATGAAAGGGTGTGTTATATTAGGCTAAGTTTTTATATTCATAACAAGAGCATTACTTGGCTCGTTAGATACATTTTATAGAATTAATATTTTTTTTTAGTTTTGTGTAAGAGGATGTATGTTATTTTGCTATGTCCCATGCACTGCTCTTTAAATTTTAATTATAGTAGAATATTATCAAATCATTAAATTAAAAATAAAAATGATCCTATTTATATTTTGATAAATAAGAGATTACTCAATTTGAGTGTATTGATCATTTGGTGATAAAAAATATATTTTAATTTAATTAGGGTGATTATACGTGCCATTTTTCTCAGACGCATCCTGGCCAGGATTTCTATATTGCCTAAAATATTTAGGATTTGGCTTTGTGTGTGTGTGCAGACATATCGGTGTATGGCATCAGTTCCTTATTTTTTAAAAATGCTCTCGAGTTACTTTGAATCAGAGCAATAAAGAAATCCTGGCCAGGACATATCTGGGAAAAAATGGCACGTATAGTCACCCTAATTAAATGAAAATATATTTTTTATTACCAAATGATCATTACACTCAAATTGAGTAATCTATTTTTGCGTCAGAAACGCTTTGGGAACGCTTTGCGTGAAAAGTCTTGAAGCACATGTGAAATCAATCCAAGGTGTTATTGGGACGTCAGAGCGGGTGACGTCACGAACCAGGAGGCTATAAAGCCTGCCCAAACGAAGCTGTTACTAGCCTAAAAAGTCTGATTAAGTCACCTACAGGCACGAAGAAGATATGGCCGGGGACCCTCTTCAGGGAACCGAGATTACAGTCGTAACCGAACGTTCCCTTTCAAGGGAACTCCGTTACGTCAGAAACGCTTTGGGAACGTCAATACAACATCACCATAGCGACGAGTGCCTGTCCTGTGTGAAATCAAGCAAGCAGCACTAAGACGAGGGCCACTGGGAACCTGGGGTAGAGTCCAGGTCCAAATAATAAAATCTGATAAATGTGTGCGTTGAGGACCAGCCTGCTGCATCACAAACCTCTTGGAGAGCAACTCCTGATATCAGGGCCTTGGAGGCCATATCATATCATATATCATACTCCTGGTTGAGTGGGACCGGATTAGAGGGTGACACGGGAGTGAATTCTCAAACCTCTCCCGTCCCACTCCCACAAAAATTAATCTCTTCCCGTCCCAATCCCACGAAAAAACTGGGGGAAAATCCCGTCCCGTTCCACTCCCGGAAGAATGACTCCCATTCCCTCCCACTCCCGTGTTGTTGTTTTTTTGTTTTTTTTTATCTGTCAATTACAGTAAAAATATAGTACAGATCACAGCGTGCCCACCTTATTAGTTGAACAAAAACCCAAAATGTAGTTTTTTTGTTATTATATTGAACTGAAAGCCATCTTATGCACAGTGTTGCACAGATTAAATTTCATGTAAATCATCCATGCTAACACACACGTCTTCTATTTGTTTTTTTTAGATATTTCACTCTCTATAGATATATTTTTCAAAGACGGAGTTTCGAAGTTTCTCGCTCAAGTTCACATGAGACCTAAAGCGCATCCTGTTTGCTTAAAAGCGCAACGTTTCGTTTTTATTCTGAGTGCACACAAATAAACGTAGAGTCTTTACAGATTCAAAAGATGTATTAGGCTACTTTTATCTGTATGACCAAAAATTACGGAGATTTTAAGAGCAAGTGAGCGCACCGGAGCCTGTCCTGCAGCAAACGCGCTTCCACACTCCACACAAACACTTCAATAGCGCACATTTCTCTAGGTTAACATCATATTGAGCAGCCATGTAAAGTTGCTACTACATACATCTTTCAGATGAAAAGCCATATTTGAGGTTGATGAATGATAGGTGAGCATTTGGATGTCCTGCCCGAGTGTATTACCACATAGACCAGCCGTTAACAATCTGTCCATCACGGACTGCGTCATTCACTTAACCAGCCACACCAAAGCAAACAGGAGGAGAGCATAAAGAGACAGGTCAACTAGAATTTAGTTCAGAATTAAAATATACAGTTTATAGTTTATTTATATAAAAGGTATATTTGTGTGTAAAGTTGGGTATCATTATTATTCCCAGTCCCGCTCACTCCCGATTCAATTTTTTCCTCTCCCGTCCCAATCACGTAATTCGTGGCGATTTTGTTTCCCATTCCGCGGGATTCCCGTGACCCGTGGGATTCCCGAAAAAATGTCAGCCTCTAGACCGGACAGCCAAAGGGGAAGGTTGACCGGCAGACTCATAAGGAAGTAAGATGGCCTCGACCACCCACTTGCTCATCCTTTGCTTAGATGCAGAGGACCCCTTGTTAGGAGGTCCAAAACATACAAAAAACTGTTCATTTGTACACTACAGGGCAGCTCTGTGGACGTAAGCATCTAATGCCCGCACTGGGTAAAGCAAATTGTGCCTTTCCTGGTCCACATTCTGAAAGGAGGAGGCCAGAAGGCTTGCAGCACCTCAGCCTCAAAGTACCATGGAGGAAAACGATATACCACTGGGTCTTCGCCAATGACATTCCACCCAAAGGAATGTGGTAAGCACTTATGGCCGCCACATAAACCTTTAAAGTGGACGGGGCTAGGCCTGCAGTGAACTGATCTTGCAGGAACTCCAGCAACTGGACAGACTGGGCAGTTAACTGGGTCCAGCTGATGGTCACTACACCATGAAGTGAAAACTTTCCACTTCCTTGTGGAGGGAGCTCTGGAGTGGAGAATGGCCTCAACAACCTCGGTTTAGAGACCTGAGTCTATGAGCTGGGCCCCCTCAGAGGCCAAGCCCACAGTTTTCCCAGTTCTAGTTGGGGGTGAAATATCGAGCCCCCTGCTTGGGACAGAAGATCCCTCCTGATGGGGAGCTCCAGAGGAGGCCCGTCGAGAAGGGATATTAAATCTGGGAACCATACTCTTCCCGGCCACCCGACAATGAGAAGTAGTAGAACTCGGTCCCGGGAAACTCTTTCCAGGACCCCCGGGAGCAGAGCGATTGGGGAAAATGCATACAGACAAAGCCTCTGCCACGTCTGCACCATCGCATCAGGTCTGAGAGGGGCTGGATGCATGAGCGACAACCAAAGTGGACAGTGAGACATCTCTCGAGATGCAAACAGATCCACTCATGCCTCCATATCAGCTTCACCACCTCAATTGTGGGCCCCCGGGATGTAAGCTGCTCGAAGGGACTTCAACTTCCCTTGGGACCACATTAGGATTTGGTATGCCAGTTTGCAAAGTGGACGGGACCACAAACCCCCCTGGTGATTTAAGTAGGACACCACCGATGTGTTGTCTGAGTGGACAAGCACATGGTGGCCCCTGAGATCTGCTAGGAAATTCTTGAGAGCAAGAAATACAGCCAACATCTCCAGACGGTTGATATGCCATGAGAGATGCTGGTCCTTTCTCAGACTTTGACTCGAGCGTCCCTCTAGGCTCGCTCCCCAGCCCATGAGAGTGGCATCTGTCCTTAGCATCCTGCGACGACATGAAGCTCCCAGCACGGGACCCTGGGACAAGAACCAAGGTTTCTTCCACCTTACCAAGGCACAAAACCATCACCGCGTGACCTTGATCATGCAAAAGGGGTTGCCCCTCGGGGAACCTCCTGTGACATGGAAGGATGGATATGTGGAAGTATGCGTCCTTGAGATCTATCGTGACAAACCAGTCCTCGGATCTGATCTGTGGCGCAATTTGTCTCAAAGTTAACATCTTGAACTTGAGCTGCATGTCATTCAGAACTCGAAGATCTAAAATGGGACGCAACCCCCATCCTTCTTTGGAACTATGAAATACCAGCTGTAAACCCAGTTTCCCTGTTGGAGTGAGGTACATATTCTATGGCCCCCTTCTCTAACAGAGCTTTCACTTCTTGTTCCATTACCAGAACCTGCTGGGTGGCCACCTCGGTGGAAAACACCCCCATAAACCTGGGCGGGCGAGACCCAAACTTTATTGATACCCTTTTTCTATAGTCTGCAGGACCCAACGAGATATATTGGAAGAAGTTTCCACGCTGTCAAATTTGTACTAGAGGTACCTGACTCTTGAGAAGGGAAGTCTTCTTTGGCCTGATCCCTCGGGCGTCAGGTCTTCTTTCCTGCAGCCTTCTTAGAAATAATAACGGTTCTCAGATTCCTTTTACACTTCGAAGGCTGCGGTTGAGAGCGCTTCCCATGTCCCCATACTTAGGTGGGGGAGCACGATAAGCCACACTCTGTCTAGTTGTGCAGTCAGAACAACGTCTTGAAACGGCGAACCGACAGGAAGCATCTGAACTGACCGCTCTGAAACCCTCCTCGGAAGGGGAGGGCATCCCAAGGCCACAATGTTTCCAGGTGGACCTTGAGATATGCGTTCGACAGAGACCGTTGAACCCTGAAGCACACGAGGTGACAGGGTTGGCAGAACAGTCCCCTGAGGACACTGAAGGGAAACGTAAACCGTAAAAGAGGTGTTGACCGCTCTACTTCAGGGCAGGTCCTCATTGGCCCGAGTCCTCGGGCTTCAGGACTTCTTCCCCACAGCTTTCATAAAAGTAATAATAATGGTCCTCAGACCCGTTTTACACTTCGAAGGCTGCGGTTGAGCACGGTTCCTGTGTCCCCATTATTTAGGTGGGGGAGCACGAAAAGCCACGCTTTTCTAAGATGTTTGGGGCTGCTCCTGCTCAGCAGCTCCGGAGATATGAGTACGGCGGGGGGGGGGAATTTATGGAATGCAGCTTCTTCTTGTTTAGCTGATTCCTGAAATCTCTCGACAACCGATATAACTGCATCGCCGAAGAGGTCAGAGGAAAAATAGGAGCATCCATAAGAAAGTTTTTATTTTTCTCTCGATGTTACTCAGATTAACCATAAATGTCTCTCAGTGGCCACCAGGTGCTGCCATAGCCCTGAGAGACAAATCTGTGGCCCGACGCAGTTTGCAAATTGCGTTCGGACCAATACCCTCGCCCTCATCGAGATCTGCTAATAATTCAGCCTGGTAGACTTGCGACAGTGACATAGTGTGTAAACATGCTGCAGCCTGACTAGCCCCTGAATAAGCATTTCCCACCAGTGCTGATGTAGTTCTCACTGGCTTAGTGGGTAATACTGGGGATCTAGTGGATGAATATGATTCAGGGAGATCTCTCGCGAGCATCTCTTCCACCTTCTCCGTAACGTTTTTTTTTTTTTTTTTTACTTCTTTATTTAATATAGAAGAATAGTGTGTTATGTTTGTGTACTATAGCATCTATAAGAAACCGTTTTCTCCCATGATCTCAACACCTCGGTGTGGAGATCAGGAAAAAGAAAACGGCAATCCCCGGCATTGAGGTTGTGCGCGAGAAGCGTTCGTCATGTCTGATTTTGGAATGAACGTCCTCCCTCTCTGCTGGCCAATCGATACTTAATCTCTCAACCGCTCTTGTCACAACCTCAACTCATCATAAGCAAGAGACTGAGGTCGCGAGTCCTCAGTATCCTTTGCATTGGCACTTATAACATCTAATTCCACAGAATCAGATAGTTGCAGTGTCTGTGCCTCGATCCGGGCGGAAGAAACCGCAGCACGTGCTTCCCAACCCTGAGACGAGGCACTGAATTTGTCAGGTGAAGGCAGAGAAAAGGCAGTGCCCGTCTCTACCTCCGCTGACAGATCCCTTTGCGAAAACCAGGACTGCAGCCTTTGCTGTGCCTCGGCAAAAGCGGGACCAGAGCCCTGGGGAATGCGAGCCTGTGCGTCCTCGCGAAAGAACGCCAGGCAGGATCGGAGCATCCGCAGGGGAAGCATATTGTAGTGCTCACAGCCACCGCTCTCGAGCGCTGACTGTGCATGCTCCTCTCCCAAACAGGCAACACAAAGAATGTGTGTATCACCACCCGTTTAGATAACGCGGGCAGGGAAGAACGCATATTCTAAAAGCTTGTTGTTGCTTGCTCGCCATATCTGTTCTCTTTGTAAAGTAATGACAGACAACACCAAATAGGACAGACAATTTCACATAGAGTGCTTGTGAAGACACAAAAAGCTATTGACAGCTTCGTTTGGGCAGGCTTTATAGCTTCCTGGTTCGTGACGTCACCTGCTCTGACGTCCCAATTACACCTTGGATTGATTTCACTTGTGCTTCAAGAATTATCACGCAAAGCATTCCCAAAGTGTTTCTGATGCAACGGAGTTCCCTTGAAAGGGAATAATATTTTGTCCATGTCCATTGAATGGTTGTCCAACCAGTTGAATTTTTGAATCTGCCCCTTTAAGAAAATTCCATCTCCTTTAGTGACATCTGGACAACAGATGTTGTGTCTCTTCAGACTGCTGAGGTGAAATTTGTTGGTGACTTTTCAATTGACAAATTTTCTTCGTATGAGTTTGCTTTCATGAATTTGGGGTCGGGGGGGATAACAATGTAATTTAGGATGTAATTGTATTGTGTATTCTTATTATATATATTTTTTTAAATAACCCTGTTTAGGAAAGGGACATCATACCTTTCAGACAATATAATTTGCATCTTAATTTTGCAATGAAAACATATTTAACAGCAATATATATGTCCATGACAGGGTGGACATATATTATGGTTTTTGCTTCAAATATTGGACCATAATTATCAAAAAAATGTGTGGGGGCTCCCCTAATATGTTTCTATAGTACTTGAGTGTCTACTATTTATGACATGACAAAGCGAAGGGGAAATTAAACCACAATTTTTGAGTTTTGTGAGGGTTGAAAGGCACTCTGTGGTGATATTGACCCATTTAGTTTTTGCTAGAATGAAGAGGTGATAAAATGTCGCACAAAGTCAAGACCATGTGTGAAATATTGCGTCATAACCTTGAAATAGTTCTTCTGTGCTTATTCTTCCAGGATAGTCATCTAAAATTAGACTGGGCATCTGGTAATCAACATGTTATCAACTGTACAAAGGAAAACATAGATGGAAACTTCAGAGCAAGACCATCATTAACATTAAGGTCCTCTATGATGCATCCTATACAGGGCCCTAGGGAGCAGTTTGGCACACTTGATTTGTTTGGCAGTCCTGAGAAAAGTGTATCTTGCAGGAGGCCTGACCAGAGCTACAGTCCACATGTGTCATTCCTCAATGGGTATGACAAAGCACAAGTTCCCAGCATTAGCATTTCTCTCCAGTGTGAATGTCAGCCACTGATACACTTATTTATAAAGGTGTTTATCAAGGTTGGCTATTTCTGCTGCAGTCTCGCACACTCATGCACAGCTGATCGCGTCCCTCGCCTGACAGTGTGAGGAACAGGCAGAACAGAATAGCTTGTTCCTCAGAGCATTCTGTCTTTGGTTTATACGAGTGATGACCAGCACATGTGATTCAATTATTAAATTAAGTGTTTTAGACCTCCATACAGGCCAAAGCAGGAAAAGCCACAAGAGTATCTGACACATGATCATAGACCTTTTTATATCAATAATAAGATTTTAGGTTAAAAATGTATATGAAAATGTAAAGAGAATGTTGGTTCTGTAACTGGTCAGCTAAGTTTTTCACCTTGTATTTAGTCTTTTGCATTCACTAGATCGCAACAGTCCAGCCATATGACACATGTATTTATTTATAAAAACATATATTATATAATCAAGGAATGTGACAATACTTACAAATGCAAATGGAGAAAAACTAAGTAACCAAGGGAAACATATGCCATATGAGAAAATGAATCTGTAATAAATTAAATGTCATTGACTGAGGTCTATGATTTCACCACAATAGAAATAGCATATTCACTTGTGTATTTGTCACATTTGATTCATCTTCATGAACCGAAAAGGTTATAATAAAAAGCAGTCCAGTCCTAAAACGAGTAGTATACAAATGGTCATTTAATCTCAATATGGCGGCATTTATGAGGTGCTGTTGGTAAACCACTGATATGAATGGAGTCTTCACTTCATGTGAGTGTAAGATAAATGATCACAAATATCATAGTAAAAATACATTCAAAAGAAAATAACTGACACATGTAGAGTCTTTTTGCTCTTACAAAACACGCCACCACAATTTGTGGTGAGGGTGGTTGCCAAGCGAGGTTGCTAGGGTGCAGTGGGTATTTAGTAATGCATTGGTAAGTGGCTGCTAGTGTGTTCTGGATAACTGTCCAAGCTCAACTTCAGGAATAGTTCACCCAAAAAAGAACATTTGCTGTTAATTTACTCACCATCAGGCCATCCAAGATGTAGGTGACTTTTTGTTCAGTAGAAGAGTAAATAAGTTTTTTTATGAAAGCATGATCATAGGTGATTCATAAAATGTCGCCATTAAAAAAAAAGAAAAAAAAAAAAGGAACGGTCAGAGAAACGGTCTGGAGTGATCATAAAAGAATCATTCTTCAGAACCGTTTCTTTTTAGTGAATTAGTTGAACTGAAACAGTTCGACTCGGACCGAAGACCGAAGAGCTGCTGATATATGTGCATTAATTGCTTGAACTAGTTTATTCACTTGTTTATTCATTATGCTTTATACATGTAAAAAATCCTTGATTCACATCATTATTGGGTGCTTTTTTTATAATATAATTGTGCATATGTCACATCACTGCATTATATAAACAAACTGGTGAGTCAGTTCATCGAAAATAACTGTTCAATAGAACTAGTTCACAGAAAAGAATCAGACAGTTTATCTGAGGTTCTAGATTATAGATAATCATTTTACTATTGTTATTCATAATTAATGTCTATTTTCAAAACATTATGATTGTTTTTATTACCTTAATTATATGTTGTCTGCAGCATGTTTGTACTTTCTGTATTGGAAACTCCTAACACCAAGACAAATTCCTTGTGTGTTTAAACTCACTTGGCAATAAAGCTCTTTCTGATTCTAATTTAAAACAACAATGTGAACAGCGATACAAAGATCTGAGAAAAAAAAATTCTAAATTGAGCACTAAGGCTGGCAGTGTGAACATAGCCTCAGTATGTGATCCTTATCTGGTTACAGATCAAATACGATAGTGCTCCCTCTGTTTTAAAGGCATTTAAAGGTCCCCTGAAGTGCTTTGAAACACGCAGCATTATTCTATGTGGTGACGTAATTTTAACTGAAACAGGAAGACAGGGAGGGACATAGAGAAGCCACGCCCCCTTTTTAAATAGCCAATAGCATTTTGTTAAATCTGCTCGGGCCAGAGCAGTACTTGAGCTCAGTAAAAAGTCGCATTTGACAGCTATAGTCTAATATATTACCCCCTAGATTCTAGATTCAATATAAAACTCATGCTGAGGCTGTGTAGTTTTAAAAGGGTTTCATATATGCTGACTCCCGCATATGCATGGGCGTAAATCCCGGGGGGGACGGAGGGGACATGTCCCCCCCCATCCGAGGGTTGTCCCCCCCAAAAATTTTTTTTAAAAAATCGCACTCTCTATTGTGAAAAATATATGTATGTATACCTAAAATAATTGTGTAAGTAGAAAAAACCCCCCGCAAAAAATGCTTTTAGAAACAGTTGAGTTCCCCCTCCCCTTTCTCACAGTGGTTTGGCCCAACGCCTGCTTTCCGATTTCATCTCACCTACTCCACACACGAGTCAAAATCCACAAAAAGTTCAAATCTGAATTTTGGCAGATATTCGCGCCATGTTAACCAATCAGGAGCTTGCTCTAGCAGTGACGTCAATTACGAGCGGAGGCAGAAATCCGAAACAACAATGGAGGACAAATTAATCGTGGTTGTATGTGGGTACCCGGAGCTGTACGATACTACTTCGTACTTTTACAAAAACAGGAATACATTTTGCAACGAGACTGGAGCTGCCTGGCAGAAGCCCCTCTCATGACGCAAATTTGCGTCTGTTGTGTAGTGAATTTAATCCGCGAATGAAGCGAATTTCACGGGCGAATGAAGCGAGCAAACTCAAAATGTTTAATCGTCCAACTATGCGCGAATAGCGTGATTTATTCGCGCCTGGTGTGAACGCACCTTTAGATTTGTTGTGGAGTAAGAGGAACTAAAATAGTCTAGCTATGTTTACAGTGTTTATTAAGATGTTTGTAATTTGTGTCGGCCTATTTCTGAATGAAATAATAAAATGCTACTTATAAGCGACTTATGTCTCTCTCTCTCTCTCTCTCTCTCTCTAAAAAAACGTATATTTTTTATATGCGTAGCTTATTTTAGCCATGCAGAAACCCTTTTTAAATATTTTAAGAAAATAAGTGAGTTTAAACCGTTTAACTGATTGTATTAATCAGTCAAAATTCTTATCAGTTGGTTAACGGTTAAATGGTTAAAATTAACATCTTGAATGCTTATATCTTCTAAATGTGAATTGTGTCACTGTTTTGAAGCACACTGACAAACAGATAACCTTAAGAATAACATATTGATATTAACACCCACAAAAATTATATTTTGATTTCATTGGACCTTTAAGCGTGTGGGTTACAGCATTTTCTCTCATGACAGTGACAGTGTCAGTCGAGCAATGTCTGTCACAGCTGTCATCATCATAACTGTCTTTGTCCATCACTCTACAGTGCTGTCTGCACATGCTGTGACCACAACTCACTCAACATTAGTCTTTAGACCTCGGTCAGGGTAGTGTCATGTTTAATTTTCAACAAGAATTAAATGAGGCTGTGAAGAACTAAAGTAAAGTGCTTTCCTGTAGCTCAACTGGTAGAGCATGGCGCTAGCAACGCCAAGATCATGGGTTCGATTCCCAGGGAAAGCAAGAGCTGATAAAATGTAGAAACTTGAATGCAATGTAAGTCGCTTTGGATAAAAGCGTCTGCTAAATGCATAAATGTAAATGTAAATGTTAAGTGCGTACAGTCAAATGTACTGTTGTTTAACATGATTGTTCAGCTGACAAATGTCTTTCAGTAGACAAAAACTGCATAAAACAGTTTGGAAAGTTGTGAAAATTGTGTAATGTTGGACCTTTAAACACTGTCTATGTGTGTTAAATATAGTATGGTGTCTAATTAAGGTCTAAATAGGCTATTAAGGTCTAAAGGTCTAAATTGATCCTAAATCCTAAACTTGATCATTTACTCAAAAGCATTTTGTAGTCAGATTTCTTGCGATACTTGACAATGTCTTTCCCCCTCTACACTGTATATGGAGTGCTCTTGAAATGGTGCAGGTTTTCCCTGAAATTATTTTGACACAAATTAATTAAGCACACTAAACATTAACATTACATTATTTTCTGTTTTACTCAATTGTTTTGAGTAAGGTGCACAATTTACATTATTTTTTTCTTTATCTATAATTTAATCTATAATTCTATAAAGTTCAATCAAGTTGTTAGCATTTTTTTCAATCAACTCCTTAAAACTATTTATAGGCCTAAACTGAAGCCTATGTGTGCAAAAAAAATATTTTTATTATTATTGATTAAATTGATTATAACAGTTTGAAAGCAACTTCCAAACCACAAACTAAGTGGTTCAAGAGGTACAATACACCCAATACACCAATTTAAGTAATCATTTAAATATATGATTACTTACACTGTTTTATGTAATGATTTTTAGGAATAAGACCAGTAAAATGTAAGAAAATATATTTACATTTTCTATATTTATATTTTCGATTTTATAGTGGTGCACAGTGGTGCACAAAGGTCTTAACTGATAACGCAATTTGTTGTCAGTCATTATCTTTCTTCCAGTTAGTTGTTGCAGTAAGTTACAGTAAGTCTGATTCAGGTTTGTGTGTTAATGTGTTGTTAAGAATCAACTATTTCTTTGCTGACCATGTGAGTCTGTGTGAGAACTGTGTAACTGATATACACCAACTTGACAGAAAACTAAAAGCTGTGAGTTCTGAGCAAATGTGACGACATCAGTCCTGTGGCGTCTGCTTGATTTATACAGAGGTCATGGAGGACAGAATCAGTTAGTGACCTCCTTAGCCATAATATTCATAACAGACATTCAGCTCATATCCTCTTGTTTTAAATATTAACCTTGCACAGCTGCTGTTATCTCAGGAGCCTGGCAGGAATGTGTTAGGGAGGAGGAGGTGCTGAAAGAAAAGAGATACGGTCCAGATGAGCTTCAGCCGCTGACCTTGCCAGTATTTCCCCAGCTGAAAAGTGGCACAGTGGGAAGAATCTCATGCCCATAACTCTGCTGCAACCAATGACTGAACTTTAAACCACCTGTCATGTGCCGTTACATCCAGTCCAATATCTTTATCAATTGTAAAATGAGAGTCTAATCAAGATTGGAATTTCCAATGGTTTGATAACCTTAGTGAAAAAAAAAATGTATTTCATTCATTGGTTGTATGTTAAATTATTACAAACAATTGCTGGAGTTAGACAAATGTTTTACTTATAGTATACATTATATAGTTTCAGTCCATTTCATGAACAAAAGTACAAAAGGTCTGAAGCAAAACAGAAAATACAAACCCTCACCTGGGCATGCTGCAGTTTGTGATAATCCCAAACTTTTGGGACATTATGGGGCTTCATGTATTTTCTCTGATCGGATATCTATCTGATTTGTAAAAACGTTTCCATTTACACTTGGCCACAAAAATGTGTATTTGCAAAACGGATATAAATCCGTTCTTCAATACATGCACCATATAAAAATTTAACAGAGTTCACGTCAATGAAAGCAATAGATATGCGCAGAATTTTATTCATTATCAGCTCATTTCAATATCAGAGACCGCAGCAGGAGAGAGTGCGGCATTAGCACTGGAAAGATAGGTTGGTCTCACTACTTTTAATGGAGATGATTGTGTGTTGACCATCTGCGACTTACTTTCAGTTTCATTCGCGGCAGTTTGTGCATTGCTTGCTGAAAAGATACAGCTACTCATCCATGGTGACGCTTGTTGCATTAGCGCTGTCGTATCTGACTATAACATGCCATATAGCCTATAAAACGTCTATTATTTTAATATTTTTGGGAGGAGTAAAATTAGCATATGTGGTTTCAACAACCAGATCCATTTACACTTGTCCAGTTTCGTCTGGAATGTGGCCCAGACCACCTCCTGAAGTGGTTTGAGCGATTGGATTTATATCCGTCTCGAATGTGTTTCGAAGGGCATTTACACCTGGCCTTTTCAGGATCGGATAGCTATCCGATCAGAAGAAACGCATGAAGTGACCAGGTGTAAATAGCCCCATATATATACATATATACACTCACCGGCCACTTTATTGTGTAGTTCTGTTCAATTGCTTGGTAACACAAATGGCTAATCAGCGAATCACATGGCAGCAACTCAATGCTTTTAGGCATCTAGATGTGGTGAAGACAACTTGCTGAAGTTCAAACCGAGCATCAGAACGGGGAAGAAAGGGGATTTAAGTGACTTTGAACGTGGAATGGTTGTTGGTGCCAGACAATGCATTTAATGTTTGTACAGTCTAATAAAGGGACATATTGTATTTAACTTTATTTTAAAGGACCCATATTGTCAAAACTGAAATTCCCTGACTTTTTCATGATAACAGAGGTTTAGGGGACATGTAACTACCATTTAAGTTTCAAAACATTCGGTCTACAGTAAAGCTCACACAGCCTGCATAAAGTAGCTGTGCTTTTTCACGAGCGCTTGTGACTTCCGTAAAAATGTGATGTCAGAACTACTCACCGCCTTCAGTCACCATCCATCCTGAGCATCAACATGACTGAGCAACACCAACACGGAAACATGTCGAAAAGCTTAACTTTAACGGACGAATCCAGATCGGCTGACCTGTAACGTTACACTCTCACTCAAAGGATGGACGATCTGACAGGACTGTTACTATGAGGTGGATCACGTCTAACATGTATAGTAAAGAAAAACTCACTGTGTCTATCTAGTCATAATGAAGATGTAAATACATTTCAATTTCAGCAGGCAACTATTTTTTCAGCTACGTTATTATTCCAGCCACAATTAATCACAACACTGTATATACAATTACAAGTAATTATATATAAATTAGTGGTGGGCATAGATCAATTTTTTTAATCTAGATAAATTTTGGAATTAATCTAGATTAATCTAGATTAAAATGGCTCATTTGAATTCTGCCGAAGGCATTCAGAATATGTGTGCTACCCAAATAATGACTAAAAGTAAGTCTTTAAGAACGGGTTTCTCAAGCCAGGTGGCGCATTAGACCAGGGGCTCATCTCCTGTTTCCAAAATGCATCACAAACTTTAATCTCTTCCCGTCCCAATCCCACGAAAAAACTGGAGGAAAATCCCGTTCCACTCCCGGAAGAATGACTCCCATTCCCTCCCACTCCCGTGTTGTTGTTGTTGTTTTTTCGATAACTGTCAATTACAGTACAAATATAGTACAGATCACAGCGTGCCCACCTTATTAGTTGAATAAAAACCCAAAATGTCGTTTTTTGTTATTATATTGAACTGAAAGCCATCTTATGCACAGTGTTGCACAGATTAAATTTCATGTAAATCATCCATGCTAACACACACGTCTTCTATTTACATTTTTTAGACATTTCACTCTCTATAGATATATTTTTCAAAGAGTTTCTAGCTCAAGTTAACATGAGACCTAAAGCGCATCCTGTTTGCTTAAAAGCGCAACGTTTCGTTGTTATTCTGAGTGCACACAAATAAACGTAGAGTCTTTACAGATTCGAAAGATGTATTAGGCTACTTTTATTTGTATGACCAAGAATGACGGAGATGTAAGAGCAAGTGAGCGTACCGGAGCCTGTCCTGCAGCAAACGCGCTTCCACACAAACACTTCAATAGCGCACGTTTCTCTAGGTTAACATCATATTGAGCGGCCATGTAAAGTTGCTACTACATACATCTTTCAGAGGAAAAGCCATATTTGAGGTTGATGAATGATAGGTGAGCGTTTGGATGTCCTGCCCGATTGTATTACCACATAGACCAGCCGTTAACAATCTGTCCATCACGGACTGCGAGCCTCTAGTTCGAAGACTCGTTCTCGCCCCCTACAGTGCAATTCGGCTAGGTATAAATCCGCGCTAAAATATCAGGGTGAAAGTTATCATAGCTTGCGTAGTATAGACCCAGCTCCCAACCCAACTTTGAGAATAGATTAACGGCGATATTTTTTTTATCGCCCGATAAGAGTCTCGCGTTAACGCAGCACGTTAACGCCGATAACGGCCCACCACTAATATAAATCGTCAGTTTGTTGTTTTACACACATGAACACAGACATTATTTCATACACAGCATAGTCCTGAGATGCAAGAACTCTTCAGACTTGCCCATTACAACAAAAGATAATACTTTATTGAACCTTTTCTGATAAGAAGCATGCGCTGCAAACGCGGTCATGTTTGACGATCGTTTCTGTGATATAAAACTGTGATATCATGCCAAATAACCTCAACAGTTTTAGTGTTGGCATGCAGAGGCATCACCATTCAGCATGCACAGCACAACAACTCTAACAACCTAATTGAGCTATCGGTAAGCCCTTAGTTGCTGTTGCTCCCTCAGACAAACAAACGGAGTTGCTCACTGTCTTACATTGACAGCTCCAGTGTGAAAACCTTGTCCCACGATGTTTATGCACAATTTTGGACACAGAAGGCCACCAAATGGGAATTAAATATTTCATGGAGGGATTCATAAAATATTTAAAAATAAATACGGTGGGTAACTCAAAGCAAGGGTTTACAGATCACAATGCAAGCAGGAGAAGTCTCATATAACGGTCGGTCGTCATGATCGCGGATGAAGACATGCAGGGTCAACACTGTTCATATATCACAAGGTACAGTTAAATTAATGTACATTTAACAAGTTTAATATGGAGAGGCACTGAAATGTCGACCTTCGTTTATGTGTTTTTGACCTACACTGTACACAACGCGAGAACAGTCCGCTATTTAGGTTTGAATGTTATCATGGACTCAATAACTTTAACGTTAGCTAGTTTTAGCCAGAGATACCTTGCTAAAGCACAATATAACATTAACGTTCTGCTTGAGCAGATGAAAATGGTAACTTAATGAGTGTATAACAACCAGAAAATGGACGTTTTTGTCTTTGTTTGTACTGGGGTTGAATACTTAGGGACATTTTGCTCGGTTTTGTTTAGATTCAGCAAATGTAATAAAATAAATTATATTGATTCGTTACATTTATATAGAACTTTTCTAGGCACTCAAAGTGCTTTGCATAGTAATGGGGATATCTCCTCATCCACCACCAATGTGCAGCATCCACCTGGATGATGCGACGGCAGCCATATTGTGCCGGAACGCCCACCACACACCAGCTTATTGGCGGAGAGGAGACAGTGATGAAGCCAATCAGTGTATGGGGATTATTAGGAGGCCATGATGGTCAGAGGCCAGAGGGAGAAATTTGGCCAGGATGTTGAGGTCACACCTCTACTCTTTTTCAAAGGACATTTTTTAATGACCACAGAGTGTCAGGACCTCGGTTTAACGTCTCATCCGAAAGACGGTGCTTTTTACAGTATAGTGTCCCTGTTACTATACTGGGGCGTTAGGAACCACACAGACCACAGGGTGAGCACCCCCTGCTGGCCTCACTAACACTTTATCAAGCAGCAACTTAGTTTTCCCAGGAGGTCTCCCATCCAGATACTGAGCAGGCTCAACCCTGCTTAGCTTCAGTGGGCAACCAGTCTTGTGCTGCAGGGTGACATGGCTGCCCATCCAGCATCATTTGCCCAGGATACCTGGAATCAGTGATACAAGTACCCCAGACACATCGTTTTTCCGTGTTTGAAGCATAAACCCCATAAAACCGATGTGAGCTTCGGATCCTCCAATGTTTCTCTATGGTGCTGAAACTTAAAGATGTCCGAGTTCCGCTCCCCGTGCATCTGATACTTGACTGCCATTGGCTAGTCTGCGTTCAAGGGGAGGGGCTTACCAATAGGTAAATTATTTTAGATGAGACTCTTAACATTACAAAACATTGTGTTAATACTGACAACAAATGACAACAGCAAATAAAACCTGAATGTAGCAACTGCATCATTGTTGCTGAGAATAAGGTCATCATAGTAATTTCTTTATATGATGAACTGCCCAATTCGTTTTTAGAGCATATAAATTACTTCCAAATCACTTTCAGGCTGAAAGTGATTTGGGAGAAATTATTGTGATGCCACACAATAAATCACGTGTCCTGGATCAAAGAGCTTGAAGGAAATTATTATATCGGCCGGCATTATGTGGTCCGAACCATCTGATAAACATAATATAATGTAATATTGTTTGTTAAAGAGAATGAAAGTGATGGTAATGTAATATAAGTAATGTCCATAATTGAATTATGCTGTCAGAGATAAAAGTATACTTCTCATCCTATGGGTTCTGTCTTAAGGTGATATATCATCATTTTCAAAACCCCTTTTTTTCTGCAACAGAAAAGTTGTTTTTTGGGGTGAACGATATCTATTAACAAAGCGAAATAATTAATTAATACATTTATTAAAATGATTTTGTGTTCTTCTCATCACAATAGTATCTATTTGGCCTCTTTGTTTCAAACCAACAGTGCATTTCTCAAGCTGATCCAGTTAATTTCCATGTGCATTCCAGTGTTATTTTAATGTCACTGTTATATACTGTTATAGTTTTTGTTAATATTTAGTTTATTTAGTTGTGATTTTCTATCATTTTCTATTATATTTTTGTTTATTTATTGGACAAAGCTTTCATTCTGTTTTAGTTTTGGTTTATTTAGTTTATTTAAATGAAATTATGCCTTACCAACTAACTGAAATCAAATCATTTGAGTTCATTTATTTATTTAATGGCTTAGCTTAGTTTAGTTTAGTAAACCGTTGTTCTTTTACAAAGAGGCTTGAGTCACTGAATTATTTTATACAAGTAAATGCAACATTTCCTTCCACTAAAATCCGATCATGTATTGAAACAAGCCCTGCCTGAGTAATCAGACACCTTGAGCGAGCTTTGTAATAATACAAACACTCTTCTGAATGATGCTACTGATACCAATCATCACCAGTGCTGCAAATCACCAGATCAAGCATCATCAACAAAAAACTCAACCTTTAAAGTAACAGATTACTCATGTGTATCAGGCTACAGTCCACATTGATGATTTCATGAGGACACAGACTCATAATAAACTTCCATTAAGCCCTTATCAAGGAGTGTACTTTGTGCTGTGAGTAAACCTGTGTAAAACTCCAGGCATGTTCTGTGTTATCTTGTGAATATTCTTCTCTTTTCAAAGTGCCCCCAATGAAGCCTTGCGTGGCATTAACTTTCACCCACCCATTACTGGCAGCTGACAGCCTGGCTGTCCGCCAGCCCAGAATTAAGCCATTGCAAACGTGCGGCTGCTCATGTAGAGGCTTGGACTCAGCCGGAAAGAAATTACAGCACTGCAAAGAGAAAATTCATTCATACAGGAATAAGAAACCTAAACACTACAGATTTTTATTCAAAGCAGCTAGAAGAGTGATGCATTTTTTACATTTATTAAAAATGTAATCAAGATACATTTCAATGAAAACAATCCATTTGTCTATGAACATGCATAATAGTGCATTGTAGTAAGTAACTGCTTACATAATAGACACGTTGAGTCAGATAATTGCTTACGTGCCACCGGTCAGGTTTGCTGCATGGATTTGCATCAGTAGATTCATTGTAGGGTCTGGTTTTGGGTTGTGAGCCCTTGTAAAAAACAAAAAAAATGTCCTTAATAGAAGGGAACACTGTGCTAATGACACCTTAAAGGTATAGTTCACCCAAAAATAAAAATGTACTGAAAATGTACTCCAAGGTGTAGATTAGTTGGTTTCTTCATCAGGTTTCGAGAAATGTCGCATTCAATCACTTGTTCATCGATGGATGCTCTGCAGTGAATGGGTGCTGTAAGGCCCGGCTCGATTCGACCCAATGACGGCAGTCGTTCAGCGGGTGAAGGGCTTTGCGTATTACAGTCTTTCCTTTTCACGACACAAGAACATTAAAATGGAACACTTTTTCTTATATATTTTGTCTCGTTATTTCATCTGACTCCATAAATGAAAAGGTTTTAATGATATCTGTGCATCATTAAAATACGAACGAATGATTGATTATTCTTATCAGCTCTTTTTTAATACTTTACTCGCTCAGATGTAGGGAAGCTATATCGCTCAGAGGCCCTGTTTTCCACAGGTCTCACGGACACAATCTCGTCAGGCCCGGTCATCAGTCAGAGGTAAATTATGGTTATGTATCTAAGATTTGCCGTAAATTCACACGTACACATTCAGAGACATCGAATAACCCTCTTGGAGCCCCCTCAGAACTTGAGTTCAATTGTTTTCTTCAGTAAGGGTTTTGGCCACTATCAGATATGTTAGCAGATCAATATACTACACTCGTAATAGCTTTGGGTTGGTCAAAGCCTTGTTTAAAGTAACATTAAATCAAAAGTCAGAGGTATGGGCGTACCCGAGTTCAGTCTGATCAGACGGCGTTCGCCGTCCCTAAATGGAATTAACCCGCCCCTGCATCCAAGTACACTTAAAAGATGCCGGATATTAGCCGTCGCTAAAACTGACGCAGGCTTGCGGAAATATACGTATCCGCTACTCTAATAGGGAGAAAGCAATCTTTAGAGGCAGTTAGAATAGAATCAAACGTTACAATTTATTGACCAGGTAATCGAAGCAATAATTCAACACTCCAATGTTACAAGAATAGAATCATCAGTTAAACATACCTGGAAATGAAACTACACACAAGTGATCTGTGTGAGCAAACAGCTTACTGACTCCTAACCATAGCTGGAAATGAAAACTACACACAAGTGATATGTGTGGGCAGTCAACCTACAGACGCCTAGATGTTTGTGTCCCCTTTCCTTATATACCCAGATAATTCAATAAACCTACCAAATGGTGGTATTATAATTAGACTTTAGAATTTGCAACCAAATGGCTTCTTGAGATCCTGTGGCAGGGAATACTTATTTACATACAGGAGGTGTTTTGAATAGGAGATCAGGGGGAGGGCACATCCCTAAGCTGTACACTATACTTCTCAGATTTTAGAACTTCTTTTAGCTTTTCATTATGATTGGGAGAATGAGACCATTTTACCAGGCACACTGAGACATTTCAAAAGATATCAAACATGTATGGTTACTTTTTTGTACATATTATATTGCATGGATTTTCAGTGAATTCTAGGTGGTGAGGGGAGGGGGAATGGTGTCTGTACCAGGTCCATCGTGTAGACCGTCAGTACAGGGTGTGAACCCCCCAGTGTGCTGCGTCCTGGATGCTGTTGTTACATATGCAAGAGATAGTTCCTGTGGATTTCCAGGCGGGCCCCCTGTCCTCTCGAGGGGGGGGGGGGGGGGGGGGGGGGCAGACATCCTGGCACCAGGCTTACAGTTCCTCTCTTTGGCACTGTTTTGGGCCACTCACAGGGTTCCCTGCAGTGTCACTTCAGTCGTTGTAAGGTGGTACTCTGTTTGGAGGATGACGTTCTGTACCAGATCCATCGTGTCGATCAAGGCTTGTGTTCCGTGTTCATAAAAGGTGTCGTCCCACCATGGGGAGACCTCTGCGTCCTTTGGCATCCTTCCGAGGATGTCGATCTGGCCCATAGAAAAGTCCTCTGTCACTTCCAAGCAAAATGAGTGATCAGCAGGACAGGTCAGTCCTCCATATGTGAACAAATTCATCTCACTGATGACACACCACTGTGTATGAGACACCTGGATAGCATTTGAATGGCCATGCAAAGATTTAACATTTATGAGTTTGCTATCATTGGGAGAGAAAGGTTGTAATGTGTTACATGTACAGACAACATAATTGTGAGTTTCATGACAACAAGTGCGACTGGTAAATAAGGTCTCAGTACCCTTCAACGTCATATATCCAGTGAGGTGATCCCATTTAATTACCTGATCTTTAACTACCATGCCAATGGATTGAATATTAGTGGAATTTGGATAAACTTGATCTGGGTGGATTAAAGGAAAAGTGGCAAAAAATCCAATACAACCAATACATTCGTTTCCAGTATACATCATAATTGTGGATATTAATTCTGAATACTTTACATTTTTCATTTTTTCCGAAGAGAACCATCTATGTAAATCTAAAACCTCAATTAAATCGTTCAAAACATGTCTCGGGGTCTTGTGAAGACGAAGATCTAAAATTTCCTGTCTTGTTGCAGTGAATAAATCTTGTGCATATGATCTGCAGGCTAAGTCACGTTCGATGGTACGGGTCTGATTGAACAATGTGTGGCTGATCGTTAGAAGCGCCTGCGCCTCGGAACGAACCGCTTTGATAATATTATCATTGCTATTGGTGATGTGTTGGAAACCAGTGGCCATCTGATCTGTCAACCATGTGGAGAATTGAGATTGTTTGGTTATTTTATAAGTTTTGGCTGCTGAATTAATTGATCCGAACAGGCCGGCTATACTGCTGAGCAGGTCTCGTTTTGAGCGAGCAGGTGGAATTTGGACGGCAAGTCTGTCTTTGTAATCAGAAATTAAATCATTGATTCGTGACTGTAGCCATGCATACGACTCATCATTAGTATTACAATGTTTTGTATAGGCAGAGAGTATATTGGAAATGTTATAAGTTACATGTGTCATTACCAAATTTACATCATGTAATAAAGTCTTGTTGATGTTTCCTCTAATCAGTCCACCAGGAGGAATTGAGTGCAATTCTGGACACTTTTTGGGTTTAGTGTATCCACAGGTGGTCAAATTAAAAACAGTACTTAACAGTCCATGAACAGTTGTGTGGATTAGTGAAATTGTCTATGCTATGCGAACATTCCCCGACACAATACATTCCTTCCTTTCGGTTGGTCCAGACAAAAGTTTTTGGTTTACGTATATTAGTTCGGTGAATCTCATATGTGTGTCATTATGTGTTTCTGTATGTGTGCACCTATATGTTGCAGGTTCCAAATTTTTAACATAGTAGCAGAATTTTGGGTCTATGCCATTGTTTTAGTTTTTTCGTGTAGTGTATGCATGTTACCTATTGTGTCACCTGGATCTATTTTAAGTCGATACCAGGCAGTGAGGTTGTGCATGAATTTGGTGCTCGAGTGTGTCCTGAAATGTTTCTTTGTAGGTGGGTGGGTGTTACCTGAACTACAACAAATTTGTGGTGTGCAATTTGGATCCGGTACTAATCCGGGAGGCCATGTAACTGTCTCTTTTGGTGCGACTGTGATTTTTGTGTGGATGGCCCCTTGGAGTGTTACGCAACACCCACCTCCCACATTTCAGGTTGCGTGTGAGTGATTGGTGCTCCCCAGAGTGGGAGGATTTGATTCGCTACTACTCGTGCCACTGTGTTTGCACTGTTAAATTGGAAAATTTGTCAGTTATCACAAGGCAATAACGATATCCCCCTTTGGCACTAGGTAGTGGGCTTATGAAATCCAATTGGAGTAACTCCCAAGGTCCCTTGGGTGGCTCTGGTCTACACAGTTTTGTACGGCCAGGCTTGCCTTGGTTAATGGTGGCACATACGATGCATGTGTCACACCATCTTTGAATGTCTGATGCCATTTTGATTGTATGGTGTCACTGTCACTTCTCCAACACAACACTAGGGGGAGCACTATCTACTCTCAGGCCTAAGTAAAGAGGACTTTACATTTATGCATTTATTTAATTTTAACTTAATAAAATTATTTTAATTAATTATTATATATTTTTTCTTTTTCTCTTGAGTTAACCAGATCACCTAGGGAAATGAAGTATGGCCTACAGGTAGTGCCAGACTTGTGTTAAGTCTGAAATTAGAATTTGTGGTTTCTAATTAAAATTTATGATGTTATAATTAAAATTAATAGGATCACTTAGGATTATAATTTACACGTGTAATCTGCAATTGAGTTGATAAACCAATATTGTTGCAAAATGTAAACAGGAAGTGTAATTAATTATTAAATGTAATTAGAATTTTCGAATTCATAATTAATTATTACATTAATTTACGGCTTCTAAATCACTAGTTTTGGATTCCCATAATAATAATTAAAATAGTTTCCAAACTTAATCATTCCTCATTGTGTCATTAACATCATCAAAAAAAATTATAATAATCTGTATCTTAATTACTTGTAGACGAAATTAAAAATTTCTGGCCCTCTTGATAATAATAAAGGTTTTACTGTGATTGTCAAATTATAAGATCGCTTGTGATTTAATCAATGGATAATGTTGAAATCATTTTATCAATGAAATTAATTTGTAATCAATTATGACATTTAATTAACAATTAAAAATTCCTAACAATATCAACTCATCCACTGAAGTGTTTAAAATCAGAAAAGCGGTTATAATTGAATGAAATCAAAATCACCATATTATCAAGATGATGAGGTAATACTAAATTATCTTCTAATAACCCACCAGTTATTAAGCTGGTACCCGCAAATGTTAAAAGACTTTAATCAAATGTTAATTCAACCGACCTGTGAAATTTGTGTCTAGAGCATTCTTCGCATGTTAACGGGCGGCTGATTGTTGTGATTTCATCATCCGCATTTTTCATGGTTTTTAACACTGCGATTTTAACTGCTTTCTTTGGCGAGTCGTTTGATTTTGTTCGGGTCTTTATCGGGCTTCGCAGGCTCGGCTTTTCTGGCCACAGGCTCACACGAGCTCGGTTACAAGTTTCTCTGTGTAGCCTAATGTTATACGCTAACGCAGATTTTGATTTTAGTTTGAGTCTCTAACTCAGTTTCATCCAGTGCTGCTGTGCTTTCCCTGAAAAGACATGTTGTTTCTCGTCTAATTCTTATCACCACCGGGTTTTTCGGTTCCGGTCTCAAAAATGGGTATTCCGACCCGTACTACAAATGTGTCTATATGGTGTAAACAATATTTCCCTCAACTTCTAAAAAGCAAAAAATATATACTTACCACAGCAGCTGGATATTGATGAGAAAGAGATCAAACCTCATGTCCCAAGGAGAATTCAAGTCGGATGTCGCGGCTGGAATGACGTATTAGTCTCTGCGAGAATCACGTTCTCGTCTTTGCGAGAATCACGTCGGGGTCACCACTGTAAGGCCCGGCTCGATTCGACCCAATGACGGCAGTCGTTCAGCGGGTGAAGGGCTTTGCGTATTACAGTCTTTCCTTTTCACGACACAACAAGAACATTAAAATGGAACACTTTTTCTTATATATTTTGTCTCGTTATTTCATCTGACTCCATAAATGAAAAGGTTTTAATGATATCTGTGCATCATTAAAATACGAACGAATGATTGATTATTCTTATCAGCTCTTTTTTAATACTTTACCCGCTCAGATGTAGGGAAGCTATATCGCTCAGAGGCCCTGTTTTCCACAGGTCTCACGGACACAATCTCGTCAGGCCCGGTCATCAGTCAGAGGTAAATTATGGTTATGTATCTAAGATTTGCCGTAAATTCACACGTACACAATCAGAGATATCGAATAACCCTCTTGGAGCCCCCTCAGAACTTGAGTTCAATTGTTTTCTTCAGTAAGGGTTTTGGCCACTATCAGATATGTTAGCAGATCAATATACTACACTCGTAATAGCTTTGGGTTGGTCAAAGCCTTGTTTAAAGTAACATTAAATCAAAAGTCAGAGGTATGGGCGTACCCGAGTTCAGTCTGATCAGACGGCGTTCGCCGTCCCTAAATGGAATTAACCCGCCCCTGCATCCAAGTACACTTAAAAGATGCCGGATATTAGCCGTCGCTAAAACTGACGCAGGCTTGCGGAAATATACGTATCCGCTACTCTAATAGGGAGAAAGCAATCTTTAGAGGCAGTTAGAATAGAATCAAACGTTACAATTTATTGACCAGGTAATCGAAGCAATAATTCAACACTCCAATGTTACAAGAATAGAATCATCAGTTAAACATACCTGGAAATGAAACTACACACAAGTGATCTGTGTGAGCAAACAGCTTACTGACTCCTAACCATAGCTGGAAATGAAAACTACACACAAGTGATATGTGTGGGCAGTCAACCTACAGACGCCTAGATGTTTGTGTCCCCTTTCCTTATATACCCAGATAATTCAATAAACCTACCAAATGGTGGTATTATAATTAGACTTTAGAATTTGCAACCAAATGGCTTCTTGAGATCCTGTGGCAGGGAATACTTATTTACATACAGGAGGTGTTTTGAATAGGAGATCAGGGGGAGGGCACATCCCTAAGCTGTACACTATACTTCTCAGATTTTAGAACTTCTTTTAGCTTTTCATTATGATTGGGAGAATGAGACCATTTTACCAGGCACACTGAGACATTTCAAAAGATATCAAACATGTATGGTTACTTTTTTGTACATATTATATTGCATGGATTTTCAGTGAATTCTAGGTGGTGAGGGGAGGGGGAATGGTGTCTGTACCAGGTCCATCGTGTAGACCGTCAGTACAGGGTGTGAACCCCCCAGTGTGCTGCGTCCTGGATGCTGTTGTTACATATGCAAGAGATAGTTCCTGTGGATTTCCAGGCGGGCCCCCTGTCCTCTCGAGGGGGGGGGGGGCCAGACATCCTGGCACCAGGCTTACAGTGCCATCAGAATGAGAGCCAAACAGCTGATACAAATATCACAAGTAGCCTAATCAACACCACTCCAGTTCATCAGTTAATGTCTTGTGAACTGAAAAACTTCTTGATCTCTAAGGTGTTCTTAAGGAGACCGTTACAGTTTGTATCAAAGAAATATATTATTAAGACGTTTTAACTTCAAACCATTGCTTCTAGCTAAAATATAGCTTATATTTATACGTTATTATGGAGTCCATAATAACACTCCCTCCAGTGACAAAAAGTCAATCTTCTGTTGTCTCTCACATCAAAAGCCACCAACATATTCATTTAGAGCTGTTTTGGACTGTTTTCACTTATAAACAATGATCTGTGTATATAAACTTGCTCTGTGCATATCATGATATTTAGCTGGAAGCAACAGGTTAAAGTAAAATAAATGTCTTAATAATGGATTTGATTTTTAAAACAATAGCTTTTGGCTTCACAACATATTAACTGATGGATTGGAGAGGTGTGGATTATTTGTGGATTATTGTGATGTTTTTATCAACAGTTTGTACTCTCATTCTGATTGCACCCATTCACTTCAATGTTCATTTTTGTCTACCACCCTCTAAAGTCAGTCGACCTGATATCAGCATTGATCATACCAATATAAAAATTCACTTTTGCTCAGTGTAGTCTTGTGACATCTGTCAGTTAAGGATATATTATGCATTGCATTTTCCCTAAAACACAACAACAATAAGATGTAAATAATTGCATTTACACTTTATTGTGATAGTCCATTTTGACATTCTACTATAACTACAAGTAACTTTGTAACTACATGTCAACTAATTTTCATTAATTTGAAACTAAATGTCTACTAACTCTCAGAGTGGACTGTTAGGTTAGGTTTAGGGCTAGTAGAATAAGTTGACATATACTTGCAAAGTTTCTCATACTCAGTATGTTGTATCTTGTGTGTGGACCCATCAAAATAAAGTGTTAGAAGACAAGAAGACAAAGTTACTTTCTGTTAGTAGAATGTCTAAAGTGGACTATCACAATAAAGTGTTACCATAATAGCATGTCTTAAATGACACAATCATGCCGATGTGCTTTTCTGGTATTTTGTATGGCAAGCTTCTCCTCTGTATCTCGTGACTCCATCCAGACATATTAGTCATTCCAAACGAATAAGTGATGCTGTTGATGGTGCTCTAACCTACAATGCATCATCAAAGTCAGATGCCTCAATGAGTTTTCCAAGCGAGATTCATTGCCAAGTTCATGTGGGCTTTGCACAATGACAATCAAGTCCTTTATTCCACTAACGTCAGTTCCCATTTACAAAGACAAAGCATATCACGCGGCCAGATCAAGCTGCTAAACACACTGAGCCATTGACAGCAGTGTCATCTTCTGCACATCCTGATTTTGCTGAGTTAGATGTTTTCCTGGGTCAACATATATTGTTGTAAAATTTTATCTTGAACATTTCCCTACACCTAAACCTAACCTTACCCGTGAGTAATCCCTAAAATCAGAGGAAATGATAGATGAATGACTGATGCACAAGCACCAAACACTGATTGTAAGCCTAAACTTCACAAAAATTATAAACTTGTTCTTCAAATCTGATTGGTTAATAACAATGCTGTTCCAGGGTCAACACAGATGTTGATCCAGGAACATGTTGCACTTGGTAAAATCAGGTTCTGCGTCATCTTCTACAGGTTATCAGATTATATTTACGTTTTACATTTCCATATTCAGTGCTTTGAGATTGTGATTCGTTTGGTTTACTTGTCAGTGATTTTCATTTATATAAACTAATATCATAAAATATATCAACTGTTCCATTCCATTGAAAATGTCTGTAGGTAAAGTGTTTCAAGTGATCCAGTTGGCCCATGTTTAATTCACCTCACAATGAAAAATGCTGTCATCGTTTACGCACTCTCTTCCTTCTACTGACCACAAAGGAAGATATTTTGAAGAATGTGAACAGTCAAACAGTTCCTGGTCCTCACTGACCATATCATTTGTTTGTTTTTTCATACTAGCTTTTAATTTTAACTTATGCCTCATTAAACTTGTAATTTGCTTCTAATTAATAGTTAGTATGGTAGTTGTTAGGTTTAGGCATGGGGTATATGGTCATGCATAATAATCTGCTTTATAAATAATAATAATTCTGGTACTATGCTTTATCCACGGATCCAGCGTGGCCATTGGAGTTTCTTCGGAACACCGAAGTGAACAAAGGCCACCTGAATATCCGCAGGATGCGAAAGAAACACAGCAGGAGACGTGCTGGAATCCGCAACAGGGTAAGGGCTCACAGTCCTCCTCTACCGAGTATTCTGCTCGCTAATGTCCAATCCTTGGAGAATAAGATGGACGATCTTAGAGCCAGGATAAGTTTCCAACGGGACATTAGGGACTGTAACATCCTTTGTTTGACTGAAACATGGCTCACGCCATCAATCCTGAACACGGCTGTAAGGCCGTCTGATAACTTCTCTGTTTTACGGATGGACAGAACAGCCGAGGCCGGAAAAAACAAAGGTGGTGGAGCGTGTTTCATGATTAACAAGAAATGGTGTGACCCCAGGAATATCTCCATTCTGTCGCATTCCTGCTCGCCTCATCTGGAACATCTCTCCATTATCTGCCGCCCATTCTATCTGCCCCGGGAGTTTTCATCAATCGTCGTTACTGCCATTTACATTCCACCACAGGCAGATACTAGCTTGACTTATCCAAACTCCACGATGTGCTCAGCGGATATATCAACAAACATCCTGACGCTGCATGTATCATCACGGGGGAATTTAACAAAGCCAACCTCAGGCAGGTCATGCCTAACTTTCATCAGCATATATCCTGTCCAACTAGAGGACCGAATACACTCGATCATTGCTACACTCAGTTTAAGAATGCCTACAAAGCTCATTCCCTGCCGGCTTTTGGCAAATCGGACCATGCCGCCATTTTCCTCACACCGAAATATAAACAAAGGATCGTTCAGGAACCCCCGGTGGAGAGGGAAGTGATGTGCTGGTCCTCCCACTCTGAAGCTATGCAACAGGCGGCTCTTGATGATGTCGACTGGGACATGTTCCGGGCGAGTTCATCTGACATCAGCGAATTCACGGATGTAGCATTAAGCTTTGTCAACACGCTAACCGAGCAAGCCACTGAAACGGTAAAAATAAGGACATTCTCTAATTAAAAACCGTGGTTGGACAGAACAATCCGTGATGCTGTTAACCATCGCACTGCCGCATACAATGCCGGTATTTTGTCAGGAAACATGAGCGAGTACAAAGCATCATGCTATGCTCTCCGACGGGCAGTTAGAGCTGCCAAACTCCGATACAGGGAGAGAATTGAGTCACATTTTCAGCTCAATGACTCTCGACGCATGTGGCAGGGACTGAAGACCATCTGTTCTTCTGGAAATAACTCCTCTGCAGAGGTGAGAGCAGATCCGTTGCTGGCCGAAGAGCTAAACACCTTCTACGGCCGCTTTGAATGTAATGTTACAGTGTGACTCTGCCGATCAGCGTGTCAGGAAGCAGCAGACAGAGCAGCGATCATGTTATCACCTTGTCGGAGGACGAGATTCGGAGGGAACTAAAGAGAGTGAATTTCAGAAAAGCAGCCGGACCTGATGGGATTACTGGCCGTGTTCTGAGGTCCTGTGCTGATCAGCTTGCTGGTTTGTTTACTTCCATCTTTAATGAGTCCCTTGCTACTTCTGTGGTTCCCACCCCTTTAAAAAATCTGTCATCATCCCTGTGCCTAAGAACAGTAAACCCTCTTGCCTGAATGACTATCGCCCAGTTGCCCTCACATCAACAGTCATGAAGGTTTTTGAGAGACTTTTAAAGAAACACATTTGCTCCTCCATCCCCGCTAGTCCCTGCTATCGGCCAAATAGGTCTACTGAGGATGCCATCTCTCAGGTACAGCACTCGTCCCTCACACACATTGACAGCAAAAATGGCAACTATGTCAAGCTGCTATTCACTGACTATAGCTCAGCTTTCAATACTATAGTCCCCATCAAGCTAGCAGTTAAACTCACAGACCTCTGTCAAGGTTGAGGGAATGGATGAGAGCAAGGACCCAATTGCTGGAGGAAAATAGGCTTTATTAATAATAACAAAACAAATGAACAAACAAAAACTACCCCGTAGGGGAAAAACAGACTGGCTGGACTGGACAAGGCTAGGCTGGACTGGACTGGACAAGGCAGGACTGGACACAAGACATCAGACGACCCAACATATGGTAACGAACCCACACGGAACTGCAAACACAAGGAGATTATAAAGGGAGCAAATGATGAGTGTAATGAGGGAAAGCAGCTGGGGAAAATTAATCAATAAACAGGTAACAAGATGGGTGGGGTCAAGACAAATTGACATGAGAGCACGTGGCACACAGAAAACTAGGACAGAAACCACGTGCTCACATAAAACAAAAACACAAGCACATGGCCTGCAAACAAATCACCAGCCATGTGCAAAACAGGACATGAACACGCAGCACAACATATAACATAACTGCACGCAGCCGATAGAAACACGAACTGCGTGCAACACAACAAACCCACGTGGACAAGAGTGCGCGGTGCCGAGCGAACTCGAGACCACGCACTCACACAATGACAGAAAATGGAGCGCGAGTGTCCGAACCCCGTCACGTGACCAAAACTCAAGACATGAGTGCCGGGATCCAAACACCACGCTCCAACATGAAACAAGGCACGCAGACGAGAGCGCGCGACTCGAGCACACTCGAAGCCGCGCGCTCACATGAAAACGCGGACATGATGGGAGTATCAGGGCTCTGTCACAAAACCATGAATAACACTAGACCGAAGTGACAGAACCCTGACAGACCTCGGCCTAAACACTTCACTCTGTGACTGGATTCAAGACTTCCTCACCAGCAGACCACAAGTGCTGAAAATGGGCCAGTTCACCTCCAACTCCATCACCCTGAACGTAGGAGCCCCACAGGGTTGTGTCCTGAGCCCCCTGCTCTACTCTCTATACACTCACGACTGCGTGTCCTCTCACAGCTCCACTTCTATTGTCAAATTTGCGGATGATACTGTGGTTCTGGGCCTCATTAACAACGATAACGAGGCCGCATACTTGGATGAGGTGGAGAGACTCACATCATGGTGCCAGGACAACTGTCTCTCTCTGAACGTGAGCAAAACTAAAGAGCTGATTGTAGACTTCAGGAAGAGACAGCAGCAGCCCTACACTCCTCTTATGATCAGTGGGACCCCTGTGGAGAGGGTGAGCAGCTTCAAGTACCTCGGTGTAAACATCTCCGAGGACCTGACTTGGACTACACATATTCAGACTCAGGTTAAGAAAGCCAGGCAAAGACTGTACCATCTGCGACAGCAGAGGAAATTCAGGGTCTCACCAGCTATCCTGAAAACTTTCTATTCAGGGGCCATAGAAAGTGTATTGACTCAGTGCATCTCAGTGTGGTATGGTAATTCCTCAAACCAGGACTGCAAAGCTCTACAGAGAGTCGTGTGCTTAGCTGAGCGCATCTCAGGGTCTACTCTCCCCTCTCTGCAGGTCATCTACCTCAAACGCTGCAAAAGCAGAGCTGCTAAAATCATCAAAGACTCAACTCACCACGGTAACCATCTTTTCCGTTTACTGCCATCTGGCAAGCGCTTCAGGAGCATGATGGCAAAAACTGAGAGACTGAGGAGGAGCTTCTTCCCTCAGGCCATCAGGCTCCTAAACACAAACCCGGTCTCATAACATTTACAAGATTGTTACTGAAAAACATACTCTCATCACGCGTATTTTTGTGTACATACCCTGAACAACCCGTCTGCACATCCCTCCTATTCATATCACTATTTATTAAGTCCCAGTACATTGTTTTTTGCACATTCTATTGTTTTGCACATCTTATTGTTTTGCACTTTTTATATTGCACATTTTACTCTTATTTCTCTTTTTTTACCATATATATGCTCTTGTGTTGTGTTACTTTTATATAATTCTTATTTTTTTTTATTTTATACTTTTGCACTGTCCACTGAGCGGACGTGATTTGATTACATTTCACTTCTGAATATACCCTGTATAATTTATTATGTGACAAATAAAGAAACCTTGAACCTTGAACCTTGAACATATTAATGCATTATTCTGCATGACCAAATTCTAGATCCCTTAACCTTAAAATACCATATCTAAACTTGACAGCTAACTTAATAAGCAGCAAATTAGGGGTTTATTGAGGCAAAAAATCATAGTTAATCATCAGTTAATAGTAAGAACTGATCCTTAAAATAAAGTTCGACTTTCTAATAAAGATAACGTAAAGCTTCTGTGTGCACGGGAATAGGCTGCAGATGTGTGCTGTTGTTCAGCCTTTGGACCTGGGCTGGGGAGCGGCTCCTTCTTTATGACATGCTTTACTTCTTCACTAGTGTTAACAGGGTCAGAGATGTTGTGCTTTGGGGAAAGAGCCGTAAAAGAATGTCCAATACGACTGTGGTAATACATTACGTATTAGTAACATAAACCATCCGTCATGTGATGCGTTTGTACTGCGGCCAAAGCAAATACTTTTCTAACAAATCACTTACAATGTAACCATGGGCCCTTTCCTCTCAACTTTGTCTTGTTGGGTTATAAAAGCCAATAATATCAATAACACATGCCAGTCCTCTTCTTTGTTCCTCCTTGCCTTAACCAGGGGAAAGGACCACATGAAAGATCCCGCAGTGAAGCATCTGCTGGGAAAATATGTTTGTGTGTCCCAAAGAGGTCAGACTCAACGATACAGTTATGAATGTACACGAACACTGGACCCGTGTGCCTCAGCATCCTCTGTTTGTATGCCGTTTGTATTCAGGCTTTTTCAAACCCTGGCACATTTGGCAAATATTTGCAACATTATAACTTCCTTACAAACTTTTCACCAAGCCTTCGTCATTTAATTTATTTATGCTGTGAATATTTAGATTTTATTGTCCAGACTCAGACTTTAAATCTTAAAATAAAATGGGTTATTGTAGTTAACTAAACCTAAACCTGAAACTAAAACCATAAAAACACTTTCATTACTTGAATTAAAACTTTAAATCTTTGCATGCAAAAAATATATTAAAAACTTAAATGCATTTTATTCCAGCAACTTGCTGTAATAAAATAACTAAAACTAAAATTAAAAAAAAACTATATAGTCAGCTGCGCAAAAGGTTGTGGGTTCGATTCCCAGGGAACACATGAACTAATGAAAATGTATAACCTGAATGCAATTGTAAGTCGCTTTGGATAAAAGCGTCTGCTAAATGCGTAAATGTAAATGTATTGGGACAATAAAGCCCTCCCTACACCTACCCTACCCAATAATTTCATTTTCAACTTTTTTATTATTACATTTTTATTGAAAATAAATACCTTTTGGGATTTGAAAATGGAGAAAAAAGTTTGGCGAAAGGCGGATTTGAATTGGGGTCGATCGCGTCAAAAAGCTCACACCTTTCCATCTATTCTACGCCACTGAAACAAATGCTGAATGAGTGTCTTTTTTTTAGTGTTGACTATCCCAATAACACGTTGGTGGATGGGGTTACTGTAAATAGCCTTTGACAACAAGGCAGGCTATTTGCACTTAGTGTAAATAAACACTCCGATTTAATAATTTACACACACGTTTAAATATAAAGGCTCAGGTTTACAAAGCGTTTGTGAATGGAAACTTTGGGAAAGGTTCATTTGAAGTGCAGATTACTCTGAATTTTAATAGATATGCCTGTTTATGAAAGTTTCAAGAATGTGATAAATTGTGCTAAATTACTACAGGCGTGTGTGTGTGTGTGTGTGTGTGTGTGTGTGTGTGTGTGTGTGTGTGTGTGTGTGTGTGTGTATTTTTGTGTCAGTATTTCAGTATTAAAAATTCTGTCTTGCTTCAAAATTCTCAGTTTAAATCAATCTGTTACTTGCAGTTTCTTTATCAATACCTGATTGAAAATTGTCAGAGTGCTCTGTGTATTTCTGTGAAGTTGTACATTGTATCCATGAAGAGCGATGCTCTAGATGTAGTAAAAGGTCACAATATGAGCAGTTGGAATGACAGACATGTGTGCTGTTTGATCTTTAATTAGAATGACTGAAGGCAGTGACACTGATTATCACGGTGCTTACCACCCTCTAGTGGCCACTTCACATTGTCAAATGGTCAAACACAACTTCAGGCCGTATATATATATATATATAATTACTATAGTAATATAGTATTTTGCAAGAAAAGTCGTTTATATTAACTTGTGTCATTTATTTTCATTTTTTTATTTTTGTTCCAATGTTAAACATTTCTAGTACTCTTGAAATTAAATTTGCAGAAACTGTAAACAAATAAACAGCCTTTCTTCTACATATGTTATTCTATACCTGTGTGACGAGTGTGGTCATGTGCAAATATACAATAAACTAGTTTTATACAAACCAACATATCAAAATAACAAAGCAGACCAAATGAAATAAAATTAATTTAATACAAATAAAAAATTACTTAAAAAGCAAACATTGTGTCTATTGATTGGGATCAACCCATTAAAAGGTAAGAGGAAATTAGAAAATAGAAAGTAGCACATAATTAGGTCAATAAGGTTATACTGTCATAATAAGGTCATACTGATAAAAAAATGTATAGCCTGAATGCACTGTAAGTTGCTTTGGATAAAAGTGTCTGCAAATGCATAAATGTTAATGTAAATAAGCACAGACACATACACATCTAGGGTTTGTTTTACAATATTGACCAAAATAACTGCATATTGCTATTTACATACACAAAGTCGTTCCCTTTTTCTCACTGGACAAATTCATTTTAATTTTTGACAGCTGCCACCAAAATACCTTATTGTTCATTTGTTTTATCTTAATTTATTGAATTCTGTTGAGTAAAGTTGTTACCTTTCCTTTATTTCTACACCAATTTATTTTAAAAAGTGAAATTACACAAATATATAGTATATTCTCTGAAAACAAATCTAAACATCTAACATAAGGTTTGCCTGTAAAAAGAAAACAAGAAATGGTAACCCTGTAAAGCATATGAAATAATGGTCAGAAAAAAAACAATTGTTTATTTATTTATTATAAAGGACAGTTTAATGAACCTTTAGACCAAATACAGAGGAAAAAGGTGTGATATAGTAAGAATATGGAGGTCAAAGAAAGAGAAGAAATCATATTAATTGTATTGATGCTGATTCTTTCCAAGCCCCCTGTAGTGCTAACAAGTACTTTAAACATAGCATTTCAGTAAAGATTTGTCATGGCAAAAAGGTATGCCACACATATCTGAAGTCCTATGTTAACAATGTCCCACTTTCTAAACATCAATAAGCCAAAGATCATCCCAGCAGTGGTTCCTATTGTTCCTCCCCATGAGGACGATTTCACTGCTACAGCTGCAGCTCCTCCCATGGACACACCAGCAGCACCAGCCGCCCCCAGCAAAGCCCCTGCCTTACCACCAACTCCTAGCATCTGTGAAGACACTTCAACTATCGACAAAACAACCACAGAAGTTACAGACGCCCCCAAAATAACCTTTCCTCCTGCCTCTCGTGCCACTGGACCACCGATTGTGGCCCCTAAACCAACCTGACAGACTTCTGACACAAAGAATCCTGCAGAAATTGCCTGTACGGAGGATGCGTGAGTCATGCGGATGCTGATATTCTCCTTGCTTACGTCTTGTCCTGCCAAGCGCATTTTGACAGACATGCCTGCCACTTCCTGCCCGGCATGAATAGTCAGCACGGAAATGGCAAACGTGGCAAACATTCCCATGCATCCCATAAGCATCCAAAAGTTCAAACGCCAAGAACTCATGAGCCAAAACGACATACATAACACCACAACTAACAGGATAACAAAAACAAATCTGTAATCTCCAAACCCAAAGATGCCAAAGCCAGCGGTCACAAAAATAGTCACAGTCATCGGAATGCCAGAAAATGCAAGAAACTCCATGTATTTGGCCACTGCTTTGAGCAAGTGTTGTCGAGAAGTCCTTTTCTGCATTTCCAACTCAACGGCCTTCCTTTGCTGTCTCTTGATTTCTTCTCGTTCTCTCCGTTGGGCCTCCCAAGCAGCCAGACCATCCTCCTCTGGTTTCTTCATCTCACAGGCCTTAATCCGCTTTTCCAATTCCAATGCAGCCCGCTGTCTTAGATCTACTTCTAAAGCAAGTAGTCTTGCTTGTTCTCTCTTAGTAGCATCAGTGATTGATCCACAGAATTTCCGTTCCGTGCATGTATACTTGACAAAGTAGTGTATCAATAGTTTGAAGACTGTAAAAATCCCCAAAGCCCCGAGCAGGCTGACCATCCCGTAGCTCGTGCTCAGATTTTCAATGATGGCCCCTAGTGCTGCACCACTTGAAGTCATGGTGAGAGCTGCGGCCAATCCTGCTGCCACCCATCCTTCAGTCTTCCTCAATCTCAATAGACACAAGGCCACAGAAGTGGCTACGGTGACCCCCGTTACCACCAATGTCATTGATGTGATGAGTGCAGTAGTTCCTAGAAGCGCACCCAGTCCCAGAGCCCCAAGGCTCTTAATACCAGACACAACGGGTTTCAGTTGGGCTCCTGAGATGATATCCTGCATAATTTGATTCACTGATACCTCCGTGGCTCCTAGAGTACCTCCAGCCACTGCTCCAAGCACAAAGCCCTTGGCAGACTCCATCACTGGGCTTATGGTCTCTGGAAAAAGTTTAAGAAACATTTGTCAAATTGTGTTGCATCAGCTTTTAATATCAACCATTGCCATTATCTCATGGTGGGGGCCAATGTAGGCACATTATTGGCTTAAATGGGTTTGTCCATTGGTTCTCTCCATGAGTTAATTTAGATAAGGCCGATCATACTATGGTAGTTAATCAATGAGTTACATTGTTGAACAGAAAATGCACCCCTGCTTGTAGACGATTATAAGAAAGGGGTGGGGTTTAAGCTACCTAAAAACAGGAGAAGTCCAGCATACGTCACCAGACACAGTCCCACTTTATAATAGGTGTCCTTAACTACTATGTACTTACATAAAAAAGAAGTAAAGTGAACTTATTGTGTTCATGTTGTTTTGCAAATTACTTTTGCTGCGATTGAGGTGGGATAAGGTTAAGGACAGGTTTGGTGGTATGGGAAGGTTTAAGGGTGGGTTAAGGTGTAACAGATGGGTCAACAGTGTAATTATACATAAATGTAATTACAGATATTAACTGATCAGCAGTAGAAACATTTCTTAAAACATCAAGCTTCAACATCAGATTTTGGTACATGTGCTATTAAAACAACTCAAACAGAAGGCTACACGTAGTAATAGGAGACAGGCCATTAGAAATTAGATCAATATAGCTATTGTTAAATTATTTGGCTAATTTACAATGTCATAGTTAAGATCATCCAACAACCTTGTAGGGAAAAGGAGAGGAGGAAAACAAAACGCTTTGACCATGCAGGCATATTTTAGCTCTTTGTCCACCAAACACAGAATTTTCCAGGTTTCTGTGTTTTATTGTTTACACTCAGGGGTCCTATTACACATCTCCTGAATGAGTCTGCAATGTGCCAATCAAAAACATAGATGGGGAAGATGAAGAAACAAGTGATCTCATATGTAAGCGTATGCATATGAAAAAGAATGCAATCATTAACAATAAACAGCATATAAATGAGAACTGCCTAATGAGTGAAATGTGGATCCAGGAAGTGGTGAAGGACTGTGCAAGCTTTAGGGGTGACGATGGAAGCTATCTACATCATCTTTGCTTTGATAATAGTACTGAATATGATTCAGAAGTAGCATTTGATAAACATTTATTTTGCTCAAAATGTTGCTTTTTTATGAAACTCAATTCAATTGTTGATAAAAAAGAATGATTGAAGATTTTTAGTTTTGAAAGTAGAGGGTCTGTTCGTTATTTTGATGTATTGCATGTTCAAATGTTCATACAACTAAATATTCTGGGGGCCATGAATTTTTTGTGAAAATGATAAAAAATTCTGATGATGCCTGGCAACATAAAAAAAAACCTGCGGGGAAAGAGTTAATGGTTACATTAACCACAGTTACAACCAGATATGTAAAGATGAATAGAATCTAGCCATTTAGACTGCAGACCAGACATTTTGCTAGAAATACAATAAACATTATACAGAATCCAAATGATGGGACTTACAGTTGTATTTGTATGGGTATTAAAACATATTGGTATGAACCAAAATAGCAGGTAAGGGAGCAAAGAAAGACATAAAAAGATCATACTGATTTAGCAGTTAGTCTACGCAAGACAGAATTAGGTTCATTAGGAAAGGCTGAAGGAAAGGTGACAAAAACAATGCAAGAAAGAGAGGACAATGGCTTTATAGCATACAAGCAAAGAACAGAAAGATGAAAAGAACAGTCGAAATAAGAAATAAATCAAGAGTGCACTTTATAAATTTAGGTAAACATAATACAGAGAGTTGTGACTGTAGGCTAGTCAAGATGAAACATGTCATGCTCCACTTATATGTATAGCGATATGATTAGCTGTAGGTGTAGGAGAGTGGACATTATGGATAAGGTCGAGTAAGGCCCCAATGATATACAGTGGCACATGAAAGTTTGGGAACCCCTTGCAGAATCTGTGAAAATTTGAATAAATTTAACAAAATAGATGAGATGTAAACTTCTAAATAACAGTCTTTAATAAAAAAACATCCAAAACGGGGTAAACAAGGTAGGGCAGAGACACACAGAAACAAGACATCGATGTTAATACCAGACACTAGACTCATGAAAATACAGGGCTTATAAACACACACTAAACGAGATAATTAAACAAACACAGGGGTGCATAATTAACTGATAATGACACAATAAAGACAGGAACCGAACCAAATATGGGCATACAAGATGTGAAACTAGGTTAAGGGAGCACGAGACAGAACACCACAAGACAAGACAGGACACAGGTCTGACAAATACAAAATGCATGTTATTTTTTTATTTAGTACTGTCCTGAGTAAGATATTTTACATAAAAGATGTTTACAGGCCACAAAACAAAATAAAAATAGCGGAAATTATTAAAATAAGCCCCTTTAAAGGTTTGGGAACCTTTGGTTTGTAATACCATGTTTTTTTTTTGTTTTTTTTTTGTGATGGTTGTTCATGAGCCCCTTGTTTTTTCTGAACAGTTAAACTGAGCACTGTTCTTCAGAAAAATCCTCCATGTCCTGCAGATTCTTCAGTTTTACAGCATGTTTTTGCATATTTGAACCCTTTCCAGCAGTGACTGTGTGATTTTGAGATCCAGGTTTTCACTGAGGACAATTCAGAGACTCCAACACAACTATTAAAAAAGGTTCAAACATTCAAAGGAAATACGATGCGTAAAAAAAAGAAAAAACTTTTGAACAGGATGAAGATGTCAAAAAATTTCTTATTTTATTGAAATATCTTCTTTTTTTTATGCCCTTCGGAAGCAACAGAAGATACTTGCATGTTTCCCGGAAGACAAATTAAGTGCAATTTATCTTCATCTTTTTTACCCCTCTGCTCTTAATGCATGGTGTTTCTTTGCTGGAAAGAATCTGCAGGACACAGGCGTGCAGATGGCACTGGGGACGGGGGGACATGACCCCCAGATTCATAGTGACCCGATCCATCCCCCTCACTATGAAAGGCAACATCGGTAAAAAGAGAATTGATCAGGGTTTCCGCTATGTACATTAGCCTCCTTAAACATGCACTAAGAAAAACGCTTTTGACCAGTGTCTGACCGAGTCCCAAAACACACTTGTAGCCAATCATCAGTAAGTGGGCGTGTCTTTCACTGATAGAGATAGTCTTTTGCTCTATTTGAGTGCACAGGATGGATATTAGCAGATCGACTATAGATAGAGAGAGATGGCAGAAAATATCAGAGAAACAAAACATAAAAAAGAAGAGTTACGATCAGGCAAGAGGTAGGACCTGTGTAAATATCAGAGCAGCTTTCCAGCGGGCGGTGGAGAGAACTCAAAGAGCGGAAAGGGCTTGAATTGGACGCTGAGGTTGTGTTGTATCTTTTTAATAGGTGAGTAAAGTTGATTTTGCTTTGTTTCATACAACTTATCCATGCTGGCTTTTGCTTGAATATGCTTTTGTGTCATCTTCGCTTGTTTCCGCGATTGTCATTGCCATGGTTGTGTATGTAGGTGGGGATGCGAAGATTTTTCTTTTAGTTTCGCTTTCACTTTCGAATAAGCCCCCGAACAACATCCCCCCCCCCCCCAATCCTTTGGAGAGGATTTTTCTGAAAAACAAAGCTCAGTTTAACTGTTCAAAACAAACAGGGGACTCATGAATAACCATCACAAAACAAACAAACAAAACACACAGTAATAAGATCGTCTCTGGTTACTCGCGTAACCCTTGTTCTCTGAACAGGGAACGAGACGCTGCGTGAGCTTTTAACACTTTGGGAACGGCCCTGGGTGTGCCGATTGTCTGAAGCCCGTATAGAATCACGCCAATTAATTGGCTGATGGCGCGAAAGCCGCCCCTGACATACTCACGTCGTCACCTTATACTGGCGAACGATCCCTGTCAGCAGCGTGAAGTGCTTGGCAGCAAATGCAGCGTCTCCTTCCCTATTCAGAGAACAAGGGTTACGCGAGTAACCCGAGACGTTCTCTGTCATAGGTTCACTCAACGCTGCGTGAGCTTTTCACGCTTTGGGAACGATGTACCAAACACGCCAAGCTAAAAACGCTGCCATATCTGGTCTGATTACGAACCAAACACCATACGGCTGGTTCAAACAGACAGAACCTGAGAACCCGGAGCCGTATCAAGATCCAGGTTGTAGAACCTGACAAAAGTGTGCGGAGAGGACCATCCTGCCGCTACACAAATATCTTCTAGGGGAACCCCTCTGAAAAGAGCTTGACAGGAGGCCACGCCCCTAGTAGAATGCGCCAGCACCAAAACACACCAGCAACTGGGAGGATTTTCTCCAAATGTTGGAGCGGTCCACATCCATATTCAAAGCTTGAACTGGACAGAGCATGTGAAGCTTTTCATCCTCACTCAAAACGATGTGGACAAAACCTTGGGAATGTAACCAGGCCTAGACCCAGGGTGAAGTCCATACACATTTCACTGACAGAGAGGGCCTGCAAGTCCCCAACTCTCTTTAATGACGTAAGTGCCAACAAAAGAGTTACCTTAAGAGTCAGGATTCATTCTGGAGCTGAGTCTAGGGGCTCAAAGGGGGACTGCCACTAGACCTTCAAGGACGACTGACAGGTCCCAAGAAGGAACTGCCATAGGGCGTACTGACCTAAGCCGCCTGACGCCACGCATAAACGCAGAGACCATCCGATGCCTTCCCAGGGGAACCTCATCAAGCTCTCTCCGAGCCGCAATGGCCGCGACATAAACACTTAAGGTGATCGTGGCCGCCCCTGTTGTCAGTCTCTCCTGCAAAAACTCCAGCACTGGACTGACAGGGCAGTTAACTGGGTCTATTGCGCGAGCCAAACACCAGGACTCAAAGACACCCCATTTGGAAGAATACAGTTTCCTCGTAGCAGGGGCCCTGGCACTGGCGATGGTCTCCTGAACCTCGACAGGCAGATTATCCATCAAGGCCCTTGACCCTGTATGGGCCATACCCACAGCTTCCAGATCTCTGGCTGAGGATGCCAGATCCTGCCCTGGAGCTGAGAAAGCAGGTCCCGCCTGATCGGAATCTCCCAAGGGGGCCAATACAGAAGAGGAATCAGCTCTGAGAACCAAGTCTGGGAGGGCCAGAATGGGGCTATGAGTAGGAGACGGGCACCGCTCACCTTCACCCTGCATAGGACTGCCGGAATCAGCTTGACTGGTAGAAACGCATACAGTTTCATATTCGGCCATGGATGGACGAGCGCATCTATGCCCAGAGTCGCCGGGGAACCTACGGAGAACCAAAGCAGGCATTGGGACGACTCCTGTGAAGCAAAGAGGTCCACTTCCGCTTCGCCAAACAGATCCCAAATTAGGGCTACTGTCTGATGGTTCAACATCCACTCTTCCGGCCTGAGTTTCTGTCTTGACAGAAAGTCGGCCTCGAGGTTCAAGATTCCCGGAACGTGAACTTCCCTTAAGGAAAGGAACTTGTCCTGGGACCAAAGGAGAAGACGAAGTGCAAGCCTGTCCAGGGTGCGCGACCGTGAAGCCCCCTGACGATTTATGTGGGACACCACCGCCATGTTGTCCGTCCTGACTATTATATGATGCTTCCCAAGAACGGGGAGAAAATGCATCAAAGCCAGGAAGATGCACTGAGTCAAGTGTATTGTGCATCTCAGTCAAGTGCATCTCAGTGTGGTATAGTAACGCCACAAACCAGGACTGCAAAGCTCTGCAGAGAATTGTGCGCTTAGCTGAGCGCATCTCAGGGTCTGCTCTTCCCTCTCTGCAGGACATCTACCTCAAACGCTGCAAAAGCAGAGCTGTAAAAATCATTAAGGACTCAAATCAACCCGGTAACCATCTTTTCATTTTACTGCCATCTTGCAAGCGCTTCAGGAGCATGATGGCAAAAACTGAGAGACTGAGGAGGAGCTTCTTCCCTCAGGCCATCAGGATCCTAAACTCAAACTCAAACTCGGTCTCATAACATTTACATTTATATGACTCAATTTAATGTGTACATACCCGGTACAACCATGTTTGCACATTCTTCTTGCTGTTTGCACATTCTTCCTGCTGTTTGCACATTCCTCTTGCACATCCCTGTTTATATTATTATTTATTAAGTCCACAGTATACTGTATTGCACATTTTATTTCATTGCACATTTTACCCCTTATTTTTATCTTATTTTTATTTTATTCTTACCTATATTTATATATATTCTCTTGTGTTAAGTTTCATTTTTATTTTTATTTTTTTGCACTGTCCATTGAGCGGACCTGTCCTGATTTACATTTCACTACTGATTATATCCTGTATAATTGACGAATAAAAGAACTTTGAACCTTGAACCTTGAAGACAGCTCTGAGCTCCAGGCATTTTATGTGCCAGGAAAGGAACTCTTCTGTCCATTCCCTGCGCGCCAGTCTACCCTCGAAGACCCAGCCTGTCATTGATGCATCCGTCGTAATCATATGGCGACGGTGAATCGCACCCATTCTGACCCCACTCAGGAGAAAAGTGGGGTCTCGTCATTTAAAGAGGGCACGAAAGCAACTGCGCGACACCCTGATTAGGCGAGTAGCTGGTACCGTGGGGTGTAGTCTCAGCACTTTCATCCACCAAAGGAACAGCCTCATGTGGAGCAACCCTAGGGGCAGCACAGGGGAGGCCGCTGCCATGAGGCCTAGCAACTTGCGGCAAGTACTCACTGAGACATGATGGCCTAGCTTGAAGCGGGCCAGACATGCAGCGAAATTGGAAATCCGAGCAGGAGCCAGACGGGCCTGCATCTGAACGGAATCCAAGTGAACCCCAAAAAAACAGTTTGCTGAGAGGGGAAGAGAACACTCTTCTTTGCGTTCATTCTGAGGCCAAGAGAATGAATGTGATGGAGAACGATATCTCTGTGATGACTCACTAACTAGTAGTGGTAACTACTAACTAGTAACCGCAGAAGGCCGCGCCTCCTGGCCGCTAGGCGGGAGAGCATCAGCTAAAATAGGCCCGAATCGGAAGCTGCTATTAGCAATACATCATCTAGCCCGAAGGAGACAGTGTCACGTGCCTCCGGGCTAGGATATAAATAATCGTACGCGAATTCAACCGGAGAATTCGCACGCACGTGCTCAGGTGAGAGAGGTAGAGAAAAGGCGAGGCCAATCTGCTCACTCTCCATCGCCTCGAGCTCAACATCCGAACCCCAGGTCGCGGACTCACGGGGGCCGCGGAGGCCTCCGGGGCGTGACGGGGAAAAACGGATGACTCCTTTTCAAAAACCTCAAGCCTAGAGCGAAGGGTTCTGAGATGGAGATTTTCACAAAATTAGCATTTTGATATCCCGTAAACCGCCTCGCGTGCATGCGAAAACCAAACATTTTACACACTTACAGTATTTGTCATCGCTTGCAATAAAGCGAGCACACGGCGGTTGACAACGGCGATACTCCATGGCACTTCACCGCGAGGAGAACAATGTTCTGCTGATGCAGTCGCCGAAGTGCAAATGGAGAAATCCACTAATGATAGAAAATTGGGCCAGAAAAATCGCAACAGAAGGGTTAGTATGGCCGCTTCGTGAAGGCAGAGAAATCTGAGCAGATGGCGCGTTCGCCAGTATAAGGTGATGACGTGAGTTCATCAGGGGCGGCTTTCGTGCCATCATCCAATGAATTGGCGTGATTCTATACGGGCTTCAGACAATCGGCACGCCCAGGGCCGTTCCCAAAGCGTGAAAAGCTCACGCAGCGTTGAGTAAACCTATGATAGAGACTTAAGGGTTTCCAAACTTTTGGGAGTTTAAAAAATATATATTTCAGTCTTGTGGACTATATGTAAACATATTTAATGTAAAATACATAAAATGACAGTCCTACTCAGGAAAGTACTAAATAAAAAACAACATGCATTTTGTATGATCTCTCTTATTTTCTTACAATTATTCACATTTTCACAGATTCTGCAAGGGGTTCCCAAACTTTCGCATACCACTGTAGCATTCAATTATGATTTTAAATATACACGGTGAATGATTTTAATTCATACTGTTTTACTACAATACAATGAGGTGCAAATAGAATTTGTCTTTACTAGTACTTAAATCACTTAAGCACAAAGTATACATTACTTTGGCTGTCTGCCTACAACAGCGCAGGCACAAACTGAATATGCAAGCCCTATGAAAGCTGTGAGGACACGGCTGTGCGCAGAACAGAATTAACGCAATGCAGAAAGTGAAGTAGGCTATACCTTCGCCATTACAGTATAAATAGCATCTAATGGTATGAAAATTCTTCTGATTATCACAAACATATTCCTCAATGTATACACTGATGCAACATTTTAGGTCTATTTGGACATATTAAAGTTGATAAAAAAATTATTAACCGATGTTTCTTAAAAGTTAAGCTATTGTGCAATATCTTACAAAGCATATATACAAACTAAAACATACATACATACATATATATATATATATATATATATATTAGAGGTGGGCATGGATAAATTTTTTTAATCTAGATTAATCTAGATTAATTTTGGAATTAATCTAGATTAAAATGGCTCATTTGAATTCTGCCGAAGGCATTCAGAATATGTGTGCTACCCAAATAATGACTAAAAGTACGTCTTTGAGAACGGGTTTCTCAAGCCAGGTGGCGCATTAGACCAGGGGCTCATCTCCTGTTTCCAAAATGCATCACAAACTTTAATCTCTTCCCGTCCCAATCCCACGAAAAAACTGGAGGAAAATCCCGTTCCACTCCCAGAAGAATGACTCCCATTCCCTCCCACTCCCGTGTTGTTGTTTTTTTGCCGATAACTGTCAATTACAGTAAAAATATAGTACAGATCACAGCGTGCCCACCTTATTAGTTGAATAAAAACCCCAAATGTAGTTTTTTTGTTATTATATTGAACTGAAAGCCATCTTATGCACAGTGTTGCACAGATTAAATTTCATGTAAATCATCCATGCTAACACACACGTCTTCTATTTTTATTTTTTAGACATTTCACTCTCTATAGATATATTTTTCAAAGACGGATTTTCTCGCTCAAGTTCACATGAGACCTAAAGCGCATCCTGTTTGCTTAAAAGCGCAACGTTTCGTTGTTATTCTGAGTGCACACAAATAAACGTAGAGTCTTTACAGATTCGAAAGATGTATTAGGCTACTTTTATCTGTATGACCAAGAATGACGGAGATTTTAAGAGCAAGTGAGCGCACCGGAGCCTGTCCTGCAGCAAACGCGCTTCCACACAAACACTTCAATAGCGCACATTTCTCTAGGTTAACATCATATTGAGCGGCCATGTAAAGTTGCTACTACATACATCTTTCAGATGAAAAGCCATATTTGAGGTTGATGAATGATAGGTGAGCGTTTGGATGTCCTGCCCGATTGTATTACCACATAGACCAGCCGTTAACAATCTGTCCATCACGGACTGCGAGCCTCTAGTTCGAAGACTCGTTCTCGCCCCCTACAGTGCAATTCGGCTAGGTATACATCTGCGCTAAAATATCAGGGTGAAAGTCATCATAGCTTGCGTAGTATAGACCCAGCTCCCAACCCAACTTTGAGAATAGATTAACGGCGATATTTTTTTTATCGACGATAAGAGTCTCGCGTTAACGCAGCACGTTAACACCGATAACGGCCCACCACTAATATATGTATATATATATATAAAGTACAAAACACTTAATAGAAGTGTAGAAATGGATATTATAATATTATACTGTATGACTAATCCATCAAGTTACATTAGAAAAGCCTAATCTTACCGTCAGTTGATATGGTATCACTACACACTGATTGTACACTGTGAAATGCTGTCTTTTCAACTGAAGTAGGTCTTCCTCAACAAACATGTAAAAGTGTTTATTAATTCAGCCCCACCCTCCTGACTCACTTCACTCTAGGACAGAGAAAGAGAAAAACTTTCACATCCGGAAAAAAAAGATTATTTATAATTATTATTGATTGTTATTATTAAAGATTATTTCGCAGTTTGTGAGCACTAATAACAGACAAGGTCTATGTTTTTGACCACATTTTATAAGCCTCAGATAACTGATTGCAATGCCCATGTAGGCAAATTCCAGCCCTGACGATGCTCTGCATATTTTATATGTTAGGACAGATCCATGTTCACTTGTCCCAACAAGCTGATAATCAGAATCAGTCAGATGGATTACGTTACAACGAGACATACATAGCCTATTAATTTAAGAGGTCTACACTCTAAAGGAATGTTTTAGAATATTATATCAATCAACAGAAACATTTTGGCTATTCTTGAGTAAAACAGAAATATTTCAAAATATACCGTTACTTTTGTAGGATATTATTTTATTAGGCCTTGTTGATTTGCTGTTCGGCAAGCATCTAAAACTATATTTTACATGAAAATACTGCATTCTTTACTAGTACTTAAAGCACTTAAACACAAAGTATACAGTACTTCGGCTGTCTGCATATGAAAATATGTTGGCCATTGAAAGATTCACCAAATGATACCATAATAAAACTGATTTCACTGCCACTATTATATCCTGAAATGATGATGAAAATGTTTTCCACTAGTTATTACTGCATTCATATAATAATGAAGGTTAAGTTTCTCAACATTTGTGTTATTCATTGTGTTAGTCTGTGTAGTGGTTTATGATTAGCACAGTTAGGCTATATTTGCTTATTTTTTCTTATAGACGACATGAAACAATAGAGACTTATGGCTACACAAAATTGTATTAGAGGCATTTGAAAACAAAACAGAAGAAACACTTTATTATAAAAACATCAAGTAGGCTATATTAATATTTTAATAGGCTATATTAATAATACAGTTTCAGGATATTGTTGATTACCATAAAATATATGCCAGTAATTTTTATAGCATTTTGCAATTTTTTGCTGATTTTTGTTTGTCTTTTTATTGCATAGAAACACATTTAACCAGCACATGTCCTCAGAATAAATTTTAAGCAACATTTTTTATGATCAGCTGGAACAAAGTTTTTTAGTTTTTAATTTTTGTTTTGCTCTCACATATGCGTAGCTCCGTGTAGCTTGAATTTCTATCTTACTTTCACTCTCTGTTGTTTAAGTAGTAAAATATAACTTAATTCCCACCATATTTCTCATATTATCTATCAAACAAATCTGACTAATTTGATTGTTTGCTAAAACCGCGAGTGCATCGTGTTAGCATTTGTTTGCCGGTTAGCTTATAATTTGTGTTTCTATTCGCGTCTATTACTGTTTTTTTTTCTCGCTCTGTTTCATTTCTCTCTCGCTCAGATTTTTCACGAGCTCATCAAACAACAGTGGTAAGTCGGTATCTCTCTATTAGTGCTCCTGGATCTTAGCGCTGCATTCAACACTATCGATCACAACATTCTTTTGATTAGACTAGAAAACGTTGTTGGCATTAGTGGAAGTGCACTAGCATGGTTCAAATCATACTTATCTGACCGCCATCAATTAGTAGCAGTGAATGAAGAGGTATCATATCGATCACAAGTGCAGTATGGAGTACCTCAAGGCTCAGTACTAGAACCATTACTTTTCACACTTTACATGTCACACTTGGGAGATATCATAAGGAAACATGGGGTTAGCTTTCACTGTTATGCTAATGATACTTAGCTCTATATTTCTTCACGGCCCAATGAAGCACACCAAATTGAGAAACTTATGGAATGCATAGTTGATGTCAAAAAGTGGATGACGAGTAATTTATTACTGCTAAATTCAGAAAAAACAGATTTGTTAATTATCGGACATAAACCCCTCACAAATAATAACCTAGAACACTGTCTAACACTTGATGGCTACTTTGTCGATTCTTCGTCATCAGTCAGGAACCTAGGTGTGCTATTTGATAGAAATCTCTCCTTTGACAGCCATGTTTTTAGCATTTTTAAAACTGATTTTTTTTATTCTTAGAAAACATATATAAACTGAGACCCATACTCTCAATGTCAAAAACAGAAATGTTAATTCATGCGTTTATGACCTCAAGGTTAGATTATTATTGTTCTGCATGCTTAATAAACAAACTAGAGATGGTTCAAAATGCAGCAGCTAGAGTCCTTACTAGAACCAGGAAGTATGACCACATTGGCCCGGTTCTGTCAACACTACACTGGCTTCTATCTATACACTGGATTAAACATTGTATAGATTTTTAAATCTTGTTAATTTCTTTTAAAGCCCTGAATGGTTTAACTCCTCAGTACTTGAGCGAGCTCTTATCCTTTATAGTCCTCCACGTACACTGCGTTCTCAAAACTCTGTACATTTGATAATACCTAGAATAACAAAATCAACTGCAGGCGGCAGATCCTTTTTCTATTTAGCACCCAAACTCTGGAAAAATCTACCTAACAATGTTCGGGAGGCAGATACACTCTGTCAGTTTAAATCTAGATTAAAGACCCATCTCTTGAACCTGGAGCACACATAACACACTAATACACTTCTATTATTCAAATCAGTTAAAGGATTGTTAGGCTGCAATAATTATGTCAATCGGAACTGGGAACACTTCCCATAAATCACAATGTGCGTGTTACATCGTAAGAAAATTGACATCTACGCTAATATTAGTCTGTGTCTTTCTTATTCTGAGGTCACCGTAGCAACCTGATCCGGTCCTTATCCAGCCCAGATGGTCACTGCAGTCGCCAGATCCAGTCCGTATCCAGATCAGATGGTGGATCAGCACCTACAGACAACCTCTACAGCCCCTACAGCCCTGAACATCAGCGGAGTCCAGGATGTGTAGATGAGCCCCAGAAACAGATCCACTGTGAGGACCCCGTCACCTAGACAGCCATCGGGAAAGGACCACTGGAAGCAGTGGAGCCCATACAATCTGACTTTGCTGCAGCTGAAACAAACTATTGGTTTGTCTGGCCAGAGGGGAACTGGCCCCCCGACTGAGCCTGTTTTTTCCCAAGGTTTTTTTCTCCGTTCTGTCACCAATGGAGTTTTGGTTCTTTGCCGTTGCCGCCTCTGGTTTGCTTAGTTGGGGACACTTCATTTCCAGCGATATCACCAACTTGATTGCACAGATACTATTTAAACTGAACTGAGTTGAATGATGACATCACTGGATTAAAAAATGAAATGTCTTTAACTAAAGAATGTGCGATAAATCTTGTCATTTTACATTAGTGATACACTATTTTCCTATTTTGATATTGTGCAGTTGCTTTGACACAATTTGTATTGTTAAAAGCGCTATATAAATAAAGGTGACTTGACTTCTAGTGCCCTTGATAATTTGGTGCCTCTGACACAGAGAGACTTCAGGAGCTGTTGAGTGGAGGTTCCAAAGAAGCCTCGACAGCCAACCTCCACTGGATAAGTTAAAGCATGCCACCATGCATCGTTGCACCTGTCTGAGATGTTTGTGTATCTCTCCTCTCAAAAGTAGTCTCCAGGCTATCTTCCTATGGCACCGTCCGTTCAACCATGATGACCATTTTTGCAATGGTGGACCAGAATAAGATGTCTGGCTGGAGGAAGGTTAAAGCCATTTGCTGTGGGAACTTCAGCTGATGGTCGAGATCTGCTCTCAACTCCCAGTTGCCTCCAGGTGACAGCAGCAACCACTCCTTTGTGCTGTTGCTAAGCACCTCACCCCCTTGCCTCACAAACTGGATCAAACCATGAGATGTTGCTGGGCTGGCCTTATTGGCTTCCATTGTGCGAGCCTCAATGACTTCTGCTAGTTTTCGCAGAACCTGGTCGTCACGCCATTTGTAACATCCTTGGGTCAGTTACGCTTTGCGGCTGGACAGTATGTGCTGTAAACTGGGGTTCGGGGAAACAATCCTGTCAATGACAGCCACCCAGTTTGTCCATCGCCCTTGCTGGGCTCCAGGCTTTGATCTTGTAGCTCTCCTTTTCTTAGCTCACGAGTGTAGCCCCGGTGTCCTGGCCAAATTCCCACCACTGGCCCTTATCAATCATGGCCTCCTAATCCACTTGATTAGCTCAATGAATCTCTCTCCTCTCCACTTGTAGCTGCTGTTTCCACTCAACTGGATTAGCTGTGTATTTAAGTTGAGGTTAGTTCGCTGGCACAGAAGCGTCAGCGGAAGCGTTCAGCCTCCTCGTGTGAAGACTAGGGTTGGGCATCGAAAATCGATTCCGATTCCAGAATCGGATACTTAAGGTGAGGAATCGGGTACTTGTTGTCAAATAAATATCTTGATTTCGCCTATTGATTCCTATGCACTTTTTTTTCTTCTCCATCTGTGAGGACAGGTGTGACCTAGCGATCTGCCAAGACTTTGCTTGCTAATATAAGTGCTCCAATGTTTGGCTGCATTTTAAATCAGAAGCCAAAAGCTAGCTAAACATTTTGAAAGAGAGGTGTCACCACCAACATGACATTAATTGAATAGATCGTTAAAGATCGCGAACATGATTCAAACACCAACGTGTTTCTATTTCTAAATTAAAATGATTTGTCTGTTTCATTCCTCAAACTTTGAGGTGTGCGATCACAATGTTGGTTCGTCCGTGCAGTGAACAATCAAATCAGTCAGTGTGATTAAAACATTTAAACCTGCATCTACTCTGCTGCTGACCTAAAGTGAGCAGCTGTCATGTATATGAATGAAACAGCTTCACAGTCTTTTCAACCATACAGTATCATTATTTCTGTGTTACAAACATTCAAAGTACAGAAGCACTGTTATAAAAGTTTATAGTTGAGATATAAAATCTGATATGTATGGTAGCGATTAAAATAGAGTAAATCTCCTTTTGAAAGTAATTTGATACTTCAAATGAAGATTTATCGATTACATTGTTACGCCAGAGGGTGGCAAAAAGGGTCTGTTAAAATGTATTTGTCTTTGAATCATACAAGAGATTTTTTAAGGATGCTGATTCATCCAGTAATGAAACAAGTACATCTTGAGTGAGTAATTCATAAATTACATGTGATTTTGTTTAGTTGTCTAATATTTTTTTCTTCAGAATCATGAGAGAACCATAACTTCCATTGGGAAAAAATGTTTTATCCATAATCATGCAGTTATATTTTTCACACAAACAGCTCTTAAAGAGTCCAGGTTTTATGTAGTCTGTTGATTTGTGTTCATGGTATTCAGCTCCAATAAATGGTTTTCTAAAAAGAAACATAGGATAAATGTTTGATATCATTATTTAATGACATTAGAATCGAAAGTGGGAATCGAAAAGAATCGGAATCAAAGTCGATGAGCAGAATCGGAATCGGAATCAATAAAATTAGATGAGTGTAAAGACCTGCAAATTTTTTCCTGCGCGACTTCGACCGAGCAACGACACTTACCTATTTTGATCTCTTGCTTTATTTATTTCCTCTTTCCCCTTCTATCCTCTTTTCCCCACCTCTATCATGTGTTTCCAATATATTCCGGTTGTCTCACAACAACACTCTTGCATCAAACGCAGAGGGCAATGCAATCTTGCTCACCTGCGTTCTGTCTGCACCTCTTCTTCTTTACCCCTCTCTTTCTCTATGGGCCTCTGGAACTGTCCGTCTGCGGATACAAAGCAGATTTTATTCCCGCTATTGCTTCCCAAACTGCACTTAGTATCTTGGGCCTGACTGAGACCTGTATTCGTCCAGAAGACTCAGCAACCCCTGCTGCGCTCTCTAACAACTTCTCCTTCTCTCACACACCCCGTCAGGTTAGGAAGGGTGGAGGTACTGGTCTTCTCATTTCTAACAATTGGAAATACTCAACTTATACTCCCCTATGCAATAATCACTGGAATCTCATGCTATTACTGTAACGGCTCCGATAAAACTCCATGTTGTAGTCATTTATCGCCCTTCTGGGCAATTGGGCACCTTTCTAGAAGAGCCTGTTGTCCTCATTCCCCGAGGATGGTAGTCCACTTGTAGTCTTTGGTAACTTCAATGCTCATTTGGACAAGCCTTATGCTGCAAATTTCCATTCACTCCTAGCATCATTTGACTTAAAACGCCTTACCACCACAAGCACTCACAAATCAGGCAGCCAGCTAGACTTAATTTACACACGGAATTGTGTTGCAGACAACGTTTTGGTAAAACCCCTACACACCTCTGACCACTACTTCATAAAATGTAACCTATATTTTGCTACCTCCAAGCCACCAACACCTCTACCAGTTACCTTTGGGCAAAACCTTCATTCTTTTCACCCTCACATCTTTCCTCTGTAGTGTCCTCCTCTCTTCCCTCACCTACCCATTTCTCAGTTCTGGTGAACGCTGCAACTGACACTTTGTGCTCCACTTTAACTTCTTGTCTAGACAATATATTTCCTCTCTTCTCCAGGCCAGCACGTGCTGCCCCTTCTAACTCCTGGCTATCCGATGTTCTTCGTGAACATCAGTCCGAACTCCGGTCAGCAGAGAGAAAATGGAAAAGATCCGTCAGCAAATCAAAATCAAAAGCAAAGCAAAAGATCCGTCAGACCTGAGTATCTATCAGTCTTTGCTTTCATCTTACTTTGCTGAAGTCCACACTGCCGAGGCTTCATACTTCCACAACAAGATCAACAGCGCATCTGACACACGCAATTGCTTCAAAACATTCAACTCTCTCCTCTGTCCCCCTCCACCACCACCTCCTTAAGCCAGTTCTCAGCTCCACACATGCAGGAACTCAAACCAACCACATCTACTGATAAAACTACCCTCTTATCCTTCTGTCCCCTCACGAAGGCCGAAGTATCCAAACTTCTCCTCTCCAGCTATCCTACAACATGTCCTCTAGATCCAATACCCTAACACCTTCTCCAAGCAATCTCTCCTACACTCTTACCAGCACTCACACACATCATCAATACATCTCTCCTTACAGGTACCTTCCCCAATGCATTCAAACAGGCTCAGGTAACCCGACTACTCAAAAAACCTACATTTAACATTTCACTCACAGATAGCTGAAGACATGTCTCTCTCCTTCCATTCATAGTGAAAATGCTTGAACTAGTTGTTTCCAACCAGTTATCCCCATTTCTGTCAAATAATCACCTACTGGACGTTAACCAATCAGGTTTCAGACGTGGACATCCAACTGAGACGGTGCTACTCTCAGTCACTGAAGCCTTGCAGATTGCAAAAGCTGATTCTAAATCATCGATTCTCATTCTGTTGGAGCTATCTGCTGCTTTTGACACTGTTAACCATCAGATTCTGGTAGCCATATCACCCTGCAGCCCAAGACTGGTTGCCCACTGAAGCTAAGCAGGGCTGAGCCTGGTCAGTACCTGGATGGGACACCTCCTGGGAAAACTAGGTTGCTTTTGGAAGAGGTGTTAGTGAGACCAGCAGGGGGTGCTCACGCTGCAGTCTGTGTGGGTCCTAATGCCCCAGTATAGTGATGGGGACACTATACTGTAAAAAGCACCGTCCTTCGGATGAGATGTTAAACCGAGGTCCTGACTCTCTGTGGTTATTAAAAATCCCAGGTTGTCTTTTGAAAAGAGTAGAGGTGTGACCTTTGCATCCTGGCCAAATTCGCCCATTGGCCTCTGACCATCATGTCCTCCTAATAATCCCCATATATAATGATTGGCTGCATCACTTTGTCTCCTCTCCACCAGTAAGCTGGTGTGTGGTGGACGTTCTGGCACAATATGGCCGCCGTCGCATCATCCAGGTGGATGCTGCACACTGGTGGTGGATGAGTAGATACCCCTTGACAATGTAGAGCGCTTTGAGTGCTTAGACAAGCAGAAAAGCGCTATGTAAATGTAATTAATTATTATTATTATTATCCTCCTGTCCACCCTCTCATCACTGGGCATCACAGGGATTCCACTTTGCTGGTTTGAATCTCACTGGCAGGTCCTGGATGGATGAAAAAACATCACCTTCAGCTCAACCTGGCAAAGACTGAGCTGAAGATAGATAGATCCAGATAGATTCAACAACAATTACCCCATCAAGCTCAGTCAGAAATCTTGGGGTAATTTTCGATGACCAGCTCACTTTCAAAGACCACATTATAAAAACTGTTCGATCCTGCAAGTTTGTATTGCACAACATCAGAAAGATCAGGTCCTTCCTTACACAGCACGCTGCACAATTTCTTGTCCAGGCCCTTGTCATTTCTAGACTGGACTACTACAATGCTCTTCTAGCTGGACTTCCATCATGCACAATCAAACCTTTACAGATGATTCTGAATGCTGCAGCACGATTGGTCTTCAGCAAACCCAAAAGGACCCATGTCACACCTCTCTTTGTCTCCCTGCACTGGCTCCTGTTTGCAGCTCGCATCAAGTTCAAGACACTGATGCTTGCATATAGAACAGCCACAGGCTCAGCACCCTTCTACTTCCACTCACTGATGACAATCTACTTCCCCTCCAGAAGCCTGAGATCTGCAAGTGAGCGACGCCTCGTGATGCCATCACAGAGAGGCACAGAATCACTTTCCAGAATGTTTTCATTCACCGTTCCTAGCTGGTGGAATGCACTTCTCACCCTCATCTGGAATGCTGAGTCCCTGACAATTTTCAAGCGACACCTGCAAACTCATCTCTTCCGTCTTCACTTGACTTCTTCTTCTTCTTAAAAAAACAACCAAAAAACACCTTTGCTCTCTTTCCTTAACCTCTCCCTGTCTAGCTAGTTTTGCTCTGAACAATGCCTGAAATGTTGTATTAAAAGCACTTCTTGTGACTGTTTGCCTCTTTATAATGTATTGCTTATTGTATTCCTCAATTGTAAGTCACTATGGATAAAAGTGTCTACTGAAATAATAAATGTAAATGTAAATGTGTGTGGTGAGCGCACTTGCGCCGTTGTCCTGTGGCAGCTATCACATCATCCAAGTGGATGCTGCACACTGGTGGAGCCGCCCCACATGATTGTAAAGCACTTTGGTTGTACCGCAATACACAATAAAGCGCTATATAAATGCATCATTCATTCAATCATTCCTTAAAAGACAAGAGGTGGGTGAAATATCCATTTGACTTTGAAACACTGGCAACTGATGTCAATGTAATTATTTGCCAGGAGGTAGCTGGTCATACGTTTTGCCAAGACTCAAAAGAAGATCTTCCCTTCCACATTCAGATGAGCAATGCCTCTGAACTGGCTGATATTATGGGAGTCTTTTTCCTTTGGAATGAAAGTAGTGACTGTGTTATTCTATGCTGGTGGAATGGTTTTGGATTTCCAGACGATGCCCATCCGTTTCCACAATAGCTTCAAGACCAGGGGGCAGTTCTTATAAACCTTTTAGGTTACGCCATTTGGTCCAGCTGCCGAGGCCGCTCTTGCTCGCTCCACAACCTGCTTGACTTCCGACCACTTTGGTGGAGAGGTGTCAAACTGCGTGGGCGCTCTGGCAGGCGAGGAACATGCCCCAGTGGTCCAAGGGGAATTTACCTCAAGCTGTCGCTGATCTGCGTCTTAATGTGGTCCTCCAACTCCTGTTCCATGGTGTTAAGTGTCTGTCTTCTTTGCCTCCAATAAGCCATGGGCGTACTTAAAAGGGTCAGGGAAGAAACTTGACCTTAATTAAGTAAAATAATTAAGTAAATACATGCATTCTTTCTTTCTTTCTTTCTTTTTCTACAAACAATAAACATATTTAAGATATTTTAAAAAATAAAATAAATAAAAACTTTGTACAATAGTAGGCCTACAACATGTACGGAATGATCTTGCTTCAGTTTTAATTTTTTTCCACTGGCTGGCAGTCTTAGTTTGTGACAGGCTGATACATATCTTGCTGCTGTTGTAATCATTTTGTAATTTACATTTATATAAATGTTCAACAGAGTGGAGCTCAATGGGCAACCTTGTCTAACTTCTCATCGTTGAGAGAAAAAATTATCTTCGTATGTTCCCTATTTTTACAGCAGATGTACTGTTTTTATACATGGTGCTGATTAAAATGAAAGTTTCCCCTCCAATCCCGTTTTCCATGCCAGATTGAATCATAAGCTTTCTCAAAGTCAATAAAGCAAGCAAATATTTTGGTTTTGTTTTGGTGTATGTGCTTATCGATTATAGTGTGGAGGGTATAAATGTGGTCAGATTTTCTATGTTTAGGGTATAAATCCAATTACACTTTTCTCCAAGATTTTGTGGGTTTTGAGAAAGTTTTGTAATCGTATGTTAATAACTGAACATAATATTTCCCCCAGGTTGCTATTGACACATATGTAAGGGCAGTGGCGTAGCCGACAGGTACCCCCGCGTGTTGGGGGGCCCCGCGATAAGAGGATGGGGATACATGATCATGTATCGACGATAGCCAGATATATTGTCAAAAGCATTAAATATTGTCATTATTAAGAGTATTTGGCATTTTAAATTAATGTCCTTTTACATTCTGGCTATTATAATTAGTTTACGTTTATTATTAAATTAATATTAGCCTACAATTAATTTGCTCTGAAAAAAATTTGCGAATCACCACACAATTGAGAATATTAGCTTGGGCTACTCCTCGTAGAATTTTGAGGATTTTGACTGAAAGTACCATAAACTGTAAAAAATATGGACGATGCGTCTCCACTTCCTTTCACTATAGAAAAGTGAAGCGAATACATCTCAGTATGGCTGCTGCCATCTTGAGTAAATGTAATCATTTGGAGCCCGAGTCTGCGCAGTAGAGTCGTGAGGTGGAGCCGTGGAATCAAACTCCCGCCCAAACTCCTGCAGACCTAATCAGCCATAACGACACGCCACATTTGTATAGCATCAAATTACTAGCTAAAATCAAACTTATCACAAAAATGAACAATTGAAAATATATTAGCGTGATAACAACTACCTTAAATGACCAAAACCATATTTTGGAAAATTGTATTGGAAGTGTAATCAATTTTTTTATTTTGACTGAAGTCCCATTCATTTACATGGAGAGGGTGGGGTTTATAACCTGTACTGCAGCCAACCCACCAGGGGGTGATTAAATAGCCCGCAGCTTCACTTTTAAGGACGAGTGAGACACAGGACCTGCGCTTTCAGTTAAAACACAGATAAGTTGCTTTTCAAATTTGTACATGCAAGTATAGCCGAAATCACAGTACAGCAATTGTCTTTATCTTATGCATAGCCTTTTTGATTTGATCAGACGACTGCACAATTATAAATCAGGATTTTTGCACAGATTAACATTTCAGAAATGGGTTGCGTTTCAGTCACAATTTCATTTTCAGTCCACTGTCTGACAACAGAAAAAGTAATATATACAGTATATATATATATATATATATTTTTTTTTTGTGTCAAATAGACATGAACACGTTCTTTGAAAAAACATCTATGACATATGAAACGTCTACTCTTTATGCTTGTTGTGGCAATTTCTTTCTAACAAACATCATCACTGAGTAAAAGACTACTCTGAGTCCAAATTATAATTATAAAGTATTTATTCTCCTGCAGGAGAAGATCCCTCGTCAATAACACACATAGCTGTGAGTCAGTGAGGAGCGAGAGAGAGAGAAAGAGAGAGAGAGAAGCTAGAGATAAGAAGTAAGGAGAAGCTGTGCCGGTCTGTTTAATAGTTCCCTTTCTTCAAGGCCTCCTCCTTCCCTCCTCTAGAGGGAGAGATATCAGTTTGTTTATCTATTAATGGTTACACAGAAAAGGCAGGCAAATGCCCCCATGATCCCCTGACCATCTGCGTTTCCTTACCTCTATCACTTCTCAATCATAGTAAATCATCACACATAGAATGCTTTTCTAACTACGAGTGAGAAAACATATAATGCATACATCTTGAATCTGTTTCACTGTTTGATTAATACCCATAAGGAAAATTCCATCACAATTCCTCCCTGTTTATCATTCTCTGATAACTGATTAATCAAACATTGTAATAATAATAGTAAAAATAATAATAAATACAAGTTCAAGCCATTAATCACACTTATACTCTTCATCTCTGATTTTCACATAAATGATCACTCTTCTTGAACCTGCGAAGTAAGTTTTTGAAAATTGGAAAAATGCTTAGGCTGTAAATGTTTAGCAAGCATAGTAAAGATTTTACTCTATGGCCGGGCTGAATGGACAGGCCCTGCGGTCGCACTCTAGGCCTAAACCGAACCCTCAGTCACCATAGTATAAACAAGAAATAGTATAGTTCAAGTAGGAAATAGACATCTCAATTTATCACTGTTGAGTTACTTCTGTAATATAAAATGTAAATATTAAAAGTATGTAAAAAATCCCTCAGTTTCAACCCCTCTCCTTGTACGTCATCTCGTAACACGATAACTGCTGCTTTTAACCTTCTTTACATATCAATCATCCTCAGGAAGAAAAATAAAAACATCATAACTCAATTAACACATTTCACTGTAACTTCCGCTATTTGCATCATATTGTTGGTCTGATCTCCTGTTGGCAACACCTTCAGACCTGTTGTGAAGTGTACTATTACCAAGCAAATTGTCACTGACAACAAAGTCATTATGCATGTGGTTTTAGCCAGGCCACACATTCCTGGCACTCTGAATGGGTGCCACGGTCTTGGGCGCTCCATTCTCTCAGTTACTCTGTATCAAAAGGTGCTGTTATGACTAGAGAATGTGAGAAAGTTCTGTTTTTGAAACACTAAGAGTCTTATCTGTTCTGTTGATTACGGTGTCCACCCGTATGCCGGTTGCGCAATCCAAGTTGCCTCCTCCCTTCAATCTCCTCCTTGCTGCTGATAAACTGGTTCCGCCTAAACACACAGCTGCAATGCAAGGGTTTTTTCAAACTGGATCTTAGCATTTATTGACACTCGCGTTGAACCTCCTCCAGCGATTGCTCCGCCTCCGCAATGGGCGGCACCCTCCTTCATGGTTTACGTGAACCCACGTAGCCCTTTCTGCGACCTTCACCGCCGTGTGCGTCACCAGCAGCACCTGGAAAGGCCCTAGCCACCTTTTCGATTTCCAGCTCTTTCTCCTGTGATCACGAATCACCACGAAATCACCAGGTCTCACCTCGTGCAGGAATCTCTCAGCAACCTTCCCCTGGGCAGCTTTTACCTGCACAGAAATATTTGACAACAGACAAGACATTTCCTTGCAGTAAATCAACATGTCATTCTCACACACATCCGTTGATGGCAGCCTTTGTTTACCCCTCTCTATGCCCATGAATGGTGGCCTGCCAAACAAAATTTCAAATGGGCTCAGATTTGTTTTCACTCTTTTTCTCATTCTCATGTACATCAGTACGATTGGGAGGGCTTTAAGCCAAGTCAGACCCGTCTCTTCACAGCATTTTGCCAATTTGTTCTTAATGGTCTGGTTCTGTCTCTCTACTGCCCCCCCTGATGAGGGCGCGTAGCTGCAGTGTGTTCTCATGTCAATTCCCAAGAACTGACCCACCTGCTTTATTGCATCATTGACAAAGTGTCTGCCATTGTCAGAACTGATTTTTCTTGGAATTCCCCATCTCGGGACAATCTCGGTTAACAGGGCCTTTGCCACTGCTGCCGAATCTTGTTTCGAGGTTGGGAAGGCCTCAACCCATTTTGACCACATGTCAACCATCACCAGACAGTGTTTCTGTTTCCCACAAGGGGTTAATTCAATGAAATCCATCATTAGATATTCAAATGGACCTGCTGGTGCTGGTTGAGATGCTAAGGGTGTTTTTATTCCCCTAGCCATATTGTGTGTGTTACAAGTGACACATCTTTTGCAAACATTTTCAGCAAACACTGTAACCCCTTTGTAAACCATAATTCCTTCCTCCCCTTTGACACATGATCCAACCCATGTGTCAACTTAGCATAATGCTGAAAGAAGTGTTTGGGCAAACAAGGAATGTCATCAACACTCATCCATACACCCCCCTGGAGACTGCAGCCAGACGACCTCCATTGTTGTTTTTCTGCCTCTGTGGAAAAAGTCTGTAAACTTTGTAAACAAGGGGAAATATCAGGGTTAGTCACAGATACTAAAGCACAAGTCGTTTCCTTTGTCTCCCGTGCTGCCGCGGCCTTCGCTGCCGCGTCTGCTCTCGCGTTTCCTGTGGAGATAAAACTTTTATCGTTAGTGTGCGCTGCGCATTTACAGATCGCGACCTTGTCTGGTAAAAGAATGGCCTCCAAAAGCTCAGACACAAGAGATGCGTTTAATATCGGATGTCCATGCGACTTCAAAAAACTTCTGTGCTTCCAAAGTGCGCCAAAATCGTGTGTGACCCCACAAGCATAACGCGAGTCTGTGTAAATTGTCACACATTTGTCTGTCATAAGTTTACACGCCTCTGTCAGAGCAACCAATTCAGCTGCCTGAGCCGAATAATTTGATGGCAATTTGCCAGACTTTACGACTTCAAATTCAGTGGTCACTGCGAAACCAACCTTATTCAAGCCTGTTTGTGGATCTTTGGACGCCGACCCATCCACAAAGAGGACATTGTCACAGTTCTCTAAAGGTGTGTCCAACAGGTCTGGACGTGGTGTACACACCTGTTCCTGCTGATAGACAACAGTGGTGTATCTTTTCACCGTTACATTTGGCATGTCAAGCAAAATCGTGTGATACCTCAGCCATCGGGCTGTTGATAAATGTGACGTTCTCTGCTCTTGCAAAATCATGGAGACTGCGTCTACCATCTGTGTAAAAAGGCCTTTCAATCTTGTCACATGACCTCAGCCCTTTCCCTGTTGTCAGGGCTCTCAAGGGCTTTTCAAGAAATGCATAATTTGGAATAAACGTTCGACAATATGCACACATTCCCAAGAACTGATAACAATTGTTTTTTTGCTATTGGTCTTGGTACATTTGTTATAGCTTTTACTCGTTTCTCAGAGATAGCTTTACTGTTTGATGTTATTGTGTGATCCAAAAAAGTTATTTCCTGCTTTACAAACTGTAGTTTTGTCAGACTGACCTTGTGACCCTCTCTCGCCAGGTGGTTCAAGAGAGTGACAGTGTCAGCCACGCACGTAACCTCATCTCGTGCACAAATCAATAAATCATCTACATATTTCAATGTGTTTTCTCCCCTCTTCCCTTTTCAGCCCTTCTGTGGCTCTCATGCCTTTTTTCACAAACAGGCTTATGTCTGCTCTGTGCCCTTGGTTACTGATAAGCGTGGCGCAGAGTCCTCTGTTATCAAATACAGCTGCATTTGTTTTTCTTACAGGCAAGCTGAAAGCGCACACACATTTTCATTCCAGAAAATCTTATCAAACCTTGTCAAAAACATTTTCTCATTTTCTACCCCGTTAAACCACTCTTCCTCATATTGAGGTTCACGCTCAATTTCAACATGTGAATCAATGCAATCTGTCAGGCAACATACTTTCTGTGTTAGCTGATACTGTTAGATCTTTGCCAATTTCAAAATCATTCGTGCCCAATCAGAATCACTTATCTGCCACTCGTATGCCCACTGTGGCTCAAATTTTGCACAACTCATCTGCTGTTCCTCTTCAATAACGATCCCAAACCAGCAGTGAGTTTCAGATTTAATTTACACATTAGATCCCTGGCCATTAAAGGAACCGGACAGGTTTCAGAGCACAAAAACGCATGTTTCAATGCCCTGCCCCCCTCTGTCTCACATTTCAACGGCACAGCACAGTTTTCTGATATTCTATGCCCTGACTTCAAGTGCTTTCAAGCACTAAATCCGTCATTCTTGGTTCACATGCTCCCCTCGAAGCAACCATAAAGTCTATCATTGTCCCGTCAACTAACATGGGATATCTCGGTAGCCTCAAAAACCCTAAACTTTTGTACATTCTCAGACATTCATCCGTAATAGCATTATTCAAAACTTCAGCAGTCACACATAAGGGTTGCAAGCTTTTCTTCATTGCACATAGCCTTATTCAAATCTTCAACAATCACACATAAAGGGTTTGCAAGCATGTCTTCATTGCAGGTAGCATTATTTGAATCAGTGTATGTGAGCGTGTTGTGTGTGTGTGTCAATAAATTTTTACTTCCCTTTTTCGTAGCTGGCTGAATGCCTGTCACCCGCCCTCTCCTCTCCTGTTCTCCGTTCCTCTCCTTTCAATCCGCCTTACGCGCCTCTGGACAATCCTGTGCCCAGTGTCCGTGGTTCTTGGACAACCTGCACTCCGTGCAGCCAGAAAAGTCATGTTCATTCGTCGCACACAGTCCACATTTGTGCGCTGCTCGTGCTGCCCCACAACAGCCAGCTGCATCTCTCTCTCCCCCTCTGTCACTCGCGCTTGCTCGTGCTTGTTCATTCAGCGTCTCGCGCTGCTCGTTCTTGTGCGTCCTGCTGCGGTTGTTTTACAGGAGAACAGTCGAGGTCGGGGCGAATTTCAATGCATCCAGCTGGGCTATTGGGTAGATGGGTGTTTTGCGGTGCCGGCCTCACCGTATTTTCATGTGGGAAACACAAACATACTGTGGGTCAGTCGGTTCTGGTGGTGCAGACACATACAAATAGACTTTCACACTTTTCATTTTCCCTTCCTGCTAACTTTCTGCACTTTTCATTTTTCCTTCCTGCTAACTTTCTGCTTCCTTCAGCCAACAATCTACTGTTTGTTCACATCTTTTACATACATGTTTAACACATTTGCAACAACAACCTGGTTGTTGAAACCACTTTCAGTTTTGTGAGGCTCAATGTTCCCTCTTTGGGAAAATCATGATGCTTGATTCATTTTTCAATATCTTGCATACATTTCTGACCATAATATTTTTTTTAATTTGGTAGTACACCGGTGTATCATATTTCACAAGCTTGCTCTGAGACATCCCCATACTGGCTGTTTTCTGCTTTCTGTGGATTTACTCACGCGCGTCTCTTTAATCTGCTAGACGTCTCCAGCAGATCCGATTTTCTCTTATCCCTCAATCGGATCGGGTTGCACTATCAGTGCCCTCTTAATTGTGATTTACTAAAATCTTTCAATTTTTTTCTAACCCCAATTAACCTCGGTACCTGTTTGAAACCCTCTTGATCCGTACAGATCTCAAATTAATCTCAGGTTACCTAATCTGAACGTTCGTGCTCAGATTACTCTACCACAGAAACAATTTTCAGCCAATATGGTTCAATTTCACTCTTTAAACTGAATTTCACCCTCATTAAATTGAATTTAATTGTTTCTTACCAGAGATGTCGTTTTGTGCCACCTGGGTTCTTTTTGATTCCAGTGGTCGATCCCTCCGGTCCCAACAGCGGAAACGGTCCCTCTTCTCTGAATCTTTTTTGCGAGGTAGGGTTGGAACTCTCAGCTCCAAGGTGGCCTGCCTCCGTCCGCTGTCAGGTCCAGAAGTCACGTCCAAGGAATCCCACTATTCTGACACCAAACTGTTGTGGCAATTTCTTTCTAACAAACATCATCACTGAGTAAGAGACAACTCTGAGTCCAAATTATAATTATAAAGTATTTATTCTCCTGCAGGAGAAGATCCCTCGTCAATAACACACATAGCTGTGAGTCAGTGAGGAGCGAGAGAGAGAGAAAGAGAGAGAGAGAAGCTAGAGATAAGAAGTAAGGAGAAGCTGTGCCGGTCTGTTTTATAGTTCCCTTTCTTCAAGGCCTCCTCCTTCCCTCCTCTAGAGGGAGAGATATCAGTTTGTTTATCTATTAATGGTTACACAGAAAAGGCAGGCAAATGCCCCCATGATCCCCTGACCATCTGCGTTTCCTTACCTCTATCACTTCTCAATCATAGTAAATCATCACACATAGAATGCTTTTCTAACTACGAGTGAGAAAACATATAATGCATACATCTTGAATCTGTTTCACTGTTTGATTAATACCCATAAGGAAAATTCCATCACATGCTTTATATTAACTATGGTTTCATAAAAACATATGGCATAAAGCATTCATATTTGTCCATGCCCATGTTGATTAGAGCATTAAAAACTTGAAAAGTAGTAATTTAAAGTACATTTAGAGCAGATAAAAATGTGTGATTAAGTTGCGATTATTCACGAGTTAACTCATGGCAATCATGTGATTAATTGCGATAAAATATTTTAATCAATTTACAGCCCTAAGTTAAAATGACTAAAATTAAAGTCTTACTGGTAACTCATCAATGTGCTGTGGGATTACAAATTTTATTTAAATGTTTAATTTAAATTCACTTCCTGACTAAGAAGTGTCAGGCAAATTCAGGTGCTTGAGATCGCTTCCTGACCATTGAGCTTGAGACAGCTGGGCCTTTGTCTCTATGATAATGGTAAGTTCAATGAGGCAGACTACTGAGGCTTTCAACGTTTGTTCTGCAAATGGCTTTCTGGCCCAGACTTCCTGGCTTTCTGGCCCAGACGTGGAATCGCTAGGCTGATTGGATTAGTGTCTATGCATTTGATTACGGGAAGTCTGGTAACAAACCAACATGTGCTTGCTTTGTTTGAATTTGGCTCCACCTCCAAAAGTCCCTCCTCCAAAAATGCCTATAAGACACCATGTAAAATTACTTAAGATTGAGATTTTCGATGACTACAGCTACCATCAACTTGGGTTTTTCAATAAAGAATCCTACGATCGAATCCGAAGTCTCCTGGTCTTCTCTTCTGAGTTTCCTACACTTTAGAAGAACCAAGTTCACAACAGTACTTTTCTAGTCAATATAGGCTATAGCTATATATCAAGCTATATATCAACAAACATCCCGACGCTGCATGCATCATCGCTGGGGACTTTAACAGGGCCAACCAGAGGACTGAATACACTGGATCACTGCTACACTCCGCTCAATAACGCCTACAAAGCCCACTCACTGCCGGCTTTTGGCAAATCAGATCATGTCGCCATTTTTCTCACGCCGGAATACAAACAAAGGATCGCTCGCGAGCCGCCGGTGGAGAGGGAAGTGACGCGTTGGTCCCCCCACTCTGAAGCTACGCTACAGGCGTCTCTTGATGACGTCGACTGGGACATGTTCCGGGCGAGTTCATCTGACGTCAGCGAATTCACGGATGTAGCAGTAAGCTTCGTAAACACGCTAACCGAGCAAGCCACTGAAACGGTAACAATAAGGACATTTACTAATCAGAAACCGTGGGTGGACAGATCAATCCGTGATGCGGTTAACCATCGCACTGCCGCATACAATGCCGGTCTGTTGTCAGGGAACATGAGCGAGTACAAAACATCATGCTACGCTCTCCGGCGTGCAATACGAGCCGCTAAGCGCCGGCACAGTGAGAAAATTGAGTCACATTTCCAGCTCAATGACTCTCGACGCATGTGGCAGGGACTGAAGACCATCTGTTCCTCTGGGAATAAATCCTCCGCAGAGGTGAGAGCAGATCCGCTGCTGGCCGAAGAGCTAAACACCTTCTACGGTCGCTTTGACTGCAATGGCGGCGCAAATCTGCCGAACAGCTCGTCAAGAAGCAGCAGACAGAGCAGCAATGATCATGTAATCACCTTTTCAGAGGATGACGTTCGGAGGGAACTAAAGAGAGTGAACGTCAGGAAAGCAGCAGGACCTGATGGGATTACTGGCCGCGTTCTGAGGTCCTGTGCTGATCAGCTTGCTGGATTGTTTACTTCCATCTTTAATGAGTCCCTTGCTACCTCTGTTGTTCCCACCTCCTTTAAAAAATCTGTCATAATCCCTGTGCCTAAGAACAGTAAACCCTCTTGCCTGAATGACTATCGTCCAGTTGCCCTCACATCGACGGTCATGAAGGTTTTTGAGAGACTTTTAAAGAAACACATTTGCTCCTCCATCCCTGCTACCTTGGACCCTCTTCAGTTTGCCTATCGGCCAAATAGGTCTACTGACGATGCCATCTCCCAGGTACTGCACTCCTCCCTCACTCACATCGACAGCAAAAATGGCAACTATGTCAGGCTGCTATTCATAGACTACAGCTCGGCTTTCAACACTATAGTCCCCACCAAGCTGACTGTTAAACTCTCAGACCTTGGCCTAAACACTTCACTTTGTGACTGGATTCAAGATTTCCTCACCGCCAGACCACAAGTGGTGAAAGTCGGCCAGTTCACCTCCAACTCCATCACCCTGAATGTAGGAGCCCCACAGGGCTGTGTCCTGAGCCCCCTGCTCTACTCTCTATACACCCACGACTGCGTGTCCTCACACAGCTCCACCTCTATTGTCAAATTTGCGGATGATACTGTGGTTCTGGGCCTCATCAACAACGATGACGAGGCCGCATACTTGGATGAGGTGGAGAGACTTACATCATGGTGCCAGGACAACTGTCTCTCTCTGAACGTGAGCAAAACTAAGGAGCTGATCGTGGACTTCAGGAAGAGACAGCAGCAGCCCTACACTCCTCTTATGATCAGTGGGACCCCTGTGGAGAGGGTGAGTAGCTTCAAGTACCTCGGTGTAAACATCTCCGAGGACCTGACTTGGACTACACACATTCAAACTCAGGTGAAGAAAGCCAGGCAAAGGCTGTACCATCTGCGACAGCTGAGGAAATTCAGGGTCTCACCAGCTATCCTGAAAACTTTCTATTCAGGGGCCATAGAAAGTGTACTGACTCAGTGCATCTCAGTATGGTATAATAATGCCACAAACCAGGACTGCAAAGCTCTACAGAGAGTCGTGCGCTTAGCTGAGCGCATCTCAGGGTCTGCTCTCCCCTCTCTGCAGCACATCTACCTCAAACGCTGCAGAAGCAGAGCTGCTAAAATCCTCAAAGATTCTACTCACCCCGGTAACCATCTTTTCTGTTTACTGCCATCTGGCAGGCGCTTCAGGAGCATGATGGCAAAGACTGAAAGACTGAGGAAGAGCTTCTTCCCTCAGGCCATCAGGCTCCTAAACACAAACTCTGTTTCATAAACACTCACAAGTCAACTGTAAATATCATCACATTCTCATCATTGCTGCTCCATGTACAATACCATGAACAACCCGTCTGCACATCCCTCTTATTCACATTACTATTTATTAAGTCCCAGTACACTGTTTTTTTTTTTTCTTTTTTTGTACATCTTATTGTTTTCTTTGCACATCTTGTTGTTTTTTTGCACATCTCATTGTCTTTTGCACATCTCATTGTCTTTGCACATCTTATTGTTTTTTGCACATCTTATTGTTTTGCACTTTTTTATTTCATTGCACATTTTACTCTTATTTCTCATTTTCTTACCATATGTATGCCCTTGTGTTACGTTACTTATATAATTTGTATTCTTATTGTTTTGCACTGTCCACTGAGCGGACCTGATTCGATTGCATTTCACTTCTAGTTATGCCCTGTATAACTATTATGTGACAAATAAAGAAACCTTGAACCTTGAACCTTGAGCTTTTTACACTTTTCTCATTCTCGCTAATTCAAGTTTTGATATGAATGAACCTTTGAGGGGAACCGATTGTCTTCAGAAAAGTTTAGATGGAATTTCTATTGTACCTGATAAAGTATAATTTACGAGCTGAGCACTGCTTAGTTTACAGCCGTTACCGTTTTAAATAATTTATACTTCTGACTCATCCCTTTTCTAAAAAAAAAAACTTAAAACTGGTTTAAAGGTTAAATTATGAAGTTTATCGTTGTATAATTAATTTAGTTATTTTGTTAAAACTTGTATCTCAATAGCAAATCAATTGCTATTTCATGGTCTACAACATGAAATAACAAAAGTTTCTGCTAAATTAATAAATGAAAATGAAAGAATCAACTTTATTACATGTACATGAAAAATATAGAAACATTGAACTCAACTATGAGGCACCATTGTGCAGCAGCAAGCATCACGACAAACAAAAAAGGAACCTCAAGGTTGATCTAGTTAAATGTGTGCATATGTGTAGGGCCCCATTCCTATATTTGCCTGGGGCCCCCAAATCACTAAATCCACCCCTGGTCGTGCTTTTCACTCCCTCCAAGAGCGGTCCACCATCACGAGTAACATGCCAACGACCCATAATATAACTGCATACTTAGCAAGAATTTGCCTGTTAAACAAATACCTTAAACAAATAACAAATAAAACAAAGCTTGCGTGATAGAGAAGGATCTGACAACCATTTTATTAGACTGGCATGTGAGAAAAGTTTGCACAGTGTTAAAATAAAACTCTCCAGTTATATTATTTGTTTATTTTAATATACGTTATGATATTTCAAACATAGGCTACTTTAGACGCGGAGAAGGCAGAGCGGTGTTCCTGATATCAGTGAGCGGGAGCGATTATTATGCGCGCAGTGCGGAGAGAAAATTGTTCTGACTTTACTTGTGTGATATGATATCCACTTACATGCTTTCACTGTTTAAGACCCCCCCCCAGATTTGCGCTACGCCACTGTGCGAAGGATAATAAAACGGCTCTTCACCTGTGGGAGGACGCCAGCACAGCGCTCTTTGTTTACATTAGTTCAGAGATAATGCTAGTTTTAATGTAAAATAATGCAATTAACTTCAGAAACTATGCATCATTAAAAAGGTCTAGACTCGAGCTTCATATCGATCTCGACTTCGTTCTTCATTTACATAACTCCTGGCATAAATTAAGAAATGACAGTCACTGGAAGATGCAAAAAACAAAGCTCGAGTCTTTTTGGTTTAGTGTTGTCCTGGCCACGAGATATTAATGGATAAACAAAGCAACCTGGGATTATCAGAGATGTATTTATTAGTGGTGGGCATAGATTATTTTTTTTAATCTAGATTAATCTAGATTAATTTTGGAATTAATCTAGATTAAAATGGCTCATTTGAATTCTGCCGAAGGCATTCAGAATATGTGTGCTACCCAAATAATGACTAAAAGTAAGTCTTTGAGAACGGGTTTCTCAAGCCAGGTGGCGCATTAGACCAGGGGCTCATCTCCTGTTTCCAAAATGCATCACAAACTTTAATCTCTTCCCGTCCCAATCCCACGAAAAAACTGGAGGAAAATCCCGTTCCACTCCCGGAAGAATGACTCCCATTCCCTCCCACTCCCGTGTTGTTGTTTTTTTTTTTTCGATAACTGTCAATTACAGTACAAATATAGTACAGATCACAGCGTGCCCACCTTATTAGTTGAATAAAAACCCAAAATGTCGTTTTTTGTTATTATATTGAACTGAAAGCCATCTTATGCACAGTGTTGCACAGATTAAATTTCATGTAAATCATCCATGCTAACACACACGTCTTCTATTTTTATTTTTTAGACATTTCACTCTCTATAGATATATTTTTCAAAGACGGAGTTTCTAGCTCAAGTTAACATGAGACCTAAAGCGCATCCTGTTTGCTTAAAAGCGCAACGTTTCGTTGTTATTCTGAGTGCACACAAATAAACGTAGAGTCTTTACAGATTCGAAAGATGTATTAGGCTACTTTTATCTGTATGACCAAGAATGACGGAGATGTAAGAGCAAGTGAGCGTACCGGAGCCTGTCCTGCAGCAAACGCGCTTCCACACAAACACTTCAATAGCGCACGTTTCTCTAGGTTAACATCATATTGAGCGGCCATGTAAAGTTGCTACTACATACATCTTTCAGAGGAAAAGCCATATTTGAGGTTGATGAATGATAGGTGAGCGTTTGGATGTCCTGCCCGATTGTATTACCACATAGACCAGCCGTTAACAATCTGTCCATCACGGACTGCGAGCCTCTAGTTCGAAGACTCGTTCTCGCCCCCTACAGTGCAATTCGGCTAGGTATACATCCGCGCTAAAATATCAGGGTGAAAGTTATCATAGCTTGCGTAGTATAGACCCAGCTCCCAACCCAACTTTGAGAATAGATTAACGGCGATATTTTTTTATCGCCCGATAAGAGTCTCGCGTTAACGCAGTACGTTAACGCCGATAACGGCCCACCACTAGTATTTATTAATATTTTACTTTGAATTGAGAAATTATATATTAAAAAATACATTATTATAATAACACCACCACGGGGTAATTTTACCCATGGCTGTTTTTCAAATAGGCTACATAATATATTTTAAATAAATAATATCCAAGTCTTACAGTCATTGACTTTTACTAAAATTGTGTTATTTACAATCAGCTGTTGTTAAAAAAATTTTTTTTAAAGTTTAGATAAAACCAGAATAAAAATAGTAAGCGCCATCGGGAAAAATTTAGCACAATTCCTTTATTGTTGCACTGTGTTACGCACGTTCAAATGAAGATGTTTTAGATGTTTATTCCTCTACTCATAAAAGTTAAAACTTTGGATTAATTGTATTATTTCTTTTCAATTGTTTATCGTTTATGGTAAACGTGTTGCCTATTCCGGAAAAAAACTGAATTATGATGTAATGAATTAAACTATTTGTATGATTACTCCAAGTTTATTGGTGTTGTTCTCTTATTCAAATGATAAATTATATAACTAAACTAATTAATTAATTATTTAGGTGAAACTGTGCCTTGAATTTGTCATTGTATCCATACATCGTTGTAGTGTGGTGAATTATTATTACTTATAATAGTTTATTTAAGGCATTTTAGTAATTTAAATAACATGGGTTATCTTAAAATATTGTATTATCTATAATATTACACCACCCAAATAGGTATTTATTTCCTTGTTATTCTCGTTGTCATTGCAGGCTGGTTTATATTGTAATGACCCGGCAGTCAGCGTTAGCAGCCAAGTGCATTATGGGTAATTGTTTATAGCTGATTTGTGCGTTATTTAAGCAAGATCGTTGGGTTTTTATATCAGCAAGGTTATGTGTGTTTGTGTTAAAGTTATTTCAGGTGGGTTTGGTTCATTAACTGCCTGTTATATAAAAAGGTGGCTGTTACCGTCACTGAGAGAGATGTGTAGGGGAGGGACTTGGCGATATGGCATGTGAAGTGATAGTTTTATTGTTCGGAATAAAAGGAGAAAGATGACATTACTGCCTCCTACTGGTTTGTGAAGACAGTTCTCCAGCTTACAGAGACACTTAGAGTCGTGCGGTGTATGGGACATAAGTGCTCGTATACTAGCAAAGTTTAATCTTGCTTCGTATAGATGCTAGCACCCCGTTAGCAATTAGCTAAAAATCAATGAGGTAGTTTTGCTATGCTCCATTCAGCCCCACGTTTTTGAGAAAATAGACAGTTGTTACATTGGTGTCAGAAGTGGGATCTGGGCTGTTTAAAAGATGCCATTATGGAGCAAAGCATAGGCGAATTAGAGCGTGCCATCCTAGAGAACAGAATCAGGTTAGAGCGCCTGACAAGCGAGACGACGCGGAGGAGCAGGGCTCCGCACCTACCTGATGGTGCCAGTGTTCTCCGGACAGTGTACCCTGGTCGCGGGCAGAACGAACAACCAGCTGCAACACCGACACTCCAAATCAATGGCCGCCCGGGCTTCCTCACACGATCACCTGCCAAGCTGCCACGATACAGCGGATTGACACCCCTGGAGCCTTACCTGGCACAGGTCGACCTGGCTGCTCTCCACGACGGATGGCGCCGTGAGGAGACAGCGACTAATTTGGCCCTCGCCCTGGAGGGTCCTGCGCTCCAGGTTCTCATCGACTTGTCCCCTGAAGAGCGGCGTGATCTCCAGGCCCTCACCGCTGCTCTCAACCGCCGCTTCGGGCAGGGAACCTCCGCAGAGCAGAGTAGGGAGGAGCTGACTGACCGACGTCGTCGGGAAGGAGAGAGTGTGGGTGCATTCGCCGCTGACATCCGGGTCTACGCCCGGAAGGGATACCCTACCTTCCCGGCTGCAGCGAGGAAAGAGCTGAGCCTCCATGCTTTCCTGCGGGGCCTTACACCTGAGCGACTCTGCCAGCATGTCCGCCTGTTGTCACCCCGAGATCTGAGTGAGGCGATGAGAGAGGCTGTGCGAGCTGAGGAGGTGCTACAGGCTGGGCCAGCAACAGGTCGATCTCCGCTCCAGCTGACAAGAGCAGCCGAACGAGAGGAAGACGGAATCCAGCCTGAGGAGGAGGAGGTCAGCCGGGTCCAACCAGAGGTGAACCCCCGACGGAGATCCAGATTAGACCGCTGTTTTCGCTGCGGAGAACCGGGGCACTTTGCCAGGGACTGTCCTGCTCCGAGCCCCCGGCCCTGGACAGTGTCACCACCGGGAAACGACCGCGGAGTGAGGCAGTGAGGGGACCCTCACCCCGTTCTTTGTCACCCCTCCACCAAGACTGCCCTATTGTGGGGCGTTGTGGGCTTGCCAGAGGACTGTACCTGGACTGTGTGGTTGGCGGGCAGCCCTGCAGCGCCCTGGTGGATACGGGGTCCACCATATTCTTGCTATGAAATGGACTGTTGTCAGGAACGGCCGGTCCTCTTCTGGAGGACTGGACCCCAACCAATACCGAACTGCTCACTGTTACGGGTGAAAGGACAGTAATGCCTGGGAAGAAGCTGTTGTCTGTGGTGGTGGGGATGAGCCAGACGCGCCACAAGTTCTGGCTCGCCGACATCAGAGATGAGTGCATTGTTGGCTTGGACTGGTTGGCCCACTGGGGAGCACGTGTCGACGTGCCAGGGGCCGCCCTATGCCTCGGTAATGAAACCGTGCCGCTCCGGTCGGGCCGGAGCCGCCATGGAGAGGCCACCGCCCCGCAGCTGCAGCCCAGACATCAGTGCTCACCGGCTCCAGCCCCTAGCCGTCGCACAAGAGCTGCAGAGACTCAGGGGGAGCCCTGCAGGAATATTGTAGCTCAGACCAGCACACCCCAGCCATTACCACCACACACTCCAACTGCCTCCCCGTCACCTGAGACTGTTGTTGCTGTCGAGGAGTTGGGTCGGCGAAGTGGTGAGCATTTAAGCACATCGCAGCAGGAGCAGCTGCGACACCTATTGAGAGACTTTGTGGACATTTTTGCTGCACGAGAGGAGGACTGTACCAGGACAGCTCTGGTGGAGCATAACATTGACACAGGCCCCGCTGCCCCCATTAGTTTGCGCCCCCATAGACTGCCTCTCGCCAAGCGGCAGGCTGCCGAAGAACTCATCCGAGATATGGCAGCTAACGGCATTATTGAGACCTCGGACAGTCCCTGGGCCGCACCCATGGTCATGGTGCGGAAGAAAACGGGGGGGGTGGCGCCCCTGTGTGGACTTTCGATGACTAAATGCAGTCACCCGTAAGGACTCATACCCGCTGCCGCACATTGATGATGCATTGGATTATGTCGTTGGATCCTGTTGGTTCAGCTCTTTGGACTTGCGTAGCGGGTACTGGCAAGTAAAGCTAGCGGCAGAGGCCCGGCCCAAAACTGTGTTTACCATAGGGCAAGGACTGTGGCAGTTTAGGGTGATGCCCTTTGGACTGTGTAATGCCCCAGCCACCTTTGAAAGGCTGATGGAGCATGTCCTTAAAGACATTCCCGCACCCGCTGTGTGGTCTACTTGGACGATTTGTTGGTCCATGCCAGAGACTTTGACCAGGCTGTTCACAACTTATGGGAGGTCCTGACAGCCATCCGTAGTGCCGGGTTGCGGTTGAACCCAGCCAAGTGTAACCTGCTCACCCGCCAGACGCATTTCCTGGGGCACGTGGTTAGCGAGAGCGGGGTGGCCACCGACCCAACAAAGGTGGCCGCGGTGAAGGACTGGCCCCCACCCACTAACATCTCTGAGCTGAGGAGCTTCCTGGGCCTGGCCTCCTATTATAGGAGGTTCGTCAGAGACTTTGCTACTATCGCCAGTCCATAACATCAGCTGACAAACAAGGGCCGGCGGTTTGGGTGGTCTGAGGACTGTGCGGCAGCCTTCCGGCAGCTAAAAGCCGCTCTCATCCATGCTCCTGTCCTGGCATACCCTGATCCCAACCAACCTTTCCTTGTGGACACTGACGCCAGTAACGTGGGGGTCGGTGCTGTGCTCAGCCAGAGGGGGGAGGCTGGAGAGCGAGTGGTGGCCTACTATAGCTGCAGCCTCAGTCGTCCGTAAATAAATTTCTGCGTCACCCGGCGGGAGTTGCTAGCGGTGGTCCTGGCGGTTCGTCATTTTAGGCCCTACCTCTTGGGCACCAAGTTCACACTGAGGACCGACCACGCTAGCCTCACCTGGATGCTGAACTTCCGCCAGCCAGAGGGTCAGGTGGCAAGGTGGCTGGAGATCCTCCAAGAGTATGACTTCGAGGTTCAGCACCGACCAGGGCGACAGCATGCCAACGCTGACGCCCTCTCCAGATGCCCATGTCTCGCTGATGAGTGTCGGTACTGCGGTCGTCAGGAAGAAAGAGGACTGGGGCCATCATCGGCAGCAGTAGAGCCGGGTAACACCGGTGGAGATGGAGAACCATTCACCACTGAGCAGCTGAAGCAACAGCAAGCGAATGACCGAGTGCTGGTGAAGGTGAGGGGCTGGCTGGAGGCCCCGAGATCAAGTCCTTTCATTCGCAGTGGGGAAGCCTGGAGCTCCACGACGGCATGATCTACAGGCGGTGGCAGGCACCTGGGAGGGGGAATCGACCGTCTGCAACTCCTAGTCCCCCACACTCTGCGGTCGGAGGTCCTTCGTTGGGTGCATGGGGCAGCTGGAGCCGGCCATTTCGGGAACTCCAAAACAGTGCGGCGGCTGCGGCAGCGGTTCTACTGGCCGGGGTGTCGGCAGGATGCAGAGCTGCACGTGCATTGCTGCGATGTCTGCACAGCACAGAAAGGACCAAGCCGAAGCTCTCACGCGCCGTTGCAGCAGTACCTAGTCGGGGCGCCCATGGAGAGGATCGAGGTGGACATCTTGGGTCCGTTCCCCGTCACAGAGGCCGGCAACCGTTTTGTCCTAGTCGCTATGGATTACTTCACGAAGTGGCCAGAGGCATATGCGGTGCCGGATCAGAGTGCTTCCACGACGGCACAGCGACTAGTGGATGAGATGTTCGCCCGGTTCGGGGTGCCGGATGAACTTCATAGTGACCAGGGGCGGAATTTTGAGAGCCGATTGTTCAGTGAGGTGTGCCAGCGATTGGGGGTGAAGAAGACTAGAACCGCTCCTCTCCGCCCTCAAAGTGATGGACTGGTTGAGCGGTTCAACCGCACACTGGCAACTCAACTTGCCATCTTGACCAGTCAGCATCAGAGAGACTGGGACCAGCATCTGCCCCTGGTCCTGTGGGCGTATAGGACAGCGGTGCAAGAGTCGAGTCAGTACACACCGGTGGCGCTGATGTTTGGGAGGGAGCTCCGCACGCCGGTGGACTTGGTGTTTGGGTCGCCCCCCGAGCCAGAAATTGCTGGTGGGCCAGAACTGGACTACTTTAGGTGATTGAAGGAGCGTCTGAGCACGGTCCATCAACTGGCCAGGGAGGCTCTAGAGGACGCTGGAGCCCGCCAGAAGCGGGCATACGACAACCGTGCCCACGGGCCTATCCTTAGGCCAGGGGACAGAGTGTGGGTGTTCTGCCCCCAAAGGAAGCGGGGGTTGTCACCCAAACTGACTCATCATTGGCAGGGACCTGGGGAGATTCTGGACCAAATTTCAGAAGTGGTCTACCGGGTACGAATGCCTGGACGGGGTAGACGAGTGGTGCTTCATAAGGATCGGTTGGCACCGTACCACCCACTGGCCCCAGAGCAAGAGACTGGTGGAAGCCAGGGTGGCTCCCCGCCATCCTCTCCCAGTGCCGAGATGGACAATGACAGACTCCGGGCTGAGCCTGGCGCTGGGAGTAGAACATCCGGGAGGCCGAACCGTGTTCAACGCCGGCCAGGACATTTGTTGAATTTTGTTGTGGGAGATTAGGGTTGTGGGGGCACTAACCCTCTTGGGTGGGGGTTATGTAATGACCCGGCAGTCAGCGTTAGCAGCCAGGTGCATTATGGGTAATTGTTTATAGCTGATTTGTGCGTTATTTAAGCAAGATCGTTGGGGTTTTATATTAGCAAGGTTATGTGTGTTTGTGTTAAAGTTATTTCGGGTGGGTTTGGTTCATTAACTGCCTGTTTTATATAAAAAGGTGGCTGTTACCGTCACTGAGAGAGATGTGTAGGGGAGGGACTTGGCGATATGGCATGTGTAGTGATGGTTTTAGTGTTCGGAATAAAAGGAGAAAGATGACATTACTGCCTCCTACTGGTTTGTGAAGACAGTTCTCCAGCTCACAGAGACACTTAGAGTCGTGCGGTGTATGGGACATAAGTGCTCGTATACTAGCAAAGTTTAATCTTGCTTCGTATAGATGCTAGCACCCCGTTAGCAATTAGCTAAAAATCAGTGAGGTAGTTTTGCTATGCTCCATTCAGCCCCACGTCTTTGAGAAAATAGACAGTTGTTACAATATTCATCATTAAGAAAAGTAATTAGTGTAACCTGCTTAAAAAAAGTAGTGAACTTAAAACAACTGGACAAAAACAACTTTTGACTTAAAAATTATAATTGTATGACTCTAGATATTGTGAAGACAGTGGCATAATACATAATAGCCAAATATACACATATATTACATAAAAAGACACGATCAACGGACTGTGGGATTGATAAATATATTTCATCAATCTCTGATGATCCCAGGTTGCTGTGGTCACACGGGTTTGTTTATGCATGATGAAACTAGTGGCCATGAAAAATGTATGTTGTTCCCTCAATAGGATCTTGAGGACATGACATACAGTATTATCACGTTCCCACGGCTTAATATCTCGTGGCCAGGGCCGGATTATCCTATGGGCATTATGGGCACAGGCCCAGGGGCCATGAAAAGCGAGCAAGCGAGAAAAAAAAATTGAAGTGTTTTTAGTTGTGCAAATAGTGCGCTCGTGGCAAACACTATTTACAGTAACCCAGCTACCAATGTCTGGTTGACATTCAAGATGAAAAAAAACGCATTCATTTCAATGACCTCAGTGATGTAAACAGTAGAACGTTAGGCTCACAGATTCATCTTTTGATGCAATCGACACAAGTTCGAATTCGAAGTTTGCCGAGCTGTAATATATAAATGATGTACACCAAGGATGGGCAACTGGCGGTATACGGCCCGCAATGTCTTTAAATACGGTCCGCTGGATCATATTAGACACAGATGATCAATTATAAAACATTCGAAAAGTCAGTCACATAAATATTGCTTTCAGTTTATGATGTTAATACTATCTTCAACCAGGAGAGTTTGCTAGTTTTCAGCTGCTCGCCTTATTAATTACAGCGTAGTGGATGTGCAATCTAATGTAAACATTCACTAACATTTGCAAACAATAAATAAACAATATGTTCCAGTCAAGATGATAAACAGATTATCTTTTTAACAAGTTTAAGGGGATACCTGTTTGGAAATCTGTATTTTTATTTAAATCCCCATCACAACACTTCGAAAAGACACCAGAGTTGAACTTCGCTCAAATTTCAAAGGTAAAATTAATAGTCAACAAAACTTTTTTGCCAAATGCATGACAGAAATGTTTGCACTGAACTGTTCTTGGTTTCCACGGGTCCTTAAAAAGTCTTTAGTTTAATTGTTTACATTTAAGGCCCTGAAATGGTACAAAAGTCTTCATTATAAGAGGTCCTAAATCTGGGAACGGAAAGACAAGAATTACTATATAGATTAATAATGCGACTGGCTATGATTTCACTGAATAAATATGAGTGCTGCGTGTTTCAAGGTCAGGAGCTGTGCTGTTTCATGCTGTTACCGGGGAAACCTGCTGCCAGATAACTCATTTTCAATAAGCCCATCTGCTCTTTTTGCTATTTATATTTTTTAATGTGAACCAGTGGATCGACAGGAATTTCATGCATTATACAAATCTAAACAATTATGTCTCTAAGATATATGCTATTTAATATTTTGATAATTGATAATAATAGTTTAAATTATTTAATATTTTGATAATTGATAATAATTGTTTAAATTAATATGATAATTGATACTTTTGACTTCTTAAAATATGTTTAAAGGATGAAATGTGAAGTGCTGGTCTTAAAAAGGTCTTTAAAGGCCTTACATTTTATTGTATTCTAAAAATACCTGGTTATATTATGGTACTATTTGGAATAAATTTTGCCTCTGCAAAAATAACTGCACAAGTTTTATAGAAAATCAAATCTTTAAAAAAAATAAGACATTTTACCCAGGGGCCTTTAGGATTTTTAGTTGTCAGTTGATTGTCTTAGGATCAATCAGTTGTAATCGATGACGACACTTTCAGGGAGGCGTGGCCAGGCCTGTTGTACACACCCCCGTACCTTGACTCCGCCCCCATACCAAAACAGTGCCACAAAGTGAGACGCGCAGAAATGTGAAGCGCAAAGGGGAAATGGTATTGCAAGCTCAAACTGGACTGAAACGCAAAATAAAAGCAAGGTTGGAAATAAATTAGTAGATATGGCCATGGAAAATATGTATTGCATAATCATTGCTTCTGCTCTGTTTCATTTATATTTTGCAATTCTTTCTTTGTTTGCAAAACTTATTTTCTTCTTTCTTCAAAATTACTCCAAGAGTGCAATGACGACTCATCCAGGAGGCCATAAAAGAACCCAGAACAACATCTAAAGAACTGCACTTTACTCAATTAAGGTCAGTGTTCATGATTCAACAATAAGAAAGAGACTGGGCAAAAACGCCATCCATGGGAGAGTTCCAAGGCAAAAGTCACTGCTGACCAAAAAAAATAAAACATCCAATAAGACTCGTCTCACATTTGCTAAAAAATATCTTGATTATCCCCACAACTTTTAGACAAGTATTCTGTGGATTGATGAAACAAAAACTTTTGAACTTTTTGGAAGGTGTGTGTCCCGATAAAGAACATCATATCAACAGTCAAACATGATGGTGGTAGTGTGATGGGCTTCAGGACCTGGACAACTTGCCATAATTGATGGAAACATGAATTCTGCACTCTATCAGAAAATCCTGAAGGAGAATGTCCGACCATTAGTTTGTGACCTCAAGCTCAAGCGCACTTGGGTTATGCACCAGGACAATGATCACAAACATATCAGCAAGTCCACCTCTGAATGGCTCGAGAGTGGCCAAGTCAAAGCCTGGGCTAAAATCTGATTGAGATGCTGTGTCATGACCTTAAACAGTCCTTTCATGCTCGAAAACCCTCCAATGTGGCTGAATTAAAACTATTATATAAAGGCGCGACGAACGCTGTCCCAATTCGAAAGCGACATCAAATGCACCCTCCATTTCGCAAGCAAATGATACATCAGATGGACACAGTAAAACACTATTGTGTTTTAATTTACTCAAATAGCTAGCGAAACAAAAGTCAGTTGTTAAAAAATGTGAACTTTAACAATACCACAGCACAGATTCAGGTGGTCTGAGGCAGACGCTCTTGTATTGATTAAATCGAGGGCTGAATGATCATTCCTTGACTGGATTTTGTTTTATTGTACTGCTGTATTTGTAGGTCCACAAAAGTTTTAGGCAAACTTGATGTTCCAGATATATGATTTCTGGAGTATTTTAGATGCATGTCCTGCTGTGTCATATTTCTAAAATTTAGATTGCAGCCCTGTCTTAATAATTTCCATAAGTCTTTCCCTTTTTCTCTTCTTTTAGGACAGTTCTGGAGAAAAAGGAGCTGCTGTGAAACTTAAACATGTAGTGAATTAAGTTGTTCTGTGCATTACTTTTTTAATTTAAATTATGTGTAACTGAAGCAAATTAATTTCTGTGCATTGTTTTATTTTTGTACTATAAATTGAAACATGTAAATAAAAGACAAGAAGTTGTTCTGGAAATTGTTTACTTTGGCAAAGCAAGTTATAATTTGTAAATTAAATAAATTGTTCTGTACTAAAAGTACTTTTTATGTACTAATTACAAAATAACTTAAATTCAACATCAGAAAAACAACATAAAAATAAATTAACAATACATAAAACTGATTGGTGAAAAAAACGAATTTGTATGAAGTATGGACACTTTCATTGAGCTGAGCAGGGAGACTCTGGGGGAGCAGCTGCACCTGGATGGAGAGCCTGGTGTGCCTCGGTCAGCGGGACATCATCTGGCCTCCAGAGGGTTTGAGTGCATGTTTCCACTGTCCAGCACTGGGACGTTCAGGTTCATCCTGCAGTAAAGGGGTCTGGTCTGATTTAAGGAAATGACTAGTTGTGTAGAGCTATGACAAATTAATTGGTGGAAGAAATAATGAGTTAATAATGAGTTACTTTAGTTACTTTAGTAAAGTACTTTCAGTAAGTACTAATAGTGCATTGAGGAATACATTGAGGAAAACATTTACTAAAACCTTAATTATAAGTATTATATACTGTAATAGATTTAAGGTATGAAGAGTAAAGGTATGTATTATGCAGAAAAAAAAACTATTTATGATGTTCTTGCTTTAATATTACTGCTGCGCTACTGTGTACTGTATGTTGCATTTTAATTCTGAATATGTTCTAGATTGTTACATTTAAAATGCTTTATATAGGAAACTTTTGGGCCGTTTAATGTACAGCAGTGCATCATATTGTAAAATACCATTTTTGTAGTGTTGCTGTCCTGTGAGGGAACAAAACTCAGTACTTCTCATTTGTATGTCAATACAAGGAATGCATTTCATTACACTCCACCACTTTGTTATTTTGCAAATGAAAGGAACAAAGTTTTTTGCAACAATATTAACAAATAGTTGCTAACTACAACTGCCTCCATATCGAAGGCTGAATACCTGTTTAAATATGTTCACCATGGTCCATTTATGTACATAATCAATAACAGAATACATAAAATCACATTTTGGTAAGATATAAGTCAACATTTAACCGCTTTATATTTTTTATTTTTTATGTCATTACTATATTCAAGTAAGTCAACACCCAATATTTACATTTAAAGCGTAAAAAACTAACAATTCAGGCTCGTTATTTTCTTTTTCATTAAAAAAAATCACATCTATCACATCTAATAATGCAGTCTTTGAATTGGGACACAGCTTTGGTAAGGATCCTAGCTAGTCTCGCGAATAGATGACAGCCTTCATTTGTCAAGGCCCGCCCATGAGGCCGTTTGACTGACGTGTCAAAAAACCAATCACAGTTCCTTTCGTTCAGCGTCACGTTTCGAGGCGTGGAAATGGGCCACAATAACAAACCGATGTGTGAAAAGATTTTATGCCGCGAACTTTAAACATTTCACTTACTTTTGAAACGCCAGCGTTTAGTTGCTCCTGAAATCATGGTGCAACAAAGAAAAAGGAAAATCGAAAGTGAATGCAGGAGATTTCAGACACGATGGGGAAACGAATAATTCTTCACGGAGGTGAGCGGGAAATGTGTCTGTTTAATTTGCCAGGAGTCCGTTGCAAATTAAGGTGATGAAGGGATATAATATTAAAAGACATTATGAAACCAAACATCAGTCTTTCAAAGCTTACACTGGCGCCGAGCGCAATCAAAAGGTGAAACAATTGTCAGCTGCCTTGTTAGCTCAACAACAACAACACATTTGTCGTGCTAATAAAGCACAGGACAATTCTACATTAGCTAGTTATGAGGTAGCTCACCTAATGGCGCGACATGGAAAACCCTTCACTGAAGGCGAACTTATAAAGGAGTGTCTGGTGAATGTTGCCACTGTAATTTGCCCAGAAAAGATGCAAGATTTAAAAAATATCAATCTGTCAAGAAACGCAGTCGGACGGAGAATTGAAGACTTGTCGGCTAATCTAAAAGAACAAGTGAGAGACAAAGTACCCACGTTTGAGTTTTATTCAATAGCGTGCGATCATGGCAGCACTGATTCCACAGAGACTGCACAGCTGGTGATTTATTTGCGAGGTGTGGACAGGGATTTCTGCATTTCAGAAGAGCTCCTAGATATGAAGCAACGGGGAAAGATCTTTTTGAAGCCGTATCGTGTGCGATTGAAAGCATGAATCTCCCTTGGGCCAAGCTCTGTGGCATTGCCACGGATGGAGCGCCAGCTATGGTCGGCGAGCGGGATGGAATGGCTTCCATGGTGTGCAACAGAGTTCGCGAAAGTGGAGGTGATGCTGTGAAAATGCACTGTATCATACACCAGGAAGCGCTGTTTGCCAAAGTCATCCAGATGGATGATGTGCTGACCACTGTGGGGAAAACTATACACGTGATTCGTTCAAGAGCGCCCAAACACAGAGAACTCCAGCTAAGGACCAGCTAATATCGGAAATGTATGCGCACTTGAAATCCTTTTCTGTGAAGCTAAGACTCTGAGAGACAAATCAGTGACCGCAATGCTGTGCACTTTCCTCGTTTATCCGAAATCATGTCGAGTTTGTCAGACTCCAACATCCCTGGAAAAATGGATACATATTCGACAGTGCTTGCATCCCTAATCACAGACTTTAATCAGCGTTTTCAAGACTTTTCCGCTATTGATAACGACATCAAACTGTTCTCAACCCCTTTCTCTATTAATGTAGAAGTACAAGAGAGCGTGCAGCTGGAACTCATAGAGCTTCAGTGCGATGTTTCTCTTTACAGTCGCCACCAGCTTCTTCCCCTTTCCGAGTTTTACACGAGTTTGGAAACCTCCAGATTCCCTTTAATCAAGCGTCACGCACAGAGGATGATGAGTCTGTTTGGATCCACATACATCTGTTCACTGATGAAGCTGAGCAAGAGTCCACTGCGAGCCAGTCTGACTGACAGACATCTCTGTGATCTGCTTCGTATCTCTACTTCACGACTTACTCCGGACTTGACATCAGTTCTGAAATCCACGGCACAGCATCACTGTTCACATTAAGAAGTTAATGGTGAGTATAAAAAATATTGAAAGCAATGCATTGTAATGTTTCTTAGGTTAAACATGTATATAATATAATTGGCATAGCCTGTATAAATATATATTTAGATACACATAAAATGTTTAGAGAATAGCATATTTAACATATAAGCAGACAAGGACAAATTAACGGCAGTAATCCATTAGCTTTTCTAATAGTAGTTGTTTTTTGTGTTTTTTTTACAGCCATGCGGCCCAAGACAGCTCACATTTTTTTTTACACCTGCATGGCCCCCTGTGAAAAAAGTTTGGACACCCCTGATCTAACCAATCCAACGACGACTTCGACAGTGTTTCCAGATAAGTGTACCACGTGCATCAGACGTTTAGCCAACGGGCCGCCGGCATGACGTCTGAGGCTGAGACTAGAAGGATCCTTGCTGACTATGGGAGCGTCAGTGAGCTCTCGGAATGCATAAAAATATCTTTGTTTGTTTCATTTAAAATATGCTTTCATGTAATATAGGTTGTAGGAAGTATTTCTATTCTTCAATTCATCAAAACCGAATGCCTGTCTTATCTTAAAACAACATTAAAGATAAAACAATCAGGAGCTCATTTTCTTGCTGCTGCTCTGACGGGATTCTTCTCTCTGTCTCTGTCTCTCTCTCTCTCAATTTTTTCAATTCATATTGCTTTATTAGCATGACATACTTAGGTTACATATTACCAAAGCATTGTACATATCAGAATAAAACAAAACAAAAATACATATAAGATACATCCATAAATAAACAAAATACAAGTAAAATACATCCATATATAATCATATAAACATTAATGGTATTACATTAATGCAGATGTGTTCACTCTTTACTTCTTAGTTTGTGGCATTTATAAATATGATGTTCTACCAAAGAGGAAGCAGGTCCTTCAGCAAGTAATATTCTTAATTTCTCATGTTCCTGGAGTGACTGGAACTCAGGAATAATCTGCTGTATTTGACTGTACAGTGCATCTCTTAAGGACGTGTATTTGTCACAGTGGAGGAGGAAGTGTTTCTCCGTCTCAACTGATCCAGATCTACATTCGTTACAGATTCGCTCTTCTTTAGGTAACCACGTCTGTTTATGTCGTCCTCTTTCTATGGCCAGCTGGTGGTCACTCAGTCTGTACTCCGTCAGTAAATGTCTGTGTGTTATATTCCTGACTGAGACCAGATAATCAGCCAGACTGTACTCTCTGTTGAGTTTCAGATAACATTGGAGACGACTTTGGTCTTTGGTTTGTTTTTTTCCAATGCTGTATGTATGTCTCCTTCTCTTCATTCATAATTTCTTTGATTCTTCCAGGTTTTCAGGGTTGGTGATATTGAGTGCTTTGTTAGTCAGATCTGACACCATTACACAAAGATGACTTTTTTAAGCACTCATTATTTGAGTCTTTAGTGCTTTAAAATGAAGAGAATCTTCAGAACTAGAGTTTAAGTGGATCCAGAACTTTAAAACTCTTTTTTTAATGACTAGGTTTAGGGGTAGACGGCCTAACTCCGCTCTGCAGGCATTATTGGGTGTGTTTCTGTGCACGTGAAGGATGCTTCTGCAGAACTCTACATGCAGAGCTTCTAAAGGGTGTTTGTGCCTCTCTCTCTCTCTCTCTCTCTCTCTCTCTCTCTCTCTCTCTTTCATTCAATTCAATTCAGCTTTATTGGCATGACTGTGTAACATATCACAATGTTGCCAAAGCAATAAGCATATTATACAAACATACAGATTAATAAAAAAGGGGAAAATTAAAAGACATACATGTCCCAATTTATCAAAAAAAATAAAATACATTAAAAGAATACAGAGAGCTAGTGTAAATGGTGAGGAGGGTTCAGCCGTTGTCCCTCATTAGATGGCAGGAGTACACATACTGCGCTGCCAGGTGGATGCACTTTTCCTTCTCTCCCAATATATACACGAGAGTTTCTCTGTGTTGCTCGTTTGCTGGAATTCAGGTGACACTAGCGCTATTTGTTTGAAATAGGCATCTCTTATGTGTTTATATTTGCTGCACTCCGTAAGGAAGTGCAGCTCGTCCTCTATGAGTCCGTCTGTGCAGTGAGAACACAGTCTGAGCTCTCTGGGTCTCCAGCTCTGCTTGTGTCGGCCCGTCTCTACACACAGACTGTGTTCACTCAGACGATACTTCGTCAGCAGCTTTCTCTGACCATAGCCTTTAATAATGCTCAGGTATGGCGCTAATTTATAATCAGATTTTATACTGTGGAAGTAAGTTAATTTCTTTACTTGAGTTACTTTTTGCTGCCAATCTTGAATGTATTCTTCCTGGGTTATTGTTTCAGTTTCTTTAACTTTTTAATGTTTACACCGAATTGTGGAATTGAGTTGATGTTTCTTCACTAAATAGTGCATGGGGTCACTCTCTGGGTGTTTTTGCCGATAGGTGAAAGCACTGTGATGGTAGCTATCTGTCGGCGTGTCTGAAAGATGGAACCAGAACTTCGCAGCTCTCTTCTGGATTTCAGAGAGCAGAGGGAATCGGCCCAGTTCTGCCCTGAAGCCCAGATTTGGGGCGTTTCGGTGAATTCCCAAGATATTTTTGCAGAACTCAAGGTGGAATATTTCAACATGGTTTTTGTCCCATGATTCATAGTTTTGTTTAAATTTGAGGGCCCCAGATTTCACAGCCGTACAGAAGAATGGTTTGATGATGCTATCGAAGATTTTTATCCACAGTTTAATGGGTGGGTTGAATTTAATCAGGGGTCTTCTTATACTGTAAAAAGCCCTGCGTGCCTTATCTGTCAGATCTTTTATTGCAGTATTGAACTGCCCAGAGGCTGAGATCGTCTGACCCAAATAATTATAGCAGGTTACATGATTAAGAATTGTTTCCCCCATTTTAAACTCATATTTTTTGTCAGCAAGACGAGGCTTTTTCTGAAAGATCATGATTTTTGACTTCTCCGTGTTTATCGGTAAGGCCCAATCATTACTGTACTTCTCCAAAATGGAGAGGCTTTGGTGCAGCCCCTCTTCACGAGGCGACAGCAACAGAAGATCGTCTGCGTACAGGAGGCATTTGATTTCTCTACCCTCGAGGGTCAGGCAAGGACAAGAGGACTTATCAAGTGCTGATGCCAGTTCATTAATATAGATATTAAATAGAGTCGGGCTGAGGCTGCAGCCTTGACGAACTCCTTTGGTCTGACTGAAATAATCAGTTCGTTTGTCATTGATTTTGACACAGCATTTGTTCCCATTGTATATGTCCTTTATGATGTCATACGTCCTTCCTCCTATTACACTTTCGATAAGTTTTAGGAAAAGTCCATTGTGCCATACCGAATCAAAGACTTTTTGGAAATCGATGAAGCAACCAAATATTTTCCCTTGTTTTTTCTGCTGAACGTGTTTTTGTATGAGTGTGTAAATGTGATCTGATGTTCTCTGTTTTGGCATAAAACCAATTTGACAGTTGTCTAGAAGTTTGTGTTCTTGAATGAACTGAACTAATCTGTCATTAATAATGGAGCAGAATAGTTTCCCCAGGTTACTGCTGACTGTGATGCCTCTATAGTTGTTTGGGTCGTACTTCTCACCTCGTTTAAAAATTGGAGTTATTAGATTTTCTTTCCAGATTTCAGGAAAGTGTCCTGATTTTAATACGAGATTGAATAATTTCAAAATAGCATCTTTCAATTTGAAGCTGCTATGTTTCAGCATCTCATTAGATATTCCATCCAAGCCACAGGATTTTTTAAATTTTTTAGGGATTTAATTTTGCCTATTAGTTCATTTAAGGCTATGGGGTTGTCTAAATGGTTGAGCTGCTCTTTTGTGGTGAATTCTAGGTCATGTAATTTGGAGGTCAGATGTTTTTGGGTAAGGGTTGGTTCATTTTGTGAATATAGGTTTCCAAAATGTTCAGTCCAGATGTTTGGGTCGTGGATGGCAATGTGTTTAGCTGCTTTGGATTTATCTAAATTATTCCATAATTCCCAAAAATAATTTTGATCAACGGCCTCCTCAATCTTGTTGAGCTTTATTTTCATGTGATCAGCTTTTTTCTGTATTAGCAGTGACTTGTATATTTTAAGGGTTTGTTGATATGTGGCTCGTGTTTGATGGTTTGCAGGGTCTCTGTGTTTCTTATTTGATTATGATCGCAAATCTTTTCTTAGGTTTTGGCATTTTTTATCAAACCAACCAGCTTTAGCTATTTCTTTTTTACATCTGTAAAGTTTTCTTTTTCTCAGGGCTTTTTTGACCACTGTAGAGAAAATAGTAGTTAATTGTTCTGTTGCTAAATTGATACTTTTCTTCTCTTCATCAAATGAAGTCAGTACAAATGAGTCTATCATGTTCTCCACATGAGTGCTGTGGAGCTCAGCTTCATACTGGGCAGGACTGTCTTTACTCCATGTCAATTTGGAGGGGAGGGGGTAATGTTTACCCTTCTGCTCTGAAGATGGAAGAAGATTCCCTGACCTGTTCAGACTGAGGACGATGTGACTGTCTGATAACGGTAGCTGTGGCATCACTGTGAAATATTTGATTTGACTTTGGTCTAGATCTGTAATGGCGTAATCTACTGTGCTGCTGCCCAGATAGGAGCAGTAGGTGAGTCGACCCAGAGAATCACCCTTTGTTCTGCCGTTAACTATGTATAGAGCTGCAGGACCTGTTTTCCATGTGTGTTTACGGTGTTGTCATAATTCTGTCGTGCTTTAGTTAAACGTTTTTGTTGGTACGTATGTGAACTGTTAATATATTTATCTCCATCTGAACTAATGTAGTCTGCTTCTCTCCCTGTTCTAGCGTTCAGATCCCCCATTAACAGAACTGGGCCTAGAGACTGAAAGTATATGATCTCTGACTGTAAGGTTGAGAAGATATCTTCATTGTAATAAGGCGATTCACATGGGGGGATATATGAGGCACATAGGTACAGGTCCTCTAAACACAAAATCTCTTTTTTAAGTTTTATCCAAATATGCGTTGTTCCTTTTTTCACAGGCTGAATATACTGCCACAGGTGCTCTTTGAACCAAACTATGATTCCTCCTGAATCTCTTCCGTTTTTAACATTAGGCTGAAGGAACAATAATTTCTTTGTATCCTATTGGACAATGTAAAGCCTCATTACTGCGACACCACGTTTCATGAAAGATACAAATGTCCATATCTGTTACACTGCTGAGTAAGTCTTGGTCTGCAGACTTGTTACCGAAAGTAGAAGAGTGCAGACCCTGTATATTCCAACAACTGATTTTAAAAGACTTCATGAATAGGTTTGTCTGTAAAGTGTGTGCATGTATATTGTATATGTACATGTGTGTGACTTATATCATGAGTCTGGAGCAGACGGTGTTCAGCAGACGTCTTATCCGGTTGAGTTCTGCAGCTGCAGGGTTTTGTGGTCGTTGAACTGCCGCCACGTAGCTCTTGTTTGATGATGGTGGTCCGGTGGCTGCTCTGGACTCTGTTGGAGGATGAGGGGTTCTTGCTGGATGAGGGCTTCTCTTGTTGTTGGAGTTTCTGCTGTTTCCCGGTGCGTTTCCAAGGGCTGTGCTTTTCATCACTCTGGCGAAGACTTTCACTCCTTGCTTGTTGAGATGCACATGGTCATACATATGATGTGGCCGTATATCTTTGTGATGGACGAGATGAACATTAGGAATAAGCGCACAGCTTCTGGAGAGTTCCACATTGTTTCCATGAATCACGTGGAATGGGACATCAGTGCGTGGTAGTAATGCGGACCGAGTTATTCTTGCCTCTGGGAAATGTTGAGTGGCTCTGATTGCCAGCTCTCTCATCACAGGAGCCACATGGCCCTTAAATCATTTGTCCCTGTGTGAATTATGATGTGTTTATAGTTTTCATTCAGGTTTCTATCAGACAGGACCTGAAAAGCACTTTTTGTGTTTGGGCACCAGATTTTCTTGGCCATCATATTTGGGAATAGAAGTTTCTCATTGACATATTTCCCATTCGAGTTGATCAGGATAAGAGCCTGTGTTTCTCTCGGGTCCTCTGCGGCGGAGATATCAATCTGATTGGCTAGATCAGTCGAGCTGTGAGACTCTCTCTTCGTGGCTAGTTGTTCAGCTTGAGGAGTATTCATGAGGATCTCTGGTTCAGGAGAAGTCTCTTTAAGTGCTGAAACAGAATTTAGTTTTTCTTTCAAACTGTTAATGAGTTTATCCTTGGTGTGGAGTGTTGACTTCAAGGCAGAGAGCTCCTCTTGCATTTCTGCTCTGACTTCTTTTAGCTGTTTTCCTAAAGTTGATTTTATTTCCCTCACTTCATCTTTAGTTTGTTGAAGCTCCTTTGACATTTTTCTCGGTCTCTTTGCAGATATTTTATCTCTAGTCTCAAATTCAAATGTAATTTGTAAGTTGTTCCATGTTGTTGTTGCTTAGGTGGGAGAGAATGAATTATTTTAGCTCTACTACCTCTACCTCCAGGAGTAAAAAACTGTCTTTCATTCTTGACACTGAGGTTATAGTTTTTGGAGTCATTGCGATCTTTTGGTCTGATTTTCCAGGAGAGGTATTAGTGTTTGGATCCTTGTTGTTAACTTGTGTGGGATCATCATCTTCATCATTGTCAGACAGTGCAAGTGTTTTTATTTCTTCAAATTCTTCAATGAAGACTTTGATCCTTGTATCATGACAGTGCCATTCTGATACAAGTTTAAGGTCAAATATCGTGTTTCATTGTTATTTTCAGTATCTTTAAATACTAGGATTTGTCTGCCTTTACAGATGTGTCTTTTCTTGGTGAAGGGAAAATGTTGACCGAAAGCAGTGTGCCATAAAAGGCTGTGTTCAGAGTAGAAGAGCAGGTTAGTCAGGACACTGTGGTCTTGGTCAGCAAACAGTGTGTCCGGTGTGTCCTTCATCTGCTTCTGTCTGAGGAGTTGCCTGGATTTCTCAGAGCTCTTCTGAGGGTATATAAAGGGCTGGGGCGTAACTATTTTTTAAGTGGACGTGGAATTTAATGGCCCTTTTTTGAATTGTGATTATAAGTGGGTATAATCCTAATTCTGCTCTGCAGGCATTATTTGGGTTTTTGCGCTGTACTCGGAGCAGAACTTTGCATAGTTCGGTCTTCAGAGTCTCTATTGGGTGTTTGTCCCATTTAGTGAACTCTTGGTTTGTTAGTGTGCTCCAGACTTCACTCCCGTGGAGTGCGATGGGTTCTATTACTGATTTGATTATTTTAGTTTTGATATTTCTCTTAATAGCGTAAAAAGCTCTCCGTGCCTTGTCTCTCAGGTCGTTCACAGCTTTATTAATATTCCCTGTGTTGTTAATATTTATGCCAAGATAAGTGTAGTTCTGTGTGTGCTCAAGGAGCATGTTGTCTAATTTAAAACTATGATGTTGTTCCTGGTGGCTGGGTCTTTTTTGAAAAATCATTATTTTAGTCTTTTTGGGGTTAACTGACAGGGCCCATGACTGACAGAAGCTGTGCAGGAGGTCTAGATGCTGCTGTAGACCCTCTTTAGTGGGAGACAGCAGCACCGGATCATCAGCAAACAGGAGGCATTTGACTTCAGTGTCTAGTAGAGTAAGACCAGGTGCTGCAGACTGATCCAGAGCCCTTGCTAACTCATTTATGTATATATTGAAGAGTGCAGGACTTAAGCTGCAGCCCTGTCTCACTCCACGACACTGAGGGAGAAATTCTGTGTGTTGGTTACCAATCTTAACAGCAAATTTGTTGTTTTTGTACATTGATTTGATGTCATATGTTTTTTCCTCCGATGCCGCTCTGGATTAATTGAAGAAAAAGACCTTCATGCCAAATGGAGTCAAAAGCTTTTTTGAAGGCAATAAAGCATGAGAAAATTGTGGTTTTGTTTTGGTTGATTTGCTTATCAATTAAGGTATGGGGAGTGTATATATGGTCTGATGTGCAATATTTTGGTTGGAAGCCAATTTGACACTTGCTCAGGACATGTCTGTCTCTAAGAAAATGGGCTAGTCTGCCATTTAGGATGTTGCAGAAAAGTTTACCTAGGTTGCTGTTTACACATGCCACGGTAGTTATTGGGGTCAAATCTGTCTCCGTTTTTATGGATTGGGGTGATAAGAAGGGTTGGGTATCGTTTGGGGGTTTTTCGATACCGGTGCCAAATCGATACTTTTAAAACGGTACCGGTGCCTGAACCAATACTTATAAAAAAAAATTATTACCAATTAATAACTGGATTGGCCATTAGCACTAAACACATGGGCCCGGTTTCACAGACACACAGACAGGGCTTAGATTAACCCTAGACCTCTCTTTATCAAACACCTCTCTTTATCAAAAATGTGATTATTCACTTTTTCTAAATCTTCATCTTTCTCTTTCTCTCCTTCCCTTGCTAGCTTGTATTTATTTGAACAATGCCTGATACTTGGTGTTATGGGCACTTCCTCTGTCTGTTTGCCTCTTCAAGATTAATCGCTTTATGTATTCCCCAATTGTAAGTCGCTTTAAAAGCATCTGCAAAATGACAAAATGTAAAAGTAAACCAGGAAAATATCATAGTTCAATTATGACATTTAAGTAATTTTTATAAACACGCTCAGAAAAAAAAAATATTACTGGTGTGCAACTTGAGACAAAACAAATGCACTGATATATTTTAGGATCAGTCAGTGCAAGTTTATTTCAGTTAAAACAGCTAAGAGTTACATTTTAGTCTAGGACTAGGTTCAAGCCTGGTCTGTGAAACCGGGGGGTGATGTGTTTTTTGTTCATACTGGACACTAGAGGGCGCCCTCCCACAGAACATCCACAGATCCAGTCACAGAAGTAGCAAACTCTTTTTCCACCGCTGTATGGAGAAGTAAACAGAAGATATAAACGTTGTGAATGATAAAATAAATACAATAAACACTCGACTACGACTGTATAGTTTATCTGTGTTATTCAAGCCATCTCGGGTATTTTCATAATAATTAAGTATATTTATAATCCATTGCTAATCGATATATTAGTAGCCCATGAAGTAGTAGTAGCGTAGCTCGTTAATGGAAGGTCGTCAGAGCAAGTGTAATTACTGCATTCACGCGCTCCTCAAATACTCTCATTCCCTGAGTTATGCTTTTAAGTCTGAATGTGTAAACAGCACACTCGGGTTACTTCAAAGTTTTGCTTGACTTGTATTATTAGAGCTTTCCGAATTGAGTTCATGTGCATTTTCTCAGTCGGGAAATTATTTGGCACGTGTGGTGCCGGTGATGATGTTTTTTACGTCCGTTTCGGAGAAACAAAGGACAAATATTTCAACCGATCGCTCAGGCATGGCACCGAAATGAGGCACCGATATCTGCGTTTTGATTCGGTTCGGTACATACCATTTACATAGGTACCTGTGCCGTGTTGGTACCGGGTTTCGGTACCCAACCCTAGTGATAAGGCCTTTGTTCCAAATGTTGGGGAATATACCTGAACTAAGGATGATATTGAAGAGCTTGAGGATGGCTAATTTGAATTTGTGGTCTGTGTATTTTATCATTTCATTTAGGATGCCATCGACACCACAGGCTTTTTATTTTGTCTAATAGTTCAGCTAGTGTAATTGGAGAGTCTAAGGGGTTCTGGTAGTCTTTGATGGCCCTTAGTTTTTCGCACATTGCATTTTATTCCTGATTGTTGTCTATATTACTAAAAAGGTTGGAGAAGTGGTTTATCCAAACATCTCCATTCTGGATGGCTAGTTCTTGATGGTAAGATTTGTTTCGTGTTTTCCAATGTTTCCAGAAGTGGTTGGATTCTAAGGATTCTTCAATTTCTTTGAGTTGACTTTTTGTGTTTTGTTCTTTTTTCTTAAAGTATTCCTATATTGTTTAAGTATTTCCATGATCGAGATGACAGATGTTCTCATTGTCAGTATCTCTGCGTTTCTGGTTTGATAGGATTCTTACTTCTTTCCTAAGTCTTTTGCAGTCATTGTCAAACCATTTCTCACTGGCATGTGGTCTTTTTTATTTATTTTTGTGTTATTTAAATTTGATACTGTTGCTGAGACCTCAAATATTCTGTTCAGCTTGTCTACTGCTAGGTTTGTACCTTTGACTGTCTCTCTCTCTCGGGCTCTGTTTCTCTCTCTGTCTCTCTCGTTCTCTGTCTCTCTCTGTTTCTCTGTGTGTGTGTGTGTGTGTGTGTGTGTGTGTGTGTGTGTGTGTGTGTGTGTTCACATTTTGTCTGCACATGCACAGATCTTTCTGCTGTTTCTCCACAGAGTTCCTCAAAGAGTCACTAGCTATTTCTTATCACACAATCACATGACACATTCCTCTTCATCTTTTCGTCAGGTCATTCAACACCTCAAGTTTCACTTTTTGTGTTAATGTGTAACATAGCTCAAATTCATACAGACAATGTTTTGAAATAATAAAATTGATTTAATTCATGCCACACATGTGGTTCATAAGTAGTGAGTTGTTTAGTTTTTTTATCATGTTGAGTCATTACTCATTATATTTTTATTATATCTGCCTTTGCCAAAGTCAATATTGAGGATGAAGCTTTGCCCTTGTTGTCCATCAGGGCATCGTCCCAATGTCATGTACGTGATTCAATACAAAGATGTTCTCTCTGACAGCTGATGATACGCTGTATTACTTGTATTTTGGCACTATGCAAAACAGGCTTAATTTTATTATTTTATTTATTGTTTGTTTGTAATACTGTATGACATGAATGATTAATTTTTTATTATTGTGTTTTTTTGTATTATTAACTTGCATGTTTTGTGATTTTGTTAATTTTAGACCCTGGCCAGTTTTGTATGAATGAATGTATGTTTTTATTTGATTAAATGTGTGATTCTCTCAAGAGTTTTTCCTTGCTGCATCTTTGTCTTTCTCAGAGGGGGTTTGAGGCATTACAGTAATGACCCGAATACAAGACGACCCTGATCAGAAGACGACTCTCCTTTTTCCAGATGTACCTTTGGGGAAAAGGCTTTTTAAAAAACAAATCTTGTTTTTTTTTTCTCAGTAAAACATTTTTTCTTACATTATTTTCATATCAAATATTTTTCCTATTTAAATTTTTGTTTTGAAAGTTGGTAAATACTGGTAAAATATACCAACAATGACATTTAAACATATACACTTTTCGATATACCATAAAAAAATAACAGGTATGTTAGCCCATCTGAATTATTTAACAATTAGGCTATCCATCTCGTAGTAGTCTACCAACATTGTATTAACAGTAGAAGCGGACTCTTATTTTAGCCTTCAAATCTGGCTATTGTCTTATGTTTTAAAATCACTTACAGAGGAAGTTTGGTCCCATCCGGCTAACATGACAGTCCCGACCGCTGTAAGCATTTTCTTATTCTTTTGTTTTCACTCGATCTTTATAACACACTTTATAACATTAACGTTACTCCGGGACACACTCGTTTTACGCGTGTTTGGCGTCACATATTGTTGTGGGTGTATTATTGACATGTCAAAGTCTAGACCCTGAATATAAGACGACCACATTTTTTTTTCCAGATGTATTTCCAGGAAAAAAACACGTGTTATATTCGAGTCAATACGGTATTTGTGATAGGACAAGGCGAACACATCGAAACGAACCCGGTGCGGAACCTTTCCCGAGCGCCTCGTGCTGCGCACGGACTGTTTAGAACGTGCTCGTAAACATCAGCAAAGATGGCGACGCTCGCGGAGAAGCCACATGTCGTTGTTGAAGAGGGAGATGGTGAGAAATTCAATAGATTTACTAGCAAATTATAACTTTGTACATTTAGCATGACATTATGACAGGATGTGTATTTATTAATCGTTAATCAAACGACTACTCCTTTCTTAACTTAAACTGTTCAACAGCTACACAGCGCAGAGGGACATTACAGTAAACCTTTTTTTTAAGTCAAAATTAAGACATGTTCGTTCTCTTTGCAGTAATTTATTTATTTTGAGGTTTATCTGACTTGTCTTTGTCAAAAATGTCACGCTTGGTTTATCTCGGTTATTTTTACCAATGGTATTTTAACTGGCTTGAAAACACTTAATCCTTCCACCTGTATCGTACAAACAACATAATGTAAATGGATATTCATAATGTTTGGGGTAAAAACTGGGATTCTTTTTGCATTCAGTACATATATTGGTGCAGTTTACATACCCGAGCAGATTTCAAGCATTTACGTTTTTAGATAAATCAATTCTTAGGAAAAGATGAAACAAATTAAGGCAAGTGTGTTTAACATTTCACTCACATATTGTCACTTTTAAAAATTAAGGAGAAAGTGCTTGACAAGAACATCAATTGTGATGCCATAGCTATATGCAATATTTGTTCTGTGTGATCTGGATGATCAGAGGAAGAGTGTGGAGTTTCTGGTGACAGCCTCAGTAATGATGGAGAGAGTGAAGCAGGAAGTGATCCGGAGGGAAGTGATGTAGAAGACAGCGGTGATGAGGAAGAACAGAATGGAGACGCTGCAGAAAATCCCAACGCCGGCTGGGCCGAAGCCATGGCCAAAGTCCTGGGGAAGAAAACGCCTGACAGCAAACCCATCATCCTCCTGAAGAACAAAGAGATGGACAAGATCAAAGAGAAGGAGAAGAAAGGGCGCCTGGAGAAGAAGAAACGGGTAAACAATCCGCAGGGCTTTACCAGATCTCATACGATTTAAGATTTCTGTAAACCGCTTATTTTTGTATCTTATAAAGGGGTAAAATGTTTAATATTAAGCGTATCAGAGCTTGAATGAACTGGAAAACCTATATTTATGCTCTGTTTTTCTGTAAAAAAAAAATTTGAAATAGGGAGTCATTTAGCTAAATGATTAAAGTAGTCAATAAAAATAAGAAAACACTTTTTTAAATGTAGACTTTAAAGCCATGTGTGCCGAACTGTAGCTCACTACGGTACTATGAATATATATTTATCTTGGAGCATATGCAGATGTTACTTAATGTTCATTAGTGAATGATGGCACCCTAGTTTAATACACAGCATAAACTTCTAAACATTTTAAAAACGGTGAACATTACAAAAACCTGTTTTTCTTCAATGCATTTATTTGAAGAGGCATTAAATGGCCAACCCCTTTATGCATTTACTTACTTTTTTCATTTACAGATGGATAAGAAACGAGCATGGGAGGATATGTGTCAAGAGAAGCCTAATGTGGTTCGAGACCGAGAGCACGAGAGGAACCTACAGAAAATTGCTACCAGGTGAAACATCATTCAGTCCACTTTCGCTCCATATCATTATCCTAGCAGTTTATGAGCTCGTTTATTATTGGTTTTCAGTCCGTTGTATAATTGTGTTGTATGATGTGTAGAGGTGTGGTGCAGTTGTTCAACGCTGTGAAGAAACATCAGAAGACCGTGGATGAGAGGATAAAGGAAGTTGGGGGTTCAGAGAGAAAGAAGTCCAAAATTCTGTCCTCGGTGACTAAGAAGGACTTCATTGATGTCCTGAGAGGAGCAGACGTGGCTCACAAACCGGCCGTCAAAAAAGAGAAAGTGGTGAGATTACTTTTCTGTCTTTCCTCGTCTCATAATTCAACATGAAGTCAAAATGCACTCTATTTAAGTGTTGTTATTGACTATAATAACTTATTATTATCACTCTTTTGCAAATTGAATAAAAAAAAAATACAAAATGAGAACATTTAATTATAAATATTGCCTTGGCGACTACTTGAAAGTATTTTTAAGCTGAAGTATTAACATTTCTATAACAGCATTGTTAATCAAATGATTTATTAAAATGACTTGCTCTCCCTGTCGTCTGAAATGGTCTCAAAGATCATCAGAAATCATATCTTAAATCACTGTTTTTATTGGCATGTGCTATTAGAGATATTGTACCTGCTATTAAATATTACTGAATATGTACTATTTAATATTAAGATTCAGTTTATGTAAAATGAGTTTTGAGCATCATGTAGGCTTTGTTGAAGAAATGCATTGTTCTTTTACTTAATTTCACTCATTGTGTCCACTTGGTGGCAGTGTTTACTCTTATTGAATTCATTAATGTAATAATATAGGCCTAACATCCGTGTGTGATTTCTGAGACTGACTCTTGATATTTGCAGCCTGTAGAAGTGAAACAGGAGAATCCGTCTTGGAGCGTGTTGAGGGATGATTTCATGATGGGCACATCCATGAAGGACTGGGATAAGGAGAGCGATGAAGAGCGTGAAGGAGAAGAGAAGGGAGGAGATGACAACCTTGAGCCTGCTGAAGACTACAGCAGTGATTCGGACTGATCCATCACTAGTGTTCTTACAGCCCCTGAGACCTGACCTGTGCCGAGAGAGAAGACTCAGCATCACCTGGACTTCTCCGAGCGTGGCTCATGTGATACCGAGAGACCGTTATCTGTGATGTAGCTCTGATCTTGATGTTGGTCATGTGTCCTGGTAAAGCAGGCTCTTTTTGGAGAGCCAAACCTCTGTGCTCTTTTCTGTATATAGATATTCGCCACAGTGTTGTTGTTTTTTTGCTAAATAAATAATTTCATGCGTCTTGATTTAAGAATCTTCAGATATTTTGACTGGAAACAAGACAAAAAAATCTAAAAGCATTTATTTGCAGTGCAGGTACTCATTCAGTACACAGATTTTCATTCTGCAGACAAATGGTATCTCCTTTTATACAGGATCCTGTAGTTGAGTAGGCTGCATTCATTTGTCTGTATTTTTGGGGGCCATATTGATGTGTGTATATATATGTACAGTATATTGGAACCACTTTTAAATGGTAGTTTTCTAAAGCACATCAGATGCAGAGCACATTGATAAGCCTGATGCACGCAGAGCGATGAGGAAAGTGCGTCACCCTCAAGCTCTTTTTGAGTATCATTGTCTTGTTTCTTGGGTACAAATCCGTTTCACAGGACTGCATGTTTAAATGAGGCACATCTGATAAATGAAGTTCACTTGATAACATCTTGCTGTGACCTCTGGAAGTCACCCAATAATTAGAATTAACTTCAGTGAAATAGACATTTAATGATATTTAATACGCCAAATGTTTGTAAAGTCACAGCTTACACCCATGAACCTTTAATGCTTAACTTTACCTTGATTGAATCATTTTTATACTTCATCGTTAGCTGCTTGTTTTTGTTTTTCTCCTACCATGAAAATGAATATTAGTTCAATAATTGACCATTTTCACCTCTGTTATTATAACAGTGATTAAGAATTAAACTTAGGCATTGATTCGTAGTATGCGAACTCCTTTGAGTCAACCTACTCAAAGTGGATGGAAGTAACTCATTCAGCTGTTCTTAAACCCAAAACTCAAGAGTTTCCCATTTCTGGGTAAGTCAACTCAGAGTTCAAGTTTTAACTCCGAGTTGGTTGAACCTTATTGAAGTGACCATTCTGGGGAAGGTGTATTTGAGTAGGGTTGAAGCTAAAGTCTGCAGAACGGTAGCTCTTCAGGAGCAGGGCTGGAGACCCTGATGTAGTTCATCATCGTTAACCATTGACATGTTCTACTAATGTTTGAGAAGCATTTCTCCAAATACGTATAGAAGAGGTCTTTAACCCTGCTCCTGTACTGCAAAGGTTTAGCTCCAACGCACCTAAACCAAGGTGTAATCAAGGTCCTCCGGTTTGCTTGAAAAAAACAGGCAGGCATGTTGAAGCAGGCTGGAAATAAACTTTGCTGGACAGTGGGTTTCCAGGAGCTGGGTTGTAGGAGGTACGGTCAAACCTAAGAAGTGACTGGAAATGCAGGTACTGTGGCTTTGCTTTAGTCCGGGGTGGGCCATTAAGGCTCCTCATGAAACTGATTTCGGACAGGATTCTGAGGCAGCGTGAAGGTTTCATGATCTATAACAAAATAGAACGAGTTTCGGTTATAACTATACAAATATTTAACTACTATAATACTAATTTCTCGCTAGAATTAACATCAAAAGTTAGTCAGAAATAAATATTTACACCCAAACTGACCACTGAATAAAACTTTCAGAGGCCATTTTGAAAATAAAGATGGTACTACAGGACCAGGGTTTGCTCCCACATATAGACTAATCAGGTGAGGGTTTTTCACTTCTACTACCGAATGTACACTGGCCTGTAGAGTTTAGCTCCAACCCTGATCAAAAACAATCTTCAGGATTACTTGTAAAGTACAGGCAGGTGTTTGATCAGAGTTGGATTTAAGCTGTGCAGGACGGTGGACCTTCAGGAGCACAACAGAGGGACCCTGATTTAGGTGTTTTGTCCTCTTTTAATCTGAAAGTCCTTAAATTCAATGCAAACGTCTCTAAATACTTCTTGGATCACTGTAGTTTTACTTTAGTCGGTCTAGTCCTGCTAATGTCCTGCAGAATTTAGCTCCAATTTGCCCAAACACACCTGCTCCGAAGCTCCTAGTAATCCTTAAGACCTTGATTAGCTGGTTAAAGTGTGCTTAATTAGAATTGAAGCAGGATAGTGTCTTCAGGAACAGGTTTGGACAGTAAGCTTTTGTGATGCTTTAGTTGACCACCGGGTGCCGCTGCTGTCAAAGTAGTGCAGTGATCTACAGTGGGGTTGACTTTCTGACCTCTAGAAGACAGTTCTGTAATGTAAAACTGAAATGTATATATTCATCATGATATGGTGCATTTTATTCTTTTGAGCTCATTAGTAGTGTATGTTCTAATATAACAGGTCCTTTCATCAGAGGCTCACTGTAGGACTCTCTAACTGGAAGGCTGCCAGGAGATGACCTTTGACCTTTAAGGGTGCAGCGGAATGACAGTTGTGCTGATTCTAGACTTTCTCTTTATCACTCTCAGTCGAGCTATGTGTACACACCCAGTTGAGATATATTTACCCAGTGTCTGAGAGGGTACAGCACTTCATTTTGACCAACGTAAAACTCCCATTTGTCACAACAACACTGTGACATGTCACTCAGGAATGCCCGCCCTATCCAGGGCATGTTGACACAGCACCCTAGAATGGGTCGAGCTCCTCTGTCGCTCGCTCACTGCTCATCTTGTCATAGCTGCCCATTGTCTGCATCACAAAACCTCTTGCTCCTTTCATCAGCTCGTTGAGTCATGGCAAGTGATTGTGAGAACAGTCAGGTGGACCTTGTAATTTTTTTTTTGCAATTTTACCACACTTAATATAATTTGGTTTATTCCCTTACATCCCTGACCTCTTTTTCCCTCGCTCGCATGCAGTCTCACATCTGTCTGTTGGTACTGATTTAGTGATAACATCTGGATTACAGCGGTGGGTAGAGCCATCGGGGGTGCTCTGAGAGCCTGTCACTCCTGGTAGATTACTGGAGTGTGGGCCGGGTACAAAAGGCTTTGGCAAATGATGATTCTTTTAAGCTGAAGCTCAAGGGAGGGAAAAGTAAATCAAGCAGGTGCGAGTGGAAGATGCCTGCCATTACATGTTGCACACAGAGAATCTGTGATCGACCGACTTGTAGCACCCTCACAAAAAGGGTTATCAGAGAGATTTGTGTGCACTGATGCAACAGCTGGACTCGCTTTCCCATTCCTTATCAGCTGCCTATGTCATAACAGCAGTAATACCAGAAGCTACTATTTGTATTTTTTTATTTTTTCAGTATACTAAACGAAGCAAGATAACAGGGCAGATTAGATGGGTGGTTTTGTGCAGATACTTCTGTCTCATTTAATTTAATTTATAAAGGTTATAAATAATAACTGTACCACACTGCAAAGTAATACAGAAAGTCAACATTTTCATATCTGACACCTTAATACTGTTTGTATTATCCATTGATGATGGATATCCTACATGAAGACCATGAGAGGTGACAGTGTTATTTTTTTTATAAGAAGTCATTTTAGGGGATGATGCTAAAATGTCAATCCTGTTAACATGATTTTGCACTGAAAATAATGATAAGTGGATTTTCATCAACATTAAACCCTTAAAACATTCAGTTTTGAACACAAGGCTTTTAAAATAAAAACTTCACATAAAAATGTAGCCATGGTGTAATGAATTAAAGCTTCTACGTGTCATTTGATGGATATAACGCTTAAAATATTACATTTTAATTTCAGTTCAGGTGTAATTACACACTTTAAAATTACCCAATTAGTTTTAATTTATAATGTTGTTTGTGCATAGTATTTCCACTTCCTCCCCAACGTCAGCTATACCTGACTTGTTAAACAAAATGATAAAAGTTTATTTTTATTTGTTATGACATGGCTATAAACGGCCGCTAGCGTTTTAGCGCAGGTGACGTGGTCTGTACGGACTCTGGCACCTCGGAATCATTTCTTGCTAGTTTTGTGGTTTACTCTGCCTTTCTTTTGAGGAGGTTCAAATGAGTCCGGTCGTGTCAGAGTGGAAGGACCCAGTGGGCGTTAGGACCTGGCCGCAGTGCTGAAGAGATATTTACACCGAAGCGCTTGGTAAACCCTTGCGCTGACGAATCCCTCGGACTCACCGTGATGACCACAACCACGTGGTGAAGTCAGTCCTATATAAATCTCTCTCTCCACCGGCTGCCTTCAGATGTGCATGTGTGTGCTGGCACTGGGACCGGAGTTTTCCACCAGAAGGAACAGAGGAGTGCGTAAACTCAAAAGGAAATCGCTTTTGCCCTCTCTGTATTGTTTATCCCATCACTCCGTACTCTTCTTCTCTGTCGGGTAACTTTAGGACGCGTGAGACAGCTACAGCTTCATTTTCTTCAGCATCTGCTGGTGCCAAACGCGAGGAGGAGGAGAGGCTTTTCCTGGACCTCCACATCTTCTCATACAGCGAGGGCGCGTGGGAGGCGTGATTGAGCGGCGCTTTGGAGAGAGTTTGCGGCGCTCTGATGTGGTGGAGGTGCGCGCAAAAAGCCCGCAGGCTGCCAAAAAGAGAGCTTTGCGAAGCAGAAACTTTTGATGGCCAAATCAATGGCTCTTCTAGTGCCCCGTGATTCTGTGCACTTGCTATGAAGTGATTTGGAATGAAGATCTTAGTTTCTCTCCACAATATAACGCATCTGACTGACCATTTCGCGTTGGCACCTCGGATGGATTTGCAAGGACATTAAACAGAGACGTTTGCCATTGATAATAGCGTGCGCAAAAAGTTAAACTTGGCTTCGCCTTCGAAATGATTGGGCTTCTGCATTACTTCATTCATTAATTAGCATTTTCAACCTAGCTTCAGCTTCAAAAACAAAAGCACAAAATGAACTTGTACGTCTTGAGTCTCCTTCTGACCTTGGATTTAGCCACAGTGGCCGTCAGTTTATCCACTTGCAGCACTCTGGACATGGAGCAGTTCAAAAAGAAGCGGATCGAGGCCATCCGCGGTCAGATCCTCAGTAAACTCAAGCTGAACAGTCCTCCCGAGAGCTACCCCGAGCCCGAGGAGGTGTCCCGGGACATCATCGCCATCTATAACAGCACACGGGACCTGCTGCAGGAGAAAGCCAACGAGCGAGCCGCCACCTGCGAGAGACAGCGCAGCGAGGAGGAGTACTACGCCAAAGAAGTGCACAAGATAGACATGCATCCCTTCTACCCTGCCGAGAGTGAGTGATTCAACCCTGTTTTGGGGATGGGATTGGGTAATGGTTTAACGGAAAGCGTGTAGGATCGAACCTTGACTTCTGTAAGCTCAGTTTACCTCAGTGCTTTGATGGCCTCAGTGCGTAAACACTTGGGCTCTATGCCACCCCCAGCCTGAATGAAATAGTCATACATAAATATATAATAAAAAAATGATTAATTGCAAGCAACTCTCAAGGCACATTTTTTAGCCAACAAAGTTCCAACACTGCGTAGTGTAATTTGATATATGTGACCCTGGAGCACAAAAGCAGTCATATGCAGCACAGGTATATTTGTAGCAATAGCCAACAATACATTGTATGGGTCAAAATTATCCATTTGTCTTTTATGCCAAAAATCATTAGGATATTAATGTCTCATGTTCCACTATCATGGTCCATGAAGATATTTAGTAAATTTCCTAAGAAAAATATATAAAAACTAAATTTTTGATCTATAATATGCATTGATAAGAACTTTATTTGGACAACTTTTTAAAGGCGATTTTCTCAATGTTTAGATTTTTTTGCACCCTCAGATTCCAGATTTTCTAATAGTTGTATCTCAGCCAAATATTGTCCTATCCTAACAAATATGTTGATGGAAAGCTTATTTATTCAGCTTTTTGATGATGCATAAATCTAAAAAAAAAGAAAAAATGGACCCTTATGGTCCAGGGTCACATTTAAAATACTTACTGATTTTTAGCATAATTTTGATATTTTTAGCATCTCTTTTATGTTTCTTTGAATTAAAGCATCTGCTAAATGCATAAATGTTACAGGCTTATGCGTAGAGCTTTCCAAATAGAAAATTGGCACTACATTTACCAAAATTGGCAGTTATTACAGTCATTTAAAAGTGTGGCTTGCATGTCCTAAGATATTATGGCATGGTTCTGTCACGGCGCTCCCCAGATCTGCACGGCCCTTCATACTTAGTAGTGATGCCACTGTTTAAGCCAGCTTCAATAAAAGAGCCAGCGTAATAATTCAATCCTGTGTGCTAAGAATTAAACGTGTGCTGGTTATGCTCTACAGATCAGGCCATGGATACCTTTTGCTTTGTGTTTTGTGTAATTTATTTTGTCATCTGTAATTTATACTAAAAATGAGGTTCGATGGTTGTAGCCCAGAGTACTCGTTATCCAATCGTTGTCTGATGTGAACCTCATGTCAAATGTGAGGTGGCATGGTTTTACTTTGCTATTCAAGAACTAAGATGTTGTTGCCAGATTATTCTTGATTTTCAATTACTACTTTGTCATTAATACACATATTAGAGGTTCAGTCTCTTTGGAGTAACCTGAGGTTAGGCTGCTTTTCATTGGCAATGCTCTCTGATGTTTTTGAATCCACAATCTTTCAGTTACAGAACAGATTTAACCACTAAGCCACATCATAGGCTAGTGTGGTCTCCCCTGATCAATATTTGTGCAGCTGTTTGCAGCATCTTTACATCATTTACGCAAATCATTTGAAAAAGTATTTAATGTTCCCTTTTAGCTACCAAGCAAGTCAGCATTACAGTACTTTTAGTTCTAGAAAGTTAGTCTCATTCCTTCCCTCCATTGCTCACACACACACACACACACACACACACACACACACACACACACACACACACACACACACACACACACACACACACACACACCACACACACTCCACTTTTGAATAATGCTTCTCAGTGTAACTAAATACTACCCCACTGTGTCTTAAAAGTTGGGCCAATAAGCAAATAAGTGCTTTTAAATGTCCTTATTGTGCCATTAATTATGTAATTGTTTTCAGTTCCCAGATCAAATGTGAGTATACAGCTTGAAAGAAAAATAACTTAGGATATCTTTAATGCCCTGAGGTATATTTTGCATTAAATGTTATTCTTGGCTCTGCCTGCTGTATAAATGCTTCAGATATGAATAGAGTTGGCACAGCTCCAGCCCCAGTCAGCAAGCATTTACGGGATAAAAATAATCCTCTGTCAACGTTCGGAGAAATGCCACCGATTATTTTTAAATTGAACTTTCAGATTGTGGGTTAGATCACAATGGCGCTGTTCCAAAACCTAATGAGCTGCCTACATAATTAGCATTTTAAGGCATTGTAGGCACACTCCCTGGAATAAAGTATATGCCACACATAGGCAGTCATATAATATGCATCACCTTTCTAATCTAATTCAACTCTGTGCTGATTTTTTTATACTAAATGCATTGAAGCCACTTTGTTCATTGCTGAAGTGAACTTTTGCCTATACGGTGATTAGATTCACTGTCTTGGACGACTGCCTTTAACTTGAGCGTGGGAGTACAGAAGGACCCGTTCGGTTTGTGATACCTGTGAGTTGTGTGCGACAGGTTTAAAGCAGTATCACATGTATCCCTAATGGATGTTGAAATCCCAGAATGCATTGCTACGAGCTCAAGCGAAGCGAAACAGAGATGCTGATTAGGGTACAACAGGGCTGAAGGCACACATTAAGGAGAATGTGCTTTTCGCTACTACTGTACTGTATGACTGCGGAAAAATCGTTTTTATTGAACACTGATAGAGCAGCACTTTTGGTGGATAATAAATCATAAAAGTGGTTTGTTTTGAAATCTCGTAACACACTGGGATAAAAGGCTCACCAGTAATATTATTTTTGCATTAATACTTGTTAAAACAATCACTTCAGCAAAGTTTGCAGAAGGTTTTGTTTATTTTGACAAATAAAAAAGTCAAAATACACCGATCCAAAGCATCTTGGCCAGGTGCAAGATCAAAACAATGCATCAAATAATACTAAAAAAGCTGCACATAAAAATATATTATTCTCCCTTCATTTAGAAAAAGTTAAAAGTGGCAAAGTTTCGGTCAAAGACCTTCATCTGGCACACACTATTTTGATAAATTATTTTGGTCATTAAAATGTTTATTTAAAAAATATAGAAAAAATGTTAAAAAAATAAAGGTAATAATTGAATATGGCTTTACGGTAGTAAGAATAAATATTTGATTACATATGATTAATATAATATTTTGAAATTATATTTGAAATCAAATAATATAAGTTAGTATCATTTAAATTATATATAATTATAAATATATTGATTATCTCTTAGGTGTTAATTAAATTTAATAAATGATATTAACTATCTAAATTAACCATGTCATGTCAACAAATGGAAAAATCAACCATCTCTTAATTATCACATCGATGTTATCCCCAAGTACCATACTTTTACTTATCGTCAGTTATTGAAAAACTGTTGATTTAATTATCTGGAACAAAACTGAACAACAGGGCCCATATTCATGAAAAATCTTAGTGCTAAGAGTTGCTCCTAGTAACAAAATTCTAAGAAAATTCTTAGAAATGTGGGTGTTTCCTTTTAAATTTAAAGAAAAGATCCTAGTAAAAAAAGTAATTCAGAAAGCATCTTAACCCTTAAAAGAGCTCTTATGGTCCGAAATTGTTAGGAGTATGGACGAGGACTTTTAAGAGGCTTAAGAGTTTCTTTAGCAGTGGAGAAAATGGATGAAACATGAAGAGGGAGAAGAAATGTGTTGCACACAATGCATGACAGTGAGTTAATAAGACGATGCACATTAGATCGTGCAGGGATCAAGTTTGTGACAAATGTTATTAAAGACATGTTAACATCCCTGACACTGCGCAGAAATGCCATAGCACCAGAAATGGACGTAATCACTACATTAACTACATTAACATATTTGGCAACTGGAAAAATGCAACTATGTAGCCGCGATGATTTGGGTCTGTTACAGCACTTTCAGAACCTTATTGTGTCGCTGTTCATTTCCTATAAAATACATTAAGTATGACAGCATGGTAAATAAAAAAATAAAGAATATAATATGTGTGTGTGTGTGTGTGCGCGATAGAGAGACAGAGAGAGAGAGAGAGAGAGAGAGAGAGAGAGAGAGAGAGAGAGAGAGAGAGAAAGTACAGTAAAACAGGAAAAATTACGCTTGTAATTTCAAAGTGAAGGCTTATAATAAACCCTACTCTTAAAAGCGCTCTTACTTCCTTCTTGGACAACCAACCAATCACAGTCTTCAAAAGCATGTGTCATAGCTAGCAACGGGGTCAGCCCCGCCTCCTCACTAAGATAAAAGTTTTTGTCTTTTCCTCGCTCAGAGTTGCTCTCAGATTGGTCCTTAATCACTTTTAAGCTAAGAGTCCTAGCTAGAAATTTTTAAGCTAAATTAGGAGCTCTCTGAGAGGATTCTTAGAATCTTTATGAATACGGGCCCTGATGTTTGTCTTAAAGATATATTCTGCTATTTTATACATATACTCATAACTAGTGATCGACCGATATTGATTTTTTTATAACCGATACCGATACCAATTATTTGTACATTTATGCACCCGATAACCGATATGCAGAACCGATATTTATTTACTGTTATAAAGTAAATAAATAACAGAGCGAAGGCTTGCCGTGATAGACGGGATCACGGTTATACAGGTGTTAAGCCGCGACACCGTTAAGTCACTTGCTCACCATGGCACCGTCGTTTAGATTGTTTTTATAGTAATACAAATAAATTCGTTCAGTTAGAGGACACTACAATTAAAACTGAACGCTGCTGCTCAACGCAGTGCACCGAACGAACGAGAGCAGTGCATCACAGCAGTCTAGGTCTGCATTGCGCGGCTGTCCCGACCAGATTTCTTACGCCGCGGGATTAATTTCCCGAATACAAGGGGGTAACGGTCGGTAACTCTGGCACAATTTGAATTTGAGCGGGCAGTCTAACAATATCCCGTTCCCATACGTCCTTTCAGAACAGCATATCTGCGCTTTATTCTTATCGAGCACCGGTACAGCCTGCACTCGGACCGTTATGCGCGCGCTGCAGCATGAACCTGAGCTTCGTTTTATTTGCGGGGTCTGAGCAAAGCATGTGCAACGATGCAGATATAATATACAACTCTCAAACAGAACAGGCAGGTTGTGATGAGTGACAGATCAGAATAAAGATGGAGTGTGAATGCGATGTCATTGAAGGACGTTCAACTATCTTTCCTTTTTTCTTTTTTTGTATTATGCTTATTCTATCATTTTAAATGACAGACTGTGTCGAATTTATTTATTTTTTCTCTGCTGCACTTTTCACTGTGTTAACAGCAAGATGTTAAATTAATTTAGTGTTTTGACAAGCCTTATAAAATATATATTAGGCTAAACCTACATTTTTTTACTATTGTGTTGTAGGCTGAATGTTAGCCTAAACGAATTATATCCTGACAAAACGAATTAAAATAGGGATTACAATTTTTATATAACTTTTTTTTCCTCTCTGTGACACTTTATTCCGTGTTGGCAGCAAAATGTTATTGACATTTATCAGTCAATAAATTCAAGACTCTTGACAAGAGGAATAAAATAAATATAATTTTGTGCAGACTAAACTTTTATTTGTTAGCCTATCTCTCTGTCTTTCATCAGAAATGTGAACAAACAGAATATATTGCGGAAGCGGGTGTGTGCGGAATAAAACCTCAAACAGTCCCGCGCAGACCTCTACATCACAGATCAGATTTCATTTATCACGTGAAGAGAGATGACTGACAAGAAGAGTGAGGTGAAACAGCAAGAAGAGTGAGGTGACACAGACAAGACGATGGTGGAAGAGTTTCAAAACGAAATGTAAAAGCGCCCGTTTACATTAGTAAACGGTCTGACATTAATCTAGGTCAAGGAGAAAACTCACCGAGATCTACCAAGTGAAAAGTAAATAAATGATAAAATACATATTAAATAAATAATTAAAAAGGCTCGTTGTGATGTTGCATTAATTTAATAATACATAAAATAGTGTTTTATTATTATTCACTATTCACGTCGCTGTATTCAACTATATATTGAGCTGTATTCAAGCAGAAATATGATGTTATAGTGATCGAGAGCGCACATACACGGTTCGTTTGTGCATCATTTATAACGGACATAACGCGTGCCTAATGCACGATCATGTCACTGTAATCAACTTTACCTTGATTACAAAACTTGCCCATCCAAACGTGTGTGTACTAGTGTGACACTGGCTTCTTTTATCCAGCGAGAGCTGTAGTTTATGTATCATATACTCATACAGCGGTTTTGAGCCGCTGTTCAGTCTGTATTCACAGCGCCATGAGAACCGTATTTCTCCTCCTAAACACAGAATACGTGGAGAGGTGGTACTGTTATTTATTTATAGGCTATATATTTTTGTACATTACTTAACATGCAAGTCATAATATTAGTGAATGTATTATATTGTAGTTTTATCTCTCGCCCCCCTGGTTGAGAAACACTGACCTAAAGCGCGAGCGACCTACCCCTGATCTAAGTGATAATGTAAAAAAAACAAAAAAACATTCGTTTCTCATTTATTTGGTTCACAGTAGGCTATTTGCTGATTTTTATTTTAAACACTGCTTGACGCCAAATTGCTGCTGATATTAAAGTCAAAGTAAAACGCGCACGGCGCTTACAGGCTTATTTAAAACCTAAGGAAAAGAGGGAAAACTCAAACAAAATATCAACTTCATTTTAAACTACAGTTTTAGGTTTATAAGCTGTTTAATAGACTAAAGAGATTAATAATGCACTGGATAATGTTAATTCACTGAATAATATTCTCTGGAATATTGAAATAAGCTATAACAAACAAAACATTGTATTTGATTGCATTTCTTAACTGGCATGTTTTGACAGAATTATTCAAATGTTTTTGTCATTCTAAATTATGAAAACTGCTGACAGTGTGGTTTATCTATTTACACAGAATTATACTCAAACTGCGATCGCTTACGGATATAATAAATCATTAATTTCGATAGAGATGTATTTATTTAGATGTTTATTGGCGAAATAATGGTTAGTAAATGTTAATATAATTTCACGTGTTTCAAACCAGTGAATCTTGTATAAAGTTACATGCGGTGGCCTTGCTGAGCATCAACCGCTGAGTGAACAGTGTCCACTGCTCCAGGTGTGTGTGTGTGTGTGTGTGTGCGTGCGTGTGTCCACTGCTCCAGGTGTGTGTGTGCTCTTGGATGGGTCAAATACAGAGAACACATTTTACTGCTGATCATACTCTGTATAATTATGTATGTTATAAAAAATTAAATAAAATAAAATTCAAAACCGATTTTTTTTTTTTTTACAAAACCGATAACCGATTATGGTAAAATGCTTAAATATCGGGAAAAATATCGGTCAACCGATATATCGGTCGATCTCTACTCATAACATTAATAGATCAAATTAATGCAGAATCAGCTTTGCGTTGCTGCCTGTGATCGCATTAAAGATCAGCTGAATGTACATATGCGGATGTTTCGGAAAGTTCTACGATGAGTTTTTGTGCCATCTAGTGGTTAAGATGAGAATAAAATTAAACCCCTGGTGTGCCCCTATGCACTAAAAATAGTTCAATTTAATTAAAAACTGACAGTATTACCAAATGTGCATTGTGAATTTTATTTGGAGTTTTTGGCATTAGTTTATTGCATTAGCTTAGTGCATATGCTAACACCAAGTTGTAGTGAAATCAACTGTGAGTCAAGTATCCGTGCACTTTCTGTGAGGAGTGCTATTTAGAGCCTATGTAGAGCGTTCCAAATCGGTCAGTTATGAGATTCCATTTCAGATAGAATCCTTTAGAAGGCAGCTGCCCATGTAGACAGTGCAGAGTTTGGAGCGGAGCCAAAGTTGGAACAATGAGCAAACAGAAAAGAAAGAAAACTAGATAATAACCATATAGGATGTAGTTAACTTTTTCCTGGAAGTGAACTTTGAATGAGGTGTCCTGTTACAGAATAATGTGTTGGCTAACATCCTCACAGGTTATCGGCCTTATTTGGTTGGGCGCCAGTAAGCGCTCGCAGGCAGCACTGCAGGGCACAGCAGCACTGGAAGCCACACAAATATGCACGAGAGCGAGAGAGCGAGAGTGAGAGATAGAGTGGAGCTCATGCAGAGACAGAGAGCTGGCAGAGCCCACACAGCACTATTTAAACTAGAGAGGAGTGTGCGTTTACTCCGCACCATGCCACATGCTCCATGGAAAATTCCACCCTGAGACCCAGTGTTGCTGGGGTGTGGAGCTGGAGTCACTGGAGAGGTTCTCCCCGCCGAACTCATGTGCTCTTAAAAATAAAGGTTCTTCAGTGTAGAAGAGCTTAAAAAGCTGTTGCATTGTTACGGTGTCTTCCGGCTTGGGTGTCTTTAAAGCACCAGAATAAAATGCTACATTCTTAAAAATGAAGGTTCTTTATTGTAATCTATGGTTACTTGAAGACTCTTTAATATACTGGAAACCTTTCAGTAGCACAAAAGATACTTTAATATTTGAAAAAGTTTCTTCAAAAATGGTTCTTCTATGACATAACTCCAAAAACCCCATTTTAGGACCTGTAGAGGTTCTCTGAGAGGTTCTTTTGGAAACCTGAAATGGTTCTTCTATGCGAAAACCACCTTTTGGAGCTTTTGTTTTTAATGGATTTAACTTGCTAATCTGCACATTCACACTTCTGCACATTCTCAAACCTTTTGGACTGCAGGCGTAATGATCTTTGAAAGAAGACACTGTTAAATTAGAATCAGAAACAGAATAAGAGTTTAGTAATGAAAATAAAATTAATCAGACAAGCACAAATTAGTTAGAAAGTCATCAGAAATTTAGTGTAGAATGGAAAAATATGAAGCTGCCAAAGCCATTAGAGTCAAAACCTAAAGTCAGATCTTTTTCTATTTCAAATGTATAACTCTGGAACTATTCAGTAGGAGTTTTATTTTCTAAAAGTTTCAAATTTTAAATGGACAGTGGAAATGTTTTTGTTCAGTTGCTTTACCATTTTTAAAATTTGGTTTAAGTTTTTTAAAAGACATCTCCTCTGCTCACCAGGGCTGCATTTATCTGTTCAAAAATACAGAAAATCAGTAATTTTGTGAAATATTATTACAATTGATACCTGTTTTCAATTTTAAAATATAAAGTATTTCAGTGAAGTGCAGCTGTATTTCAGCATCATTACTCCAGTCTTCAGTGTCACATGATCTTCAGAAATCATTATAATATACTGATTTACTGCTCAAGAAATATCTCTGATTATTATCAATGTTGAAAACAGTAAGTAATTAAATAAATAACATCTTACTAATGGCAAACATTTGAATAGTAGTGTAGGTTCTTGCGATTACAGTTTTTTTGAACTACTTCAGTAAAGTTATTGGAGTGTAAAAAGGTTCTCTGTTGAAACCAGGCTCTAAAATGCTTGAATCTTTATTTGTAGGAGCTGCACCAAATTGCATCCAGTTTTAACTTTACTGCTTTATTATTAGCTATAATATTGCTCATACATCATTCACATAGTGAAATGTCCAACAGTAAACACACACACACACACACACAGCACCCGTTGTTTACAGCCGCTCTCTTGATATATAGATTATTCTGCCCCGTTATTTAAGAAACAAACCAGCTCGTTCAAATACCGTCCGTCCTTCAGGAACGTCCATTAAACCTAATGTCCCATACAGCTCAACAGGTCCGTATGTTTTTGCTGTGGTATTAAATGTCCATGCATGCATGAATGCGAGCATACCGTGGCCCCACCGGTCTGTTTGTAAATGCAGGTCTCTTGAAGCCCAGTACAGAGCTCCCTTGTGACTGAACGCACAGGAACACAAGGCTGCCTCTGTGCACCGGGACCAGGCTCTAGGAAATGGTTTATGTTGCAGCCGTTTTATGACTTTGTGTGGTTTATGCTGTTCAAGAGCATATGACTTAGTATATATGCGCTTTGAGTGCTTGCTGAAGTATGCTCTCTGTTTGCACTGGATATCAGCACCCTATTTTTTTGCCACTAACACCTACCCTGTATAAAAAAAGATGACAATGAGTCATTGAGCAAAAACAGCTGGACACGGCTTTTAAAGTTCATATTATTGTCTCCTCTATGCGACTCATGATTGCAGTGTATGATACTTTTAATGCAGAAACAACATCTTGGCTTGAATATCATTCATGCTGTCTGTTATTTAGTATATAGTTGCTTTAATTTATATAGTCATAAAATGAATTATCTAAATTGAGCTTTGCAGTTTCAGATTGCCTTGATCACTGCTTCGGTTTATAATATTTAGCTTTTTCTGTAGAAATAAGCTCTTGCAGCTTGTTCAGTGCAGTAATTGTAGAAAAAAAGTTTCTAGTTTCCATATAAGATTAATTATAGAACATTAATCATTACATAAGTTGGTACAGTGTTTGATATGTGTTTATTTAATCACTTTACGCATAAATTCAGTGAATGTATAGCATGATATCTGGTTTGCTGAGTCAATATACATTGTCTCCTGTACATTACCCAAACTAAAATAAACATAAATGTTACTCAAAATGAAGAATGACCGCAGTCGGTGCCAGACGGCTCCATTCGACCCTGTGGGTAAAATCGCTGAAAATGGCAAAGGATTCAGACTAAGTTTCACTAATATATCATTAACAAGCATTATGCTTAATATATCAGTCGTTCTTGTACAACCAAGCGAATTAATGTTTGTGAAAATGCATGAATCGTGTTATCATTACTTCATCAGAATGTAAATTAAGTAGTGATTTGTTAAGCGCCATATAATGTTGTAATGTACGTAGATGAAGTTATTATGACGTGTTACCCGAAACTCTGTGGCAGTGAGGTTTTGTCTCTAAGCAAACACACAGTCATGAAAAGGTTTGCAAACACCCTAAATTTAAAGGCGCTTCAACAGTATTGCTTTTGTTGCTATTTCTGCTCGTCTGAGGTCAGCCGTTTGTTAGTTTAAGAGCAAAATAATTTGTGTCTTTTAACACAGTTGTAGACAGAAGTTGCTCTTTTATCTCTGAGAAAATTACAGGGTGCACAAACTAATGTATTACATATGGCAAATGGAGCTGAGCTAATTTTTCCCAAATAACAAAATATTCCAGAGAACATCTGTCTTGCTGTATAAATACACTACTGAATGAATCATAGATAGATGAGAAAATGAGTAAATAGCAGCTCAATAATCTAAAGACCCACTGTTACAGTATTGTAGAAAAGTCTACGTGTGCTAACTTTCTTTCAAACAAAAGCACTTGCTTTTTGAACTATCGCAGTCGTTTTTCTGTGCGTCTACAGCAATGCTTGTTTAGAAAGTTGAAGTTGTTCTTGAGTGTGTTTGGAGTGCATGGGTGTAAGAAGTGTGACAGCATTTGTGTGTGTTCCAGAAGAGGCCAGTGCGTGTGCGTGACAAATTATGTTTAGTGACTCTGAGAGATCTCCCAGCGCCTCTCCCTCTGTAAATAAACACAGGCTTGCGGACAGGCCATCCCAAAAACTACCCAACACACCAGAGCGTGTGGGCCAAGGCACTCACGTCAGCTCCTCTGGGCCGCGCGTTCCAGTGATAAAGACGGAGCTTGATCTCGAACAGCCTGCGGGGAGAAAACTTGTGAGATTTGAGTACACTGTCAGAAAAAAAGTTACAAAAGCTGTCCCTGGGGTGGTACCCTTTCAAGAGGTACTAATATGTACACTTTAGATATTAATATGTACCTTTAATGTACTAATATGTACCCTTTTTGGGTAAATACGATACATATATGTACCTTTTAGCTTTTATATCTTAGAGTAGCGTCCCAGTGGCAGCTTTGAACAGGGAACAGCCAGCCAATCAGAGCGTGTCGTCCACCAGCTTTGATACCCACAGATGATTGTTGCGCACAAAACTGGAAAGCACTTTCTCATTCTGGCAAGCTCTAATCGGATTGGCTGAGTGTTCAAAGAGTACAAGTTTGTTTTAGCTCTTTGGAATTAAGGCAACAGGTTGATGCAAAGAGTTTTTTCTGAGGTGCTTCGTAAGTAAACTAGATGTATATTCCGTGTCAATGAATTAATCGCTTCCTATTGTTTGGATTCTCTCTTTTTTCCATCTTTCTAATCAGAGTTTTCTGACCCATAATTTCAAATATATATGGAATGTTTTTTTAAATAAGTCTCTTTTGCTCACCAAGGATGCATTTATTTGATTAAAAATACAATTAAAAACAGTAAAATTGTAAAATAATATTACAATTTAAAATCGAATTTATATGATGTAAAGCTGTATTTTTAGCATCATTACTCCAGGCTTCAGTGTCATGTAATCTTCAAAAATAATTATAATATGTTGATTTGCCGCTCAAGACACATTTATGATTATTATCAATGTTAAAAACAGTTTTGCTGCTTCATTTATTTTAATGTGACAGTTTATTTTTCAGGATTCTTTGATTTTTGATTAATAGAGGATTTGAAACTAATCTTTTGTAACATTATAAATGTCTTTACTGTCACTTTTGATCAACTTAATGCATCCTTGCTGAATAAAAGTTTTAGTATTTGTATTATTTAAATCTGACTCCTTTTTTCTGGTATAATCTATTTTTTATAGTCTTCATAATGTGAATGCATCTAAATGGAAGATAAGAAGTGGCTGATTGTCTTTTCCTGTCTAAGTGGGCAGTTCTTTACGTGAACCAGACATGTGCTGTTTAGTCAGAGCTCTAGCTGCACAAGATTATCCACCAGCTATTTATTTATGAACGTCTGCTCTTTCTGCACATTTCTACGGGTTCCCTCAGATGCGAGTGCGAGTTGTTGATATTATGAAAGCTTGGGGAGAAACGTAGCGAGCTGGATCCGAGCATTAGGAGTAGACCGAGTGCAGATTTACTGCCTGTGTGTTTATACAGAACATCCTGATCACGAAACCCTCGGTTTCCTCACAGCTGCCCCGAGAGAGAGTTGGTTTTGATCCACCAAACATCTCTCTGTGAGATTCCCGAGTGGGGTTGGTGTCGAAAAGGGGGGACTTGGTACTTACGCAAGACCTGGACCCTTTTCTGCTTCTACTCGGGAGTTAGCGACAGCCAAACTGCATTGCGTAACAGGGAAAGAGTGAAAGAGAGAGAGAAACAGAAAGAGTTTGAGTAAAGGATGAGAGAGAGTGGGATTGTGAAAGAATAACAACTGCTCTTCCAGCACTTATGTACTGTTTACAGGCAGAGCACAGGTCTCATGTAATACAATACTCTAACACGAGCACAGCACAGTGTGGGAATGAAATCTGGGGCCCATCTACGTGTCCAGGGCCTCGAAAGAAGCGAGAAAGGAAGATCGAGATGCACTGAGAGGTTAGAAACTAGACATTTCCATGCATACTAACTTTCCAAAGACTGTACACACTGAATGTGAAGTACTGCCTGATGCCACATAATCATATTTGACAATTTAACACGCAGAAATGTGGAACGGGATTTTTGACCAATGAAATTGCATGGTGGTCCTGGCTGGTTACAAAAAATCCCATTGACATGGAAGGCAGAAAGAGACAAGATGTGTTTGTGGGCGCAACCTCAGCTTATTACTGGTGTTTTTGCACATTGCTGTTACTGTTACTCATCTTTGAGTTAACCCTATAAAACCTACTGTATCGTGTCTGATACACAACTATAAGGCCTCTAAATGATCAACAGAATCAAACTTTGCTGTTGCACACAATCTACTGCATGCCTTCTGTCAACTGATTGATAGTTCATACTTAGTTTTTAGCAAAGTAAAACTTATTTTAGTCTATTTGTACAAACGTCAAGCTTCAGCTCGTGATTCACGTGTCCTTTTGCTGTCAAATCTTTACTGATTTACTGATTACTTAACTTTGTTGGTAATATTTCCAGATGAACACTTGAAGCAGCTTGGCTTTAATTGATTCTCCAGATGTCATGTTTTAGAAAAGTCAGTGAATCTCAGATATGATCATCAGGATTTTGAGGAACATTTGTTTGTTCATCTCTCAATCATCATTGTATTGCATTATATGATCATCAAACTAAGCATTTAAGTATCATCCTTCTTAGACATTGTGATGATATTTATATCATTGTATGTAAGTATTTGCTATTCTGTTATAAAGAGCTCATTGATTTATATTAAATGCATCAAAATATCATCTTCATTTTTGACCATATAATTATCAGCATCTGCACCAAATTGCATGTTTTGCTCAGTTTGGGCCTCTAAGCCTGATGCATAAAATGTGATACCAAAACATTTTATTTTATTTTTTACGTTGGCGTAAAGGTTCAATAAACTGTGTTTTTAAAAATGCATTTAAAACTGCATTTTTTTACGTCAGGCTCTACGGGGTTAAGGATTTAACCCTAGAATTAAATATCATCCATCACCATTTGTTCTTAAACTACTGCATAATTGCTCAAATCATGTGGCTTGTTGAGGAGTGGTGTGCTATTCATTTTATTTTGCTTTTACTTAAGAAAACAGGTGGAACAACATCCATTACAGACATAAATTGAAGAAAGCCTGTAAGTAATACACATAAAGACTAAAGTGGATTTTTTTGGCCATTAAGAAACAGCATCAGCACCTTAGTATTGTGGCACCAGTGTCTGCATGGCAAGCACCTCTCACATTTTCTCTGTCTATCATTATACTTGGTATGTATGTGGTGTGTGTGGTGTGTAGTGTGTGAGTGTAGTGTGGTTGTTTGTGTGGGTGTGTGTGTGTGTGTGTGTGTGTGTGTGTGTGTGTGTGTGGAGTGTAGTGTAGGTCGTGTGTTGCGTGTGTGTGTGTGTTTGTGAGTGAGTGTAGTGTGTGTGTGTGGTGTGTGTGTGTGTGTGTGTGTGTGTGTGTGTGTGTGTGTGTTGTGTGTGTGTGCGTGTGTGTGCGTGTGTGTGCGCATGTGTGTAGTGTGTGTGTGTGTAGTGTGTGCATGTGTGTGTGTGTGTGTGTGTGTGTGTGGGTGGTCGTGTGTGTGAGTGTGAGTGTGTGTGTGTGTGTGTGTGTGTGTGTGTGTGTACGTACGTGGTCGTGTGTGTGTGTGTGTGTGTGTGTGTGTGTGCATGTGTGTGCGTGTGCGTGTGTGTATGTAGTGTGTTTGAGTGTGTGTGCGTGTGTGTGTGTGTGCGTGTGTGTGTGTGTGTGTGTGCGTGTGTGTGTAGTGTGTGTGTGTGTGTGTGTGTGGTCGTGTGTGTGTGTGGTCGTGTGTGTGTGTGTGTGTGTGTGTGTGTGTGTGTGTGTGTGTTGGCCAGTTGCTCAGAACGAGTCCTGCAGGGACTAAGCGGCCTTCATGGAAGGGCCCTCAGAAGTGTGGGGTATTTTTAGTTCCCAGGGATTATGAACAGAGTTGTTTTCAATTTTCTATTGGCAGGTGAGCGTCAGGGTGGAGGGAAGAACTCTTCCATCTCAAATTCTCTCTCTTCTCTCTTTTTTCCTTCTCAGTCTTCTCTCTGTCCCCGTCCTCTCACTTTTCTCCCTCCCACTCTTTCCCAGCATTCCCTTCTCGTCTCACTCCCACTCCTCTGCCCTTGCTGCTTAATCTGGCTTCCGTTCGGCCTCTCAAGATCTCAACTCTCAGCGGCAGTTTTTTGGAAGCTACTTTGGCTGCTTCCACACAGTCAGTATTTGAGATCGAAAAAACAGTGTTTACTAACAGGTGCGACTTTCCAAATGTCCTGAACGTACAACAACAACACACAGGAACAGAACAATGTCTTCAACAATGCATGAATAGGTAACCGAAGTCCTTCGTCTTCTTTTTGATTTGAGGAATGCAGGTAACCATTCAAAATGTCTTGGCTTTTCTTTGCATTTCTAAAAAGCAGCTCCCACTTTTTTCGTCCTCTGCAGCCAAAGTCTCTCCCCGAACACTTAACGGAAGTTTTGTCTCAATTTAATACCACTGCATTGTGCCTATTTTCATAAGCTGAGAGAGGTTGACAGCCCTAAAACTGGCGATTGACAGAAAAGAAAAAACAGAGAATTTCTTGTTTCCATATGTATGTCAAAGACATGACACACAACCACTCTTGGAATCCCCAAATCCTAAAAATGCATGGTAACTGTTTGGAAAAAAAATCCTGTGGTTATTAATCTCTGCATTCAAACAGAATTGTATGTGGAATACAACTGGGGAGGAGTGATATATTGTTATGTCGCATGATAACATAATTCACATATGCTACTGTTCAAAAGTTTGGGGTCGGAAGATGATTTTAAGAGTAGTGTTTTGTGTTCACAAAGGCTGCATTACATCAGTAAAACAGTAATTTTCTCACAATTTAAAACAACTGTTTTCTATTTTAATATATTTTAAATATAATTATATATTTATATATTGCTAAATGAAAAAACTAATTAAATGTACAATTCATTCCTGTGATAAAAGGTGAATTTTCAGCATAATTTCTCCAGTCTTCAGTGTCACATGATCTTCAGAAATCATAATAATATACTGATTTACTGCTCAATAAACATTTCTGATTATGATCAATGTTGAAAACAGTTGTGCTGCTTCATATTTTGTAGAAACTGTGATACATTTTTTTTCTTCAGGATTCTTTGTTGAATATAAAGTTCAAAAGAACAGCATTTATTTGCGATAGAATATGTAACATTATAAATGTCTTTACTGGTACTTTTGATCAATTTTAAAGCACCCTTTCTCAATAAAATTATTAATATCTTAGAAATAAAATCCTACTGACCCCAAATTTTGAATGCTTGTGCATATTTTCTTTTTTTTTCAATTTCATTTTAAGGAATCATCTGAACGAGCCGATTCACTACAATAGATCATTTTTCATTTAAGACAGAGAATGCATTTTAAGAGTGTTACCGCAGTAAGTGCAATGCAATATAACAAAAACAATGATGTAGCATTTTGACATGCTGCGCGCCACTGAATGGAAAAAGTAGCTCATTATTGGCAATGCAACAATGTCTTGAAAACAGCTTAACCACTGTCATGTTACTGAATATGTATTTAAGTACTGTGTATGTTACTCCTGAGCAGCAGCCTAAAGTGCGGCGTTCTCCTTGCTGCCTCCGGTCAGCCTGCGCGCTCCTGTTTCCTCTCTCTGACCCTCACAGGACAGGACGAGCATGGGATAGTCCCACCGAGGGAATGGGGGAATCCGAGAGCATGTCTTACAGAAGTGAGAAGTGCTCTAAAGTAGGTCAAATACTTTCCCTCCGCTCTCCTTCCCGCAGTTTTTGCCCCGTGCTACCAGTATTTGGTCTCAGTTTCCATTTTCAAATGGTAAAAGTGACACGGAGGTTGCGAACGGTTGCATCCGGCAATTTCTCGGACTCATAAATCAGGATCAAGTCTTTTGAATGTGAACAAACCTTCAAATATTTTCCTCATAATTCACTGCTTGTAAAAACTGAGAAAACGAATATATCCCCATAAATAAACCCCTTAATGTCATAGTTTTATTGAAGCCACATGCTGTGCCATAGGTCTCCACGGTAACTAAAACATGCACTTTTGAAAATAATATAAACAGTTATTCTGTGTTAAACATAAGTAAGCTTGTGTCTCTGTGTAATGTAATATTTAAGGCTAATACTTGTTTTTGTTGTTGTTGGAAAGCTCTTCTTTTGAATGCTTTGCTGTTTAAAGAAACCGTTCTCTCAAAAAATAATAATATGTGACCCTGGAGCACAAAAGCAGTGTTAAGTCGCTGGGGTATATTTGAAGCAATAGACAACAATACACTGTACGGGTCAAAATTATAGATTTTTCTTTTATACCAAAAGTCATTAGGACATTAAAGATAATGTTCCATGAATATATTTTGTAAATGTATTACTGTAAATTTATAAAAACTTAATTTGGGCAAATTTGAAGGCGATTTTCTCAATATTTAGATTTTTTTGCAATCTCAGATTCCAGATTTTCAAATACTTGCATCTCAGCCAAATATTGTCCTATCCTAACAATTAGTCATACATTAATGGAAAGCTTATTTATTCAGCTTTCATGTGATGTATAAATCTCAATTTTAATAAATTGACACTTAAGCCCGGTTTCGTGGTCCAGGGTCACATATTTTCTTGCTCTATGCTGTCTTTGCACGTGGAAAAAGAATTTTTTTATTTTGGATGCGATAGTTAGATACTATTAAAGATACTATTAAAATGTTTGTCCTTAATTAAGGCCCTTACACACCATGAATGATAACTATAAAGTTAACTGCATCTACACCAATGCACAATAACAATTCGTTTTTTAGAAGTGTGCACTGCAGTTTTGGTGTCTGCCACTTTAATTGGTTTAGCTCCTTGAAGCAGGAAGGCTTCTGATTTGCTGTCAATGATTTTTCATTCATCAGAAAAAAAAGTTCTGAAAGTGATTCCAGAGATATTGTTATCATTATAGCTGTGGCGTGGACTCTGCTTTTCTGTTTTATTTAGAAAGTATTTTTTTTTATAATGTCCTTATTTGTATAGTTATAGTCCAGAGTGTGAATGGGCCTTTAATGTTGTGCCATGTTTTGTTCATTTCCTTAAAATGAATATTGATATTTTTCAGTATATTTTATCAAAGTTTGAAATTGCAGTATTGTGAATACACTATAAAAATGTTTAAGGAATAGTTCACCGTCCCAAAAAAAAGAAGAAATAAAATTAGCTTAAAATGTACTCACCCTCAGGCTGTTCGAGATTTAGATGAGTTTGTTTCTTCATGTGAACAGATTTGGGTTCACTTGCTCATCAATGGATGCTCTGCAGTGAATGGGTGCCATCAGAATGAGTCTGATAAAAAACATCACAATAATTCACACCACACCAGTCCATCAATGTCAGTCCTCTGTCATGTGTGTCATGTGTCCCCACCTCATGTTTCCTTATTTGGATTGTTTCCTGTCCTTGTTTAATGTCATTATTAGTTAAATCATGTCCAGCCGTGTTTGTCTTATTATCTATGAATTACCTGTGTATATTAGTTCATGCCTGTTCAGTTTGATGTGGTCTGGTCTACTTGTTATTCCCGGTGTATCCTGTTTGTGAGTACTACCATGTCCTGCCTTGTCCTGCCTTGATGTCCTTATTAAATATTATCATTTGAGTTTATATCCCCGTCCTGCGTGTTCCTGTTCCTCCCTCGTGTGTGCACCGTGACAGAAGACCAGACCAAAACCGTAAGCGGCGCCCATTCACCCCGTTTTGTTTTCCGTTCTGGAAAAGTTTTTATTTTGTTCCAGTGTTTGTGTATGTCTGTCCCGCGGCATGGAAGTCGCCGCTCGTCATTCCCGCCATAGCCCACTGCAAGTCGGCGTGGGAGTTCGGCGGGATCGCCGCGAGTGCCGCGAGTCCACTGGCCGCGAGCCCTCATGCCCGCCGATCGCGGGAGATATCCGTCGCCGGCGGTGGCTCTCCCAAGCCCGCCGGCAGCTTGCCTAGTTCCCGGGTTGTCGCTCCCCCAGGCGCGCCGTTCGCGGGAGATCACGCCACCGGATCGCCTCTGACTCAATGCCCGCCGGCCCGCCTCTGTCTCAAAGCCCGCCGGATTGCCGCTGACTCAAGCCCGCCGGATTGCCGCTGACTCAAGCCCGCCGGATTGCCGCTGACTCAAGCCCACTGGATCGGCGTTGATTCATGCCCGCTGGCCGCCGCTATCCCTAGCCCCGTGGATCAAGTCCACATGTCACGGCCAGGAGTGCCGTGTGTGTTTTGTCGTGCCCACAGGAACATTTTAACTACTATGTCTTGTCTTGTCTTGTCCATGGAGACTCGTCTGGGGCAGGCGGCTCCTCGTGTTGTGGCCATGGAGGCCATTCTAGCCGCCTGCCCCCTTGTTGCTGAAGTGGAGGCGGTCGCTGAGGGACCCTGTGAGGGCCCCTGACTCCTGGTCATGCCCAGAGGAAGCCTCAGCCTCCGAGCTAGCCCAGGAGGGCTTCTGGTTCCTGTGGGATGTCCTGTATTGTCTGTCTGGCCCTGGAGGGCTTTCCTGTCGTTGTGGGATGTCCTGTCTTGTCTGTCGGGCCCTGCAGGGCTGTCCTGTCGTGTTTTGTACTGTCCTGTCTGTTTAGCCCTGGAGGGCTCCTGATACCCCCTCACTTCCCCATGGAAATTTTGGGGGGGGGTAGTAGAGTTCCGGCTGTAGGGGCCGGGCCGAGGGGGTCGAGGCCAGGGGCCCCGAAGACCATCTGCCATGGCCTCCAGAGCTCCCAGCTCCGCCATGGTCCCCAGAGCTCCCAGCTCCGCCATGGTCTCCAGAGCTCCCAGCTCCACCATGGCCGTCAGAGCTCCCTGCACCGCCATGGCTTCCAGAGTTCCCAGCTCCGCCATGGTCCCTGTCTGTCTGTTCTGCTCTGGAGGTCCCCGTCCTGCGTTCCTGTCTGTGTCTGTCCTGAGGGGCCTCCAGAGCGCCCACCCCCCCTCCCTGATGGAACTGTTAAGGCTCGGGACGAGCCTTTCGGGAGGGGGGAGTTATGTCAGTCCTCTGTCGTGTGTGTCATGTGTCCCCACCTCATGTTTCCTTATTTGGTTTGTTTCCTGTCCTTGTTTAATGTCATTATTAGTTAAATCATGTCCAGCCGTGTTTGTCTTATTATCTATGAATTACCTGTGTATATTAGTTCATGCCTGTTCAGTTTGATGTGGTCTGGTCTACTTGTTATTCCCGGTGTATCCTGTTTGTGAGTACTACCATGTCCTGCCTTGTCCTGCCTTGATGTCCTTATTAAATATTATCATTTGAGTTTATATCCCCGTCCTGCGTGTTCCTGTTCCTCCCTCGTGTGTGCACCGTGACAGAAGACCAGACCAAAACCGTAAGCGGCGCCCATTCACCCCGTTTTGTTTTCCGTTTTGGAAAAGTTTTTATTTTGTTCCAGTGTTTGTGTATGTCTGTCCCGCGGCATGGAAGTCGCCGCTCGTCATTCCCGCCATAGCCCACTGCAAGTCGGCGTGGGAGTTCGGCGGGATCGCCACGAGTGCCGCGAGTCCACTGGCCGCGAGCCCTCATGCCCGCCGATCGCGGGAGATATCCGTCGCCGGCGGTGGCTCTCCCAAGCCCGCCGGCAGCTTGCCTAGTTCCCGGGTTGCCGCTCCCCCAGGCGCGCCGTTCGCGGGAGATCACGCCACCGGATCGCCTCTGACTCAATGCCCGCCGGCCCGCCTCTGACTCAATGCCCGCCGGCCCGCCTCTGTCTCAAAGCCCGCTGGATTGCCGCTGACTCAAGCCCGCCGGATTGCCGCGGACTCAAGCCCGCCGGATTGCCGCTGACTCAAGCCCGCCGGATTGCCGCTGACTCAAGCCCACTGGATTGGCGTTGATTCATGCCCGCTGGCCGCCGCTATCCCTAGCCCCGTGGATCAAGTCCACATGTCACGGCCAGGAGTGCCGTGTGTGTTTTGTCGTGCCCACAGGAACATTTTAACTACCATGTCTTGTCTTGTCTTGTCCATGGAGACTCGTCTGGGGCAGGCGGCTCCTCGTTATTTGGTTTGTTTCCTGTCCTTGTTTAATGTCATTATTAGTTAAATCATGTCCAGCCGTGTTTGTCTTATTATCTATGAATTACTTGTGTATATTAGTTCATGCCTGTTCAGTTTGATGTGGTCTGGTCTACTTGTTATTCCCGGTGTATCCTGTTTGTGAGTACTACCATGTCCTGCCTTGATGTCCTTATTAAATATTATCATTTGAGTTTATATCCCCGTCCTGCGTGTTCCTGTTCCTCCCTCGTGTGTGCACTGTGACAATCAGTTAGTGTCTTAAGGAGACAAAAGATGTTTGTAAAAAAACAAATCCATCATTAAGACATTTTAACTTTCAAATATTGCTCTATCCATAATATTGCTTTCTCTTTTGATGTGAGATGGCAACAGGAGATGGACTTTTCACTGGAGCTTGCTTCAATATCTTTCTCAAGACATTAACTGATGGACTGGACTGGTGTGGATTATTGTGATGTTTTTATCAGCTGCTTGGACTCTCATTCTGACGGCACCCATTCGCTGCAGAGCATCCATTGCTAAGACACTGATGGAATGCTACATTTCTCCAAATCTGTACCTATAAATAAACAGACTACATCTTGGACAGCCTGATGGTGAATACATTTTCAGAAAATGTTTGGATGAACTATTCCTTCATATTTTGCCCTCCATCTCTTGCATTGGACTCTTCACGGATCACTGATGAAGAGTTCGCCTCTGATGAGGCCCGTGACACATGACCTGGAACATCTGTAGTGGATGATGAGTTGGGCGTTTCACTGTAATGTAGATAGTGAAAAGGTTCATGTGTTTGTGTAATTTGATTCAAACGCTAACTCCTTCCCTGTCAAACACACATCTGACAGTGTTTTCCAGCCAGAGAGAGAGAGAGAGAGAGAGACGGTCCGGTCAGCAACAGGAGTTATTCCGAGACTGAAGGACGGACAGCCGTGTCATCGAGCAGACAAGCTCGCTAATCTATCTGTTCATTAAAGCCTGGAGGAAATCCAGCACACAGGGAGTAGGACTAGGGGTCAGTGGCAGAGCAGAGGACGATCAGGTGTTTGATCAGTGAGCGTTCAGGGGCGGGATCGTGTCTATTTAACTACCTAATGCCTTCAAGATGTATATCCCGCGTAGGGTAAACAGCTTATACACTGGCAGAACTGACGGTTTCAGTGTTTGAAACAAACATGACGTCATGCATACAGAAGTTCAGTTGAGGTTTATATGTTGGAAATATGTGCGAAAGTATCAGATAAGTGTTTTTCGCTAACTAAACAAGTGGTGCAGCTCTGTTGCGTCTTTCCTCTCAGGAAGGAAGCTCGTGTGAGATCAAGCCGCTGTGCATATTTGTTGGCGCACATCACAAGTGGTCCTCACTCATGAAGACTTCCTGAGTTTTAGGTCCAAGTGTTTGCAATGGCAAACCTGACGAGTGATTTATGGGAACATAAAAAGGCTCTTTGTTATCATTAGTGTGTATGAAATGAGTCATTTATCAGGGCTATTGCTCTTTGTGGGCGCTTCGTATCGGGTTCAACCAGTTCAGTTTCAGCAGCACATCTGATGTGGTTTTTTCCAGCGTTATCTCTTTTTATTGAAAAACGGTTACATTATTTTATATTACATCATTTTCTGTGCACTTGGTAATAAGGTGCTATCAACGAGCTTATGTAAGCCTGTACAATTCCTTAGATGGGAATAATAAGCCCTTGTGAGGTATTTTCATTGTATGTGATCAAAAAGAAAACACATGCAGCTGAGAGTGTTAGCTTTGCCTATTAAAGTGCCTGTAAAGTCAGGTCATACGTGCTAATTTTACACAAATAATCACATAAGCTCGCATCGAACAAAAAATTTTAGGCCTACATTTAAGATTTGTGTATTTGAATTGCATAAAAATGCATTTAGTTGGAACACAAACAGGCTAAAGAAACTTAATATGGTGCATATTTGTCAATCATACATCAATGAAACAGGTCAGATTTCTGTAATAGTACTAATTAACCTGAATGTGTTTTAAATACACAGTAAATCCAACTATGTTTGATCTCATTATTGCTTTGATTATTGCAGTTAAATCTAGATTATAGATCAAATTATAGATCTAGATCAAACATTTTAACTGAATAATTTTCTTTTAACAATTAACATACTTGCAAACAACGTCCTTGTTTGGGAAGCCTGCATTTATAATGCATTATAATGCATGCATAATGCCTTATGAAAGTACATTTTAATACCTACCTATTTGTGGTAATGACATTTAAGAGTATGATGCATTATATCACCAGATGAAACCTGCATTTATAATGCATCACAAGGGTATTCTGAATGCATTGTAATAGATAAGTATTATAATGTATTGTAACTATGTTGTTTTGATTGTTTGTCAGATGCTACAACATATTATAAAGTTGTTTGGAGATCATTATGCTTGCATTATAATGCATTATAAATACAGGCCTCCTATAAAGTGTTACCATTTGGTTTAATACATTTTGAAAATATGATTATTTAAATCAAATCAAATAGTCAAATAAACTTTGCCATGATTTTCAGTACATAATTATAACTTTTTTATGTTAAAGCTGTGTAATCCAAATGGACATTTAATATGCAATTCAAAAAACATAAATCTTACATTTGGGTCTAAATATCTTTTGAGTGTGTGAACCCAAAACTGGAAAGCACCTCCTCTAATCTGATTATTTTGAGAAATAACTAATCGCTGAGTTTGCAAACACTTACAGGGTCATTAACATCTCATTTTGGAGTTTGATGATGGAGGCACTTGGGAACAATTAAACCATGAACTATATATTCTGCTCTGTTTATGTGAAATAATCAGTACGCATCACTTTTGGAAGTCTTTACACTTTCTATTATTTTCTGTGCAATTACAATACAGTCTCTCTGTGCACGTTAATGTGGTTCTGATGAGTTTGTTCAGACCACAGCGGCACCACATGCAACTAATCATTTTTATGTCACGTTGGTATAAATCAGTGGTTACAGACTCTCTGTTACTCAATCCGAGTAAACCAGCGGTTTGCTTCCTGACTCAGCCCATTCTCCCCAGCGGACTGAGGGTGACAGTGAGCTTGTGTTGTAGAGAGATTAGAAGGATCATTATACGTATGTGCGTGCTCACTTGTGTGTGAACCCTGCTCAAAGCGTCCAGTGTACAGCAGCACAGCAGAGCCTTTCATGCAGTCGAGATGGAAACACTGCGCCTTACGCTGCCTTGTTGTAAGTGTGACTTTTTCTGCTGCTGGAGGAAGGAAGCTACAGAGAAGTGCGCTGGACTTGGCTCTTCTGTTCAAGCTGGTCAACAGAAGAAACCCTTACAAAGATTGATAGACTTCTGGTGCTTGAGATCTTGAGCAATGGAAAACTGACTCTTGTCGCTTATGCAAACACATAAAACACAGAAACCATCATCACTTTTAAATAAAAAACCAATGGTTACACTTTATTTTGGTAGTCAACTTCAGATATTATACTAACTATAAGTTACTGACTCTCATTAGAGTATTAGTAGACTGTTGGGTTCAGGTCAGGGTTAGTAGAATACATAGACTTGTACTTGCAAACCTACTTTTAGTCAGTAAATGTTTGTTGGGGAAAGTGTTAGCAGATATTCAGCAATACTCTAATGACATGTAGAGTTGACGTGGTGGCAAAGTTACTTAATCAGTAGAATGTCTAAAGTGGACTGTCAGAATATGTATTACCGGACAATATGAAGCAGCGAAACTGTTTTCAGCATTGATAATAATAATAAGCAATAAGCAAATCAATACATACAAATATTAGAAGGAATTAGAATTTCTGACAGATCTTGTGACACTGAAGAATGGAGTAATGATGCTGAAAATACAGCTTTGATCACAGCAATAAATTATATTATACATAATATATTCACATAGAAAACAGTTATTTTAAAATGTAATATTTCACAATATGGCCGTTTTTAATGTATTTTTAATAAAACAAATATAGCCTTTGGGAGCAAAAGAGACTTATTTCAAGAACAAAAGATAAACGAGTAAATCTTAACGACCCTACACATTTGAACAGTTCTGCAATTCTGATATGTAATTTATAATAAAGTCAAACATAATAACAGGATTTGTTGATTTATTTTGTACCACCTGTAACTGAACTCAGTGAAACCCATAAATCCTCCCATAACTTGCTCTTGATAAGAAGAGAGTTCTGCTAAGAACCAAGGCAAAAGCATCACTGTAAGTCATTCAAAACACATTTGCAACCATCTAGAACTATTAAGCGGTGCCCCAAACAATCAACTCTAGCATAGTTGCACTGTGCCAAGCTGGACACGACCACTTACATTTAACACACGTTCATATTCACTTGGTACACTGTTACTTGTGTATTAAATATTGATTAAACGAAAACACTGCAGAGTGATATGAGAGACTTTGCCTGGCGTAATGGTCAATTATACAATGTACAAAAATATCTGATAATCCAGAAAGCCCTTTAATAAAGTTACTTCTCTTGAGGTGAACATTCACAGTTTCTCTTCAAAGCCCTGATTGTTCTTACAGTCAATGTTTTCTTCTGTCCGTCTCATGTGGACGGACATTCTGCTTGTGTAGGCTTATTAAACAAACCGTTGAGCCTCTGTAATCCCTGACTTCTGTGCAATGCTCTGGCTCCGTTTAGAGCCTCAGGCCTCATACACTCACTGCGGCATACTTTGCTTACAAATATGTATATATATGTGTTGTCCCAAAATATAATTGTGTGTATTTTTGAATAAAAAAAATACAATTTAAATGCATAAATACATTTCAAAATATAAACTCTAGACTATTCCATAAGCATTTGCATTGCATGTTCTTGCTCTGAAAAACATTTTGAAATATATTTTGGTGTATGAAGATTGAAATTAAATGTATTTTAAATTTTTATTTTACTGAGCTTCACTACAACATAAATTTAGCATATATTTAAAAAATATTTTGATCAGAAAAAAAATCACCCATATGGGGAATGTGCGAAGCTCATGCTAAAAACACATTAGTTACACATGGTTGCGGGGTGATTTTGAGCAAACTGAGTGTATCGCCGCGTGTCACACGACATCACGCCGCTGTAATCCATGCAGTGTCACAGCGGCCTGTCAGGAGCTCACTTACACAGTTGTGCATGTGGCTTTGGTTGTCTTTGTTAATTTGTTGAGCTACTGTGCAGTGTCGCTCTCATCTCGCTGTAGCACACATGGTTCTCGGCACATTCGCGGTGTGTGTGTGTGTGTGTGTTTACGGGGCCTGTCAAAGCACATGACGTTAACACATGGTTTGGAGTACTGTGTGAGTGCTGGGCTACTGGGTTCACTCAGGAATCATATGGAGCGGCTCTGTACCGCAGCTGACCCTCGCGTGACGGCCCGGCCCAGCTCCAGAGGTGTGTCCCGCTATTGTTTCATCACACTCTGTGTACACACTACACTTCGACGCGGCCCACGAACACGAGGGCTCACACGTAAAAATGACATCACTGCCTCGGCAAGACTCGGATTTACACAGTGAAAGTTTGAAATAGTTTAAACGTCTTGAGTGCCATCAGCTGTGTGAGAAATATGCAGACCCATGAGAAAAACAAGTGCACTCTAGCATACTTTTAAAAAGAGCACTTACTGTATTATGGAAATAATATACTTTAAAGAAAATACTGAATGTAATGGTTATGGACACTCAGCTAATTTGCATGATGTTTACTGTTAAATGTATTTTAGTTTAAATGTATAATAAATGCAGTTATCTGAACTTGAACTTGCTTTTCTGACCCACTTAAGTAGATCTATATATGTCACTTTATAGTTAAAAAAAAATTTAGTTTTCGATTTTTACTCAGAAATTGCTAGTATACATTTCAACAACAATTACAAAGAAAAGGGAAGTTACACATTGAATTAAAAAAAAAAATTAAGTAAAAAGACTGAAAAATATATTGTTGTAAAATATACTTGAATAATCTTTACGTTTCTAGTTCACTGCCGATTGTACTGACAAGCTGACCGTTTTATATTTTATATTAGTATTATATTATTTATATTAATATTTTATATTATCAGTACAAATAATCTTAGAATCCTTACAAAGAGAGAGAGAGACTTTTTACTTTTAAGGTCTCTTTTATTACTAAAAAAATATAATGTTTTAAGGTTTACCATGGAGCACATAATTTTATTAATATGCTGTCATACACAAGCATTAAATAAAATGATCATAAAAGTATTTTATTTTTTTTCAAATCCTCGGTATCCATGTGATGCTTTGTGTGAGGAACAGATCCAAATCCAAACCATTCATCAGCGATATGTATCTCCTTCCTCTGTAGCTATAGTAATAATTTCAACATTTGTCGTTTTACGGCAGCGATATCAAACGCTCATTGGCTCTCTCCGGTTTCGTCACAGATGTGTGTAAATGATGTGTGTTTTGAATAAGAAACGCGTGCCCTCACGGAGTGGATCGATAGTGCTTTCAGTGTTTAACAACTTTACTTACACCCTGATCCTCGCTCTAAACTATTATATCCTGCCAGAGAGGACTGTGACTGCAATGTATCTTCATGTGGACTACTGTGGTCCTGCTCTTTGACATTTCTGCAATACATTCTTGATTACACGTGTCTCTTTATTGGTTGATTTGTTCTTTATAAAAATAAAACATTTTCAATGCAATACATTTTTTATTGCACAGTTACATGACCTGTGGATTTTAAGGTTGATTTTCTATTCAGTTTATTAGTTTGTGTGTACATTCCCAAAACATTTCACAAAATATATAATGGCAATTATAGTAACACGCAATACAATGATCGCAAAAATGAATATTCTGTATTGGGTCTGGGCTATATAAGGCTCAGATTTGGGGATTCTGGTTTACTTAAGGCTGGGAATTGGTACCAATAATAAAACCTGTTTTGGCCCAGTTCAGGGCCAGTTAAGTGTGATTAACTGACTGAGATACGGGCCGGTTATGGCTCATGTGTAGCCCTTGTCTTTAATCCAGTTCTGGGCCACTTCAGGGCCATCATTCTTTGTGGTATTTGGGCCGAGAGAAAAGTGTTTGTGTGGCCCGGAGCTGGGCCAGAAAATATTTGCTATGTGGGAGAAAGTGGCTGTAAGAAAAGAGTTAAAGCAGTGAAAATTCCCATTTCCTCCATCAGGGTAATAATTAAGAATTTCCAATCAACTAAAGATGTTACAAAACTGTCTGGAAGAGGATGTGTGTCTATATCGTCCTAATGCACGGTGAGGAAGAGAGTTTGAGTGACTAAAGACTCTCCAAGGATCACAGCTGGAGAATTGCAGAGATTAGTTGAGTCTCGGTAAACAAAGCCTAAAGAAACAATCAAACATCCCCTACATCACCACATGTTGTTCGGGAGGGTTTCAAGAAAAATTCTCCTCACTCATCTAAAAACAAACTCCAGCGTATTCAGTTATCAGACACGACTGGAACTTCGAATGAAACTGGCTTCTATGTTTTATGAAACTGAAAAAAATTGCCAGAAACAGGTGAAGGTACCCCATGTCCACGGTTAAATATACTGCTGGATCTTTAATGTTGTGGGCCGATGTTTCTGCTGGTGGTCCTGGACGTCTTGTTCAGATGCATGACATCATGGATTCTGTCAAATACCAGCAGATAAAAAATGAAAAGCAGGCTGTCCATGTTATAAATCTCATAATAGGCCGTGGTTGGGTCTGTTGAGCCTTTATCTTGGGAACAGGACATAGCAAATATTGTGGCCAACATGAACTAGAGAAAAACATTTATTTCATAATGAGACCCCCCCACACACACACACACACTTTCCATTATTTTACTTCAATGAAATGTTAGGATTATTTAAGTTTTTGAATGACAGATCAAAAGGATAAATTATGCAGATTTAATTTCACAGCCGCCTTTGCTCATATGTAGCAAGGGTGCCAATATTAGTGGAGGGCACTATATATACACAATAACTAAATGATGTGCAGAACTGGCAGAGGGATTGGATCATTTACACAGATGCAGGTACATAAAGTGTCTCTGCAGGTCAGTAATACTGCTCACTGTTTGTTCCAGATGTCATCTCTCCAACATATTACAACCCGTACTTCAGGAGGCTCAGGTTTGATGTGAGCTCCATGGAGAAGAACGCCTCGAACCTGGTGAAGGCAGAGCTCAGGATCTTTAGGCTGCAGAACTCAAAGGCCCGTGTGTCTGAGCAACGGATTGAGCTTTACCAGGTGAGTCCTGTCCTCTCCATCAACCCTTAGCATCATAGCATTTCATTTGACTTCACCCACTCATTCAATTCCAGGAACTACTTGCATGCAAACTTGAGCTATTTTCACACTTGGTTCATTTTCTTGGTAGATTTCTTGCCACAGTTTTCTATTTGAATCCCAACTACTTTATATTTTACCCCATCAATGCTAGAAACAGCTAATACCATACACTACAACGATTCACTATAATGGACAACATGCCAGTTCCAGTGCTGTTTTAAATTTATGACCAAAATGAATGAAAAAAAATCATATAAAAATTTACTCATATTAAGTTTAAAAAATGAGCATTATTAATTGATAAATTAATCTAAATCATTATTTATTGTATTATCATACATTTAAATATTATTCTAAAAGTTTGCACCAAACGATCATAATATGATATTATGATATCAGAGTGGTTGTATCATCCTCTTTTTTTTTTTTTTTTTACTTTTATATCCCCGATATCAACATTTATTTTATTTCAGAAAGCATGCTTCTCCTGAAGGAGTTGTATTCAAGTCATTCTACGTAAGAATTTAATCTCAATGTGTTTTTGAATAAATTAATAGATCCGGACAAAAAAGAGCATCCTTTCACACTTGCTGATGTAATATTGCTTAAATAAATGTGACAGATGGAAATGATTTGCTCCCTGCTTCTCAGATGTTTCCCCTGAAGACAAAACCCCAGTAATCTCTTCTGAAAGTCACATGTGAGATCTCAGATCTCAAACTGTTCTCAGATTTGCCAAGATAGCAAAATCTAAATTCAGAGATTTCATTAAGCACGCAAACATTTCTCATCACAAACATTCAAGACAAAATATTCACATTATAGTCCTATATTCAATGTATGTGAACACTTGTTATTTTTATGTATGAAATTGTATTTATGCTAAAGGAATACAGCTGAACGAAATTGATGCATGAAAGAAATATAACTAGTTGTTATAGTATGTCTGGGTATTAACTGATTTCATGTAAACTGGATTACGAAATCAGATTCCAAAAATTAAGCACTTGCAATTAGAAAAATATAATTTGTTTTGTCAAGACTTACACAATGGAAAAAAAAAAACCTGGAAGACTTGGGGTATGCAACATCATTGCTGTTTTTATGTTTACGATTCCTGTAAAATTAGCCTAAAATGCCTAAAAAAGGCATACCCAAAGTAAATTGCATGCTGTTCTTGGGCCATTTGGATGATATGCATGATGTTGGTCTCCTTTGAAAGGTGACTCTCTGAGGTTTGTTTCTCAACAGTCAGAATCAATTTAAGTCTTACTGATATTGAGTAATAGCACTTTGAATACACTAAAAAAAGAAAAAAAAAATTAGCCTGCATTTTTTTTGTAAATAGAAGCCTGCAGATGACTATAGCTGGGAGGTATGAACTGGAAAATACATTGGGATCACAGAATTAAGCCTTACCAAGCCAAATTTCCCATTTGATAAACAATATATTAGAAAATTAGGGTTTTTACACATGTTTATCTAATTTTATGTCTAGGCGCTTCCAAAAAAATTACACTTGGGAGACTCCAAACAACCCTTTGTAACCAACGACACATACAGTGCTGTTATTCTTGAATGCTTTAATGTACAGTCATCATTTTGGGCTCTAATGAAAGGTTACACCTAGAGCTATTCAATTTCTCATCCAGATTCACTGTCAATAATTGCTGACACATAGTAACTGAAGCATAAACACATTATTGTGACATTTATTTATAGAATCCAAAATGTGTACACTTTTAAAATGACATATATATTTATAATTTATAATCTAAATAATTTATTTTCCTATATTTCTATTTCTGTACATAGTACATTATTTAATTTGTGGGTTTTTTCTTATATTGGTGTTATATTGCATCCCTACTATGTTATTCCTATGTATGTCTGTACTATCATGCATGTCTGCATTATGTCAACAAAAAGTGGTCTGATAAAGACACTGATTGTACTTGCTGTGTTTATTGCGTTTACATAGTTGAAATCACAAGACTCTCAGCTTTCCATGGATATATGACATGTCCAACTTTTTCTTTTTTGAGTTTTTGTGTCTGACGACTTTACCCTGTCAACACTAGGCGTGATTCTTAAAGGGTTAATGTTTGTTCATGTAATTCACGGATTCCCAAACACGTTTGTTAACCAAACCCCTTAAAAATAAAATATTTACTTCAAATATCTCAGAGTAAGTTAATATTTATAAAGTAATTTAACAACAACATTTACATGTTTACAGTTGTCCAATGCTGGATAGTGGTCACATTATGTAAACTAATAAAATATGTATTTAATATTTTTATTAATTAATAAATTATTAGCCGTTTATCAACTTTTTATTAACCCTGAAGCATTAAGTTCTTAATGTAATGTCTAATGCATTATATATATATATATATATATATATATATTAGTGCTGTCAAATTATTAATCATAACCAAAATAAAAGTTTCTGTTGACAAAATATATGTGTGTGTACCGTGTATATTTATTATGTATATACAAATACAAACACAAACACATGCATGTATATAATTTAGAAAAATATGTTATGTTTATATGTTAAATATATTTATATAGAATAATATAATATACAAAATAATAATATAAATATATAAATGTATATACATGTAAATATAAAAAAATAAACTATGTGTGTGTGTTTATTTATATTACATAATAAATAAACACAGTACACACACATATATTATGTCAACAAAAACTTTTATTTCATATGCGATTAATCACGATTAATCTTTTGACAGCACTAATATATATATATATATATATATATATTGGGTTTTTTTGCTTTAAATTTGGGAAATATGAATATGTACCATATTTAATGTTAAGTTCAAAGCAAGTTTAAAAGTAAAAATAATCTAAAAAGTAGTCAGAGTATTTATTTATATGTTTATTTGGATAGAGATAATACAATAAACATGATTCCAATCAAAGACTGAAAAAAATGCATTGTTCGTAGAGATTATAGCGGGTGCTAATTTCCATCTCATATCCATTACCTAAAATGAGTCACCTAGTTAGTACATAGCTAACTACAGTTTTCAACATCACTAACTGACTACAGTTTGTAGGTAATCTGCCAATCTCTGCCTGTGAGGAAAATCAATGAGTTTAAGCCCAGTGTGATAACATTACCTGGCATTTTCAAGAAAAAATAAATTCTCTCCAGGTCAAAATGACTGAAACACACAATACAGGGGTTTAGTCTTGTCAGCTATAAATGCAATACTAGATTGAGCTGGTAAAGTAACCCAGAACCAATAAAGTAACTAAGGCCACTTGTACTCTGTTGTGGTTTACAAATACACACTCATGTTCAGAAAACAGTTTTCACACCAAGCAAACGAAGCAAACTGTGACGTCAAACAGGCTTGTGTACGCGGTGTGAAAGCGCCCACACATGCACTTTTTAACCTCTCTCCTCCTCCTCCTCTGTCCTTGTATGCTCGTTTATTTATCTTAAGGGTGCTGTAGTGCTCCAGCTCATCGATCAGCAGGGTTTTATGTGTGCGTGGAGAGACGTGAGTGTGGAATGCTGTTTGGTGATTTAGAGTTCGGAGGGTCTCAAGGGCTAAATAAAATCCCAGCGCTGTCGAGGTCCGCGCTCCCTGCCTCCCACCTGACTCTCCGTTTAACCTCGCTCCCCTCCTCTCTGTGCATGTGTCAGGTCCGTCATGACAGGTGCAGTAAACACTGGCCCACTAACACAGAGATGGTGAATGTCTTAAGGAAGGTTTAAACGGAGTTTGCAATGAAGGAAAAGGTTGATCCGCTTCCATTTGTATTACTCATGTTAAAGATCCTGTTGTAGCTGGTCAGGATCATACAGTCATTATAATTCAAGTGAACTATACTGATAATATAGTGCAATATAACACACTTAATATAGCTATTATATTGGCTGATTAAAGAAGTCACAAATAGTGAATCTAATCACCATACTGGCAAAGTTCACTTCAGGAATGAACGTACTCCGTTACTAATGTAACCTCGGTTCCCTGAGATACGGAATGAGTATTACATCTTATTTGAGACGCTAGGGGGAAACTCCTTTTTCTCCAATACTGAAGACTTTTTTTAATAACGCAGTGTAACTGCACGGCCATTGGTTTGTGCAATGCGCTGAAAATGCACCAATGGCTCGACAGCAGAGCTGCACAGCCTATGGCTGGAAAGCCCGCCAAATCCCGCCAGAATGGGCTGGGCATCTGGCTATATAATGCAGGCATTCACCAAGCCTCCTCAGGTTACTTCAACTGAAGCAACGACTGAGTCGTGCAGCCACATAGCACGGCAAAGTACGCAGTACTCGCTCCGTATTTCAGGGAACCGAGGTTACATTAGTAACCAACTATGTTCCCTATTGATACTACACTTCGTACTGCGTCTTATTTAAGATGCTAGGGGAACCAGTATAATCCCGCCGTCTCTATGCTAGGGGAACGGCAAACACTTGAACTTGTCTTAGGCACCAAGAGGGGCCCTGCAGAATTTAATAGGGTCAAACTCATAGAGGTCGACCCGGCCTTGAGTAATTGTCCCAAATAAGTCAGTACAGCCTCAGAGCTCTATTAAGGGCCAAGAGCATGCAAGAAGAAGGCAAATGCCCATACTGGTTTGTCATATTACAAGAGTGAGCCCGTTATGTAGAAAGGACCCGGGCCTGTAAGGCCTGAATTTCCAGATTATAAAACCTGGTAAATATGGACGTCGAGGCCCAACCGGCCGCCGCAAATATCTCTGCAATGGACACACCACTAGACCAAACCCAGGATGAGGCAATGCCTCTAGTCGAGTGGGGTCTTAATCCCATGGGGCACTGTTGGTCCAAAGAAGAGTATACTAGCATAATAGCATCAATTATCAATCTGGATAGTCTCTGCTTTGTGACCGGAGACCCTTTGGTGCGGCCGCCAAAGCATGCAAAGAGCTGCTTCGTCTGCCTAAAAGAGGCGGAATGCTCGATATTAAATCTCAACGCCCTGACAGGGCAGAGTTGATTCAACCCCTGGTCTTGCTCCAAAGGAGGAAGTGCCGAGAGAGTTATCACCTGCGCAGTTGACAGCACTTTAGGTATGTAGCCATATCTTGGTTTCAGGACGATCTTAGAATCGGTAGACCCGAATTTGAGGTAAGAGGGGCTGACTGATAGTGCCTGCAGAGCTCCCATACCTTTTATCGATGCTAGTGCTAGTAGCGTAGCGGTTTTTAGCGTCAGGGGACGAAGGTCAGCAGACTGTAGCGGCTCAAAAGGAGGGCTCTTCAGAGCCCTCAACACTTTGGGAAGATCCCATGTCGAGATGGTGACAGGGCGGGCGAATTGAGCCTCCTAGACCCCTTCAAGAAACAAACAACCAGGTTGTTCCTGCCCACTGATTGGCCATCTAAAGGAGCGTGTGAGGCTTCTATAGCTGCTACATAGAACGTGAGTGTGGAAGGGGAGCGACCCTTTTCCAACAGCTCTTGCAGGTAGGACAATATCAATGATATGTCACATAAAACTGGGTCTGCACCACGGAGAGTACACCAGGCGGAGAAGACAGACCACTTAAGGGCAAAGAGTCGTATCGTAGATGGTGCTCTAGCCTGAGAAATAGTATTTAGCACACTCTCGGGAAGGTCTGAAGGCTCCCATCGAGAGGCCAAAGATGTAGCGCCCATAGTTTGGGCTGGGGGTGCCAAATCGTTCCGTTCGCCTGAGAGAAGAGGTCTCGTCTGAGGGGAATGGGCCACGAAGCTACAGTGAGCAGCCGAGACAGCTCCGTGAACAAGTGCTGGTTCCTTCAGAGCGGGGCCATTATCATAACTCTGTGCTTCTGTTCCCTGATTCACCTGATTACCTGTGGGATCAAGGCGATCGGGGAAAATTATAAAGGAGGAGGTTTGGCCAGTCATGGCGCAAAATAAGTTTGGCAATGAGTGTTGTCTTCTGAGGTGAAGAGGTCGATCTCTGGCCTGCCGAAGATTCCCCATATTTCCTGAACCGTTTGTGGGTGGAGCATCCACTCATCTGAGGGGACATTTCTCCGAGATAGCTTGTCAGCTCCCAGGATCAATTTACCCAGAGGCACGCCCCGTTCCACCCACTGATGGTTTTACCAGGGGGCCAGATCTACAACGCAGGCCTGGTTCACCTTAATGCCGAGGCGACCGTGATGCCAAGCGTGTGAGGGAACTCGAGGTTTAAGCCAGTACTGAAGGGGCCGCAAGTGAAGCAGGCAGGGAAAGAGCCACATCCATGCACTTCGTAAAAGTGTGGGGAGCCAGGGACAGCCCGAAGGGGATGACCGTGTATTGATAAGCCACTCCCTCGAAGGCGAATCTCAAGAACTGCCTGTGGCTGGGGGCAATCTGGATGTGAAAGTAAGCGTCTTTCAGATCCAGCAAAAATAACCAGTCCCCTGGGCATATTTGTGAGAGGATCTGCTTCGAATTAATCTTCCTGAAAAGCCAGGGTTGAATTGTTTCGATCTGCAGTCCGCCTAGCGGGGGCTGAGGCTCGTTATAAGGGGAAGAGGAAAAGTGTTCTCTTTTTTGAATATGTTTGTGTTTTATTTTTCTTGATATAACAGCGATTGGCTGTGAGGGCTCTATGTGAAAGGACCCAATGTTCACAACAATATTTTTCACAAACACTCTGCCGTCCGCACCCGGAACTTAAAACGGCGCTAGGAGGCATAACAGAGGCTTTTTGAATGGGTGGTCCGGCTGCAGTCGTGGCCTAATGGATAGAGCGTTGGACTTGAAACCAGACAATGGCCGTGGGCGGGCAGAGATGCATGGCCACAGACTCATCCACGGGAGGCAGGCTGTCATATCCTTTTTATTCCTTGGCGTCGACCGAAGTGAGGGCGGAGGAAGAAGAGGCACCTAGGCGGGACAAGTAGGGTGCATGCCAAGATATGGTGATCTCGTCGGGGACCTCTGAGAAGAATGGCGAAGCTCGTTGACAAGGGGCCTGGCGGCTCCCCGGCAAGAACCATTCATCCAGGCGGCTACGGGACGGTTCCTCTGGAGGAGACCGTTCCATACCTAGCTCCTCGACAGCATTAGACAGGACACGGAAAAGATCAGCGTCCATGCCTGGCTGGATGCGCTGGGCTGCTCAGAATGCAAGTGGGTGGGGTCATGGTACGAGCCCGACAGCTCCTCCGCATCTGAAGCCACCAATGACAGGCTGTCGTTCATTTCCCTGTCATCGCTTCCACCGAATGAGACCAGAGGGATGCTGGTCCGAACGGGTGAAAACTCTCTGTGGGGGAGAGTGAGGTACGCGGGGGTACAGCTGGCGCAAGCTCACCCATCTCCGAGCGTTGAGATCCCTGGGAAGAAAAAATCAGGAAGGCGTGAAGGGTGGAGTTGCTCTCTGAAAAGAAAGATAGCCGCAAGCGCAGAGAGGAGAGACTCATGTCACCGCAGTAGTGACATTCCTTCCCGGTGAGTGCTGTTTCAGCGTGGGCAGCGCCCAAGCTTGAAACACACCCGCCGTGTTTATCAGCGGCGTGCAGGGGAGCCCTACTCGAGTGACAAAAACGGCACTGCATTTGAAACAACGGCAAATACATTTGCTCTTATAGAGGAGTTCTCTGAAGAGAGAGTCTTCTGATAGCGGCAGGGAATCCTTCGTTTTCATCCTTCGAAGAATGTTTTCAGCGCACTGCACAAACCAATGGCTGTGAAGTTACACTGCGTTATTAAAAAAAAGGCTTCAGTATCGGAGAAAAAGGTCCCTTAGTGTCTTAAATAAGACGCAGTACGAAGTGTAGTATCGATAGGAAACTAAACATGTTTGGTGTATAAAAAATGGTGAATGAGCTCAAAGTGAAAGATTAGAGGGAACAATACGATATATAATTTCACTGTGAAGTTTTATTATTATTAATTCAAGGATATTATTTTCTAAGACACAATATAAAAAGTAAATGACAAAGTATTACAATTTGCATGTTCATTGATCACAGAAGAGAGTTTCTAATTCATTGTATAAATAGCTTTTTTTAATGAACATGACTGCTCTAAAGTTTGGGGCCAGAAAGATTTTTTAAAGTATTTTCTGCTTACAAATGCTGCATTTATTTGATCAAAATGATAGTAAACACTGTAAATAATAATAATAATAAAAATTGTAAAATATTTAAATAATATTACTATTCAAAATAACAATTTTCATGTGAATGTATATTGTAAAAAATAATTTATTACTTTTTTATTAGTAATTCATTAGTAATTTATTTATTATGAGTTTTCAGCATCATTACTCCAGTCTTCAGTGATCCTTCAGAAATAATTCTGATATGCTGATTTGCTGCTTAAGAAACATTCCTGATTATCATCAATGTTAAAAAAAAAACATTGTTCTGCTTCATATTTTTGGGGAAAACCATGATATATTTCATTATTCAGAATTTTAATGAATAGAAAGTTCAAAAGAACAATATTTATTTAGAAATCTATTGTAACATTATAAAGGTCTTATAAATGCATCCTTGATTAATTAAAGTATTAATTTCTTTCAACAAACTATTACAGTATTTTAATTAGAAATAAATGAATAGATCCCTCATATCCCTCCTGTTAAAGCAACCAAGCTCCAGCCTAACAGTCCTACAATTATCAATCTTCATGTTGGCCTCCGTCTGAGCCTCTCCGTCCCACGTTCACCTCCGCGGCCTGATGGAGGGAAGCTGAGCCGATGCAGGCTGCAGCTGAAGCAGTGTTTTACGCATTAAGAAATGTGCTGTCCAACGTAAACAGAGGAATAACAGTGCACCCTGTCCAGCATCTGTTTCCGCCACCGCAGCCTCTCCAAGCATTTCCCAGACCTGGTTGATCAATCAGGGAGCTTCCACTGGGAGGAAGGGAGCGCTGCTGAGGCGCTGGACAGGGTGCCGCTCTAGATGGGCACGTTTGTGGTCTGTGCCTGACCCGTGCTGATACCTATCCTGTTTCTGTAGATTTTAGGTCACAAGGACCTCACGTCCCCCACGCAGCGCTACATTGACAGCAAGGTGGTGCGCACCCGCACGGAGGGAGAGTGGCTGTCGTTCGACGTGACGGAGGCCGTCAGCGAGTGGCTGCTGCA